>VHKM01000224.1:232500-875812 GCA_007210695.1 Neogobius melanostomus | reverse complement strand
AAAAGAAGAGATCAAGTGTACATAGTAATAATAAAATAACAACTGCAAAAAAAATAAAATATGCTAAGCGGTACAGCAGTGCAGTTTAGGATTACTAATATTTTACAAATAAAGTATAGAATTGAGCCGCCTTCCTTTATGACGTCAAGTTTTGAACGCGGTGCTCATTGTTGACTGCTGGGCTGTCAATCAGAACAGACTGTATCGTAGTTATTGTATATTGGCCCTAATTGAAAGCATAATTCAATAAATGCTATCTTGAACCCTCAAGGCTGTACTCGAGGCAAACATAAGGACATTTCTATATCAATTGTGGAACGCTGGCATCACTTTCAACCCAGACTTTTGCAGAGGAAGTGTGAATTACGGCGTTAACGATCCTACCATGGACTCATCCCGCAAGCTTCAAAGCTAACTCCGACAGAGCGCCTTGGCGGGTACAGCCCGTCAGACCCGGCAAGCATGGTTAAAAGGACCATGACCGCCCACCCATGGACAATACTGGAAGAACTCGTCCCACGAAGACAGCAGACAGGTAGGGAACGCTTAAACTACGTACTGCTGTAAGCATTATGCCATAATTGTAAAAGTTCCTGAATGAAGTTTTGTGATTGGGTTTGGGTCCGGCTTGGGTCCTGGATCCATCATTTTGGCTTTGATGAACAACAGTTTGGCCTCAGTATTCCACGCCAATATGAATACTGTAGTTCTGCGCTTAGTGGTTATGCGCGGGCCCCTGAAAAAATAAATGGGCTCGCTTTTGCCGTCTTGCGAGGGATTCAATCGAGTGTTTGACTGTGATTTTGCATGTTTCTTAGCATTATTGTAATTGCAAATACACAGCAGAGTCATTTGCATTTTTGATTGTTTTATAGTTGGCTAAACCGATTGCTTGAATTTGTTACTACGTGTTCTAATACATGAGCTGTCCGATATCGTCAAATGAGCCGTCGTCTGGATCCATTCAAATACATTACAAACCCATTGCGTTACTGGAGACGCAACGGTACTTTGCGTCTATATTACGCATAAGGCGATGACCGTTCGTCAATTACATGACCTTCGGAGGAAGATGTGTTGGTTTGGGAAAGATGATGACAACTGCGTTATATAACTGTGATATATACGGGCATAGCAGAGCCACAGCAAGTACATGCTATCTGATAGGTAACTGGGGTTACTAGCGCCATACCTAATAACACGCGTTCTGAATATGTTGTGACGCCCTTTAAGGCTCGCTGATCGCAATTCTTCGGAAGCTCCGCTTCCTGCCTGAGTAAGATCAAACGATCTTTTTCCCGCTCAATCACCGTCAGACTAGCAAGCCTAGTCCTATAAAGGGGGCCTAGCCCAACACTCTTCTTCGCTTTGAACTCAGCCATCGAGGAGAGGACTTGCCTGCTGGGCCTGAAGCTAAAGGGCTCGCAAACATATTCATAGCAACCGTAGTAGTAGGTAACTGGGGTTTTCTATTTCATAGTTGCTTCAGCCCTTTAGGCGCTCGCTGATGCATAACCATCGCGAAGGCGAGGAGACGAATGTACTCCCAGCAGGCATGGACCAATGATTGAGCGAGCCCGGGCTGACATGCACACCGACAACCACGTGCCGGCAAGGCACAAGCCCACAGCCGGGTGAGAGTGCAGTCACCATCAGGTACCTAGGTTCACCACAAAAGAGAAAACGGGGACGCCACCCCAGCCGCCAACAAGTCGGGGGCTGGGGCGTCCCGTTTAAAAGTACGTGGGGGTAAAGGCCGCCTCTCCCAAGAGCGCCAGCCCCCCAGCAAGGAATAAATGGTCAGTTCTAGACAGGCAAGCCCTCTCTCAGAGCGCCAGGAACCCAAACCGACCATGATCGATCAGCAGGTGTATCCCAGCAGCTTCCAAGACACCGGAACACACCAACATACCACCACTCTCAGTGGCGCCGCTCGGAGCTAAGGTCGGCGCACTCAAAACAGAATGGGCGACAGAGTCGAGGCGACTCCAGCAGGTAAACGCACAAAGTTGAAGAAGAACCAAGAGGCGCGGCAGATCTCCTCCCACCGACGTGTCCTCAGAAACAGCGCCACGGAGGCCGCCACCTCCACGGTGGATCAGCCTGACCACCACGCGCGGCAGCCCCTGCGCCTCGTAAGCCATGCGAATGGCGACGGCAAACCGCAGTGGGTCAAACGCTGGGGGACAAGGGGGCACCCCGATTTTTGGCTCCAAATCCAACAACATTGGTCTGTCCGTCTGAAAGCCACCGTACTATCCAAATAGCAGCGCACAGCCCTCACCAGACAGAGGCTGTGACAACGCCTCATCCTCCACAGAAGCGTCGGAGGAGGAAAAGGGTCTCAACCTGATCACTCTGGAGCCTGAACGGAGGACTGATGACTTGGGCTGAATGCCGGGTTGAATCCATAGTTCCATCTAGACCATCGTCCTTCGGCAGGGAGAAGACAAGCATACGATGCACGGAAAGTCGCGCACAAATCGCACCGATCTCTTAGCCGAAGCCCGAGCTAAGAGCAATAACGCTGTTCTGTAGGACAGCCATGTAATGTCTGTACAGTTCAAAGGGGGCCCAGCGAGGCCTTGAAACCACCTGAAAGAATCCCACGAGGGGCGGTTCGAACGCAACGGCGGTCCTGAGCCGCGCATCCCCGCAAGAAATGCTTTAACAGGGGGTGACTACGGGCCGAAGCTACCAACCCCATGTGAACCCGTAGTGATGGCATGACGCAAAAACTCAGATAGCGCGCCTGCCTCTGTCCAGTATGTCCTGGAGGAAACTCAACACATCCTCAATGGAACATTGAGATGTTGAGTTTCCTCGAGGACTAGGACAGAGGCAAAAAAAAGCTGCCAACGGACCTCGTAGCAGGCCTTGAGTTTGTTGGTTGCGGCCCACCTCCTGATCGTAGCCACCACCGAGGGAGGGAGGCCTAACGGAGTAGCTTCCCTCTCAGGCTTCCAAACCACGAGCCGGTGTCCCAGAACTACCCGGCGTGATCCGGAGGGCTATCCCCCGGCCTGACTAAGGCGTCGGGCGGTCTGGAAGGGCCATGGTTGGGCGAGGCCATTCCACCAAGTCCTCCGGAGTACACCTGGCACTCGGCCTGTCCGGGCCACCACGAGATGAGGGCCTGTTCCGCCCTCACCCTGTGAAAAGTAGGACCCATAAGCGGAGAGGGGAAAAGGCGTACAGGAGGCCAACGGCTATGGCGACGTGCCAAAGCGTCCACCCGAGAGGAGGCTCGTCTTTGACCTGAAGCGGAGAACCAGAGTGGGCAACTGTGCGTTCTCTGCCTTGCGAAAAGGTCGGCCTATCTGTCTGCCGAACGGAGCCAAACCTCCTCCGCGATGATGGAGCCAGGCCCACTCGATCCACGCAGGGCGCGCTTCCCTGGACATTTTGTCGGCGCCCGTTGCGTTCGCGGGATGTGGCGGGCTGTCAGCGAGCTAGTGTGAGTGGCCGCCCACAGTAGGGGATTTCCACGTTAGGTTGTGGGAGAGGGTAGACCTGTCCCCCCTGCCTGCTTAATGGCGGCTACTGTGGTGTTGTCTGCCGACCAGACATGCTGACCCTTCAGACTGGGCTGCCGAAGTTGCAGGAGCACCTTCTGCACCCGCCTCCATCTCCAGGAGTTGATGTGTCTCAAATAGGCGACCAAACGCCGCCTATAGAGTTAGTAATGACCCAGCACGCCGCCCCAACCGGTCAGGGAGGCGTCTGTGAAATACTCCATATGGGCGGGTCCGCTAGACCAGTCGTACTCCCTCTCGGATCCGACTTGCGGACCAGCCAGAAGGCATGTCTGTCAGCCGCCGGGGGACCCGCCCGGCCTCGACTCCCATCTGAGACGGAAAACCACCTCTGGAGGTTCTTCCTCATATGCAACCAGCCCCCAGCTTCACCACCGGAGCTGCCGCATCAGGCCCAGCAACAGAGAGCGATCCGCTGAGGGCGAATCTGGGCCCATCCAGTGCGGCCCGACCCAAGGTCCACAGATCGCGCCTGCCTCTCCATGAGAGCGAGCTCTCATGTTGTTCTGGAGTCCAGACTAGCCCCAAATATTGGAAGCCGTTGGCGGTGAGTTGGCTCTTCTTGATTGACTACAAAGCCCAGACGGAGGATGTGCTCTAGTACTCGCTTGTATGGTCCCCCGCCTTCCCCTAAGAGGGCGCCAGGACAGCCAATCGTTCGAGTAGGTCGTATACGGAGACCCTGACGACAGAGCGGTCCAGAGCCGCCTCCACGCACTTGGAGAAGGTGCGTGGGGCCAGCGAGTAGCCGAACGGAAGGCGCAATACTGAAGGCATCCCCCTTACTGCAAACCAAGGAATTTCCTGTCTCCGGAACAATGGAAATAGGAAAATAAGCTCCATAGTCCTCCACGGACTCATCCAATCCCCGGCTGACGCAGCTGCAGCAGTAGCCTGACTTGTGAGCATGCGAAACGGCCGTTGCGACACAGCATTGAAGGACGCGCAGGTCCAAAATTGGCCGGACGCCCCACTTTTCCTGGGGACGAGGGAAGTGGAGAATAAACCCGTCCCTTGCCCTGACGGAATCTACCTGCTGCTATAGCTCGCGCTGAGCAGAGACTCACCTCCTTCCTGGGGCCGCCTGTCGGACGGGGCTCGCAGTCTTGCTCGAGCACACAAAGCACACAAGGGTGGGGGCCTTCGAGAGACTGCGAAGTGTAGCCCCTCCGTAGCGTCCTGTTCAGCCACGGCGCTGACAGGAGCTCTGCACCCCTCAAACCTGGTAAAACTCCAGAACTCCCGTGGACAGAATCCAGGTCCACGGAGAGAGGAGACGTGGCCCGCCCACAAGACTCCCCTCCCGGGGATGAGGATCGTGACGTGGGGGCCCTCGCGGAAAGGGCTGTGAAGGAAATATCCTTTGCTGCTGTTCTCCAGTTAGAGGGAGACGGGGAAAGCGGGTTGCCTGCGTTTTCCTCCGAGTATAAGCAGGTGGCATAGGCCCGAGGACGAGCCTCTCAGCGCGGCAAATGAGAAGCCCGACGGACGCTCGGTGACGCGGCTTGAGGGAATAATTCATCGCGCGATTCTCTAGGTCCGCAGACCAAGGACGGGGGCGGGGCCGCGGAGCTGTGCTGTGACCACTGGGCCAATCATCGTCAGGCCGGCGTTGGGCCCTAAACGAGAGCAGGGCCGAGCTCAGGGCCGCAAAAGCCTCAGAAGGCCACGGAAGGCCGCAGAAGCCCCACCTGTACGAGCAGAAGGGCGGGCTTATTAACAAGCGAGGCCGCCCGATTAGGCTGCACGATTACCTTTATCGCATCATATTGAGATGTTTTAACTCCTGCGATACCTAACCCTCAAGGAAGGCTGAGGTTTTTTCCCCGCCCCTGACATTTTGATTGACAAACCTATTAGCAAATCAAAAATGGTCGAATTTCGCGTTCCTGGCTTGGTGGCCATCAGGAGAAAATGGCAATGGAAACAAGCTTCTGTATGCAGTTTTACACCGGCTTTCTCTGTCAGCAGCAAAGCAGCTAACACACACGTTTGTCAATTATGTAGCTAGTTTGTTTTAAAACGCGCGGATTTCACACATGGCTAGGGCATTACCGCACCTGATGTGCGGTTGTGGGTCCCCCGCGTCTCCGCAGCCGATTCTCGCGGATCGGGTCAAATTCCTCCTTTGATGGCGGGTCTGGTTGTGGCGGGTCGAACAATCTCGGGCCTTGCTGCTGCACGCCAACGCTCAGCCGCCTACGCGGTCACGAAGCCACGACTCATTCTACCATAGGGTGTTTTGACGTCAATATGGCGGGATTTTCATTAGAATAAGCAGCGTTTTGTTTTGCTTGTATCCAGAGAACGCTTTGTGGAACAAATGTTCTCGGATTTTCCACGGCATGTGCGTCTGTGCCGAGTTTTTGCGTTACCTAACATCCAAAGCTTTACAGAGTCTGCCCTCAAGTGCTCATGCCTTCCCAATACCTGTTAAGTTCTTGGATTTTCCCAGTGTGAGACTTGGAAATTCTCCCTTTAGCAGCCAGACATTTCAGAAACCGATGTTGATAAGCAGCACCACTCGTTCTCAACATTCACGTGGAGAGTTTGATGGAATCTCGAAATGTAAAATCCACAGATTAGTTTTTGTAATGTATAGTTTTTGTTTCGGTAAAATCCCAGTAGTTTCCGTAATTTGGACCATTAAGGAACTATTTAATAATCACGAAGCATCGAACAATCTCGAACAATCTTCATTACCTAATCACTATGTATGCAGTTTATAACCCTTTGTTTCATAAAGTAACAAAATATTATCATAATTTTAGTTTTACGCACTTAAAGTATTTGAACAGAAAAAATGAAAATCGCATCGCAATCCAATATTTGATCAAGAAAACGCAATTAGTTTTTTCTCAAAATCGTGCAGCCTACCGCCCGAGGCACCGCTGTCAAGCGGCTTAGAAGCACGTGAAAAACCATGTGATCTCTTCACGCTGTATCAGAGATATAAACAGAAGGTGCCTCTTTAGTGATGTTAACAGGCCTGACGCCCTCTCCCTCTGGAACTGTAGTGACGGAACCCTTGGTCTCGTTCTCGGTTCCTCTTCTCCCGCTGCAGGGTCTGGTCTCGGTCCGAAGCCCTGCTGGGCCGGAGCGCCTCTAGACGCGAGGAGCGCGTGGACGGCCGCTGCCTCGTACAGCGGCCGTCGGAGACGTCGATTCCCGGCGTTTCTGCTGCCGCGGACGGAGATGTGGAAGCCAGCTGAGCCGACGTCTGGACGCAGCCTCCATTACGCTCCACCAGGCGTTCTGGATTGTCTGGGCCAAATAAGGACGTGGGTAGACAGCGGCAGGTCCAAAAGGCGCCGCTTGTTCCGTGTCCTGAGCAGAGGACAAACCGAGCCACAGATGACGAATGCACCTGTGCAGCGCACATGGTATGCAGCCGCGTCAACCGCAGCCCCGGGCCACATGCGGAGAAAGGTAGCCGTGGTATGTCCTCCGCTTCCTCAATTCCGTCCTGGGACAGCTGTTCTTTTCCCCGTAGCAGCCTGTCCAAGGGCGCGAGGAGGTCAATTGTTAGCAACGCCACACCTGAGCAGCAGTGCATAACTCGTGAGCATGCTTCCCGGTCAGCTCCCTCCGGAGGGAAAAGCAAAGTACCGGACCACGGGCAGGACTAGACAGCAGAGACAGCGGACGCCCGTCCTCAATGGGCGGGACACGGGAAACTTGGCAATCGTCACACCAGTGTAAACCCCGTACGCCAGGCCGGGCTTGCTGCCATGGGTGAGACATTCGCCTGCGCAATAGTGCTAGCAGCGGCTCCATCGCGGGCAACGGACATCAGGTCGAGGGCCGCCGGGACGGAGGAGGACGAGGTCTGCACGGTAATCAACCGCCGGAGCCAGGGCTGAGGGAAGCCTCCACCTGCATCCTGACCGCAGGGACTCCATCAGGTGAGGGAAGCGGTCTTAGAGGGGTAACGCTCCCTCCCTCCCCCTCCTGGGGAAGAGAGAAGAGCACGTCCTCTCATAGCACCGCTGATCGGTCTTCCTCGTCATAGTCAGGCCCCCAAGCCTTACCTTGCCGCGGCGGCTACCGGAGCCGCCTGACAGGTTGCTTGCAGTGACGGACCCTGCCCGGTGATACCAGCCTGATCGGCACACACCGGGGGAGGGTTTTCCCGCGGAAGCTGCTGCGGCGCTCACGTACCTCCCTTGGGAGCGTGAGGCAGGCACGCCGAGTCCCCTTTCCTGCGCGACGTGACGCCAGCCCAGGCAAAAGAAGCAGGACTCGTGCTGTCTGTCTGGGAAGAGGGACACCGGAGGGTGACGCCATCGCAGTACTTTTTCTTGCTTGAAGACATATCTTGTTCAAAAGATTTTCTCAAAGGCGAGCTGAGAGAAAAAGGAGAAGAGTTGTTGGGCTAGGCCCCCTTTTATAGGACTGGGCTCTGCTAGGGACTGACGGTTGATTGAGCGGAGATCTTTGATCTCTCAGGCGGAAGCGGAGCTTCCGAGAAGACTATGCATCCAGGAAAGCCGCCTAAAGGGCTGAAGCAACATATGAAATAGGAACCAAGTGCGCATGTCAGAACTACGGTGGCTTATAGGACCAAATATTAAATATTACTGTAAACACAGTCAATATTCTACATCCCCTTTCTTAGTGGTCCCCATAACCACAATGAACATTTGTAACACTTCAAATAACTATAATAGTTACAGTAGTGAATCATACCATACGAATAGGCAGTAATTGGCGAATACCATAAATCACAACAATGAGATACAGTATTAATCATCAAAATTGAATGAACATTCAATATGCAGTTATAATCAGCTACTCAGTATAACAACCAAATACACTACTAGAGATCTAATATCAAAATGCTCTGAGCAAGATTAGGTCTCTGTATCTAGGATTGGGATTTACTGATGCGACCTTGAACGGGTTCTGTAAGCATTGTCATCGTCAAACTGAACTTGAGCCATATGGTGCATCCACACCAAGCGCCTCCGCGCCTCCAAAGCGTTCAGGTTACATTAAAACCATTGAGGACCACGCCTCAGCAGCCCCGCGGCGCGTTGACGCCGTTTTGAAGATGCTCGCGCCTCCAGCGCGCGGGCCGCGCGCGTCCGAGGGCGCGTGACACGCCTCGGGGCGCTGACGCTAGAGTGGGAAATGTTGGAACTTTTTGGAGAAATTCCGCCCGGGGGCCGCGTCGACCAATCAGGAGCTTTCCCAACGGTGACGTAAGCTGAGCTGGGCCACCGTCGGTCTGGGGCAGATCCTCTGCCGCCCGCAGATGTAACAAGTCACGGAGGATTATGGTGGTTGTGAACCGGGGCTACAGCAGCTCTGGGACTTTTACAAAGACACACTTCCAGTGTTTCTTTTACCTAAACACCAGGATTAAAAGCGGCGACAAGAAAACGTATTTGATGGCGGATCTGCGCTGGGAAGTGTTTGGTCTTGATGACCCACAGAGCTTCCCAAGGCTAATGCTACGTTACAAGCTAATCTCCAATCCGATGTGTGAAAAACGAAGAAATGATGCACGAATAAAGTCTATAAGCCCCATCACACTTAAGCAACGTGTAACAATGATCACACATTGAGCCCCAGGCTTGTTGCATTTTTAAGTTATGCTCACATTTTATCTACAAGGCCGTAGTCGATCTGTTTTATAATTATTTATATGCTAGCCCAAACAGATAGCTCGCATTGACCCCCTTGAAAACAAGTATTATGCACTAATCACGTCAATAAAGCCCTAAACTCACAGAACAGCCTTTATGATGGTCACACACTGAGCTGGGCTTGACGCATTTGTGGTTTATGCACACACTTTTTTTTTTATCACAATGAGCTGTACCGATCGCAAAAAGCTAACCGGCTAACCTAGCTTATAGCCACTTGCCACCAATATGTCTATGCCAATGTCCTTCAACCGTATGGGCTGGATATGAGCTTAAATACTGGGGAGATCCTGCGTAGACAATGGGGGAATAGTTAAAGATCCATAAGACATGGCAGGAGCAAAGAGGAGAACTACAGTAGTTAGCCTCCGAACAACTGTAGTTTTCAGGCACGAGCTGTTTCCAAGATGGCTACGAACGCACTCTGAGCTGACGAGCGGCCAGGCGTCTTGACGCTCTGTGACATTTGTGACAAGCGTCTGACTTCAGTAAGCACAAGCGTCCAACTACGGACTTGAGCGCGTCTTTGACGCCCAAGAGGCGTTCGTGTGGATGCAGCAATAGGGCGCTCTGAGAGAGCGCTGAGAGTCTTGTGGTCAAACTGAGTCGGAGCTGGTTCAGCAACCGGTAGGATGTGTTTCTGTCCTCCTGTATGTTTGTCCTTCCGACTGGACCAGATAAATCTGGGCTCTTTGCATGTTTCTTTCACAATTCTTGTGCGGTCATATCCTTTCGGTGTTTGAAGCCGGACTACCTGTCCTTCTGAAAGAGGTGGAGAGGGCGCTTGTCTTGTCATAGTAGGTCTTTGTGCGAGTCTTTTGTTGAAAAGTTGAGCACGCACATCCTCAGGCTTGCGCATGTTGGCTCAAGCAGTTTTTTGAGACGGGAAGAGTAGTGCGTGTCTGTCTTGACATTAGTCTTTGTGCTGGAGATCCAAGTTAGTGTCACGAGGTATATTCCTTAAGTTGAATAGGTTGAGAAAGACGTCGGTTTGATCTCTGTGAGATTCTCCATGAGATCTTTAGCACTACGGACAGCTCTTTCTGCCAGTCCGTTAGATTGGGGATACTCCGGGCTGCTCGTTACATGAGCAAAATCCCAAGTCTTTAAAGAGCTGACTAGTAAACTGTCGTCCGTTGTCCGTTGTCCGTTATGAGAGTGTGAGGTGCTCCGTGGACTGAGAAGTGACGTTTCAGTTTACCAATGACTGTCTGGGATGTGAGATTCCGTAGCAGGTCAATCTCAAACCAGCCTGAAAAGGAATCCACGAGTACCAAGTACTGCTGGTTATGCCAGTCAAAGATGTCTGCTGCTAAAGTAGACCAAGGCAGTTCTGGAACGGGGTGCAAGTGAAGTGGCTCTTTCTGTTGGTATGGTTTGTACTGTTGCACACTGAGCACGTTCGCACTTCCTCATCAATCTTTTGTCATTGTCGGCCAAAATACGATGCCTCTGGCTCTCCGTTTCGTGGCCTCTGCACCTGGATGTCCCCTGTGTAGTATGCTTGTGTAAGTCTGTTGTAAGGATGGAGGAATAACAGTTTTCTGTCCTTTCATGACAATACCATCCTCAATAGTCAGTTCATCCTGAAAGGAAAGTAGGAATGTACAGCATATGGACACTGTGCAGCTTGTTGGGCCAGCCACGTCTGATAGTGCTGCTGAGCATTTGAAGAGTTGGATCAGTTGCAGTGTGCTCTCTCAGTTCCTGTAAACGAACAGATGACACGTAACAGACTGACATTACATCAAAATCATCCACTTCGTCCGCTAGCTGAGTTTTGGTGGTTCTTGGAGCTCTAGACAAAGTATCAGCCAGATGCATTTGTTTTCCACATTTGTATACAAGAGTAATGCTGTACTTTTGGAGCCTTAGCATCATGCGCTGCAGCCTTGCTGGTGCTGCATGAATGGGCTTTTTGATAATCGTCACAGAGGTTGGTGGTCGGTCTCGATAGTGATGGTTTGCCATAAATGTAATCGTGAAACTTGGAGCATGCAAACACCACCGCCAACAGTTCTTTTTCGATTTGGGCGTATCGAGTCTCCGTGTCGGTGAGGGTACGCGAGGCATAGGCTACTGGTTTGCCTTCCTGCAGGCACGCTGCACCGAGTCCATATTGCGAAGCATCACAAGTAAGCGTGACAGGCTTGTGAACATCATAGTATGACAACACTGGGGGGTTTGACATGTGTTCCTTTAAAGTGTCAAAAGCACGTTGCTGTTGTCCATGCCATGACCATCATTCTCTTCGTGGGTTAGTTGTCGGAGTGGAGCTGTGATTTGGGGATAAATTTCCCAAGGTAGTTGACCATACCAAGAAATCTTTGCAGGCAGGAACATCGGTTGGCACTGCATGTCACTGATTGCTTTGGTTTTAGATGGTCAGCTTTTAAAGCCTGAGCAGTGAAAATATGACCAACGTAACTGACCTGGTCCAGCCTGAACTTGCATTTGAGGGGGTTAAGCCTCAATTTGACCTCTCTGGCTCTGTGAGAACTTTTCTCAGGTTTGCGTCATGTTCCTCAATGTCCTTGCCTCCGATGAGTATATCGTCCACAATGATTGCGCAGGGGTAACCAGCGAAGATCTGCTCCATAGAGCGCTGGAACACCTCACTGGCAGAGCTGATTCCAAACGGCATTCGTAGGAACCTGTACCGACCAAACAGGTACTGAAAGTGGTTAGCATTGAGGATTTGTGGTCCAGGATATCTGCCAGAACGAGTTCTTTGCATCTAGGACTGAGAAGACTGTAGCATTAGACATTTGTGATGTGACCTCATCCACTGTGCGCATTGGGTGATGTGGTCTTTTCAGAGCTATGTTTAAGTCCTTTGGATTGATGCAGATCCCGATTTCCCGTTTGTCCTTTTTGTTGGTAGCGACCATAGAGGATACCCAATCAGTGGGGTCTGAGACGGGCGTTATGACACCTAATTCCTGCATTCTGTCCAGTTCAGCTTTAACTTGGTCTTTCATTGCGACAGAATGCGGTGTGCAGGGCGAACTACAGGTCTCACCTCGGGTCAAGAGTCATTGAATATGTGACCGGTAGCTTTCCTAGCTCATCTGTGAAAAGGTCACTGTATTCACTTTTGATATGCTGAGTGAAATCTTGGACTGTAGAGCTATGCACTTGGTGTACTTCTTTGCTGAGAGCCACGAGTCCATTTGCAGTGAAGCATTGAGTCCAAGTAATGGCAGTACATTGTCATTGATGACGATGAAGGGTAGAGTATAGCATTTGGCCCCTAGATGGCAGCATAAGTCAACAAAACCTAGAGTCTGTATCTTACTGCCACCATAAGCAACAAGGTTAGTAGGTTTGCTGCATGGCTTTATTTGTTCATCTCTTTTCACTTTTTCAAAAGTCTCAGCTGAGAGGACGTATACTTAGCACCGGTGTCTACTTTCATTTCAACTGCATGTCATTAATCTGCAAGGTAGTGAAAGCCTCTTCCTTTTCCTGTGTTTGTGCACAAGCTGAATCCACCGTTATGTCCAGCTTTATTCCGTTTACATAGTAGGTTTCACTGTCACTGTCCTCTTTTGATGCATGTCACCTGATGGACTGACTTCTTTGTCTTTGCCTGTCAAGTGAGGTCTGGATTTGCAACACCTCCTGAAGTGGTTCATTTCTTGCATGCAATACACTGTTGGCCAAAAGCTGGGCATTTGTTTCTCTTTGCCTCATGAATGCCACCACAATTATTACAGTCAGTAATGAGCTGTGATGTGTTTGGTTTGCTGTTAAACTTGGCCTTGTCATAGTCTTGCCTTTTCACATGTTTAGTTTGAACCGCATCAACGTTTGTAGCTGAGCTATGTGGGGACATAAGCGTCTTATTATGCTCCTCTGTCATCTCGTGAATCTGACACACAGAAATGGCTTTAACTAGAGTCAGATCACTGTCACGTAGCAGAACTTTCCTGAGGTGGTCGTTATTTATGCCACAGACCAGCCTGTCTCTGATAAGTTCTTCATATAGCTCACCAAAGTTGCAGCTCTTAGCTTTGATTCTCAAATCGCTTACATAGGATTCAATGGTCTCACCAGCCTTTGGTTACTTGTGTTAAACTTGTGTCTTTCCATCGTTATGTTCGTTTGAGGGTTGCACATGTCTCTGAATTTCTCTTGAGACATTCCGGGTCCTCCTTGACTCCGCGGAACGAGGACACGACCATCTTCGCCGGTTGGCGCACCTCCGCCGCGTAAACAAAAGAGCGTTCGCGCTCAATGGCTTCGGTCCGGCCAGGTTCAGTAGAATGTAGGCACGAGTCCGCGCTGGCTTGTCCGAGTGCGCAGCAGCGATAAAAATGTCGTACTCCTGTTCAAATATGCGCCAGTTCTCTGCTATGTTGCCATCAAACACCAGCGGTCGGGTCTTCTGAAGCCGTCCGCCATGTTGCGAAAAAAATTAGCGTGGTAGCACAATGGTCCCGCACGATAAAAAATACTCACAACACTCTGAGGAAAAATTGAAAGTCCGAGACTTCTGACACCATGTTGTGTGTTGCGGTAAATGATGACAACTGGTATATAACTTGTGATTTTAATATGTACCGGGCAGCATGAGACACAGCAAGTACATGCTTATCTGATAGGTATTGGCGCTAGTAACCAAGTGCGCATGTCAGAACTACGGTGGCTTATTAGGGCAAATATAAATATTACTGTAAACACAGTCAATATTCTACACCAGGATTTGAGAGGGTGACCAAATTCCCGAAAGATTCGGGACAGTCCGAATCCAGGCTCTCGTCCCGAATCCGACCCAAATGTCCCGAAATATTTTTAGAATGTCGAAAGTGCTGTGTGCGCTCTTAATATGGAAGAGGGGCTTGATCTGGACGAGCTCTACAACAAAAACTGCGCTCTGAAGAATGTTCTAAAGTAGGGGTCCCCATTAACGTGAACCTGGCCCCCCATCATACTCGAAATTGATGGGGGGGGGCAAACATGTGTTGTGCTGTTATCGTTTTTGAGATATTAATGATTCTTTTTGTTGTGTTGTTCCAATATCAGTCCTTAAGTTCAACTTTTTAAACTCGTTTTATTAACAGGTCATGTTCCTTTCTGGTCTAGCATTCTGTGATTCTCGTAAACTGTTCTCGCGATAGCTTGGTAACATCAGCTATACTACATTTCCTCCCTTGTTTAGAATAAATCTATTATGCAAATAAAATGTTGAATATCTTTTTTTTTTTTTTTTCAAAGAGCTAAATTACATTAAATTGACTCTGAACTGTTCAATTCAAAAACATTCTCTTCTCAATTAGAATTCTGCAAACCACATGTATATATTTTAAACAACCCAATACAGTCTCTCGTTTCAAGTCTCTCTATATCGGATGGGCTTCCTGATCACTCGTCCTGGTAGTGACGACGTCAGACACAGGTGGGTCAGGTTCAGGTGGTATCTTGACTGTTGGGGAACATCAGCAATCGGCACATCCACTGAGTCATTGTTGGTTTGAGCATTGCTGATCACTGAAGTTTCAGGAACCTCAAAGTCCATTATAACTGGTGTGTGTCGAAGATGTTTGACATTTCTGATAACTTTTGATCCATCCTCTGTGTTGACCAGTTCAAAGGAGTTGTTAGCGGTGTTTCTCAATAGAACATAGCGGATATTTTTGAATGTAGAATCCAGCTTTCCATTCTCCATACTGGCAATATAAACAACGTCACCAACTTTGAAGTTGTGCTCCTTTGCTCTGTTGTTCTGGTCGGCGTATTGTTTCATTTTAGTTTTGTATTCCTCGTGATGCCTTCTGACATCAACTGTTTTCTCCTTTTCTTTTGTAATACTATTTGCCTTCTCCAGAGTTGGACACTTAGTGCGGATGTCTCGTCCTAACATAAGCATGGCTGGCGTCTCCCCTGATGCTCTGTGAGGTGTTGAGCGGTATGCCATTAAAATCTGCGGAAGTTCCATTTTCCATATCTTTCCTTCACATTTTGTTGCTCTGAATGCTTTCTTTAAGTATCTATGAAACCTCTCAATTTTCCCATTGCTTTTTGGATAATAAGGCGATGCCCTTATGTGCTTGATTCCACATGACTTGAGATATTCCTCAAAAAACTGTCCTACAAACTGCCTGCCATTATCAGTAACAGCCTCTAGGGGTATCCAAATCTAGCGAATAACTTCTTCAGTTCTGTAACCACTGTGGTTGAAGAAATGTCCGAAATGACTACAGCCTCTGGAAAGGAAGTATAGTAGTCAATCACAGTTAGTATGTACTGGTTTTGGATAGAACCTACCAGATCAATACCAATCTTGGTCCAAGGTCTCGGTGGTAACTCTAGTGGTTGAAGAGGTTGATCTTCATGTAGTGGCTGGTTAAGAACACAGGCGGAGCAGTTTCTTATCAACCGTTCAACATCAATGTCCATGTTGGGCCAGTAGAATTTGCTCCTTAGATATTGTTTAGTACGAACCACCCCTTGGTGAGTCTCGTGTCCTATCCTCAGTGCTTGTTTCACCATTGCTCTTGGTAACACTATCCTGTGTCCTCTTAGCACAAGTCCATCATATGTGCACAATTCTCCTGCACATCTGTTGTACGGTTGCAATTCCTCTGGAATTGGTTTTGGCCATTTTCCTGTCTCCACAATTGACTTAAGTTTGACCAGTGTATCATCTTCTGTCAGTTTCTGTTTTATGTCTTCAAGACCCATGGCTTGTACTTCATGCAATGTCACTGACAACACTCTTTCCACATACTTTTCCACATACTCACTGAACTCTGTCTCTGGTAAAGGAAGTCGTGAAAGTGAATCTGCAACATTGGTCTTCCCAACTATGTGTTCTATCTTGTAGTCATATGGTAGTAGTCTTAAGCCAAGCCTCTGTATTCGCGTTGGTGACAGTGTTGCTTTCTCTGGATTGAACATGTAAATGAGGGGTTTATGGTCTGTTTGCAGAGTAAACTTGGCCCCCCATATGTAAGTTCTAAAATGTTCCACAGCCCATACACATCCTAAAGCCTCCCGCTCTATTTGAGAGTAACGACGTTCTGTCGGAGTCAACGAACGGCTTGCATAAGCTACTGGCTTGTTCTGTCCATCTGATTGTGTCTGTATTAAAACAGCACCTAGTCCTACTGGACTTGCATCACTGATAACAACTGTTGGTGCATCTAGTTTAAAGTAGGCCAAGCATGGCTCACTCACCAAAGCTTCCTTCATTGCAAGGAATGATCCCTCTGTTTCACCTGTCCACTCCCACGCCTGTCCTTTCCTAGTCAACTTCCGTAGTGGTTCTGATAAATTTGCATAATTTGGTATGAATTTCATCAAAAATCCACAAGTGCCTAGGAACGAGCGGAGTAGCTGAACATTCTCAGGTCTGGGTGCTTTGCAGACGGCCTCAACCTTTCTCGGATCTGGTTTGATTCCTTCGGCGGTGATCACGTGTCCAAGTATCTCAATCTGTTGTAGTCCGAAGATGCACTTGCTTCTGTTGAGAGTTAAACCTCTGTTTCCAAATCGCTGAAAGACTTGTCTCAGTCTTTGTTCAAGTTGCTCATCATTCTCTCCAAAGACCACTACATCATCCATGTAGCAGACTGTGCCAGGCATTCCACATAACATAGAGTCCATAGCCTTCTGATAAGCTTCCGGTGCACTTGATAATCCAAAAGGGACTTTCTTGAAGCGGTAGCACCCTCTGTGTGTGATGAATGTCGTCAGGGGTCGGGATTCTGGGGCTAAATCACACTGCCAAACCCTTTCCTAGCGTCCAGCTTAGCAAACACTTTTGCCCCCTGCACTGCCTGTAAGATGCTATCTACTGTTGGCACTGGGTGTCTTTCTCTGATCACTGCTTTGTTCACTTCAGGTCTTCACATAGCCTCACTTCTGGCGTGTCTTTCTTGGGTATTATTAGGATATTAGAAACCCATTCTGATCCTTCATTAACTTCTTCTATTATGTTTGTTCAAGCATCTTGTCTAGCTCCTGGTTTACAGCTTCTATCATATGATAAGGGAGTCTCCTTAAACCCTGTGCTACAGGCGGGACTTTTTCATCGACTGTAACCTTGTGGCTGTAACCTTTAATTTTACCAAGTCCTTTGAAAACTAGTGGGAACTCTTTGACAAGATTTTCAAATCTCTCTTTCTGAGATACTCTGTTCACCTTTCTCCTGTGTTAATGATCTTTAATTCAAAGCTTGTTTTTCTGCCTAGCAGTGCTTCGACATTTCCTTCTATCACATATATGTTATCTTTAACTTCGTTGTCTTTCCATCTCATTGCAGCTTCAAAGTAACCTACACATTTAAGTGGAGTAGTTTGAGCATAAGCGAAAAATCTCTTCTTAGTTGGTTTCAGTTTTGTTCTTGCGGACAATGTTCTCTTATACAAGTCTTCTCCAATAAAGTTTCTTCCACTTCCTGTATCTATGACCATTTTCAGCCATTGTCCATTTATCTTGACTGTCTCAGTACCTTCAGGATCTACAGCATGGATAAACTCATCTGAATCTGAATCAGACGTTTCCTGTACTACTGCTCTCACTGGTTTACCTGACTTTGATTTTTCTTTTTCCTTAAATCTGTCTTTACTTTTGTCACTGTTCTTTTCTGCTTGTCCTTTCTTTTTCTTCTTGAAACACATGCGAGCATAATGACCCGTTTTCTGACAGAAAAGACACGTTGCTGTCTTGGCTCCACATTCTTCTGCTGTGTGAGAGTCCATTCCACATCTGTAACACTGGGTGGTGCTGTTGCCTTGCTCTCGGTTTCCTCTACCTCCTCGCGTTGAATTCTGTCTGCGGTCCACACGTGCGCCCCTCCCAGTGAAGCGAACATGGTCGTCTCCAGCTTTGTGATAAGGGCTCTCCGTGAAAGTTTGGATTCTGCTTGTGCTGCTTCAAAAGCTCTTGCTGTTGATAGCGTTCTGTCCAAGCTCAGTCCATCTTCCTGCAACAATTTGTCACGCAGCTTTTTCATAGCACATTTTTCCACTATCTGATCTCTTATCATATCATTCTCCAATGCGCCAAAGTCACATGACTTCGCAAGTTCTCTCAATGCGTTCACAAAAGCGTCTACTGACTCATCAGGGCACTGAGCTCTCTCCCTAAACTTGTGTCTCTCGAGGACTACATTTCTTCGTGGAGTGAAATATGCGTCGAGAGCGGCCACAGTCTGTGCGTGTGTACCCTTGTTTCCCGGTAGATTCGCAAAATCCTCTGTGTAGGTGCTCCAATGCAATGTAGCAGTGTAGCTCTCCTTACCAAATCTGGTGCATTAATAGTTCCACTGGCAACTTCGAAAAACTATAAGAGTCCTTCCACAGGTTATACTCTGTGAATAAATCAGATGCCGCGAGGTTCAGCGGTACAGGCGGGTTCAACTGGGCGTATCTGGGTTGAGGTGCAGAAGCTAACGCTGGCGCGGCTCCGGCTCCCTCATCATCCGACATGACTGCCACGTGCAAGTTTTCGACTTCTTTCTCAGCATGGACGTAAAATCCTAGTCGTCCTTCTTGCTTCTGGGTTCTTTATAAACTGTCTCCTCGTCGCCAAAATGTTGTGTTGTTCCAATAATCAGTCCTTAAGTTCAACTTTTTAAACTCGTTTTATTAACAGGTCATGTTCCTTTCTGGTCTAGCATTCTGTGATTCTCGTAAACTGTTCTCGCGATAGCTTGGTAACATCAGCTATACTACAGTTTTATTGGTCAGATCTAAGGTTACCCTGCTCGTTATAAAGCTTCAAAACCGCTTCCTCTACATCTGTGCTGTTTTGTGCTGTAAAGATTTCCGTAAGTGCTGATTCGGTTTTTAAACTATTACAAACTTTAGAGCCTTGCTGATCCAAAACTCCCCTACCTGTTACACACGGACGCCAGTACAACTGGGCTTGGCGCAGCACTTTATCACATACAAAATGGAACAACTCAAGTTACGCAAGCTGTGGTCTATCTCGCAGTGAAGCGCGATACCCCGCCCACGAAACATCTGAAGTAATGTATAATTTTATAGGTGTGCCCCAGGGCTCAACCCTTGGCCCTTTACTCTTCAGTTTATTTATCAATGATTTACCTGATGTGTGTTCTGAAGCATCATGTCAGTTATATGCTGACGACACCATCATTTATGTTCACGCAAAAACGAAACAGCTGGCGGCAGAGAAGCTGTCATCTGTAATGGTGTCAGTCTGTGATTGGTTAAAAAATTCAAAATTACACTTAAATACTAGTAAAACTATGTGTATGTTCTTTTCTAAGTCAGCAACCAAAGAGAGCGATCCAATAGTTTTGGTGAATGGGCAAGCACTACAAGTGGTGCAAGAGTACAAGTATTTAGGTGTCACCATGGATTCTCAATTATCATTTAAAAACATGTTAAGAAATTGAGGAACAAAATTAAATTCAATTTAGTGAATTTTAAACACATTAGAAATAACTTAACAACTGATGCTTCAAAATTATACCTAAACGCCACAATTCTCTCGCATATTAATTACTGTATGACGAGTTGGTCTCAGGCCAACAAGACTACACTGTTGCTCATAGAAAGACTTTATAAGCAGACAGTAAAACATTAGACAAAAAGAACAATTCATATCACTATTGTAAAGTTTTTACCAAACATAAGTTTTTAAGTGGGAACATTTGATAATGTACTCTGATGTAATTATGGTCTATAAAACCCTAAATGGACTTGCACCGCCTCCATTACAGGAGTTTATACAGCTGAATGTAAATACAAACACACGCTCATCCAGTAGAGGAGACTGTAGAATCCCATTTAGAAAGACTTCATTTGGACAATCTGCCTACTCAGTACGCGCAGCACACTCCTGGAACTTGGTTCCAACAGAATTGAGGAACCTGACCTCATTTCACATTTTTAGGAACTCTGTGAAGAAGTGGCTTTTGGACAATCAAACATGTGAACACAACATGGTCTAAAGTCACAAACCACTGATACATGTCTTGCTGTGTGGAAGATTGTGGTGTTGTGTGTATTGTCCCTTTCTGATTTTTTAGTTTAAAAAATTTACCTATTTCTTGCATTTTTAACTATATGTTGTTATTCTTCATTCACTGTCTTTTTATGTTTCTGTGATAGTGTTTTGCTGTATGTTTGTGCCTGTTATATGTCCTATTCTACCTCTCTTGACATCAACCTGCCATGGGACTACGGATGAAAATTAGCCTATATGGCTAACTCCGGCACATTTACATGTTAAAAAAACACATGTTGATTAATGTGCACTGTCCCAATTCAAATAAAGAAAAAAAAAAAAAAAAAAAAAAAAAATTAGAATTCTGAGCCTTGAAATGGGCAATAACCGACACATTTCATGATTATCACTATGGAAACACGTTTACTGTTATCACAGATAACAACCCCTTGACATGTGGCATATGATAATAAAAAAAAAACATAAACCCCACCCCGTCCCGAATTTCAGGGCAACTCATCTGGTCACCCTGGAGCCTAAGCCTAGCTTTACTGAGCTTGTTTTATGAAATAGCCCTCTGTTTGTTCTGATTGGAGGCCAGAGTTTGAGGAAGGAACAAAGTCACATGACCCACAGAATTCTTTCGTCTTTTCACACATGCGCTGCACTTGAACAGTGACAATTCAGCCAGACTGAAGACAAAGCTCACCGCTGTATGGTCCAAGGGGTAACTAAGATATGATCAGTGATCACTTTTTCTCATTGATGATCTAATTTATAGGTAATAATTATGGTGGAAAAAATACTGAACTTCCTCTTTGAGTACTCAAAACA
Organism: Neogobius melanostomus; assembly: GCA_007210695.1. Lineage (NCBI taxonomy): Eukaryota > Metazoa > Chordata > Actinopteri > Gobiiformes > Gobiidae > Neogobius > Neogobius melanostomus. The sequence continues at coordinate 854,865 of VHKM01000224.1, read as the reverse complement.
ATGTATCCAGTTAGAGTTTTTGGATAAGTTAGGACCGTTGACAGTAAATTTAGAAATTTCTAAATATACTGTCAATGGTTAGGACATGGTTTTGAACACAGATAATGCTCTGGGGTTGTTACTGAAGCACAAAGTCGCATTGTTTTAACCACAAGAGGCACATTCATGTCAGCATTTCTGCCATTGTGGTTTATTTAGAATGGAGAAATATGCGTCATCAGCATGTAATTTGGTTTGTGAAACTTTTTCTTGAGTTAGAGTTGAAAGGGTACATTCCTCCATGCAAGGTTTTTTTTGCTGCTGGCAACAACAGAAATGAATTCAGATGAACCCCTGTGGCTGCTTTAGGCATTCTTCTGCTGTCCTTGTTTGTGAGCCAACCCATCTTCAGCTATAATTGAAACAATACGTTGATGCCACAGACAACTCACTAGACTCTCTCCAAACAGACTTACCGCCTCACAATAATCCATGGCAAACGCGACAATTTCTCCACAGTAAATCTTTTAAAACACTCCTTCCATAGCTATTTTGACAAGATTTGCTTTGTTTTTTTGGCCTTCATTGAAAAATCTCTTGGAAATGGGAAAAGAAGCATTTTTCCCTCTACAAAAACATTCATTGCTCTGTGTACATCTCTATTGCTGTGTTTGCTCACAACACTAACTGCTTCGTATGTTTATAAGTAGTGACAGTTAAGGGACAGGCCTTCTCTTGTCTCACTTGTGCTTGTTTCATGGGTGTTTTGTTTCATTTCCGCCCCCTGTAGTGCCACTCGCTTCAATCAGGCACTCCCACTGCAGAAAGGGGCTTGCCAGACCAGTTCCAGCCACTATTCGAGCACAGGGGAAGAAGTCAGCAGTGAATTCAAATATGGGATTACTTGCATGCCTTTGACAACACAACTTGAATGTATTTCTCTGAAGTCACACATCTCAGGTAAGTGCATATTAATGTGCTTGTTGTAGTTTGCTTTTTCAATCTTTTATACTTCAGTCACTTGGACTAAAGGTGGCTTGGATACACACAGTCTGTTTACTTGCAGTATGTAAACAATTCGGAAGATAAAATGTAGGCTAAATAAAATGGCTGAATACATCTCTCACATTCAGGGAAAGGTAAGCTTCTTGACAAAGCACATCCACGCTCAAAATAAAAGGCATTTAGGGAGATTTATTTACAAACCTAACTAACTTATTCAGCAGTAAATGCTAATAGTGGCTTGTAGACAGCGCTTAGTCGGGTGTGGCTCTATGCACATGTTACAAGTGTGCGGGACAGCCGACAGGTTCAGTACCTGCTCACATACCTCTGAGCGTGGAGCCGGAAGACGCCTGGACACTGGCTCAAAACAGCCTTTTGTTTTTTAGCTGCTTTGTTTCAAAGATTTAGCTTCAAAGCCAGTTAGTTACACTGGGAGTGATTTGGATTATACTTAGTGTGGTGGCTGTTACTGAAAAAGGGTAAGCTTTTGGACTGAAAGTGGGTTATGCTTTTCTGTTTTTAGAGGATCTAACTATAGCATAATATCATGAAGGATTAAAGGTTTCCGGAGCTCAAGATAACATGAAGGATTCAAGAGAGAAGCATTTCTAAGCAAAACTCTCTTTTCTTTGAGGCTAGATTATCACCAAACATTGTTTCAACTAGAGCTAATAGAGTAACAAATGATGGTAATAAATATCATGATGTTATTGGTGAATATTAGGAATGTACTTTCAGCTATCATTTTGTCACGTTTACAAAGCAACCAGTTTATTTGCAATTCTGACAAAGGTCATGTCAGGCTTTGTAAATGTCAGAAACATGATAGTACTTGTCCAATCTTTGAGACTTCTAGATATTGTTCCATTTAGTACTGTTATGTGTAGATATACATTATGTAAACATTTCAGTCGTTTCATCTGCCTGAGGCACTTCCTGATTCACTGACACACCCTTTTCCATTTATCCAGGCTTGATAACGACACAGAGGCAATATTGCAATAATAATAAGTAGATTTGGAAGGATCTACAATAAGTTAAGAGATTTTATTTTATGATTTTTTTTTTCTTCACATGAGTTTATTTTGAAGAGTATACATTTGAATACTCCTCCTGCCCACTTTAGAAGTTATCCTGTGTATTTCCTGTCTTATGAAGCAGCCTCTTGCCATGTGTCTGGTCCACAGCTGTGAGCCCTCTGCCACACCATGTTTTCCTCTGCTGTGCCGTACAAGAACCAGCACTACTCTGAGCTGAAGAAGGCCTGCATCAAAGACAAGAAGCTGTTCGAAGACTCGGAGTTCCCTGCCATCAACTCCTCTCTGTTCTTCAGGAGATCTCCACCTGGACGAGTGGAGTGGAAGAGACCGGGGGTGAGTCGAATGAGATAGGCAAGTCCTGTCTGTCTTGCTTTATTACGCATTGTTTACCAGACACAAAAGAGAATGTGTATTCCCCCCCCCCCTTGTCTCTGTCACAGGAGATCAGCAAATCGCCACATCTGTTTGTGGAAGGCATTAGCGCACATGACTTGAACCAAGGAAGTGTGGGGAACTGCTGGTTCGTAGCTGCCTGCTCCTGCCTAGCACTGAAAGAGAATTTATGGAAGAAAGTGAGTGCCTATTTTTCATCACTTAGAACGACTTACAGATAATGTTTTTGTGTCCGAACATTTACGTAAACCAATATTTTTTTTTTCTGTCATGTTATCAAAGGACAGTCTTTAAAGGTGTAATTGTTGAGCTGCTAAAGGGGTGGAATTTTGTTGGTATTCCTGGTACACAGACAAGTTTTTATGTCCCATTACTAGCAAAGGGGCAAATCTATTTAGACAGTTCAACAGTTAGCGGAACCGTCAGAGGAGATGGAATTCCCCCGAGGGTACGTGGGAACTAAGTCATATATATTGCTGTATAATGTTTCAGGTGATCCCAGACTGGAAGGAACAGGAGTGGGACAGTACACACCCGAGGACTATGCCGGGATCTTCCATTTTCAGTTCTGGTTGTTCGGGGAGTGGGTGGATGTTGTGGTGGACGACCGGCTGCCCACCGTCAACGGAGAGCTCATCTACTGCCACTCTAAAGACAACAACGAGTTCTGGAGCGCTCTGCTGGAGAAGGCCTATGCCAAGTCAGTAACATTATGGCCACAGAAGGGTGGAATCAAATAGTTAAAGGCCCATTCATGCTCTAGCAATTTAAAAGGAACAGGAAGGAGTAGGCGTGTCCTTGTCGAAGAACCAATCAGCGCTCTTGGAATGTTGTCGTCACTTCCTCTGCAATCTGACTCCATGATGTTTGAATACATTTTCCTCCGGACCCAGGTTGATTTCGAAACCGTTAAATTGGTAAGAGGTCTTACGCCAAACCGGATGTGCGTCAGCGTCCGCCATGACAAGAATCCTCCGAATTGGGTTGTCAGTTAGGAAGGAGTTAGGGAAAGGAGTCTCAATGCTAACTATCATAGCCACTTTAGCATAGGGATCGCTGATGCTACCTCACTGGCGATTAGGAGCCATGTGCCATCCCATAAGCCACCGCGCCGCATGTCCGCCCCCCTCGCCCCCACCCTCGAGTGATTCTTCATGCGCAACCACTGTTGATTGACAGGTGCACAATTAATTAAAACAAATGTATAAAAGATTCTGCACAAGCCAAACTTTATAAAAGTGACGAAATACATGTTCGAGTCATCACAGCACAGTCACATGTCAGTGTTTTTAAAGAGCTGCCTTAGTAAATGGTAGCCTGGCTAATGCCAGACTGCTGTGTGCGCTCAAATCTTTTCGAACTTCACAACAGCCTGGGGACCATGGCCGACATTTTCGCATGGTCTTGGGGATCCAACATGACAGCAGCAGATGCGACGCCATCTTTCAATCAAGCTTTAGACCGTGTTCTAAATAGTTTAGCTCAAAAGTTTACAGCGGGTACGTCATACGTCATCTGATACTATGATATCTATCTATCTATCTATCTATCTATCTATCTTAGAATGATTTAAAAAAAAAAAACTTCCACATTGTATAACAATATTTCCACAGGAGCATGATTGCATCATAACCAGCATGATGTGACCGTTTTCAGGCTTGCGGGCTGCTATGAGTCACTGGAGGGAGGAAGCACTGGAGATGCAGTGGTAGATTTCACTGGAGCTGTGGCAGAGGCTATTGACCTGGAGGCAGAAGCTTTCCACAGTGACCAGAAGAAACAAGACGAGCTGTTTACAGATCTGCTGAAGGTCTATGACAGAGGAGGCCTCATCAGCTGCTCCATCAAGGTCAGCCACAGCCTTTCAACTTGTGCTAGTCTGGACTTCACTTTATATTTCTAAAATATGAGGGGAGAGAATAGGACAAATATATTCAGGTGCAAGAAACAAACACCTCTGGTCGGATGACAAACCAGTTTCACAACAAAACCTCTGACATATACATAGGTAAATGGTTCCTGATGCAGAACAACATCAGGTGTCAATGGCTGTACTTTTATGGAGCTATAATGTACTGCTACTTCATGAGTTCTTGCTAACTAGACTAAGAAATATACGGTATATTCACTTATATTCCCAGGCTAAAGCTCATGAAATCGAGCTGAAGATGGGCAATGGTCTGGTGAAGGGCCATGCGTACTCAGTGACTGCGGTGAAGAACGTGCGCCTGGGTCATGGGCTGCTGGCCTACTTTAAGAATGAGACCATCCCCATGATCCGCATGAGGAACCCCTGGGGCAAGACCGAGTGGAACGGAGCCTGGAGCGACACGTGAGGCAGAACCACAAATAACGAGAGCCACTATGATGGGAGAAAATAGGCTGCATGCTCATATCTATCTCTGTTATGTTGTGACACACATTCACAATTCCACTTTCCTATGTCTATGCCAGAGCTTTTTAAAACAAACTTTTTGAAATTGTTATTCAGCTTTCTCTCACTAGCACAGTCTAAGCTTTCTAGCAAAGTTTCTAAACATTGTTTAGCCAAAATTAGAATTATTTTCCATTCTACTATACAAACGGGTGGCACGGTAGCACAGCGGATAGCGCTTGTGCATTACAGCTAGAAGGTCCTGGATTCGATTCCCTCCTGGACGGGGCCTTTCTGTGTGGAGTTTGCATGTTCTCCCTGTGTCTGCGTAGGTTTCCTCCGGGTACTGCGGTTTCCCCTACCACTAAAACATGTACAATGGATAGACCAGAATGGATGAGAGGGCCTTTCCGAAACCGTTCCATTCTCCATTTAAAGTTGTTAAAAATTAACACTTAGGTGTTAATTTTCCTAAATAAACGCAGAACTGAGGTTGTTCGGTGCGTGTTGCTCGTGGGGCTGCTCTCTGGTATAACACACACCTGTTGGGTCTGCATTGATGCAGACTCGCTGTGAAGGAGTTTATCACTCACTTCCCCTCACTGAGTGGTACGTTTCGGACAGAACTCCACTCCGCGGGCACGCGCAAACTGAGTGTTAGGGGTAGGGTGAGGGAGAGGTTTTGGAAAGGCCCCAAGTGTGTTTGAGAGTGTGACTGGGGGACAACGGATGGAAATGAGCCCAAGGCTACAATCCGGTGTGGCATTTTAACATGCATGAGACTTGTGTATTCATTAACATGCACTGTCCCAATCAAATAAACCAATAAATGAAAACAGTTCTGTATCTTTAGATATTGTCTTGTCCTCAGCCAATGAAATCAATAAAGTCATTGCTCTGAGGATTCCCCCCTAAAACCTTGAAATATGACAACCCAGAGGTTCTCAAACGTTTTCCACCACCTCAGATATGTGACCTTACAAATGCCACTAGACCATGATCTTATCAGAACTTAATTTAGTCCTGGTCAAATCTATTAGCCAGGGACAGCAAGGCCAATGGACAAGATGGGAGGGCATAATGCCAAAAGCATTGGGTGGAATGAACTATAGAGAATGCCCCAGGCAAGGTTGAGTTTTGTAATAAGAGCAACCTACGACTCCCTCCCAACCCCATCTAACTTGGCAAAGTGGAACTACGGTGCTGCTCAGGGAACATCCTGAGATGTTCTGGTGATTAAAGGGGCGAAACATCTGTAAAGGATGGCTCCCAGCTGAAGACCCTGCAGCTTGCTCTGGTACTTAGGTACCTGTCAACAAACGAGTCCAATTTAGAACCAGTTAAGTCTGAACTGAGTGCAAACCACATCTAAACAAGAAACCCTAACATAAATGCATAGTTAAAGCATAAACATGAAAGAACTCCAATGCAAATAAAGTCCACAATTGAAGATCATTGTATACTGCCTGAAGAAGTCCAAATATCACCACCACTGGTACAACAAGTACCATCATTTTAGAACCACTTTATGCTGGAGGCTGAGGATGTAGCGTATTACACTGCAAGACATCATCGTATTCTAGTTGGCAGAAGTTGTATTGTGTATTTATTTGTTTTTAGCTGGCCATATTTTCTCTTTCTGGACAAAACAAATGGCATTTCCACATTATTAATTTGCTGACCTGATATAACTAAGATTATTCTAATATGGAATAGCATCTTAACATTTTTTTTCCCATTATGATCCCTTCTGTGTTGTTTCTATTCCGCTCGATATCAATTCTTTATAGCTATACTACATAAAAAACTTGCCTGTAATGGTCTAATTGTTTTTCTTTCCAGGTCTGAAGAGTGGTCGAAGGTTGGTGACACTGAAAGAGGAAACCTTGGCATTACTGTGGCTGATGATGGGGAGTTTTGGTACCTGACCTCAGCATAAAACATGAACATACCCGTCACTTTGCATAATCTGCATAATTTAACATTCTCACTGCTGGTGTCCTCAGGATGGTCTTTTCAGACTGGTGCAAGTACTTTACTGATGTGGATGTGTGTCGCCTCATCAACACTTCAGTCATAAGCATTCACAAGAGGTGGCATGAAGTAGTGCACTTCGGGAGCTGGACTAAAAATGCTGACCCTCTGCTGAACCGCTGTGGTGGCTGCTATAACCACAAACTGACATTTCTACAGAACCCACAGGTATGTAACACTATTGACTCACTGTTAATGAGTGACTGGGTTTGGTAAAGCTGTAATTAACCTGTTTGTTCTTTTGGGGACAGTATCTGTTTGATGTGACAAAGGAGGTCGATCAGGTGCTGCTCTCTCTGCAGCAAAAAGATATGAAGATCAACAGGAAATACGGCCAAGGAGAAAATCAAACTGTTGGCTTTAGTATAATCAAGGTACGGCTCATTGCTCTGGACACAGGCAATGTGAAAATCAATTATACACAATAGTTTGATTTGATTTTTTTGAGCTATTTACAAGATTATTATGTACAATATTTACATCACCACATCTACACTATCACACAAAACCAAGAAAAATAAAAACAATAACTCAAAAGGAGTAGGCCGAAGTAAGAAAGCTTATAAGTGCCTACCCCATATTCAAAATACAATTATTAGCAGCTTTGATAATTCGAAGCTTTTACATGTCACAGGTTGAAAATCTGATGAGACTTACAAGACAACTTACAATTATGAAAAACATAGATCGAAAATAGAAATGTTTGTGATTTCTGAGTGTATCTACTTTTATAGTTTTCTATTATTTTTTATCATTGCTTATATTACCATTCTAGTCACCATTCTATTGATTTACTTATTGTTTAAGTAGTCATAGTGTTTATAAAAAAAAAAAAGTAAAAAACTCTTCCTCACCCTCCGGCCTCCGCGGGCGGTCTCTTTTTCCTCCAAGCTCGGGTCCTCTACCAGAGGCCTGGGAGCTTGAGGGTTCTGCGCAGTATCTTTGCTGTTCCTAGAACTGCACTTTTCTGGACCGAGATGTCTGATGTATTTCCTGGGATCTGCTGGAGCCACTCCTCTAGTTTGGGGGTCACTGCCCCGAGTGCCCCAACGACCACGGGCACCACTGATGCCTTCACTCTCCAGGCCTTCTCTAGCTCTTCTCTGAGCCCCTGGTATTTCTCTAGTTTCTCGTGTTCCTTTTTCCTGATGTTGAAGTCGCTTGGTATTGCTATGTCAACCACCACGGCTTTCCTCTGCTCTTTGTCCACCACTATAATGTCCGGTTGGTTCGCCATTACCATTCTGTCCGTCTGTATCTGGAAGTCCCACAGGATCTTTGCTCGGTCATTCTCTACCACCTTTGGAGGTGTTACCCACTTTGACCTTGCCCGGGATTTGTTCTTGCCATGGAGCTGGCTTCTTAGGACCTGCCTTACTCGTTGGAGGTATTTGGCCGTAGCCGCTTTCCTTCTCACCTCTTCGAGGTTGCCATTTGCTTGTGGGATTCCGAGGTATTTGTAACTGTCCTCAATGTCTGCTATTGTTCCTTCTGGGAGTGAGACCCCTTCTGTGTGGGCTACCTTCCCTCTCTTAGTCACCATCCGACCACACTTCTCTAGTCCGAATGACATCCCAATGTCTGCACTGTATATCCGGGTGGTATGGATCAGTGAGTCGATGTCTTGCTCATTCTTGGCGTACAGCTTGATGTCATCCATGTAGAGGAGGTGACTGATGGTGGCCCCGTTCCTGAGTCGGTATCCATAGCCAGTCTTGTTGATTATTTGGCTGAGGGGGTTCAGACCTATGCAGAACAGCAGTGGGGACAGGGCGTCTCCTTGTATATGCCACATTTGATGGAGACTTGTGCAAGTGGCTTGCCATTGGCATATATATATATATATATATATATATAATATATATATATATATATATATAATATATATAATATATATATATATATATATATATAATATATATATATATATATATATATAATATATATATATATATATATATATATATAATATATATATATATATATATATATATATAGATGGACATTACTAGCGCACATATTTATTATACATATATTATCATCACCATAATGACAATAATAGCATTTTATCATGTTTCTCATTGCTATCATACCTGCTTCCATTGTAATAATGTTGGTTAAGATTGTTCTGTCAGTCGTTTTTGATTGTTTTCCCTATTTGTGAGGTGCGTTTAAAAGCTAGGGTATTATGTGGCAAGCTGGTAGAGGCGGAAGCCCCCACCAGCGAGCCCCCACCCTGCTGCCTTAACTAGTTGATGTTGTGAACCGCTTTATAATCCTATGCTGAGTGGTGCTTTAAAAGACAAGATTTTGAGCCTGTTGAGGGGGGACCCTAGAACAGGTCCACATTTTCGCCTGCCCCAAATCTATTTTATTTGTAATGACCAGCGGAAGCAGGTCATAACAGCATTTTTAATGCTTGTAATTTATCTCAAGTTCCTGTAATACAGATCAAATAGACTTGGTTGATAGAGTTGGTGACAATTGATCAGCAATGATGTGGTATTCCACAAGTTCACAGTAATACAGATTAAGGAGAGTGACAGAGATGAGGTCACATGTCTTCAGCATACTTCTCAAACACAGTTCACTTATACTGTCTTTTAAATTGCTGTAGACTAGCTGCACCTTTTAAAGTCTTCTAAGTTATTCCACAGATTTACTCCTCTCTGTGTAATACAGTGACTTTTTAGGATGGAATGGATACTTTGTACTTTCAGATTATGAGTTCCCCTTAGATCGTGTCTTCCCTATCTTTTACCAAACATTACTTGTATGTTACTAGGGAGCTGGTTATTTACAGCTCTATATATCTGTAACAGGGAATTGAGTTTTATGATGTCATCAAGTTTCATGGTGTTGGATTTTAAAAGCAGCATATTTGTTTGGTCCCTATACCCCACTTTATGAACAATTCTGATGGCCTTCTTTTGAAGTCAGCAAATGACTATTGTAGGTATTTCCCCAGACCTCTGAACAGTAGTTTATATATGGTAGAATTAAGGAACAGTACAGGGTGAAGAGAGCCTTTTGGTCCAGGAAATATCTACACTTGCCCCTTATGGCCACATTTTTCACCACTTTACAACGAATATTGTTTATTTGTGGTCTCCAGCTAACCTTATGAGTGAAGATCACACCCAGAAATGTATATTCCTTGACTTGTTCTATTTGAACATTGTCAATATTGATTTGAATCTGAGTGTCACTATTCCGTTTGCCAAATAAAATCATTTTTGTTTTCAATAAGTTCAGTGATAGTTTATTTCTGTTAAACCATTCTTTGAGTTTGTATAATTCTGTTGTGACCTCTGATATGAGCAGTTGTAGGTCTTTGCTAAAGCCTAGTATAGTTGTGTCATCAGCAAATAATATACATTTTAGCTTTGTTGACACAAATCATTGACGTAGAGCAGAAACAATTTAGGTCCTAAAATCGACCCCGCTTATTATATTCCTCCATCCTGATGCATGTTCATCAATTTATACATACCGTTTTCTTTCAGTCAAATATGACTTCAACCAATTGTTAGCGATCCCTCTAATCCCATTATTTAGTTTCTTTAAGAGTATTTCATGATCTATAGTGTCAAAAGCTTTCTGGAGGTCTATGAATATACCCAAAGAATACAGATTATTGTCAATATTTTTGGTGGCTTTTTCGCTTAGATTGATTAGAGCATGTGCAGTTGACCTATTGTTTCTGAACCCATACTGACAGTCACTAAGTAAATTATGTTTATTCACAAAGCTGTCCAGGCGGGCAGCAATAAGTTTTTCCAGAATCTTAGATAGTTGAGGAAGTATAGCGATTGGTCTATAATTTACAAACTGACAATTATCCCCACTTTTATAAATTGGAACGACCTTGGCAATCTTAATGAGGTCAGGGAATTCACCAGTTGACAAGGAGAGATTGCATAAATGTGTTAAAGGCATTGATATATTTTGTATTACTTTTTTTAATCATGTTCATGTCAAAGTCATTCCAATCAGTGGATTTTTTATTCTTGAAAGCTTTAACTATTTTAATTATTTCATTTTCATTTGTTGCTGTAAGAAAAAAGGAGCGTACATTCATATTTGTGTTGAGAGACATCACTGTTAGTTTTGGCTATTTTTGATGCCACTGAAAAGTGGTTTCCTCAGTCAAGGTTAGGAAAACATTTATTCTCAAATGTTTAAAACGTACTTCCAGTGATTCAAACATCTGCTGAGCTCTGAGAATTGTAGATGTGCAAAAGGTCTTTAAAGGAGCTGTGCATATGCTGTACCACGGATTAGACTCTTCTCCTAAACCTGCACTGCAAGTCTCTAAGGTATAAAATTGCACCCCAGAAGCTAGAGGGAAATTAAAGGTCCATCAATATAAAACAGAAGATTTCTGTAGGCACAAGGGAAGTTACATTTAGTGAAATTCCTCTACTACCACTAGGGGGCACAGTATTTCCATGCCAATAGCAACAGCACCAAATGTGCATAACCACTTTGATGTTTTGTAGGATTGCGATTTCTTGTTAAATAATTTGTCTAATTAATAATGTAAATAAAACAGCAAATTATGACTATCTACCCTAAAGGCCCATAGTTACAAGGACAGAGGGGAGCATTCTGAAATCCTGAACGGGAATAAACGGATCAAATGAATGAAATGAAAAACATCCAGGCTCATTACTAACAAAATGTTTCGCGTCTTCAGGTGGAAACCAACAGAAAGTATCGATTGCATGACATTGTGACCCAGCAGTTTGTGGCCACTTCGACGTACATCAACGCCAGGACCGTCTTCATGAGGGTGAACCTTCAACAGGGCCGATACATCGTCATGCCAACCTCCTTCAAACCACTGACGCTAACTGACTACATGCTCCGGCTCTTCACAGACGTGGACTCTGGATGCAGGTAGGCAGCCCATAACGCCGCTCCGTTATTAGTCACAAACTAAACAAATGGCATGGACGGAAGCAAAGAGAAGTGGGCAGGAGAGCTGCCGTCTAATATAAAACCGTCTTGAGGGATTGTTTTCAAGATGGTATACTGTACTTTTATTACATTCTAGTTTCTCTAAAGCCATGGTCTGTACCTGTGGCTTTGGAGCCACCAGTCGCCCTCAGTCTGTTCCAAGTAGCTCTTCAAAGACTTTACACATGTTTTACAAAGGCTGATGAGTCTTGGTGAATTTTTTTAATGCATTTTCTCTTTGTCCTCAAATGAACGGGCTGTGACATGTGAAACAATCAAGTATTAGGATACACTGCGTGACCAAAATGAAAGTCGTGACCTGGATTTATCTAACTGTCGCTGCAGTTAGTTCCAGCAACACTAGGTGCCCCAAGAATGACTACCTGAACACACTGAAGGTTATATCAACGGATTTCTTCTTTCCTGATGGCACGGGCATATTCCAAGATGACAATGCCAGGATTCATAGGTCTCACATTTTCACACATAAAGTCCAGAGTCACTGATTTCACAGTTTAGTTTATTTGAGCAGTTCTAAGTTATTAGACAAAAAAGAAAGAAACACAATAATGCACAAAAGGATTAGGCTGAAGCAAACGATGCATATTTATGCTTCCCCATCCAACTAATGTACAAACTTTACAGCTGCCGTTTGTTTACATTCCGGTTTGTTCTATGAAACAAGCTCATTATGGTACAATTTAAGATAAAGATACATAACCATAATCAACACGTAGTTTGATATCGATACATATCAAACATTGGAAATCAGTTTACATAATCTTCTGATATATAGAATCAAAGTTTACAAGAATGCTGTCCTACAACACATTGTACTGTATATCCTTAAGTATCCAATAGTACTCGGTTATCGCTGCCATATTCAATCTGAGCCCACCATTCCGGTTCATGGAGGGATTTTCTTTCTTGACAAAAATGGCTTCTTTTACCCCTCGTTTGAACGAGGGGTAAAGTTCTACAGAAGAGACTTTATCAACACGAAGAGAAAGCACAAGCGGCCACCAGTCGGCTGTGCACCTCCACCTCAAAGCCTCTAACCACTCCTTTGGAGGACGGGGAGGTCAACATTTTAGCTAAAGAAGAACGTTGGTTTGAACGAGGGGGAGGAGCCGGGCCACCCCCAACTCCTCCTCGTGGTCTTTATCTAAACTGTGGGATGAGCGGGATTTTAGTCCGCTGACGAAGCCTTTTGGATGAGAGGCAAAACGTTAGAGACTTCAACTACTGAGTACAGAAGATGACTCGAGTATCTTAAAGGATCTGTATCATGCTATTTTAGCCATTCCAACGTAAAGTATAGGCATTTATATGATATATTGTACCTCTATCACTATGGAGTACTCGTTTTTTGAGAGAAATAAGTATTTTTGGGGGTATTTTCCAAACCCGAAAGACCAAGACGCTTCGATTCAGTTAACTCCGCCCCTCTCTCCACTCATTCCACATTTACAGTATTATAATATAAATATCGCTGCAAAAAGTGAAGTTCACATAATGCAGTTATAAGGAGTTGACATGTGCAACAGTTTCATAAATGGCTAACACACACGCTAACACGCGTTTTTGATTGACTCACCTCAGCCTGGCTTCCCCATCGGGTTATGGGATCGCCTTGGTTATAAAAGTTAATCCACTTTGATTCTGGCCAAGGTTCACCAAGCATCCATCAGGTTGGTTGATATAGTAGCTGAATCCCGGAAAGAAATTCCAACTTCTGGCGAGTGCACTCTTCTTTAGGAAGGTTGAATAGTCCTGTTCCTCTCGTAGCCAAACGCGCATCCGTGACATTATCGTTCGGTAAGAAAAACGAACAGGCGGTGTCCAGAGTAGGTTAGAAAGAGCTCAGTCTTCAAAAACAACACTTCTGCTCGGATCCATGGATCCTCCGGCCGTGGGTGCATTTGTTTAGCCTCCTGGGACAGCACAGATGCATCAGTTCTTTTTCTTTTTTCTTACACGAGCCTTGATCACATTTTTAGACATGATATACTATTGACATTTTACAGGGTCCTTTTATAGATTTTTTTTTTCTTTATTTCTCTCTTACAACAACAAAAAATGAAAAAGCTGTTTTATAAATTAAAACCAGGCTGTAAGGCAACACATTACAGACGTAGAGCACTTCCGTTCCTTTGTGACAACACAACTGAACAACTCAGTCGTTTACCAGGAGAGAGCAGGATTCAGGAGGATTACTTAGAAGTGCGTGAATGAAGCCAAAAACTGCTCTGGGGGTGTTTTTGATAAGGAAATGGCATAACAACATGGCTAAAAGCTCCAAAAAGTCGATTTTGCATGATATAGGACCTTTAATTGAAGATGGACAACTCCTGTACGACTGAGAGCTTGTGTGTGTGTGTGTGTGTGTGAGAGAGTGAGAGAGTTTATTGACCCATTGAGAAGCTTTGGGATGTGCTGGAGACTGCTTTGCACCTGTGGTCACACTCTCTCATTACTGCAACACTAGATCTTTCGACTGTGCAGCAAAGTTAAAGGCAGTCCAAAGGAATTTTAGCGGAGACAATTTTTAGGTAGTGTATATGTAATGGCCGTCTTACAGTTAGTGCATCTTAAACTACTTTTGACCCACAAGCTCCCATTAGTGGATCAAATTTATCAGACAATGCCACCCTGGTTATAGTGCCCAGGACACTTTCAGAAGGCCTCGCAAATTCGTGACTGAGTGGACCATGAGACATAAATATGAAATGTACAATATTTATTTAGATCAGGTATAAAAATACAATTGGATGAGTTTAGTTCAATGTAAAATACAATAGGCCTCATTCACACATAAAAGTCCAACATTGATACAATGGGTTCGACCCACCATTCCCAAGGCACCAAATGTTCCTGGTGTGTGCCATGTCCTACCACGCGGTGCCAACTGGTTTGGAACGGTGCATCAGCTGCGCACACAGGTGCAGCCCACCTGGGGCCAGGGCAGTGTCCGCACTAGTCTCTAGCAGTCCTTAGACCGTGTAGTTCGGATTGGGGGAGAGGAGCGAAAGGGATCTTGAACCAGGTTAGGCGGGGGAGGAGTTGAGAGGAATTGGGGGGGAACGGAAAAGCAGATGAAGGGAGAATGGACCATGGGAGAAGGAGAGGCCCGCTCGGATTCCAATGCTAAAAAGGTACATTTTTAGACACATTTTATCCTATATGACTGTAAAGAACCTGCGCAGCAGAGAAGAGCACACGTACTTACCAAAAGCGCTTTGGCGCGCCGTGCGCATTA
This sequence comes from Neogobius melanostomus, assembly GCA_007210695.1. Lineage (NCBI taxonomy): Eukaryota > Metazoa > Chordata > Actinopteri > Gobiiformes > Gobiidae > Neogobius > Neogobius melanostomus. The sequence continues at coordinate 839,819 of VHKM01000224.1, read as the reverse complement.
AAAGCCAATCTTAACAAGCCAAACAGATGGCTTAAATTGAGCGCCACGCTACACAAGGATAAGCTAATTAGTGGACTGTAATTAAAGATTAAATTCAATGCGAACAAAACTTCTTACCGGAGTTTGGCACGAGCCAGGCGCGGCACAAGCCTGATGTAACCTTCGTGCGTAAAAGCACTCGCTTGACGCTGCGCACTACAACCAGCGCCAGATTAGAATGCAGTTTTAACACAAATGACGATATTGGGCAAGGAGACGGTTTACCGGAGCTTTTTTAACGTAGATGCGTGCAGCACGAGCACAAAGTTGTTCCAAAGTTGACCTGACCAAGCCGTAGAGGCAAGCACGCTGTGCGTAAATGGAAGCTAAAGGAATAAGATTGATTTTAGTTCGGCGGAATGAATGAATGAAAGGTTGACGCGCGATACTCACTGGAGAACGATAACGCTTTGGATCAATCGCTGGTTTTAAACTTAAATCAACTCGGTTGGCCAGATTGTTTGGCAAGGCTCCAGTCCGGCTCGTGCTGCTGCCAGCTCCCAGGCAGCGGGTGATGTCAGAGGCGAGAGGGAGCTCGCGCAGGTGAAGTACCCACCTTTTAAAGGCTCAGTCGGCACGCAATAGGCCGCAGCGGTTAAAGGGGTCTACTACCACATATATGTAATGGAAAATTAAGATGAAACTATAACCCTTTCTGTCTTTGAGGTGAAGATAATTTTGGCTATGAACAGATCTGGGGCGACCATGCTAAGTTCCATTGTTACTAAAATATCCCTAATCATACTAAGTAGTTCTGTGTTTACTAAAAATTTCTCATGTAGGAAAACAACACAACACACATTGGTTTTGGTGGAGGTTAAACACCTGTGAAACAAACCTCAAGCTGTTAAAAACAATTGTCCTTGGAATATTTTTGCTTCCAGTGAATTATATCAAATCAAGCTTGTACACTGTGAGTTGCAAAACAATTTCTTACAGTATTAACAATGAATAGACTCTTTGTAACAGAATAATACAACACGTTTGCTGTGTGTTGTTGCAGGGAGTTGATGGATGACAAACCCAAAGTGCGCTGTTGGAGTTCATTTGTGGGTTATCCTCAGGTGGTGAGTCACATCTACGTCCACGCAGCTCAGGGATTGGAGAACCAGGACAAGACTGGAGGTAACTGCATTTAGACCCATTACTACCATACTACTGACTTGTCACAATAATTAGGCTTACTACATAGAAATATAGTCAATAAAAATTTATTATTTCTCATTTGCACTTTGCTCTGCTGGGGAACTTTTGGTAATGTACAAGAAGAAACCCTAACTAGGATTATTTTGTTAAGAGTCTTCATTGGTATATTTTATTGTAATTTTCTGCAGCAATATTTCACATGTACATTTTTTTTTCTTATCATGACAGTAATTGGCCCAGTTCTCATGATGATTGACTTGCGTTGCAGGCGCAGACCCCTATGTGATTATTTACTGTGAAGGGAAGTCCGTGGAGTCCCCAGTGAAAAAGGACACGTTAGAGCCAGAGTTTGCCTTCAGTGCTGTTTTCTACAGGAAACATCCCAGGAAACCTATAACTGTGCAGGTAACACAACAAAATCTGTTTATTGACATGTTATTCATCAAATCAAGGCTTAAAGACTATTATGTTAAAGTCTGGTACAGAAAAAGTAAAAATGTAGTCTGTACCTGTGTAATTTTATCAATACATTTTTAATGCGATAATTTAGGGAAATCAGTATAGAATGATTGTTGGTGTCAAAGATATACATAACAGAATTTATCAAGAAGTGTGTATGATTTTGAATACAATTAGTTTATAACTCGCGCACTGAGCATTTTGACACTTCTGGTGTGTTTTGATCCAGATTTGGAACAGTAACGCCGTAAAGGACCAGTTCATGGGGCAGGTGATGCTGACGGGCTCGGTTAAGGACACTACAGAGGCCCAGGTGCTGCGGCTGAGGAAACAGGGCTCTCAGATGGCTGAGGAGATGCCCGGGTACATCAGCCTGAAGATCGTCACGGTTACTCAGCTCACCGCGATATAACCAGTTAGGCTTTGCATCGTTGGACATTATAATTAAAGCATGTGTCGCATATGCAGCCTCAGTATTTGCCAACCAGGGGCACCTCACTTACCCTAAGTGTGGTCAATTACTTCAGAATTTAAAACAAAGGAAAAGGCGAATATTATTCTAAAAGTAAAGCTGTTTAAATAGTTTACTGTAAAACCTGTGAGTTTGAGAGTATTTTCTACATTTATATTAAAAACACAGGAATTACTGCTGTATGCAACAGATGAGGCAGCATTTTTAAACACTTTTCTATGAGAACCTTTTTCAAGAACTAGAGCTGATTTTAATTTATTAAGGATCACGCAGGACAGTATATCCCCAGGGCAGTTTTGGACCTACCAATTTACTGCCCATCACTGGTGCGATGAAAGTTTACCATAGACACTTTTTTAAAGCTAGACTTTTTACCTGCATACATTATATATTTTATGATTATCACACATGATGGAAACATTCCTTGTTTTTGTTATTTTACGTTATTTTTAAGTCAATGTCATGGAAAAATGAAAAGACATCAGTTTTAGTAAACACGAATTTCAGTAAATATGTGTTTTGTCCTCTTTTTCTTTATTTCAGTCCAGTTCCCAAACTTCATTTTTTACACTCAAGACACAGCCATGCACATTTCAAAGTTTCAAAAGTCTATTGCTTCACCACAATTAAAAATAGTTTATCCAAAACCTCAATACCCCATCGTAGGCTTGTCTGCGCCCGAGATGTGGGGGAAAGTCTGCTGAGGTACGCTGGATGGATCAGCAGTTTTTTACAAAGCTAGACAATAATAATAGTAATAATAATAATGATGATAATAATTTAAAAAGTAACATTTTTTGTCTTTGTTCCATTCTCTTGATACACATTAATAGAGGATTTTTATCACACCACGTTTTACACATTCAAATGATAGGAATGTACAGGAGCAACCACAGAGAGGGGGCGGAGTCCGTGTCGTCTCTTGTTGTGCTCGTCATCGAGACCTGTACATTTTTAACAGCGTCTAGTCCTCAGGTGGGACGTACACCCGCACAGGGGACAGTCTGTGTGGGCCTGCACACAGTGGAGTGCATTTCCGGCTTCTTATCCCGATCGAAGAGTTTCCGATAAGCCCAAAATCATAGTATCCAGGAGTGCAGCGGCAAGTGTGTTTGTCCTCTTCAGGGTGCAAAACATTGAATGATACATACAGCGACCTGAATATTGTTTTATATTTTGGAAAAGAAAGGTGGCCTCCTGTCTTATTTACATACATACATAAATATCCTAACAATCTATTTGAAGATGAGATACAGTGTATAGTTGGTGTAACATGCATGGGCTCTGTTGCGACCTCCTCTTCTGTACAATAGCTGTACAACGGAGGCAAGTATGACCGAGCAGCTGACCCAGCACCTCAGAGTGGAACATATCGGTGAGGCGTTATCTATAGTGCAGATTGAGGCAGTTCCCTAACACGCACCCACTCACACGGGGAAAGCTAGAATGGATAAAAAATACACGCTATAAAAACAAAGCGGTCAAAGAGCCTACTCTTCAGCATTTTCAACACCGGCAGCAGAGGTACGAAATAATAATTTTGCTCCACAGTTTCCGGTTTTGTATTGGTCATAAAAAATAAGGGGGAAAAAGAGACAAAAACTTTCTCAAACGCCACTCACTACACCACACACAGATCACGTAACAGCACCTAAGACACAATTGAAAAACCACAACGAACCGAAAGGCTGCGTTTCTCACTCATTTCTGTTCAGCCCAAAAAATGAGGATGACATAATATTTTCCTAAACTGAAGCAGAGTGAAGTACCTTATATGTCGCTTGGATTTGTATATCATTTCCACTTAATTGAGATGTAGTCCTGCTTCTTTGTGGCACTGGCACATGTAAAGCAGCATAGAGAAGCAGTGCTGAAGCTTCTGAGCAGAGTGCGCAGAAAGTTGCAGCATGCTGAAAAAGTGAACTGTACTTTGGTGTATATGGTTGGTTATTACCTGAATAGAAATACAGTCAGTAAATACACCTATTTAAATTGTTATGTATTAGTGTGCATTTTGTTAGTTTAAGGTTTGGTTAAGATTAAGGTTTGCTTTTGTATTTTTTCCATTACATTACCTTGCGAGTACCTTGATAAATAGCCGTTTTCGAAAGCACTTGACTAATATGTATTGTAAACCATTCTTCATTTTAACATTTTGGTGACCTGGAGTGACCCATATAATTGTAAACTGATGTTCACATATTGTAAGATAAATACTAAAAAGAGGACTCACACAGACACACAATCGCACTTGTCCACAGTAATGTGCCACCTTGAGATGTGAAATCTGCAGCAGTGTTGCTCCACACAGTTGTCGTCATGCAGGAAATGTAGGATCTGGAGTCCCTCTGTAACAGGAGCTTTGAGGCCACACTCCACAGAGGGAGAACTGTCCTAAAGCGTGGAGCGGGAGAGGGATGACAGGCTGCCAAGGTTATATTCACTCCTGAAGTTTCCTGCTTGTACCAATCTTCTTTTTCTTTTTTTTTGGTATGGGAGCCTTTCCGAGAGACGTTTGCCATTCGAGCGCACATTCAGACACAGATTGTGACGCACCACTTGAGTGCTGGAGAAGGAAACATGGAGGCAAAGTTTGAGCAGCGTGCACGAGAGGCTGCAAGGCCAGTGTCCGTCCTGCAGAAGGAGCCTGGGGTATATAGTCCCTGTGCAAAGAAATCACACAGTAACCCATGTAATGAAGTCCCAGTCACGCACTGTCCATTCACCCAAAATGCACTTAGCCCATGTAAGTGCTGCAGCTTTGGGTGTGGACTTGGAGCACGTTCTAGCGGCTGCTGTTCTTAATGGCTTCCTTTGCAGCTACAATCAGAGGCGTCAGGCTGGACAAGGGCTTCGCGAGCTTCAGGAAATTATGCTGTGGCATCAGAACAAAATGCTATTATTGGCAAATGGACATTATTGCGGTATAAAAGGTAATTGTTTGGTGTGTTAAAGTGTTTTTCTCATGAGTGTGACTATATGGACATAATGAGACTTTTTACCTGCAGTAGCTCCTTAGCTGAGCCTCTGCGGTCCACGTCCATCTCCAGACAGCGATTGAGAAAGTCTCTGAACACGGAGGACAGTCTCTCTGGGTTTTGCAGCTCAGGAGTGCCATTAGTTGCTATAAGGTACAACGCCTAGAAAACAAAGTTATAAATTCAATGTTCATTTTATAACATAATAAAGCAATGAACTTGAGCATCGTCTTAAACAGTGCTCCTTACCCTCAGGGGATTTTCATTCAGATAAGGGGGCTCTCCTTCCACCATTTCTATTGCCATGATGCCCAGGGACCAGATGTCCACTTTGGGGCCATAGGCTTTTCTCGTCACGACCTCTGGAGCCATCCAGTAAGGTGTGCCAACCATTGTACTGCGCTTGTTCTGCTCTGGCGTTATTTGAGCGCAGAAGCCAAAGTCAGCTATAGAGAGAGATTTAGATCAGTGAGTGGACATGCATACATTTATAAGATGCCAAACTTATGTTTTAAATAGAAATTTGACTTACTGAGCTTGACAGATCCATCCATGCCAAGGAGGATGTTGTCACTCTTTATGTCTCTGTGGATGACTTGGTTGGAGTGCAGGAAGTCCAGCGCCTGAAGACACTGTGGACACAGAGAAACTGCAAGTCATTTTTGAACGATAATATAAAGGTCACTTGCTGAATGGCACAGAGGACTGGCATCGAGAAAAACTGCTGATTAAGTGTAAAGTTGGCATGGTACCTCTCTGCAGACCGCAGCGATCTGGCCCTCGTCCATACACGTCTCTGTCACAACGTCTGTCAACGAGCCGCCCGCCAAATACTCCATCACCACCCACAACTCGTCACCCACCAGGTAACTGAGGGGAAAAGGTTAACAAACATGACAAATTATGAGTATATGTATATGGCTTTACATTATGATGTAAGAATTTAGAGTTTTGACTTCCAGATGTTCAATAATATATAATAATAATAATAATAATGAGCATATGTAAGCCTATTAAACGTCTTGTAATATACGCACTACAATAATGTTGATTTAATATCATTTGAAAAGACAATCATTTGATCATTTCCTGTTCACCTGCGATCTGCGAATGGACAGCAGGTGGCAGTAAAGTACAATTCCCTGAGAGCCTCAATTATAGGGACATCTCAGGGAGCAGAAGAATATAGCAGAAGGTTAACATTAAATCTGTTTTTGTGCTGATCTTTATTTGGGAAATGGATCTGTAAAACACCTATGCCTGTGATATAAAACCTACCTGTCGAGATAGTTGACTATATTGGAGTTTTTGTTTTCCCTCATCACCAGGATCTCATTGATGATCAGCTCCTTCTTAGGCTGTTGCTGCAGGTTCATCTGCTTTATCGCCACCTGAGACAATGACACAATCACATTTAGTATCCCCATAAAACCTCTGCATATGCTCAAATAGAGCGGTATTTTTGAACAAACCTCTTGACCAGTTGCTATGTCGATTGCAGTATAGACAGTGCCAGATGCCCTGGAAAACAAAGATCATGATCATGATATAGCTCTGATGTTTTACCATTCCTAGAACTGACTCAAAAACACACCTCAATGCTTTGACTCAGCAAATGTTTGAAAAAGGAGACAAACACTAATAATTTATGGTTTTCAATAAGAGTGAGCCGTCAGAGGAATGTATGCGGGGATTCAACCCTTATTTGGAAGTAACTCCTGAAACCAGAAACCTGCTCCTGTCCTTTCTCTGTAAGATACAGTACACCAGTGTGCACTCAGCGCTCTAAATAATAAACCAGCCCCTGCTGTTCTCATGGTGAGTATAAGTCAACACAAGCCAAGCTTAACAGACTAAACTACTACTACAGTTAAAAGAGATACTGACTTACCCTTGTCCAATTTTTTCAAAGCGTGTGTACTTCTTTTTGGGATCTCCCACGCTCACAATACTCCCTGAGTCAAAAAGAAAAAAAAAGGCACGTATAACTGATTAAGCTTGTGTGTGTAAGGGAGTCATGCAAACAAAATCCTACAGATAAGCATCACATAGAGAGTTAATCTGAAGGCTATGCCTTTCCATTACCAATTTAATTACTTAAATTGCTGTTTAAAAAGAACAAGAAAAAAATATGTAATTTCCAAAGTCCAGTGCGTTGCAGACCATCTTACAGATCCAAAAATCCAACAATATTAATTCACTAATTTCAAAGAATATGTTACGTAAACTATGAATGATGCTTCGTACAACGAGATGTGCAACTGCGGCTGAATACAAATGAGAATGACTTAAACATTTGATGAATCTCAGGTTTCTGGGATTCTTCTCCAGACCCAGAGATCAGATTATATCCACAGAGATGTGTGTTGTTTTAGATACTTACTGAGTCTCTCCAGGATCTCCTCGTCTGTCATCTTGGACTTCTTTCTCTGCCGGTCCGTGTGGCGGTACAGGGTGTTGGGCGTGTTGTCGGGCTGCACCTGGGACTCGGGGGAGTGGGCACCTCTTTGACTGGGGTGGGGGGCTTTGGTGGCTCCATGACAGACCGTGTATAAATCTGAAGGAAAGACGTAAATGAACGAGTAGAACCAGGAGTGGAGGGACAGACTGGGCAGGTGTGTTTGAACGTACAGATTTGGTGTGTTCTGGTCGAGGGGCGATGATCGGAGGCACCTCATCCTCCTCCTCCTCCTCTTCCTCCTCCTCTTCCTCTTCCTCCTCCTCCTCATCCTCCTCTTCTGAGACGGGAGGGGCGATGGGGGGCTCTGTCGTTGAAGTTTTGGCACCCTGTGTGTGAAAAGTGTATTATTCAAATGGGTTTGAGTTTAGCAGCAGAACTGAGAGGAGAGAAAGACCATCTCCAAAGTTGTATCTATTTATTTATTTGCTTATTTATGTCGTCAGCAACAATGGCAGGTTACAAAGAATGAATTAACTATTGTTCTAGTCATTAGATGGAATGACAGAAATAATGTAGGGAGACATTATGGTATCTTGCATTACTTTTTAATACATGTGTAGTATTCTGTTCTTTATCGATCGCTGGTTGTGAATTGAAGGTGTATCAGATTCTTTGTTTCTCTTGCAAGAATTGTGTGTTGTGCAGTGCTTGAGTATTGTACACCACAAACGAGAATAATATTTGTATTTTGAAAAGAAAATTGAATGAAAGCATTATGGTTTTAAAATAAATCTGCAAGAAGATACCCCAACATTGAGCAACTCTATGCAGAAGTCAAGAAAATGAAACAAAACATAAAGGTTATTCTAATGATGGTTAAAGTGATGAGAGTCGGCTGATGTTAGTACTGTCTTCAATAGTGGTTCTCAAACCTTTCACACAAAGCACCACCTCATAAAATATTCTACCTTCCAAGTACCACCAGACCTAAATCAAGATCAAATCAGGAATAAACTGGGACTGAATTGGACTAAATCAGGTCTAAACTGGCTGTAAACCATGTCTGAATAAGAAGGACACATAACCTAAACACATTACTAAAGCTGAACTTGAATTATATAGAATTAAACCAAAGTCTAAAATTGCAGATGCACCAGAGTCCTACCTGAAGAAGCCCAAGTACCACCAGAGGTACATGTACCGCAGTTTGAGAACCACTGAGCTACTACAATTACACTGGAGATGTCGTGTAATGAGAGACAGTGAGTTTTTCCTATTTACTGTTAGTAGTAATGTGTTATTAAAAAATAGGTCAAACTCATGTCAAGTTACAAAGTGTGCTGCCCATTTCTTTGGAAATGTTTTCTCCATTAGCAGTGTGTGTAGTCATGCATGATGAGGTAGTGCACTGAGTGATTAAAGGGGAGTGAAGGTCCCAGTGAGCTGAGGTGGGCCTCTGACCCCTCCAATCAGGACAGGCCCAGCTCTGCAGGAGATGAGCAGCTAAAGCAGTGTCTGTGCTGCTTTTCACAGCCATGCGGTAATGTCTACAGCCTAATGGTGATGAGGTTTCAGGCATTTCACTAGGAATGGGACAAGAGTATGAGCTCACACATGCAGAGGTTGGATAGTCACAATCCTCTGTGGCATGCGCCCCTGCCCTGCTGCTTCAACAAGAAACAGCTAAATAAGAACAGAAGAGGTGCTCAGATCAGAAAGGCAAACCCCCATCAGTCCAATTAGAAAGTGTCTCTGAATCAGGAGGATACAATTTAGCAGAAGAAGCCAATGGAGAGGTAAGTCAAATGGATAGTAAATGTAGGAGTTACCTTGTCAAATAATGCGCTGCAGGTTCTAAGGCTGACTGGAGGCCCGGACGACAGCAGCCGGTTCTGAATGTTAAAAATGGGAGCATTTACTCAAAACAAAGCCACACAGTGTTGAACAGAGGACTTTTGAGAGGGAGGGGGAGAGGGCAGGGGGTATGCTGCAGAGGGCTGGACGTCTGGTCCATCTTTAACTTCCTAACACACAGCAAACCACGGCTAATCATGCTCAAGTAACTCAATGAATACTTGTTGTGTTGATGGTAGTTACACAAGAATTGCTTTTTGTGTGTGGGTTGGTATAGAGTTGTTTAAACACAGAGAGCGTGTAATAAAAATAAGATAAACACAAAGAACACTATTCCCTCAATAACAGATCATGGCAGAACAAAGAAAGATGAAAATTATTACAATATTTTCTATGACTGTCCCGAATAAAAGTGACATGCAAGAAGAGACTGAGACTAAAACAAACTGATGAGTCCATGTTTTTTCAAAGGGCCATTTTAGTAAAATAACCTTACAAACAGACTTGTTTCATTAGCCAGTTTAACTATGGGCAGCTTTAGTGTGATGAACTGTTACTACTCCTAAACAAACAAAGGCAACACTAAAACAAAACAAAATACTATTGTCTGCGCTGGTGCCCAGTCGGGAAACACTAATCAAGCTTTTCCGAAACAACGCGCCAACAACACGGCTCTGCTAATCACTTACACACAAAACATGGTTCTGAGATGATAACGGTGACTTGTTAAAAATACTCCAGATGCTTTGGAGATTAATCATGCATCGCATAGAGGGAGCTGTTTGCGCACTTGGAAGCTTATAACCAAAGGAAACACTTTAATTCACTATTCACACGTGGAAAAGACTGGCCTCAGCGGTGATAAATGGCAGTTCAAGGTACAGGACGAGCACAGGTAACACTCAACAAAGACCAGAATGAAAGCAGCTCTCTAATGGACCATCAGTAGACGAGCAGTTCAAAGACTACGGGCCAGTGGGGTATAATTACAAGTTCATGCATTAAAGCAGCCTGATAACAGATGAGCCAACAAAGATAAAAGCTGTGAAGGAGAGGATACATTTCATTTATGGATAATTTAGCAGAGCACGTATCTCGCTCCGTCTCCCGAGTCTGTGCCATGAGATGCTGCAGTTCAGCCTCTTGGCTCCTCTCTTGGCTCAAACAGCGCTTCCAGTGCTTGGATGTAGCTGAGTCACCTCTGCGGGACTCGGACCACTGTGACAGAAATCTCCTCGCACACACTCAAGACCCGCTCGCTGCTCGTGAAAAGCCCAGCACAGAGTAATGCCAGGGTAGTCGCCCAGGGCATCGAATCCAGTGAACACTTGGATTCCACTTCTTTACGCAGCTGAGCGTGCTACAGGCCACAGCATTCAGAGCATAGATTACTCTGGCCAAAGCTAGGAATGAGGTCAACACAGTGGGAGTCCTCCTCCTCGATGTAGCAGGGCTCGTCTATGGCTGTTTGAAAATCTGGTTAAGTCGATTGGAAAAATAAACAAGAGCAGCAGTGGCTTCCCTCTCAGCAGTTTCTGTGGCCGAGAATCACGCTGACTGGCATGGCCTCAACATTCAAAGGCACTTGGCTGCACAGAGAGCAGTTAACTCTCTCCAACAAAGTCAATATTGGTGAGAACTATGTGTTGAATGAACAAATAAAAAAGAAAGACTGCAGCTCTGTCTTTACTTGATGAAAGTGACAACATTAGGTACTTACCTGTACTACATATAACGGTTTTACACAAACCATAGTAATACTTCACCTACAGTATTACTTTACATTACAGCAGCACAAACTGCCATAATTGCCACATTTTGGTTTTAACGTTTTACTCTTAATAGGAATCATTTTGGTCTGAAACTTACCAGAGTATTTGCCGCGATGTACCCATGCGCGGATTTGTCTAAAACAGAAATAAATATCCATTGACAATGCTCAAAACAACAACCTCAGACTTCCAAACACAAGACACTGACCTCCGGAGGTGAAGCTCATGTACTTCTGGTTGTTGACGGTCTCTTTGGAGTCATAAAACTTGAGCACGTCCAGCACGGCCTGTGGGTTCTTCTTCTGCTCCAGCTTGGTGATGTTGGACGTTTGGAGGAGCCGCGCCCATTGCTCCGGGATTCCCTGTGAACGCACCAAACAAAGGGTTCTGGGGGTGACTTTGTTTTACACATGGACAATCAAGACACTGACACAGATCTTTAAATGGGCAATATTCAACAAGACACTGAGTATATCTTTCAAGGGTAAAAACGACTTCTAGTTCAGGCAAAACGACTTCTGCTCTATTTAGTCAAACTATCGAAATCAAATCATATTAGGACAAGTGGACAATACGGCAGGTTCAAGATAGTCAGACCTTTATTTCTGTTTTGACATGGAACAGTTGTATCCGGCCTGTTCACCTCAAAACCTGCTCAGGTTTCAGAAGTACAGTATAAAATTACCCAGAGATTCCAACTCCAAAAATTCTAAAAAGGAGAGTTTAAACGCACAAGGCTAATCAGCTGTACATAAGAAAAAAATACATGGCTAAATGCTTTTATAGCTTTCGGATACAGTTTAGTACTTATCTAGTTTTCTATCATGTTTTAACCTCTTTCTGCCTGAACAACGGCCTTTTCTCCAGTTCAGCTTTACCCAAATCATACCCAAAAATGAACGCTTTTCGACTGGAGAGCAGGACATGTAAGCGCCTCATTTGAAAGCTAGACCTACAAAAGTGATTGTAGCTTTTTTTTTTTGTCACTTTTTGTCACTTTTCCTGCATGTTTTTGCTGTTCTTCTGTCACTTTGTTGTCTCGTTTTTTTGTGTGGCTTTTTCATCACTTTTTATTTCATTGCTTTTTTTGGTCGTGTTTTCGTCACGTTTTTTGTTGCATTTTCATCCTTGATTTCGTCGCTATTTTGATGCTTTTTTTATAAGCTCTTGTAAAGGTGGGAGTTAAGAGGTTAAAGTCTTATTATAATTTTTTTGTCAGTGGGTAAAATGAATTAAATATATAATTCTATACATTTTCTACAGATTTTTCTACAATAATTAAATAATGAAAGCAAAAAAAATGTAAACTGTAAAATGCAATGACGAAAGAGGAGTTTTAGGAGAGACGTTTATGAAACTGATCAACTACTTTTGTTTTCTTACCTCTGTGTTTAGGTCAATCGCACAATCTAACAATATATTATTTTAAGATTTAAACTTAGTCAAAGCTTTGTAGAGAAAGGAGAAAATGCGTAATGCTCGATCAAAAAAATAGTTGGACCATAAAACCCAAACCCTGCAGGAGAAATGTAGCTAATGTCATTTCCGCAGAGAAGGCAAAAGGGACTAATTTTCATTCTAGTCACTCGTCTTTCTGACTTTGTGTGAGCAAAACTACATTAAGAGTCACCTCCTGGGAATGTCTGATTTGAGAAGAGCACACCAAAGATAAAACTATCACCCTGGAATAGAAATGTGGAGAAGTCTGTGCATTTATATGTGTAACAACTATACTCACTGTGAATTCTCCCGTCACGGCGTCGAAACCAACGTGGATGGTGTGTTCGAAATCGGAGGGAAGCGATATCTCGGGGCGCTCCTTCTCCTTCTTTTTGTTTGCTGCAGAAAATAGATAAAATGTTTAATATTCATATGCTGGATAGATAATTTAGTCGATACATGAGAGAGTAGGTACTGACTCTTGTCTCCCCCGGGGAAGATCGAGCGCAGGCGGGCTTTCTTGTTTTTCTCTTCCGGAGCCATTGGAAGCGGTTTGGAGGCGTGATTCACTGATGAAGAGTCGCGGGAACTACTGTTCATTCTCAAGGGGGGGGCTGGTGGTTTCTCCTCAATATCGACACTATCAGACATCTTTAGTAACACTCACAATGTCCTGAAACAGAGAGCAGATGGAGATGGGATTCACTACCACTGTCAGGACAATACAGAGAGCGTGTCAACAATAACAGGAGAACTGCAAATCAAGAGCACGGACCTCCACCAAGGCACTGGCTATTCCAGTTCAGGACTTAAGGACAAAACACAGCTTTGTGCAGTTACAATCACGAACAGTCTTCCTGAAGGTGCAAGACAAGCTTCTGACAATGTTAACATACAGGTTGAAGTACAGTAAAAGTATTTGCAGTCTTTGGTTTTAACTTAATAGGCCAGTAGAGTGATTTATTTTGTCTATGAGTGCACTTCAACTCATCCTTTATTGTATTACTTGGTGGGTAGTTACATTTACTTAAGTCATGCACTTGAGTAACCTTTGCGAAGAGTAATATTATTTTGAAGTACAGTATCAGTGCCCTTACTTGAGTAAAACATTGTTTTTTTTGGCTGTCATAAACATAAATCAAACTTTTATAAACTAACAGTTACTGAATACTCAAGTAGTTCATGTTTCTAATATTATTTTAAAGTACATTACCCACACCACCTCTGCTCTGACCTGAACTCATATGTCAAAACTAAATGCACAATATTTGCCAAATTATTGTTATTACAATAATAGGTGACGCAATATCCATATCGCAAGAAGCCACAATATATCTCAAAATCACTGATTGAGATCTACACATTTTTGCAAACATACCCGCCTGAAAAAAACACATGGTAAAATGTGCAAAGATTTTCCTAATCTAGTTTAACTGTAGTTTTGATATTGATGTAATAATTTAACATATTTTTAACAATTTGAAGAAAGAAACAAATTGCTTACTTATTTTTGTTTTAAATTCAATGTTCAATATAAAAAATACATGATATTTTTTCATATATGATGCAGCTCTACTACCAGTAAACCAGCCTTTAGTATGATGTATGTGCTAGTGCTGACTGAGCTTTAGACCCTAAGCAATTACTACCATAAACCATGTTGTGTGAGTCGCTATAAATAGCATACGATGATTCTAGGTCATTGGTCACCATTGCATGCACGTTTATAAGCGCTTAAATCTAACTAAACGGGGTAATCTGAAGGGTAAAGTTGACGTGTGCACAAAGAGACACTGTGACATGGGAAAATGGTTTCACGGAAAGGCAAATCCCAGATCTGTGGCCTCTTTCAGCTGAGCACTCCCGTTACTGCGACTATCTTTGCTGAATGCACCACCGGGTTTTGAGACACTTCAGGGGAAAAAAAGGAACATTTATTATTGAAGACCGTCTAAAAATGTAATCTCATACCAGTAAATCATCAAAACACACAGACTTTATTTCCCTTATACGAACCGGGACATGGCTAAAGTCCCGTCCACAGTCCCATCACCACCATCTTAAGATTCAGAGTCTTGCCCCGAGGCCAGGCCCATCATGTGATACGCTCAGAAGCAGCGTCCCAGAAAGCAGGCCATCCCACCACCCCTTATAGTGCAGGCCTACATTAGCAACAAAGAGTGCTCCATGGCTTTTACTGGGCGCACATGGACTCGAATAAGCAACACACACACCCCAACGCACGCACAGAAGAGAGAGCAAGTTACACAGATACTTTGAAGCAACGATATTGTTTGAGCTGTCATTTTAAAACAACTACTTCAAAGTGTTTTTACTGGAGAGATGAAGTCTTATTTCTGTTATTATTAGAGAACGTTTCATTTGATGTTGACCAGTTCTTTTACTTGTATATGTATATTTGGGAATGGCACAAAACTGACAGAACATACCTTTAGTTTGACAGCTGCTGGGATTTGGGGGTATTTTGGATATTTTTTAACTATCATGCAGCGAAAGTCAAGATTTGACCATGCAGACAATCATTACACACATGGTCATGGGGTTTTCTATATAGCACATAGAATGATCAACATGAACATAATATCTCACACAAGCAAAACAGAGCTAACAGAACTGTGAAGAAACTATCATTAATCTAAAGACACACTGGTATATTGTAACTTTACAGTACAGAGTAATACCTGAAAGTGTAATAACATGGTAATTAAGCATTGGCATGGCAACATGACTGATCATAATCCCACCTAACCCTAACTCAGAATAAGACCTTAACCTCTTAACCCCCGCCTTAACCGAGCACATTTTCTCCGGTTTGGCTTTACCCAAATCTAAAAGCTTCTCAACTATAGGCCAGTGTAACACCTCATTTAAAAGCTAAGACCTACAAAACGGATCTGATAGCAGCACAGCGGTTAGTGCTTGTGCTTCACAGCTAGAAGGTCCGGGTTTGATTCCCACCTGCACGGGTCTTTCTGTGTGGAGTTTGCATGTTCTCCCGTGTCTGCGTAGGTTTCCTCCGGGTACTCCGGTTTCCCCTACCACTAAAACATGTACAATAGGCCAGGATGATTGAGAGTGCGCATGGGGGACGACGGATGGAAATTAGCCCAAGGCTACAATCCGGTGTGGCTTATTCATTAACATGCACTGTCCCGACCAAATAAACCAATAAAAGCGTGTTCCTCACGTTGATGTCACTTTTTGTTTTATTTTTTGTGCTTTTTTCTCGTTTTGCTATTTTGTCGCTTATTCATCACTTTTTGTCACCTGTTTTGCTGCTTTTTTCATCTTTTTGTCACCAATTTTGTTGTGTTATTGTCACTCTTATGATGCATTTTTTGCTGTGTTTTAATCTTCATTTATGTCTTTTTTTTTTCACTATTTTGTCAAAAGGTTTTTAGATTTGGGTAAAGTCGAACTGGAGAAAAGGTGTGATCTCCATTGGCTGCAGGGCTTTGCACTGGACACTGAGGCCAGTCTTTTTACTGTTATTGCCAACGTAATTGCATTCTATATACACACTGCAGGCAACAACTAATGTTCAGAATGATATATATCTGTATTCATCTTTATTGAGTGGTGGCTGGTGAGAGTTAAAGATAACCAAACCCTGATCGGCTCTAAAAATAGCACAAACAGCAGTTGACTCACTGCTGTTGATCATGTAATGGCACCAGTTTGAGCCAAGCAGCTGGAGGGCATCCTTTACCTGAGAACATACACTACAAGCTCTGCTGTTTCTTTCATTAGACCCTCAGTGGGAGGTTAGTGTGGGACGGGGGCGACCTATGGCACTTTCAAACTGGCTGGATTGGTTCCAGAGAGAGTCCAGACGGCAGCAAACAGGTTCTCTCAGCTCTGACTGAGGTAAGGCGTGTCTAGGCCACAACAAAACGCAGTAAGCCGAACTGTTTACTTGCATAGCAATAAAAAGAGAAAGCAGCAAGGCTGATCGTTTATTATTATGATCAGGAAGTGGCTAACAAAATCATGAGGAAACAGAGGATCACATGAATGAACGGTTCATCTGGAATTAGCTTTGAATCTTTGCAATAACCAGAGCCAAAGAAGAGTTCACAAATGACAAAAGCTTCAAAGATGAAAACAACAATGTGCCTTTTCATTACAGAGTAGGGCCCACGATAGAAGGGAATACTGCAACACTTCAATATTGTGATAATGATATAATTATTGCAAAACTGTACTAAACCATTTCAACACCAATTGTTCTATCAAATATAAACAAACATTTTACGAAAGTTGTTTTTTTCATCAAAATGTGTCAAAACAAAACTTAAAAAATACAAAAAAATCAGGACCAAATCAAGGTTAAAATTGAGCTAAATTAAGAAACTCATCACTAAGCATCTGCTGCTGACCGCTCATTCAGACATTACATCTGTTTGGACATTACAGTGGTTATTTTTTCACTGTTTTAATGTTTGGTGCAGCCCTGTGAGGCTACTGGAGTTGTGATATTGGGCTATACAAACCTTTTGCATATATTGAAGTCAACATGTGTTTTTGTTTAGGCTATAATAGCAAAAATATGTAACTCTCAGTCAGATGCAAGACCTGAGTGATTTTGTGATGAATATTGAGCATTGAGCATAATGTGCTGCTTTAAGTGTAATGAAGAAACTGGCTGTGCTAACATACTGCTGGCAGAGGTGGTTTAAGTCCAGCATGTTCCCATGCACACAGACCGATCAAATACACTGACAGAGTTAATCAATACAGTCGCTATGGTCAGCAAGAACACACAGAGATAATCAATCACTGCAGTGGCTCATAACTGTGGGCGGTTTCAGCTTTACATAAACAGAGGAATTTGGAGGCCATTTAGTAATTCATTATTGACTTTAATTATTTCCTTTGTCAATAAGCATCCAATGGGGATTAGATTAGACATGGTATTGAGATATATTGGTTGTTTTCTGATTCTTCGGTGCAATGATGTCATTGTGGCAGAGGAATGGAAGCTTATTTGTAGAGCACTTTTCACGTGACACAAGTCACCCAAAGCACTTCACAGGTTTATGGCATTGCGTATTTTGGAAGAGAATTACACAAAAAGAAAATCTACAATTTACAAAACTGATCATTTATTTTAGTTTTCAGCCTCATGATCTCACTGCATTACACGAACACACATGTTAGTTTCACTTGACCCACATTGCTGTTTAACATTACAGGCTGACTGGAATGAATCAATCAATTTAGTTTTTTGTTTGTGTGGCAGTTGCTTGTTAATTGTTAATTCTGATCAAACAGAACAGCTTGAAAATCAACAAGACAGGAAAAGAAAAGACAAGAAAATGTAATATTTAAACGTCCAAAAATCGAGGCAGGAAGTGGATATGACCCCGTACTTGATAAGCTGCTATTTTAGCCACAGCTGGTAGAATGACTGAAGCGAGGCGCCGATGTGCTATTGGCTCCTCACCCACACACCACATTCATACATGAGGTGGGGATGTGTCTTGCCCAAGGACACAACGACAGTACGCACCGGCGGAACCTGGGATTCGAACTGTCAACATTCTGGTTATAAGAAGACCCGCTTAACCATCTAAGTCACTGGTGAATATATTCGAATAGCAGTTTGTGGTAGGCTGAGCAGTGGGGCAAACATGTAGCAGCACTTCTTTCACAAATTGATCCATCTCAGTTGCAGAATGAGAAATGTTCTGACTGGTACTAGACCTGAGCTTGTGAGAAGTGTTTTTATTTACTTTAACGTAAATATTCTTTGACAACAGTGCTTAATAATAGTACTGTTGCTTTCCAACACCATATACTTATCTTTGTACTTCTGTTTTATCCAAGTATGTTGTCTAAAGCTGAGATAATGCAGACATGTGGTACTTACACATAGAGCACTGACCTATTTACTGCAGACAGACAGGAGAGTGGTCGCTCCAACAAGCTTCTCCTCTGTCTCCTAATGGGATAAATCACATCTATGGCTGCCATTCGCATGTTAATAGACTCTTCTTAGAAAAATCATTAAGCCCAATTTTTATCCTTAAAGGTAAATGTAGTGTTTTGGACGGACGGCGGCGCAGAAAAGTTCACATTAGCCCAGACTACTAGGAGTTACTGTACCAGCGATGTTTCTACCCCATACAATACTAATCTTTCTATGACCGGGTAGCGGCAATTTTCAAACATTAATGCAGGATCTGAATGACCAGCACATGAGGAAGAAGCGGTAATCTGGAGCCTATGTCAGTCCGAGCCATAATGGACGCCTCAGTGGGGGCAGGGCTCCTCTCCTTCTTCTTCATAGGCCTGATTAGGACGCGTTCTGTTTGACTTGGCTTCGGATCGGACTGCTCTCCTTTCAAGAGATGCTGATTACTTGGACGGGACGGCGAAGGGGACGGCGAAAGGACAAGATGAAGGGCCGTTGTTTACTATGAGCTCCTTATCCCGCTGATGCTCATGCTGTGGTCTTCTGTCGTCTTTTCCCTTTGGTGCGATTATTATGCAAGGACAACAAAAAAAAAAACAGTCTTTATTATGGAGGAGGATAAACTAGGGACGCGGGCCAGAAAACTGAAATGACAAAACACGTTGAGCCAAAATTGGAGTCACGCAGATGTCACCACGTTGCAGCAAACAATGGTTTCTCACATCACAGAATCAGCAGAGGGACATGGCAGTGTCATGCTACGGCCACTCCTTTAATTTCACATCCATAAGACAAAATGCATAGCTTCACCACTGATCTAAACCAATACAGTATTATAAGATCATCATCTAATTAGAAGTAGACTATTAGATGGTGATTTGGATGCCTTTCTAAAAGCAACTGTTTTACTTGTCCAATTCTCTCCAACTAAAATGAATTTCACAGCACATTTGATGAGCAGCGCTATATGATAGTTAAGTCTGTTGATACAGCATTGCAATTCATAAAAATTGAATCGAATTTTTATGATTCTGACATTTTTCATCTATTTTTACACAGACATGCCTCGAGGAAAGTTAGGAAAACATCTTTTAATCAAGCCACATCACATGAAAACAGATGAGGCAATCACTTGACTACAACTACATGTGTTCCTCTGTTAATATGGAAAAGGCGAGGTAACACATTGTAAGCCATTGTTCAACACTGTTTTATCTGCATACTGTACAATCACAGCCAAACAGTCATTCTCAGTTATTGGCTTGTTAATCGACAGGGCAACAGAAGCTCGTGTGTTATAAGAGCTCATTGTTTGAAGTTTCGAGGAATAAAATGGAAATATATTTTTTGCTTTTATATATATATATAAAAAAAGGACAGTATATACAATCCGAGATGGATCAATATGGTAACTATGGATCTTGTGTCCTTAACTTATCCCCCGCTGTAACCAAGCGCATTATCTCCAGTTCAGTTTCACTCAACCTAAAGCTTCTTGACTGGGCTTACAGGCCAGTAACGCCTCATTTGAAAGCTCAGATCTACAAAACTGATCGTGACTTTTTTGTGCGTTTGTTATAGTCATCTTTTTGTCGCTCTTTTTTTGCTTTTTCTTCACGTTTTGTCGCTCTTTTGACGCTTCTTTTTGTCACTTTTTTGTTGTGTTTCATCCTGTATTCGTCGCTATTTTTACACATTTTTCCAGAAGCTTTTAGATTTGGGAAAAGCCAAACTGGAGACAATGTGCTCGGTTCAGGTGGGGGTTCCACAACGCTGCAGACAAATGAAGTTTGCCACGTTCATGACCATGAGTCGTAGGAAAGACTAAACATCTGACATTTCCCATCTATTTTCCACAGACATGCCTCGAGGAAAGTTAGGAAAACATCTTTTAATCAAGCCTTACGACATAATAAGAAGCCGTCAGAGCACGATTACACCATCACATGAAAACAGATGAGGCAATCACTTGACTACAACTACATGTGTTACTCTGTTAATATGGAAAAGGCGAGGTAACACATGTAAGCCATTGTTCAACACTGTTTTATCTGCAAACAATCACACCCAAACAGTACATAGATCATTTAGCTCCATCACTCCTTTTGTTTGTGAATTTTGCATATTTATGACCGAACTGTGAGACTGCTAATAAAAGCCTTTGGAGGAATTGCTTTCTTTCTGTCTCTTGTTAGACACAGCACGTCCTCCGCGAGATCAAAGACTGAGCGGTTTACAGTGCATTATATATCAGTCCACAATGAACCCGGTGCAAGTGGACGGCTAATGTTGCTTTCATTCAAAACAAAGGAATATAACAGGTTAGTTGACACTCGGGAGGAGTCATTTACTCAGCACAGGAAAGCCACTCTCATTTTACCAAGCTTTAGCCATTCCCAAGCTCCCAGCTGGGACGGCCTGGAGATCATCTGTCATTTAACATCTCTCATCTCACATATACTTTACATACAAGCGCAGACAGTCATATGCATAAATGAGGTGTGAAAAGGAGCGAGTTGCCAAGAACAAAATGTTTGTGTCTTCATTTCAGCTTATATCCAGCAGTGTTGAAGGAGCTCTATGCTTAGTGCATCAACACATCTTTTCCTCATCAGTTTAATAAAAACCAGTTCTGCACAGTAGGGCCTTTGCATTGACTACCTTAAAGCTGTTGGCTGTGCCTGTGTTTTATGAAATATAATGAGTGGGAGTGTGTGTCTTATTGGCCACCCCCGGTGCAACTCCACCCAGACGGGCTGAGACAGTACATTGAAGCCAGTTTTTCTTACATCATATGACCAAACGTTAACAAATATGGGAATTTGCCATAAATAAGCAATTGTGCAGGATTACTAGCAAACTAAAACTTGAAAGCTCAATTCTCAATGAAAATGAATTTTGCACCAGTCTTACTGCCTTCCTAGAATAGCTAAGCAAGAAGAATAGAAACAGATGACTATCTATCCATAGCAATAGAATATTCGTGTTTTGCAATGACTGTGGTACAGATACAACTGGGAAACATACTTGATGTGCTTCTCCGGTTCCTCTGCAGTCTTGTGTAAAGTTTGACAACCACTGCTTTTATTATAAACATTCATTTATGGACTTTTCTTTTTCAGGCGTCACCACGGCTACGTAATTATCTGCCGTTATTCTTTTGCATACGTCAATTAACATAATATCCCCGTTACTTACAGTGCAATTATCTGGAGTTGTTTTGTGTAAAAAGAATAAATCAACAATTAAACAATGAGCTATTTTATACCACTCATGTTTAATTTGATTGGCAGGTTGAATCCTTTATAATCACTCCATTTGTTATGTTACTTTGTAGCCTGTAGCTGCCTCTCCAGTGGTCATGTGTGTACCAGGTGGAGGCAGTAAGGGGGCGGGGCGTGTGCCTGTGTGCCAGCTGGTGCACCTGCTCACTGTCACTCTACGGCTCAGTCACACCTGCAGTTGTACTTAACGCATCAGCCAAGGGAGCAAAGTGAAAAGTTCAAGTCTTGTTTTTTAATGTCCACCAATCAGTTGTTTTTGGTAAACGCATACACATGAATGTGATTTTTAGATACTGCAGGTCTATGCCAAAAATATTAAAAGACAGTAGTGTGCTTTTAATGACCCAGTCCCAAGACTAGATAAATTAATCTTATAGCGCCAAGAAGGGCATTATGTGAATGCTAAGGTCAGGAATATTTGTGAAGCCCCATGAGACTCCTGTTGTGATATTGGGCTCTACAGAAATGAAGAAAGAAATTTATTGTGTGCAGCTTAAAGCGCTTTTTCAGATCCACCTTTTCCACATTATCTTCTCTGTCAGGTATTTTTTATTTTTACCCACTCCAGACTTTCTGCTCCACTTCTGATAACTCTCTGCTTCAAAACTCTTGACCTAAGGAAACTTGTTAATCCCTTAAACCACCTGAACCAAACTGAACTTTCAGCATTTCATCCTTTTATTTGACGCAGTCTTGGCCCCTCTTGCTTCTAAACCCCCAGTTTCTCCCTTCACAACTCTTGAATGTCTTTGTCATGCTGCCACATATAAATACACACACAAAACAAATGGGCAGCACCGTCACAGCAACAGGCATCATCCGGGGAGATTACGGACATAGCTGTGTCAATGTGTCAGTGTGTAAATGTTTCTCTGTCTCAATCCATCCATCTCTCTCACTTACACCCCTCCCTGTGCACAGACAAAATGGCCAGATGGCTTCCAATCCTACATGCTAATCCACGACACACAGACTGTAGCCGTGACACACCTACTGCAAGAGTATCCACACTACTATGGCCCCTATACACACGCCGCTGTCACCCTGGAAGAGACCACCATTCTTCTGCTAAACGGTTTCTACTGTGAACAATGAGCTGTCCATGGGCATAACTCATTCAGGCTAAGTCATCAACAGATGGAGACCTACTTGTATGTGTGTGTCCTACTATCATATTTCAGGCAGCCCAGTTAGCAGGCCACTCGCCAACTTGAGGATCTGTGTCTATGGCTTTTGTTCACTGAGGTGAGGTAAGACAAACTGAGTGTTGGGTTTCAGAGGCCAGTGGAAAAACTGGGAAAATCCAAACACAGGGTATTAAAATAAGAGACAGATGGATGCAGTTTTTTTGTCTAAATAAATTATCTTAATACTTACGACATTTATGACTATGTTAACTGGTCCTGCGTTTAGTTTTCCAGCACATTTCATAGGAACTCACACATTGCCATTATGGGCCATCTTTCTTTGTACATTTAAAACATTCAATCCCAGCACAGCCGGTAGTCAAGTGGTTAAAACTGCTGCCATATACATGGAACTATTCCAGCCTCAGCGTTGTGGGTTCGAGTCCCGGCTCAGACAATTTGCTGAGTGTCTCTACCCGCTCTTCACCCCCCCGCCGACCTCCACACCCTGAGCTGTCCAGTCTAATAAAGTTCACGGGCCAAAAATTCTTTAAACAATTCAACAATACTGTTGGCAATATCTGGTTTGTGATATTGGTCCTTGAATAACATATTCTTTCAGCAACTGAATTGCATTAGTTAAATAATAAAACAGTGTAATAGTAATAAAGTTACGCATTCTATAAAATACAATTTCTTTGATTTTTTTGAACTGGGATAACTTTCTATACCACATTCTTCTAGGGAGTCAGGGCTCAGCAAGAGTTATAACGTTGTATTGGTATTTCCATGAATTAATTTTTCATCATTAACACCACAGAGGTATATAGAGATTGTCTAGTGTGACATACAGAGTATAAGCATTAACATGCTGTTCACAGCAGGAGCCAGCAGACATTTGAGCAGCTGTAAGTCCTTACGTTGTTTATAGGGAGCACTAATACACATACAATGGAATCAAATGTAAGAAAGTATGAAGATTAGCCTTAGAACGAAACTGAGTTTCAAGTGACTTTGTGAGAATTTAATTAAGGGAGTGATTTCATGTTTGGAAACGTGTGTTTTATGAGCTTGTAATGAGAATAATAAACAAAGATAATACTATGTATTACTACGAATACATTCTTTCAGTACTATTATCTGGGTCTGGACAGTATCAATAAAGGACGGTTTAATATGCATATTAATCTTACAAGCCAATGTGCACAGAAAGCAGAACCCCATCCCCCAATTCCCTTCTTTAATCTTTGGACTCTCCTCCATCACTGATGACTCCCTCATATCCCTCACCCACACGACAGCCAGACAACAGGTCACGGCTCAGGCCTGAACCAGAGCATGACTCTGCTGCTTCCAATGGAAGTCTGGCCCTGGCCCTCTCTTGCCAGTCGTAGTCTAAACAGAATAGCCTCCTCTGCACAAAATATACTGTAGCTCGAACTCCTGACAAACCTCTCCATTGCTCTTTGCTGACGGCAGTGGAAGATTCAGGGGTGGAATAGCTGAGCTTTTGCAGGACTGCTCCCACCCCCACTCCGATCCCAAATGAAGTCAGGTGACCAGATGTTGTATTTCTTCTTGTCACTACAGCCGCCATCAAGTGCTCTACACATCCATGTTACAGGCATGAGACAGTGAGACAGAGGCATGTTTCTGTGTGGGCCTTTCAATAGAGGACACAAATAGACAAAATGCTCTCCTCAACATCCAGGCATCCATCTGTATCTATGTACATAACAAAAGAGCATCCATCAGCACATTAGCCATCCATCAGTCTCGGCCCACATCTCCACTACCAGCCTTGGGTCTCCAAACCCAAAATAGCATAGCTTCTTTTCTGTTGCCACTGCAGCTGCTGCGCTTTTCCACCACTGACACAATCACCCAGACACCAGGCCTGCACAAGCGGCACCATTGATTCAACACCTCCCCATCAATAAAGATGCTATTTGTGAGGCACCAGGGAGCGTACACAGGGATGTGGTGATGCCTACAAGGATACATGACCTTATTCAACATGCCAAGCCCAAATGATGTAGCCAACCGTGTCCGTGTCCCATAGTCAAACAGCTGCCTTCTTAGCAGGGCAGAATGCAGAGTGAAGGAGGAAAAAAGGCTACAAAGCACCCCGCGGCCTCCCCCTCTTCCCTCTCTCCTCCCTCCTGCCTTCCCCTCACATCCCCACTGCACACTCATGGAATTACCTGAAATATGCCTTCACATTCTCTAGCTCGCTGTGTCTCCTTTGAGCCGCGCGTGCTGGTCGGTTCATCGTCAAGATCCTAGTGACAGTTTAAAGGCAGGATCGCCATTCTCTTGACAGACCAGTTCCTGACCCTAAAAGCAAGCTTGTTCGGCAGGCTGGATGCTTCACTGGCTGCTCACTGTTCCCTAGCTCATGATGTCATCCGCCCTGCTCGTCCCATTGGCCCAGGGGCTGAATATTAATGCAGGCAGCAGGTCTGGGGGAGGAGGCATCAGCAGGAGGGGAAGGTTGATTTTATGTTTGACGGGCCAGTCCCGACTCAAGCTCAGGAGGGAGGGCATTATGCACAGCTTCTGAAACGGAAATCAATCAGTGATCAATTTAGGTCTAAATGCAAAGACAGAAACATCAATAAGTCGCTACTGATCATTTAAAAATAATAAATAAGTATTGTATGCATTGTATGTAGGCTATTATGCATATATGCATCTTATGTTGACTGCAGTGGAAGAGTTACAGAAACATGATAATATAGAACATGATTAATGTATTTATTACTTTTATTTTAACAGGATAATCCCATTGAGATTCAGAATCTCTTTTACAGATCTGTTGGCCACAGTGGGGACCCTGCAGTACAGGTTTTTAGCGGCAGAGGAAACCTGCACAAGGAGAACTTGCAGATTCCACACAGAAAGCCCCACCCGGTCCAGGAATTGAACCTGGGCTGCACCACAGGGATTATGCTTGAATTAATAATACAAATTCAAATGAGTATGAGTAAAATAAAATACATTTTTCAACAACACTATTTAAAATGATTATTATACAATTTTAAGGTACTTACTACAGAAATAAAATTAAGATAGTGTGTTTGGAGCGGCCGGAGACAATAACCACAAATCGAGCTGCGTTTGCCCTAATTTGCCTATGATGTCATCTTTTTCCTACCGCTCACCTGTGATTGGTTGCCTGGTACAGCATCTGCTCAGTCTCATGGCTAGTGCCTTTAGCTCAAGGTGGAGGCCACAACTGAGGCTCTGAATCATGGTGGTTGTCTTGACAACCCTGTAATGTCGATGCCTGTATTGAAGGAGAGGAACATGGCTGATATGATCGACACTCGCTCAGAGGAAATCCTCATGACTGTAACCTAACACCTTCTCTAAGCCTTCACGGGAGTGTCAAGTATAGCTGCATGATGTTAGAAAGACAGCCCCATGCAATATGTCCAATACTGTGGACATAAATCTGTAATTATAATTCAAGATTGGATCACAGCTGTTTAGTTAGTTATGAAAATTGTGCTTGCTGATATTGAAACTACAAACTTTAGATAAATTATTAGATAGGCTCAAGTGAATCCGTTTCACTTTTTGATATATATTTTTTTTAATTCATAACTTTATCTTTTAAATTAATACTATCAAATTAAAATATAAATTCAAGCAGCCACGGAGAGAGCTCTTTCTCTCAGTTTTACAAAGAGTTGCAGATCTGAGCATATACACAGACAACTTAACCAGTTGAGAGTGATGCAAATTAGACATGCCCTGTGCTATGCAAAACATTTCTAAAAGAGAAGTGAAAGGAGCCTATTATAACTCATCCACTAGGCACAGAAGATCAATGTGTGAAGATCAAACTAGTATTAAAGATTAATTTCAAACAATTCAAAGTTTCAGTCTTTTAGCCAATTGTCTAAACCCTGCTTTTGAGACTTCTGCAAATCTTGTTCTTAAATGTTACTTTTGCATACGTTTAGCTGTTTGTATTTCAGTTTCTTTTTCAATGCTAATAATCCAGGGTGTGTTTATGAATTTATTTATCTCACAGAGACTTTCACTCTGAACTAAATCTAAATCTAATAACAGAAATATTAAAAAAGTAGTATATTGTGTATCAAATGAATGAGACGTTTCTGTGCATTCAACATGTGTAACCCGCATTAAGAAACAAGTCATTTATTTTTGTGGGCCAACTTCCTGAGCCGAACTTCAGCATTTATCCAGCAAACACAAGCCTTCATGTGTTATAGATGTTCAGTATTTGACACTATATAATTAAACTAATAACTAATGTCAATTGAAAATACAAGTTGATTATTTTTTGCGGTGTGAATTTTTAATCTTGTGACTTCCATCATGTGACTCTTTGTGAAAAGTCAGAGAGGAGCCTGACTGTTCTTTTTGGCAGGGAGTTACCTCGGCCATGTCAGCAGCCTGCCAGTTACTACACAGTGGAGTGACACTTCTTTCTCGCACGAGGATAAAAATACCTCCATTCATTTCCTATCTGTCCAATTATTGTGTATAGTTGGGATTATTGTAACAATCGCTGAGACAGTGGTTTGCTGGAGGCTAAAGATGCGGTGCTGGCAGGGGGCAGCAGGTGGGGTGTACTAACTTGTTGGTGGTCAGATTTATATAATGAATCCTATACATACGTTTGGAGGCAGATCTATAGCACTGCATTTTTGTAATAAGCTTTGTTTACAGTTTTTGGGAATATCTTCAACAATACATTTCTCAGCAGAATATTTTACAGGGGACGTTAATACAGGTTATAGGTCAATTAGCTATCATTGCGACACACAACATTATGGGAATTGCAACTAATGTTTTCAGGAAAAGGGAAGGAAATGCTAAATACAACTTGCTGAAGCATCATCACAAGCTACACAGAAACCTTCCTGAATGTATATTTTATTTATTTACATACATTTACTTTTCTATTACCGTATTTTTTATAGTTACTGTTTAAAAAAATAAAAGATTAAGTAAATGGGAAGTTACAGATGCTAGCTAGACTATTTCAAAGATTGGTTTGATTCCAGAATATATTGACCATACCATACATCCAGAAATCAAGACATTTAACCTTGTCTAAATTATAATGAATCTGTTGATTAATGTTGCATAATCTTAGATAGGATTATTTCCTTTTTCAGATACCTAGTAGATGGTAAAAATAAAGATTTGAAGACGAGTTGTTTATTTGTGAATGAAATATTCACAGTTCTGGTCATTGACGACTGTATGAAGCAGATTGAGTTATGGTTAAGATGATCACATTACTGGAGCCGTGTCTGACGGGGCCAGAGGGTTCACAAAGATGCGCCGTGATCACAGGAAATGAAGACAATCAAGACACGGCTGGCATGAACTGATCAAACTCACTTTTTGCCTCAACTGGAAAGTTTCAAAGCCATTTATGAAACAACTTCAACTTTATTTGTGAAGTTGAAACTCAAATCAAATCTTACATCTAATATAGTAATGTGTAAGTTTGTTTAAAACTGATGCTAAAGGTTTAACATGTGCATCTCTGTTTGAGCTTCAAGACCACACGGCCACATTCATAAGTGATGGACAGTGCATTATTGTAATGCTCTTCACTTACCACGCGAGATTAACTTCTGTAAGCCACGGGCCGGTAACCTGGCATGTCCAAGAGAATAGGCCACGCTCATCCATGCTTCCGCTACAACACAGAACAACTGGTAGTCAGAGCTGGCCCAGCACAGATTACCCCCAAAGGAGCATCATCGAGGTTAGTGGGTCTCTATCCTGCTGATAAAGGCAAAGATGTTGATGATTTATAGTTATGTGGCTGCCATTAACAGCTGTAGCAGATGAGATGTGCAGTGCATATCAATTACAGAGCGCAGTAATTGTGTTCAAACTCTATCAACATTATTATAACCAGGAAATAAAAATACAAAAGAATATGATTTTTCAAGAATATGTCTCCTATATAGGGACATGATTTACAGAGCCAGGTGTTAATTGCAAGAACTACTTAAAATTAGCATATGCTATTATATATAGTGTGTTGCACCTGATTTATCAGTAGAAACCATTTATATTATTAGTGGTGCAAATCTGTTATCTAAAAGCTTTGGCCTAATACACCGTAACAGCTCCTTCTTTCTAAAAGAGTTGGAGTTTTTATTATAAGGCAGAACAACCAATAAAGTAAAATACATTATGCATTATGCTGTTATAAGTCACTGTCTAGTTAATTACAGGTTTGATTT
Source organism: Neogobius melanostomus (assembly GCA_007210695.1). Classification (NCBI taxonomy): domain Eukaryota; kingdom Metazoa; phylum Chordata; class Actinopteri; order Gobiiformes; family Gobiidae; genus Neogobius; species Neogobius melanostomus. The sequence continues at coordinate 810,664 of VHKM01000224.1, read as the reverse complement.
GATGGTAAACTATACTGCTCAATTGCTGTCTTGTGTTCTTGTCTATCAGACTGCATGTCACTTATAAAGTCACTTCTTGAACAGTTCCACCTATCATCTCTGAGAGAGCACCACAACACACCAGTCTGGTCTGGGACAGCAGCGGTTTGAACAGGCCCCGCCCCCTGACAGCTGGCTTATTGTGAGCCATGCTTCTGAGGCGGCCTTGTGTCTCTCTGCCTGGACAGTTCAATAACTAATCTCAATGCAGTTTAGCAGCACGAGGCTTTGAAAATCAGCCGCTCTCAAACAAAGTACAACATGTTACTGGTGGCTATAAGCGAGTTCACTTTAGGATTCAAAAAGACAAATATATAAACGTCACTCATTTGTCAGATTTAGATCATCAACGTTGTTTTTGTGTGAAGCACTTTTACCTGCATTTTATTTATGAGATGTGCTATAAGAATGAAGGTTGATTGATTGATTGATTGATTGATTGATTGATTCAATACAGTTGTAACTGGCCTGAAGGTTTTACAGTGCAACTATCTGAAAATGACAGATTATTATATCAAAGTAATAAAAAAATGACAAAGTAATAAAAATCTGGGGTTTTGATTTGAGTTTCCCACAATTTCAAACAAGCCAACAGTAATTATTGCATGTGATGTTTAAACCAATTTCGTCCATGTTATATAAAATTATTGGCAAGTTTACTTGGTTAGTTAGTTAGTACTCCATAAACTAATAGTTTTCAGTGAAATACTCTGTCTTTCTTATATAATTGAAAGAATAGGTCAACTACTATGTAGCATCACAATGTTAAGCTAGTTAAATTACATATTTAATTAATACCTACAACAGTATTTTAGATATTTCATAAACCGTCCATATACATCAACGGTCAAGTGTAGGGCCTTCCTGAGGCCAAAATTGACAGGCCACACGTGCTGCCACTCCCTTTGTTAGATCAAGGCTAATGAACAATACACTTGTGCCCCTTACAAACAGCGTTATTGGGCCACAGACACATGTGTACTCACTGCTTTCTGGCTGAACACACACGGACAATGGGACACGTCTGGAGAGCTGAGACCCAAACCCCTAGGAAAGGCAGATGGTTCTCGGGATGGAGGACTGCATCTATATTAGCATGAGAAAAGACAGGGACAAGCTGCACTAGTGGGGGACAGGTACTGGTCCTGTGTAGGGCACACATGAAAAAATTAACCAGATTCTGATCAGAGATCCAATTATATTTATACTGAATGTTATGTTTTAGGTACTCCCAATTTTTAGAGTAGACCATTATATAACAGATCAATAAATGAACGTATCCAAAGTACTTAAAGCAGTGGTTCTGAAGCTGTGGTTTTCTTCAGGCGTGCTTTGAAATACATTTACGGTCAATGTTTTTCTGCTGACGCCCAGGTTAGATATACTTTAGTCCAATTTAGACTAGGTTTAGTCCGTATTGATCTTGATCTAGGCCTGGTGGTACTGGTGGAAAATCAAATATTATTAGGGACTCATGTGAAAAGTTTATTAACTACTAACTTAAACAGCTAAAACTCACATACATAGACTTGCACCATAATTACGTAAACATTTGCTTTGGTTATTGACCATGTTATACGATAAACAAAACAACACAAGAATATTTTATGCCTTTCATAAGTCTTTGAAAATGAAATGTTAGCAGCTTCCCTAGGGTCCAGAGGTGTTTTCTTTTCTGTTCACGCGGGGCATTTTTCACCTAAAAACATAAACTTTGTTGTTGCCACAGCTGCTGGTTTGTAGCTTGAGCCGCTCAGTGGGTGAAGTCAGTTCTCTGTTGTTTTTACTCATTAATCATCAAACCAAGACTGTCTACCATGACTATACTCATGCTGTCAAAACATGCAAGAGGCAATACTCAAGAACCTGTTAAAGTAAACACTTTGAAAATAATAACACCAGCAAATAATACACTTACTGTTACTACACATCAGCTATTGAAGAGACTCAGTGACATCACTGCAAAGACTAGAGTAACCTTAACACTTATAACCCTTGTATCTGCCTCCACCCTGTGGTTAAGTACTGTATGGCACACATTATTGGTGAAGTATCTGATTTTGAACAATATCTTTTACAATGTGATCAATACAAAAGTTAGTTTAGCAAAATGTAGTATTTTTTCACTTGTGATGTCCCATGCTCATACCTTGATTGGAGTCAATTCTGATGATTTGTCATGATTTGGAGATACAGCCTCTAAACTCTGAGGCAGGATTGTGAACTCACCAAACCAAAGGAGACCCTGGATAAAGTGGAGATGGAATTGGACATATATCACTTCACTGCACTGAACACAAAACGCATATATAGTAAATGGAAGAATTAAAAGGTGAGAATACTTTTTGAATACATTGCGTATATCAACATTATACAACTATTTATAAGTTGTAATCCATAAATCAAATACACAATTGTGCGATAGACAATTAATCTTGGCCTGGAAGGCAACACGTTTTACACATTGAATTTCCTACAGCAATTTGTGGATTAAAACATTTATTTTCAGCGGTCTTCTCTCTGTGATTCCTAGTTTACCAATGGATAGTGATAAGCGACTGCATTTTTAAGAAAAATGTTACCATTCAACATGAATTTCAAACTAAACAGATAATAGAAATGAGTCAATATTAAATATATTATGTCATTCCTTTATTAGCTTATAATTATCCACCTATTTGGACCTCTTTTCCCCCAGTTCTTAGGAATTAAAGGCTCTAACCCTGCATACTATGAATCATTCGACCAGTGACTCCCCATACCACCTTCTTCCCTCAGTGACCCCGATCTTACCAGTGGGTGCATTGACCCTATTATGTTCTAATCTGACACTAGATGTATTATAATGAACGGTAATTTGTGTTTAAATGGTTAATATATTGAAGAACAATAGTCAAATATGAAATTGATACTGAAATCTCTTCATTGCTACATGGTATGAATGTTTTTTTTTTTTCTCAAGCTTTGACTGTGAACGCCTTAATTTGTAGTCTGGTGATACCAGAATGATACCTCTCTGTATTTTTTTTATATAGAGGGATATCAATCGCTGGTACAGCGGTGAGTCTGGTTTCCAGGCAGCTTAATTTGGGTCTTTCAACCCTGAGGTTTGGAATCAGTGTCTAAATCCTAATCACACATCATGATTGACTAGAAGGCCTAAATTGGCTGAATTAAATAAATAAACCAAACATTTCCAAGGTAATAAGACATGTCACAAAAACTAAACACAACACCCTTTTAACCCTTTCTCTGTGGGGATCTACCTAGATCTTAATTAGTACATGGCACAGCACAGTATTATTACCCTGTTTAACGAAAGTACTTTCTTCATTGGCCACATTGGAACATAAACATGAATGCATTACATTTATGGGAACATCTCGATAAAACTACGGTGCATGTCGGTGTGAGACGCCACAATTTCTCTTCAGTGTTTTCTGGCTCTGGGTTGAGATCATCCATGGTTGAGATCCCCGCCCATGGCCCAAGTGTGGCTGAAGCACAGTCCGGATGCGTCGCCATGCCGCTTCTCTCCTCCAGTCATAGCACCTATTCACCATTCTGGCTCATTTTTAGCTACTAGGAGTCTGCGGGACAGTCCAGGGGTGTGGATTCAGTTTTTGTAGCAGCGTGTGTGCTGCAGGACTGGCGACAGAGCTAGCTGTGTTAGCATTAGCTCCAGAGAGAGAGCAGTGACAGCCCGAGAGTCCGAGAGGCGGGGAGAGCTGAGGTGAGACTGTTATTTTGATGGTAACAACATTTACGGCTGTATGTGCAAACCATCTGGTACATAGTATCACTTTCACTAATGTGACAAGATATTAGAGGTGCCCGGGCAACAGCGCATAGAGGTGGGTACATACTTAAGTGTCCGTATGTCGCTTTATGGTAAAAATGAAGTCAATGTTAATCGTTTTCTCGACGTTCCTGTGTGGCCCGCTGTGGAGCTAGTTAGCTTAGCCACAGCTAACAGCACCACCATGGGTCAACGCAGGGAGTCCCAAACTTTTCACACCTTGTTCACAGGAAGAGTCGCTGTTGTGCAAGAAAGATTTAGAGCTATATTAATGTTAACACTTAATGTTTTATAACTTCCTTACTTGTCTTGCAGATTATTAATTGTGAAATTTATTATTTTTTACAAACATTGCACTTGTTTTTGTCCTTTAAACTTTTTACTTATTTATGTATTATGGTATTAATAGTGTTTTGTCAACCTTGAATTTGACATTTGAATATATGTTGTAAATAATTGTTCTCTTTCCTTTTAGGTTCGGAATCGTTACATGATTACATTCTGAGATGTCTGTGGATGAGGAGACCATGAAAACTGGCAGTCCTCAGGCCAGTTCAGCATCAGCGCTCCAGTTATCAGATTGCACTGGAGGTTATGCCAATATTTCTGCAATTGTAGCTGCTACACCAGACTGTGCTGCTGCTTGTCCTTTTCCTGATTCTGCTGCATCACCCAAGCACACCAGTACTATGGATGCTCTCTCTAACTCAGAACCTACTGTGCAGAGAGTGAGTGGAAATGACAACAGCATTAATCGTCGAAACAGCTTTCATCATTCCAAACAGCCGCAACAATCAAGAGTAACAAAGCGGCGCTATACGTCGAGCTTTAGCTTCAAGCATCCAACATCTGGCAAAAGAAGGCGAAGGGCCAACTCAGAGAGTGACTCTGTTCTGCCAACAAACTTCCTCTTGGGTGGAAATATTTTTGATCCTCTCAATCTCAACAGTCTCCTGGATGAAGAGGTAAACAAAGCATTGAATGCAGAGACGCCCAAATCCTCTCCACTTCCTGCAAAGAGCCGAGACCCAGTGGAGATCCTTATCCCCAGGGACATTACTGATCCACTCAACCTGAATAGCGGCATTGCAGACAGCAGCGTTTTGGTTTCTCCTTATAAAAGTGGTGGCAAAAAGAGACACCGTAATAGGCATCATGGAGGGAATAATAATTCATCTTCACAACAGACCATGTCTGATTGTGGGAGAGTGGAAGCCAAAACAGGTTCCTGTGTAAAACATGACAATGAATTTCCCTCCTCTTCTGCACAAAAGGTCTCCAAAGAGTCAGATACATCCAGAGCGGGGGACTTTCGTGAACACTTGGTTGACTGCTCTGGGAGCGGCAAAGAGATGATGTCTGTTGAGGAGATCAATTCATCTGTAACAGGAACAAATCAACACACAAGCAAACGCAAGCGAAGGCGCAACTCTGGAAAGGTGGACCCACCACTGACCCATTCTACGCCAGTTACACAGTCTGTCAAAGATGGGGGCGCAGGGACATCGCAGCCCTTTAGCACACCAAAAAGTGGAGCCAAAAATGGTCACGGTAGTCGGCCACATCAATCACAGCACCAGAGAAAAAAGTTTCTGTACGGAAATTACAACAAGTATTATGGCTATCGTAACCCTGGTGCAAGTGAGGATCTTCGCATACGTATTTTTAAACCTGAATGGTTCAAGGGAAAAGATGTTCTCGATCTAGGCTGCAACTCGGGACACCTCACCCTTTACATTGCCAAAAGGTTTCAACCTGCACACATACTGGGCCTGGACATAGATGGTGATCTGGTGTATGGAGCCCGGAAGAACATTCGGCATTATTTGTCTGAGCTGCAGACAGAAGAGGCCAGACGAGCTATTCAGGAGAAAGAGAGTCATACACCCTTAGAGATTGATCACAAAAAGGAAGCTGTGGGAAAGGCTGAGAATGGGCAGCTGCTGAGAGCAGAGAGTGGCTCTGCAGACGCTGGAAAAGACAATGACAGTCACACAAGTGATAGACAGGAGCCCCCTGCTGGCCAGACAGTCAACTCTACTTTTCCAGTGTCTCTGCGCATATCCAGAGGGCCCATCGCTGCACCTCCACTGACTGAAGTGACCAGTTTACAGCCAGGCCACTTCCCGTCAAATGTGTCATTTGTAAAGGTGAGTATATTTAATGATTTACAGAGTTGTTCATAATGAAAATATAATGGTAACACAAGCCCAGTGGGCTTCTTAAAGCTCAGTTAGAAATGAGGTAAGGGGAAGAAAACAAATTATTATCATTTTCATTCACTCTACACTAGGTGGTGAAAAGCTACATAATGTAGCCACAGCTGCCCTTGAGGTAGAGTGAAGAAGTGTGGCTTCACTCATCTGTGACCACTGCCAACCACTCACATATACACTACACTACACGCACACTGGTTAATCCTTAGCTGATTACTGTTTGTGCACAGAGCTGCATGAACACAAAAGACCTGATTCACAAAGTGAATAATGATCTCTCCACATTGGCAGATCGACAATCGCAGGGATCAAATCACAATTCAAGTTTTATCATCATATCGTCCAGCCCTATTTTATTGTTTACTTGTCTATTGTACTTCCATTGTTACTGGTGTTTTGTTTTTTTCATCTTCACTTATCTTTTTTTAGGCCAATTATGTTCTGGACAGTGACGATCTTCTTGTGACTCAGCGCCCAGAGTATGACGTTATTCTTTGTCTGAGCGTGACCAAATGGGTTCATTTGAACTGGGGCGACACTGGCCTGAAGCGCATGTTCAAAAGAGCCTATAAACATCTCCGTCCTGGCGGGTTACTCATCCTGGAGCCTCAGCCCTGGGAGTCATATGGCCGCAGGAAGAAACTCACTGTAAGCAACTAATTCATTTAGTATTCTGTGTGAATGAGTAGAGCCTGGGTTCCTTTCATTTTGTTACACCTGTACTTTAACAGTACTTGGTTTTATGATACCGGTACCTGAACAATGCTTTTTTCTTGGTACCTATTCTGCATTATTCATTAGAACTATAAATGATCATCTTGGCCAGGACACTCTTGAAAAGAGATTTTTAATCTCAATGAGTTTTATCCTGGATAAATAAAGGTCAAATAAAATAATATAAAATATATAGGAAAGATAATGTCTATGCATTTCATTTAAGACTATTTCTTTTAGCAAAGACATGTTTATCCTTTACTTGAGCTGAACAACCAAGTAAAGGATGGTTTACAGTCCAGCGGCCCACTGCGCGTAGGGCCCTGATACAAGGAGTATCAGCTGCGTTCAGCTGCAGCTGCTGCAAGCTGGAGTATAAACCAGCCTTGACTTTCTTTAGTGCTGTCTGAGATCCACTTAGCAATTCTTTCAAACAAGATTTTACCGATTCCTACAAACATGTCTATATTGAATGGGATTTTATTCTATTTTATTTGGAGGAACAAATGCAGATAAACTGTAATTGTACATTCACCATTGTGAGTTTTGTGACCTCAAGTTATAGTATTGACTTTAAAAATATAATGCATCAATAACAGACTACCTCATGATGTAGGTGTTGTTATTTTTGTTGTTGGAAGCATTAAACACAGAATAAAGTCCAAATGGGAGAAATTCCTGTCACACTTATTTAGTAAGAAAACTGGGCCTTGAACTGTCAACTTGATTTACAAGGATTGTTTAAAGTTTCTTTTATTTTCTTTCCCAGGATAATATTTACAGAAACTACCGCAATATCAGCCTGAAACCTGAGCAATTTACATCCTATCTTACAAGTGAGGTGGGATTCACAAGTTATGAGTACCTTGGGGCCCCCAAATCTTCAGTCAAAGGTAATGCATCCTATTGTCATACCATTTCCTTCAATGTTCACACAGGGCTGATTTTGTTTTTCCTCTCGTTTATAGGTTTTCAGAGGCCTGTTTACTTATTTCACAAATGATTTTTTTAATATTTTTTTTGCCTTGAGGACTTTGAATGTGAAGAGCCTAAATTGCCACCGTACAGACTATCCAGCCAGTACCTGCACTACAAACATGTTTGACAACTGAAAGAATTAGAAGATAAAATAACATGACAAAAGTGGGACCAAATAAGCATGAAGAAGACAAAGGAGATTTTAGTGTCATAACTACAACAAAAAGTGACACTCAGCCAAATGTAGACATTTAATGTAAACACTGAAAGAGCCAACCAATTTATTGTTCTCTCGGATCTGAAAATGTCAACACAAAAACACAATAATGCCGACAGATGATCTACAACATCACATTCACAGTCGTAGTATTTTGTTAAGCACAACCTATTCTCTAAAAATGTGTCTTGATGCTATCAAATACACAGTAAACTATGCAGAGAACAAAACTGGTTGCAAGTTATTCTGATTTTAAAGTAAATTTCAGATTATTAGATCATACTGCATACATCTACAGACTCGGTGTATGAAAAGTTCTACCTGTTAAACTCATAAATTACAAGACACTTGTACATTGGAGTTGGGTACAAAAATAGGTTCTTCACCAACCAATAGAATTGTTAATAGAAATTGGAAGTGCTTCCAATATGCCATTGCATTTGAAGCCAGAGCTTCTCATCAGCGGTTTACATTAGGGCCCTTTGTGGTGCAGGCTGAGGATATAGGTTAAATTTAAAAGAGCATTGGCTACTTATTAGTTGCACTTTCTGTATCATTTTGTAAGGTCTGAAATTGCACTGATATTTTCATATCTAGAAATGAAGGCATTAATTCAAACAGTGTCTAGTTGCGTTTATTTGTCAAATATTTTTTGGGATAAAACAATTGAATTACATTTTATCATTTTTATAAAATGAAAACCATGACTTTCTATTAAATGTAATTGAGCTGTTTGTATTAAAGTATTACGTAAATACCAGATTTCATCTTCAAGGAGACACATTTCCAGTGGCTTATCTTTGTGATTGTACTTTCGCACTGCACATCTTTTATTGAAAATGTTTATATACAGATAGAACAATTTGGTCAAAGGCATCCTTTGGGTAAAGGATACGATGTTCGGTGTATGTTTGTATTTTAATACGTGACCTTTGTAAATATATTTTTTTGTTTGTCTCTTTTAAGTTAACTGTATTTTCAGAGGTCTTTATTTCTTTTAAGCCTTTGTCTTAATTTGATCCATTCAAACAAGGTATGAAATAACAGTGATCAATGATCAGATCTGTTAGTTTGTTTTTTGTCTGACCGATGTAAGTTATTAGAGTAGTTCTTTTTCATTTTGTTAAATGTTTCAAAAATGTGATCTGGTCTTCTCATTTAACGTGTGATGAAAACCTATTAGACTATATTTTCTAAAGCAACAATGGTAAATGTACATCAATACATTACATTAATTGCAAAATGTAATTAAAAAAATGGCACCAAGTTGGAGACAATCACATCCTCAGGCTTTCAATAATCAGTTAAAAACGTTCATGTAGGGATTTAGTATTTGGAACTTGTCTGCATCAGTGTGCAATTTGTTTGAGTTGTGCTGAAAGAAAATACCCACCTTTTAGATGCATATTTTATATTTTGATATGTAAAGTTCCTGAAAAGCAGATAAGTTTAAGAAACGTTTAAAATTGGGTAAACTAAATACAGACTGAATCTGAAATGAATCTATTCTGTGTTTTATTATTCCTGGATGCCTGAGTTTCAAAGGGATGTGTACTGTTTAGTTTTTTCAATTAGTGTGGAAGAATATTCTTTGCCTAGAGATGTGTCATGATACAGTTTATGGTAGTAAACTGCAACGCCCGGTGATTGAAAAATGCATTACTGCAGCTTGCCAAAGGAAAGGTCTGTGCGACACTGGCTGAACTTGTTTATTCAGCTGATAAAGTGTTAACTAAGAGGGAGGCCAAGCTGCAGTCACAATTATGAGAATAGAAAAATCAATGAGAGCCTAAAATAAAATGCCACGGCGATGTCAAATGAAGTCTCTGATCAAGATCAAATTTGCAATGTTAATGAAATATGAAATTCTGTGACAGCAATAGAGCATCGTTACTAGTCTAAATTATAAAATGAGTTAGACACCCTATTGAGATGCTTTAATTGTATGCACAGTAAAAGACAGATAAAAATAACAAATGATAGAACTTTTCACCAAAGCCTTTGTTTTTTTACATTAGTTTTGCATCTGAAATTTTTCGTTAATTCTTTAACCTTTTAAGGCTGATAATATGATTTATAAGGGTATTTACAAAGAATTCAAATTATTCTCATCCATACATCTTATGGTTTTATTGCCCAATGCGGACTGAAGGCAGGCTGCTTAGTGTCAACATAAAGCAATTGTCGGGCTTAGTCACAACAGCACTGTCTGGGCAGTACAAAGATTTAACAATTGACAATGTAGGGCACAATACAGTGACACGGTTTACAAATAACATTCATACATGCAATACCAGGATGGTTCTTTGCCATGGCAAGGCTATTTTTGTGTTGAATTTAAGTAGTAGAGTGATTTTTCCCAGTCAATTTTCCTGTTCGATGTTTGACCTGGCTATTGGCAGGTCAAACATGTGCTTTGTATTTGTGATGGCTGGTGGGTGCAGGTCTGGTCTAGACAATGTAGTCCAGACAGACAGACTGAGCGGAGAGATGACATAAACAGAGCAGAGACATCATTCACATTTCATTCACAAAAGCTCTTTACCATCACAGCTGTTCGGGTTGTCCATCATTGTCTCTCTTTCAGGGCAGTGCAGTGTGCAAGCATGCCAGAACCAACTCTGCTGCTTTCCATACTGATTTTTGCCTATGGTTAAAACAAGGCACACCCATAAGAAGAGTCACCTCTATGATGGTGGTGGTTTTCTTTCAACTTCCAGCTTTAATTGAACAAATACAAAAAGCAGTAAGTAATGATGAATTGGTTTATTTCCTATGCAAAACATGTGTTTTAGGCTATTGATCAGTGACATGAACTACATAACTCGAAGTATCTTGAAGAATTTTGCCATCCTGCAGGCTTCTCTCCACACACAGTTAAGAGCGTATGGCACAGCACCTACAAGTTAAGAAATGACATTATGGACATCATGAGTATGACTAAAATCTGCCTAGACCAGCGTCATTAAACATAGTCTGGTCTATACCTGTATCTGCGAGGGCAACCATGATGACCAACTGTGTACTCCTGAGCGTAGCAGAACCTTCTGCAGAGTCCTCTATACCCACAAGTCCAGTACTGCATTTCTGGATCAGTACCTGATGGAACCCATGAGAACAGCAAAGTTAAAGAAACAACACTGCACATTTTTGGACGTGCAGATTATTTCTGTTAATAAACGCTAAATAGGACAATAATACACTAAAGATTTGCAAACAGATTCTCATCAATCATTTCAGTATTATTGTTTGCCATATTATGTCAAAAAGGGTTTCCATGTATGGGCTATTGCTTACCCTCCCCATCTGGAAGCATCAGGAGAAGCACAAGAAGCATGAAGCTTAGTCCCTTCATGTTTGGCTACATAAGCTTTCAGACTGCTGCTGGCAGGCTGATGCTGCATTTATACACATTTCAAACCCCGGGGGAGGAGTCCATGCCTCTGCCCAAATGACAAAAACAAACTATTATTGGATGATGGCAGTCTGGCTAATGGGACAAGCTCTTTCAAAAATATAATTCTGAGGAAAAAACATGAAAAGTCAGGATTTTTCCCAAGATGCCTGTGGGACACAATACAATGATATTTAAAGCACAGAACACCAAACTTAGTACTTACATGTACTGTGAAACTTGCATTTAAAAATAGGCTGACATATTTGTGATATTGTACATAGCTCCAGTGACTCACTAAACAAAAGCATTTACTTGTGCATCATGTTCCTAGTGCTTATGTAAAATAAGCTAGACCTCCTAGGCCATGTTTCTTAAACTGTACCACTGGTACCACTTTTGGTACTCCACAATTATAGTCTTATAGTCATCTGTTAGGATAGGCTATATGGCAGGCAATCAATCAATCAATCAATCAATCAATCAATCAATCAATCAATCAATCAATGCACGCATTAAAGGATCAATCAGTCAAAACAGTCTTTCAAAGACCTGGTTTAGATCTACAGTAGTGGTAATTGAAAAGTCAAATATTTATTTAGGTGATAATGTCCAAAAATATGGCTTTTAATAATGGTGTGTCTGAAATTCAGGATGATTTGCTGTATAAATGTCTGTTCTGTCTGTTTGTTAAATGATTTGTTTTTCTCTCTTTTTTTTCTATATTCATCCTTCTTTCGGCCCGTCTTTCCTTTAACTTCACCATCACTCGTTGGATCTATGAATTATAATCATAGCAATCCGTGGTTGGATCAATATGTCTATGGGTTGAATCAGCTGGCGCGTTCACTTATTGTTCAGTACGCATGCGCACACTGCACTGCTCCACTAACAACAGACGTGCTCGAGCTCGACCTGCCATATCCCAAGATGGCGGACCTTCTCGGCTCGATTCTTAACTCGATGGAAAAACCTCCAACAGTCGGTGACCAAGAAAGCCGACGAAAGGCCAGAGGTAATTCGGAATTACATATTTAGGACTCACTTTAGTACGCTATTGAAATATAGTGGGCTGATGCACGCATTAAAGGACAGCTCAAGGAAACATTGCCATTGGCCAGCTGAGCTGAAGTAAACTCTTCTGAACCCTGTGTAGCACCGCCTCACTGGGGAACCGGGGATGTCCTGCTACAGCCCTCTGTAGACTCATAGATCTACAGAAGTGAGTCCATCATTACTAAAGACACACATTCACCTGCTTCCCCTCGTTATTTCCCTGTTGCCTTTAAGGTTGGGACGTTAAAAGGGAAACCTAAACAACTAACCTTATCTTAAGACTGGCGTTTAACTTAACAGGTGTCGCCGCAGTCAAACCAGCCTCGTCTCCAGCCTGGCCGAGACCGTGGGTGCGCCTGTTTTGAACACCGTCACCTCCCAGAAATAGTCCGGGAGCCAGACCCTCTCCTCAGGCACATTCTTGCTACCTTTTCCAAACTAGTATCTTTCCGTAGAGTATCCCTTGGGTCATTACCAGTGGGGACCCCCCATTGCAACTCTGCCCCGTTCGGCTGTGGGACCCCAAAACCACTTTAGCGGGACAGGCTTCAGACGGAACTTTGTGATTCTATCCAAAGTAGTGCTGTGGTCACATACAGAGTCACAGATTAATGAAATTTAGAACAAAGAAAGCTGACATGATGAGGAACAAAGTAATATGACAGTCTTGGCCTTTTAGCTTTTTCTTTTTCCATATATTAAACTATATATCTACAAAAATGCAAAATAAATGTCATACAGATAAGAAAGCACTTCACAAATGAGTACATTATTGTCTTTTGTGTTTATCTTAGCCTTGGGCTAATTTCCATCTGTCGTCCCCCATGTGCACTCTGAAAAAACACTCACATTCATCCTGGCCTATTGTACATGTTTTTAGTGGTAGGGGAAACCGGAGTAGCCGGAGGAAACCTACGCAGACATGTAGGTTAGACTGGATTTTAGATCACATCTAAACCCAACCCTAATAGGAACAGGTTTAGGCTCTTAATAGATATACACAGGCTCAGACTGTGGTATCTCACGCTCCAATTAGACTGAGGTCCTTGGGCATGTTTGACTGCTGAGACCTAGCAAACCTAGACTCAGGTCAGCTTTAGACCTGGTAAAGGGGAAGGGAATCTTATTCTATATAGCACGCCACATATATAGCATTTTATATTTCATGACACATGAATTTTATATTTCATGACACAAGTCCCGCCACTTTCTCCTGGGGCAGACTGACAGAAGCGTGGCAACATTTGGGTCTAGAGTACTCAGCAGTGATAAGCTACTGTTGTGTAGCCAGAGGTGGCCTGGGAGCTGTGGCTATGGAAGCAAGGCTGCCAATATGTGTTAGGACCTCTCCGACCAGCGCCATTCACCCACACACTACATTCATACATAGACAAAGAGGGTGAAGTTTCTTGCCCAAGTACACAATGGCAGTATGCACCTGCGGGAGTTTGGATTTTAATCGGTGATCAATTTTTAGTAACAGTCCACAGTTACTGAGGTATTATCAGATATGAATGATATCACATGTATTTTTGTTATGTCGTTAAACCAGGGGTCACCAACCTTTTTTCAGCCGAGGGCGACTTCAACAATAAGTTGTTTGAGAGCTACCAGTTAAAAACAAATCCTAAAGACTTGAACGTATACTGTCTACTTATATTGACCCCATATTATATCAAAATAGCTTTATTTTAAACTCGTACCGACTCAAAAGAACAGAAATAACTGTATTTGTATTTGATTCAACAAAATTAAGTGTTTAATTTACATGTTAAAAAAGTCTCAAGGGCTACTGGGCATGCCCCAAAGGGCACCACATTTTGAAAAGTAGAAATCAGTAATACAATTCCCAACAGTCTGTCACAAACGTCTAACGTCCCTAAAGTTAGTGAAATCTGTTAATTGCATCAAGGCCTGATTTTGACCTACCCCCTTTTGAAATCCCTAAATCTCATAAATTAAAAAAGATATGCAGCTCAAATTTTACTCACAGAATATTTAGTATATCAACATCAACTGTGCCAAGTTTGAAGCAAATCCAAAAAGGTTAAGTTGAACTGTTGTCCTAAAAGTTGTAACTTTTCCATGGCATGGTCTCACAGGCCTATATGGGCAAATGCATGAGAATTCCACACCTCAGAGAGGGAGAATGGACTAGGGCTGAAACAACTAATCGATTAATCGATGACTAATCGATTATTGAAATAGTCGACAACTATTTTAGTAATCGTTTTTTGGTTCACACAGACTCAAATGGAGCAAAAATGACATGAAAATGTAATATTTTTGATGAAAACTTACTTTGTTTATATAGTTAGGGTCTGTAGTGTTTTGTACATTGTAAATTTCATCAATATCTGTCTGTGTCTCATCCAATCAGAAAGCAGAATTAGCACCAAGAGCCTCCAACAAACATAAGTTTACGTCATCAATACGTCCTCAAGTGGTGCCACTTAGCTTTTTGTGATTAAAAAAAAATAAAAAAATCTACACAATTCACAGCTAAGCGATTAATCGTAAAAATAATCGATAGATTAATCGATTACAAAATAATCGTTAGTTGCAGCCCTAGAATGGACACATTTTCTGTTAGAGCTGGGGATCCGTTTGAGGTACAGAGCTCATCTTGGGCTTAATGTGAAGCTAATGAGTTGGGTGAGTTTTCTATTTACATTTGAAATGGTAAAGATAAACACAAAAGACAATAATGCACTAATTTGTGAAGTGCTTTTCTTATCTGTATGCCATTTATTTTGCATTTTGTATATAGTTTGATGTATGGAAATAGAAAAGCTAAAGGCCAAGACTGTCATATTACTTTGTTCCTCATCATGTCTGTAGCTACCCCCGGTCATCTCAAAAGGGACTGGACGCCTCATACTGATGTCCACAAGCATTTATTGGCACATCAGCAATTCGTGGAACACCGTGAAAATACAAGAGGACACACAAGGCTATGTTTACTAGGCTGAACGATTAATTGCATTTGCAATTTTATCGCGATATGACACAACGCGATTCGTAATCGCAGGGCACGCGATTTGGAAGTGAATGAAGCAGCAAGATATGGCAGCAAGTCCGCTCCGCCGCGTGCTTTTGTTTACGTCTCAGTCTAGTTAAGATGCGCGGTAGATTGTGGATGTACAGTGAAATATCAGCGTTTATCATGCAGCCACCGTGAAGACTATTACTTCTTCTCCGCTAGCACTCCATTAGCCGCAGCGCTCACCACGCCATTCTCTCGCTGCTACTGTACTACACGCTCTGATGATCACAGAACTCCTCACCTCCGGATCTTACGTCTCTGCTCCACAGGTGAGCCTGTGTTGCTTGTAAAGAGTAAAGAGTCGTTTGTGGCTCAGTTTAGGAGGCTTATGTTTGGGAATGTTGTGGATAAAGAACTTATCTCAAAAGCATAATGACGGTTCATGACCGTAAAGTATCCGCGGAGGCGATGTGCCATGTGCCTCTATTTACCTTTGCATCTACCGCATATGCGCTCCGTAGGTACAGACGCTAGATATAAACACTAAACTGCTGTATGAAAAGTTTTGGAAACTACGATCCGAGGCAGGACTCCGTGTCCTGTCTTATTTTGCTGAGTAAATGCAATGCGCTGTTTAAGCTGAAATGTCACTAAATGGCTGCGAGTCAAAGAGACGTGTCTGTGTTTGGCACCTCATGTCTCCTTGCGTCACTGTGCTTCTTTCTTCATATTGTCCAAAGTTACATCCCAAAACCAAAATGCTGCTCCTAATTCCACTGTGTTTTGGCGTGTGCTCCATCTGGCCTCTCCGTCCGTGTCCATCAATAACGCGCTCTGAAGCAACTACGAGTTGCAGCTCAGACCGGGATTTGATTGGCCGAAATAATAATAATCAATAGTTTATTTTGTATTAATTGGGAGTTTGATTTCCTAAAACTTTTCCAACTTGTTAAAGCAGGCGTTTGTTCTTACTTTTCCTGCACCTTAGTATGGGTGATGTTATACTGACTGGCTCAGTGAATTTTATCTTTTTTTTTTTTTAATATATATATATATAATGTATCTTTATTTATAGACTGTACTGTTAAGTTCAGACAGTTTTTAAGAAGTGCAGTCCACATATTCACACATTTTGAATAGGTAAAACAACAATTTGTTGCAATTTTCACTTCAAATTAATCTAATATTGTTTATTATGAATCAGACTGATTTATTGCTTGTGTTAGGTGAAAAATACATGATAAGAGGATCTTGCAACAATAATCGCATATTTAATCGCAATCGCAATATTGAAGAAAAAATCGCAATTAGATTATTTTCCAAATCGTTCAGCCTAATGTTTACTCTGGACATTAGCATAGCATATTTTGGTCACAAATATACATATATTGCACAGCAACAAAAGCAAAAATAATATTACCGTGTTCGCCAAGTAGACCAGTGATAGACTTAAAGGCAGAAAATATTTAAACGCTGTGCTCTTGACTCTTGACTTTTTTCCTCTGGCGGTTTTACACTTTCACTCTAACGTCCGGCTCTAAATTGTCTAAATTAATTTCTCTTGTGTACAAAAATAAAATTGCTCTTAAACATAAAGCTGTGGTACTTATTACTGTGGACATTTTTGTAGTTATTTGTAACTATAGAACAAAACAAACGTAGTAGCATAGCCTGACCGATGTTCGTGGTGTCGTGTTAAACTCAAATAGACAATTTAGCTACAATGTCAGCTTTCTTTGTTCTAAATTTCATTAATCTGTGACTCTGTATGTGACCACAGCACTACTTTGGATAGAATCACAAAGTTCCGTCTGAAGCCTGTCCCGCTAAAGTGTTTTTTGGGGTCCCACAGCCGAACGGGGCCGAGTTGCAATGGGGGGTCCCCACTGGTAATGGCCCAAGGGATACTCTACTGAAAGATACTAGTTTGGAAAAGGTAGCAAAAATGTGCCTGAGGAGGGGGTCTGGCTCCCGGACTAAAAGTTGTTGTGTGTTCATTCCAACAATTCCAAATAAAAACAGTAGCCTATACATTTTGACAATATTACACTCGTCCTTTTTTTCTTGTAGAGATATGGTAATGGCCTGGTCTGGACTTTGGACCAGTCTCTGTTCACTGGTACCTGCTGCCTGGACAATTACAAGGGTTTCCTCTGGGGGCGCTGTTCAGTACTCTGATACTAGGCATTATAACGCATTAAGGCAAACGATGCATTCTTGTGCCACTATTAAACTTCAGGTCTGTTCCACAGTGCCTCCACAATGTCCTCAAATCATTTTCAACTATATTTGATTTTGCATTTGTCAATGAGAAACTTATTACATACATTATTATCATTACACCACATTAAAGCAAAACTATGTGTTCTTGTGTCACCATTACACTTCTACTCACTTCTACAAAGTGTCGTCATGTCCCTCACCAATTTACAGCAAATAATTATGTAGTGTTCACTAGGGGTGTGAACGGTTACAAAAAATGGTAACCGGTTAACCGAAAAAATTGTAACCGGTTAACCGTTTGTTTAAGAAGTGGACCGCAGTTACGCTATACGGCCAATGGAGCGTGCAGTCACTTATCAGAATGATTCCTTCGCGTCACGGCCGCCACGCAATTGCCAGACATATACAAGTAGGCCTAATTAGGTCATACAGAAAACTTGCCGTAGAATTTGTAAAAACAAGTGTGTGTGTGTGTATATATATATATATATATATATATGGGCATACAACAAGGCTATGATAACAACTAACACGATTTCGGTTATCGGTTATGATTTACTAACCGGTTAACCGGTTACTTGGCCACACCCCTAGTGTTCACAAATACTGGGCTCATTACACTTACAAAATGTCTAAAATATTGCCAAACCAATGGATTTTAGAGAGGCATCACACTACATCTCAGTAAGACAGCTTCTCCTCTTGGTCCTCACAATTATTCACACAAAAATAATATAGCCTTTCCCAAATAGTCTCTTATACTGGGGCTGTCATCTTTACACCCCATTGAGGCAAAACTACGTGTTTCTGCGTGACCATTACACTTCAGGTCTGTTCCACAGTACTTCTGCATGTCCTCAGCTCATTTTCTACTCTATTTTATTTTGCATTTGTCAATGAGGAACTTATTACATACAGATTCTACTAGTGTGGTGTAATCTGTTTGTCAAAGGCTATAAAGACAATAGATGACTATTATTTATCCCAATTTCCAATACTTATGAAAATTAATTATAACTTTTTTATAATGAAACTGACGAAAACGTGACTAAAACTATCACATTTAGAAATGACTAAAATGTGACTAAAACTATAAGCATTTTCGTCCAAAAGACTAACACTAAAACTAAAAGGGCTGCCAAAAACAACACTGCCCCTGTGAGGCTGGCTTGGCTTCCGACCGGCAGACGAGGCTGGCTTGACTGCGGTCAGGTGTCTTATAATTTACGTACACCTTCATAATATTGGCTACTCACTCACCTGTTGATATCAAGGTGATCCATGAAGCCTTCATAAGAACAAGGTGGATTTGAATGGCATTGGCAATATCATTATCAAACATTTGAATAAAAAAAAAAGCATCATGCAGTATTTCAAAGATATCAGACTATCTTTGAAATACTGCATGATGCTGTGCTATATGTGTGGGCTGTAATATCTTACTTTATAGGGAAGGGAAGGGAATCTTATTTGTATAGCGCTTTTTATATGACACAAGTCACACCCAAAGCGCTTCACACATGAAAGGGAGGGGGTTCATTCACTCCATGCCGATGGTGGTAAACTACATTTTGTAGCCACAGTTTCCCCTGGGGTAGACTGACAGAAGCGAGGCTGCACACATCTGCGCCAACGGTCCCTCCGACCACCACCAACCACTCACACATAGGCATTGGGTGAAGTGACTTGCCCAAGGACACCACAACAGTCTGCATCTGCAGGAGCCGGGATTCGAACCCCTGACCTTTCCGATCATGAGACGACCCGCTCTACCATCTGCGCCACTGTCGCCCTGTTTATAGGCCTGTTTGCTTTTTTTTCTGTTTTAGAGCAAGCGGCCAGACTTAAGAGAATGGAGGAAAACGAAAAAAGAAAGAAAGCAGAGTTCAGAAAAAAAGTAGGTTCACTTTTCAAATGAGCCTGTTTTGTAAATATTACTTTGTGTTTAATAGGTTGCATTATACTGTGAGCAGATGTGACTGGGTATTGCAATGAAGCAAGCAAAGTAAATTAGTTTTACTAGTGTGACGTTCTTGCTTTTAGATGGAAAAAGAAGTGTCCGATTTCATTCAAGACAGTACACAACAGAAACGAAAATACAATCCTATGGGCAAAATAGAACGAAGTATAATGTAAGTAGATTTTGCTTATAAAATAGAGACAATTTTATGAGAGTTCTTGTTCTGGTAATTCATGGCATTGCTTAATGTTCTATCTTTGTAGACATGACGTGGCTGAAGTGGCTGGATTGACCTCTTTCTCATTTGGGGAAGATGAAGAGAGCCGTTATGTTATGCTTTTTAAGAAGGTTTGGATACATGTTGTAAAAAATGTATCACAATATTGTGGCAAGTTTATTAGCATTACATGCATTCACTTTGCAGGAGTTTGCACCATCAGATGAAGAGTTGGAGGCGTATCGCAAAGGAGAGGAGTGGGACCCAAAGTTAGCTGAGCAGCGCCGCAGACTGAAGGTCTAATCACACTTTTCTTTTGCATTGTGCTTTGAACAGTTTTGATATATTTTCTTATTTATTTGTTTTTATTTGGTTGTTAACAATCAGTTCTACTGTATATACTTAATGACAGTATTAAAACAGTGAAATATGTGTTTTTATACCTCAATGCAGGAGCAAGCAGCATTAGAAGATGCAGAGGCCCAGCAGTCTAAGAAGTCTGAAACATGCCCCAACTCCAACTACAGAGACAAATACAGTCACCTCATTGGCACATCAGCCGCCAAAGACGCAGCACACACACTAGAGGCCAACAGTGCATATGGCTGTGGTAAGCGCACTGCAATGTCAGCAAAACGTCACATCAAGCACTGTAATGTATGATTAAAGAAACGTTTATTCTAATTTTTTTACTTTTCCATTCAGTACCCGTGGCTAACAAGAGGGACACTCGCTCCATAGAGGAAGCTATGAATGAGATCAGAGCAAAGAAACGACAAAAACGAGAGGATGATGGCGGGACTCAAAGTAGCTCCTGAGACAGCAGTGTTTCTTACTTAACTGTTGTGTGTTTGTCTGCGGGTGCGTGGTCTACTGCAATATTCATTATAACTTATAATATGTGACAGTTGCTAGCGGAGAATTCTCAGGTGGTGATCCTAACTGTGGGGCTGCATTTGTCTGTAACTGTCTTTAATAACCAATATTGATTATTGACAACAGTATATGTCCTCCAATTGTTGACAGTATTTTGGTTATTTTAAGAGCAGTTTTTTAAACATGCATGTAAATGACGTGCATTTTAATACAATTTTTATTATTTTAGGATTCTCATAAAATCAGTGTTAACCTTTTTTTTTTCTTCAGATTTTAATACATTTTAAGGTCATGAAGTAAAGAAAGCCATGTGGTGTCCTGTAATAGTAAATATTGACATTCTTGCACATAAAAGCATTTTTACATTGGTCTTAAATTGCAGTTATTTTAGAGTTAAATAAAGCAATGTGAACAAATGGCATTGGTTATGGATTACATATAAACGTTTTGGCTTTTTTTTCTGTAAAAAGATACATCGTTGCTACGCAGATGTAACCGGAAGATGTTTTCCTAACCCGGAAGTGACTGCTTCTGTTGTTGATCCACCACATATATATATATATTCACCACCATCCAGTTATATTATGCGTCGTCAATAGTTCTGAACTCTGGTTTCTGTATGTCACATCCATTTCAAACTTAATTTTCGAGTGCAGTCGAAGTGACGGGCTTGGTGATCTGAAGCCAGCCACTTGGAAGTATTGTCGGAGGAATGAGCGCCTCGTTTTGCCTCGATTCGGAGCTCGCCGCAGTCATGGAGAGTCTGGTGCTCGCAGCTGCGGCGGGACTCAAACGGCTCACAGAAAGCGGAGAGGCGCACACTATGGTAAAGTACTTGTGTGCAAAAACTAATGATACTTTGCATGTGTATGCCATAACACCGAAAGGTCCTCATAATATAACACGAATAGTAAGATTAAAGAGCAGACTTAGTTACGCGCTCCTGAAATTCTACTCATGTCAGCTGTTGATAGTGGAGAGGTCCCGATGATGTCATAACATGGCAACAGCATGCACGGCAACGGCAGCAAATTGAGTGGCAAGTTTGCATTGTTATTGATTTTCATCTCAATTTGCCGTGTTGAAAATTCTTACTCTTTATTGGTACATTTTCTTGTGCTACCATGAACGTTATTTTATTTTATTTTATTTATTTATTTGAACAGGGACAGTGTACAATATACATTAACCTCAGAAAGGTGCATTGTACCAGGTTGTAGCACTTGTGCTAATTTTCACCTGCAGTTCCTTGGAAGGCTAATGTAAAAAAATAAATAAAAAATACACATGTTAATAATACAGTTCCCCTAAAACGGCATTAAAATGAAACGCACACTTCATTCATTCCTAAGCATTAATTTGCAAATACACTCTCACATACACACCAATGTACAACGTACATTATGGGAACAGGTTTGTTTTAAAAGAAGCAATTTTTTGGCCTGGTGTGAAAAGTGTTAAAATTTACTCATGTGGTCAGCTCTGTTGGCAACATTCACTATTCAACGTAAGTGCTCTATAACGTAAATAAAAGGAATTGCATAATTGTATCTTAAATAGATGCAATAATTGTATCTTAAATAGATGCAATAAGTGATATTCTAGCTTTGTCCTTGCAGAAATCTGGAAAACACTGGATAAATGGATAACAATCTTTTTCTGTGTCGTTTCAGTTTGCCTCTATGATGGAGACTCTGTGCAATGAGGCTTTGGGGAAAATCCTCGGCATTTTAGAGCCTGTCAAAGTTCAGCTGAAATGGACAAACTCGCTCATCCTCCTTCATCAAAGCCCCATGTTCTATACATCCTTCAGGACTCCAGAGTGGGTATGTAAATAGTACGTAATTCAGTGTCCAGAATAGCCAATATGTTGCCACACACAACTGAATCAGAATCAGAATGGGCCTCAGGAAGGTTTTTGGCATTCTTAGCTGAAAACGTTTCTCTCTAAGAACAAATAATAAGAACACACAGGAGGACTCTTACGCACAACAGTGGATCATTGGAAAGGTGCGTACAGACCAAACGTGCGTCCACGCCCCATCCGCCTCTAGTTGGATACCAAACATTGCCGCTTCACACTCACGAGAAACTCCTGTTTGCTTGCTCGTGAAGTTTTGCAAGCGTCATAATTAAGAGGCGTGTCATACAACTCAGGCCGAGCGCAAACCGCGATGATCAACTTGTCCTCCATGCTGCAGGTAACAGGTGACGCTTGTGCTCACTATTTGAGCCCAGTCCCTGATTGGTTAACAAGGCGTAAATGAACGCACGTGTAGATTGGATTACTTGAGTGCATGAAGCAGTGGGCGCAGCATCCCTGCTCGTGTACCGTGCTGATCTCCCTGGCTTTGATGCGCGTTTTTCCTCATCCGCTCGCAATTGCTAAGCTTCATACGCGCGGACGGCTTTGCTTACATTTCGAAGCGCGTCGAAGTACATCTACATAGGGTTAACATGGAAGTTGGAGGTGTGGTGGCGTTTGGTGTGTACGCACCTTTACACCACCATAAGCAACGCATACCACGCTGTCCCCCGCGCTGCACTCGGACTTTCAGATCACGTCCACTTAGTCCCCTTATACAGACAAAGACTGAAACTCGCTAAACCGGTAGTGAGCACATCAAAGAGGTACACCCCTGAAGCTGTGGAGGAGCTGCGCTCATAGATGGAGACTACAGACTGGGAGGCATTTGGGGCTGCTTCTATCAACCTGGATGAATACACAGACATAGTGACCTCATATATCCAGTTCAATGAGGAGCGCATAGTACCAACGCGCACCAGGGTTTGTTATGGGAATGATAAGCCTTGGTTCACACCCAAACTCCGGCAGCTGCGTAAGGAGAAAGAGGCGGGGCACAGAAATAGGGACAAAGACCGATACAGACAGGCAAAATGCCACTTTAGAAGGGAAGTGGGCAATGCCAAATCTGTATATTCAGCCCGTCTCCAACAGCAGTTCTCCTCAAACGACCCGGGAGCAGTTCCTGAAACAAACTGCGGAAGGCCCCCGGGCCGGATGGTGTTTACCCCTCCACCCTGCGCGGATCAGCTGGCTCCCATCTTCACAGACATTTTCAACACCTCCCTGGAGTCATGCCACGTGCATGACTCCCTGGAGTCATGCACTGCTTCAAAACATCCACCATCGTTCCTGTCCCCAAAAAAACACGGATCACAGGACTTAATGACTACAGGCTGGTGGCGCTGACGTCTGTGGTCATGAAGTCTTTTGAGCGCTTAGTCCTGCCACACCTCAAGGACATCACCGCCCCCCTCCTGGACCCGCTGCAGTTTGCCTACAGAGCCAACAGGTCTGTGGACGACACAGGACACATCCTGGAGCATCTGGACTCACCAGGAACCTATGCCAGGATCCTGTTCGTGGACTTCAGCTCTGCCTTCAACACCATCCTCCCTGGACTGCTACGAGACAAGCTCTACCAGCGCAGAGTGCCCGACTCCCTCTGTAGGTGGATCACTGACTTCCTGACGGACCAGAGACAGCACGTGCGGCTGGGGAAGATCGTCTCGGACACTCGAGACGATCTTCCCCAGCACTACAAACACTGGAACTCCTCAGGGCTGTGTACTTTCCCCCTGGCTCTTCTCCCTGTACACAAAGTGCTGCACCTCCAGTCACCAGTCTGTTAAACTGATCAAGTTTGCGGATGACACCACCCTCATCGGGCTCATCTCGGACGGTGATGAGTCCACCTACAAGAGAGAGGTGAACCGGCTGGCGTCCTGGTGCAGCCACAACAACCTGGAGCTGAACGCCCAGAAGACAGTGGAGATGATCGTGGACTTCAGGAAAGACACAGCCCCACCGTCCCCCTCGCCCTGACAGACTCTCCCACCCCCATCTCCATCGTGGACTCCTTCCGTTTCCTGGGCACCACCATCACCCAGGACCTCAGATGGGAGCCAACCATCAGCTCCCTCATCAAGAAAGCCCAGCAGAGGATGTTCTTCCTGCGGCAGCTGAAGAAACTTAAGCTGCCAACCAAGATGCTGGTGCAGTTCTACACGGCCATCATCGAGTCCATCCTCACCTTCTCAATCACTGTGTGGTACCCCGCGCTACAGACGGGACAGGCAGAGACTGCAGCGCATTGTGCGTGCTGCTGAGAAGGTGATTGGCTGTGAGCTCCCATCTCTCCATGACCTGTTCACCTCCAGGACCCGGAGGTGTGTGGGTCGGATCACAGCTGACCCTTCTCACCCTGGACACAAACTATTCACCCCTCTCCCCTCAGGCAGGAGGCTACGGTCTATCCAGACCCATAAATCCTGCCACTTGAACAGTTTTTTCCCCTCCGCCATCAGACTCATGAACAAAAAACAGGTCTCTGTAGCTTAGTTACAGACTCATGGATGTAATCTGCACTTGCACTGTGTGGTGTGTCCACACTTAGACCCGCTGCTATCACTTATCACTTAATCACTTAATATCTCTTTATACGCCTACACATCTGTAAATCCCACTGTTGTTCAATGTCATTGTTATCGTCTTACCATATGTCACTTTTATTATATCTTATTTATTTAATATTGTTTATGCATGCCCCTATAGCCTTATAGTTTAAAGTTTTTTAGCTATTTTAATCTTAATTCTGTGTTTTATGTTGCACGTTTGCGCCGAGAAAAATTCCTAGTTTGTGAAACTTATCTCAAACCATGGCAATAAAACCTATTCTGATTCTGATTCTGACCAAAAAATCTCCAATTCTGTTCACGATCTGCTCCTGATGAGACCCAACATTCTGAGATATGTATGTGTGTGTGTGTGTGTATATATATATATGTATATATTAAATCATGTATTAATTAATTCCAAAATGTAAACATAATTATAATAAATTACAGATGCCTTTACAGAAATAAGTTGGTAATATCAGTTGTAGCCTACTTTTGTTATTTGCAAGTAAAGTACCAGTGTGTTACTGCTAGAACTTTTGAATGCCGCCGTTCACGAATAATGTAGCATTAACTGCGCTGCATTAACGTCATTTGATGAAGACCTTGTTCTTGTGACCTTGTGGTCCCGAGGCGTGTGCTCTACCTGTCGAGCTAAGCAGGCGAAGAGCCACTGCATCTATTTAAAGGAGTTACGCACGGGAAAAGAAGGAAAACCCTTCTCTCATTTTTCTTTTGGGATTTGTTGGTTATTAGTTTTGGATTCATGTTTTGTTGTTCGTATCCTCCTCAGGGTGTCTTTTGCGCGCAGCACTTTTTTCTCCATATATGATGAATAATAGGTGGTGACATATGCTAATTAGTCCTCACACGCACACGCTTCCAAGTCGGCATTCACCAAACTCAGAACACACATGCAAAGTATTTTTTCCTACTTAAGAACGTGTCGTGAATCTGGCGCAGTTTCCTGACACTGCCTTCGTAAGTACCGATTTTAAAAAGATGTTCATGAATGAGGCCCAATGTTTTTTTATTGCCATTTTTAGTGGACAGGGATTTTTTTCCCGGTTCAATCGTGCAACATGAAACACATAACAC
This sequence comes from Neogobius melanostomus, assembly GCA_007210695.1. Classification (NCBI taxonomy): domain Eukaryota; kingdom Metazoa; phylum Chordata; class Actinopteri; order Gobiiformes; family Gobiidae; genus Neogobius; species Neogobius melanostomus. The sequence goes on along the minus strand of VHKM01000224.1, from coordinate 784,469 downwards.
ATTTTCTTTATGGCGTATATTAGATGATTCCTGCCTCAGAAACCATTTTAATGCTATTCTTAATGTTTTTATTTCCCCTACAATCATTGTGCGACTGTTTTTTCTTTCAGGAGTTGAACACTCATACGTTGCAATTGGCAAAAGGAACAAGGGCCAGTCCAATACTGAGGAGTCGGACCACTGCTATGGAACAAATGACAAGAAGACTGACCTGCCTGATCAGAAGGATGGCCAATCGGAGGAAGAGGATTTTGCAGATTCTGAGTTAACTCCTGCCACAGCATTAAAGACAAATGGGGAAATATTAGCCTGGTAACTGTTGTTGATGGTGAGTAGTTTGACATGCCGTATTGGGTGTTGGTCAAAACAGTCAAATTAAAGTACGTGTTTCTTTGCAGGACTGTAACTAATTTACTTGATTGGGAGGGATACAAAAACATAGACTAACTGTGGCACAGCAGGTCAATGTATGCACCATCTGCTTTATTGTTCTGGGATGGGCTCTTATAAACAATTAACCATAACTGGACATTGAATGAACAGAGTGATGACTTGGCAATGATTGAACTTTACAGATAATGGTAGAAAATCATACGGCACAAGCAGAAACACTCTAAACATGAGTAGTACTGTGCTGCTGCGAGCATGCCCATAATTTTATCTGCTTTGTGAATCATACCAAATATTGTCATAGATTCCTTTTTCCTGATGTTGAAGTCGCTTGGTATTGCTATGTCAACCACCACGGCTTTCCTCTGCTCTTTGTCCACCACTACAATGTCCGGTTGGTTCGCCATTACCATTCTGTCCGTCTGTATCTGGAAGTCCCACAGGATCTTGGCTCGGTCATTCTCTACCACCTTTGGAGGTGTTCCTCACTTTGACCTTGGGGTTTCCAGCCCATACTCTGCACAGATGTTCCTGTACACTATGCCAGAAATGCCAGAAATGCTCAAAATCAAAATGGGTGTCGAGAACTATAACAAGAGGTTACAGGCTTCAATTCGCTACAGTACCTCCCAAAATCAACAGCCTAATATCCTCCCAGGCTCAAGGGCACTAAGCCATGATCTTAGCAGAGGAAATATCCTCATTACTGGGAAAAAGAGCCATTCAGCATATACCAATGGATCAGAAGGACAGCGGCTTTTACTCCAGGTATTATCTGGTCAAGAAGGAAGGGGGGAGGGGGATTCGCCCAATCCGGATCTGAGAGCATTGAATTCATATCTCAGGAGATACAAGTTTCCAATGCTCACGCACTCGGCATTGATCCGGTTAGTCCGTCCAGGCGACTGGTTTATGTCCATAGACCTGAAGGACGCATATTTCCATATCCCCATATACCCGCCTCACAGAAAATATTTAAGGTTTCTGTTTCAAGGCATGACATACGAATACACAGTGCTGCCCTTCGGCCTCTCACTGAGCCCGAGAGTGTTTCAAGTGTATCGAGGCATCTCAGGGAGCGGGGATTTCGCTTAGCCACATATCTGGACGATTGGCTTCTGATGGCGCATACGCAGGAGGAGGCAGTCGTTCATACGCAACTTGTGCTCTCCCATCTGCGCGACCTGGGGTTTATTGTGAACGCAACCAAGAGTGTTTTACAGCCCAGCCAGCGCATTGCTTTTCTGGGACTGACATTGAATTCTGTCGCTTACGCAGCCCATCTCTCTCCAGGGACAACGGTGGCGCAGATGGTAGAGCGGGTCGTCTCATGATCGGAAGGTCAGGGGTTCGAATCCCGGCTCCTGCAGATGCAGACTGTCGTTGTGTCATTGGGCAAGACACTTCACCCAATGCCTATGTGTGAGTGGTTGGTGGTGGTCGGAGGGACCGTTGGCGCAGATGTGTGCAGCCTCGCTTCTGTCAGTCTACCCCAGGGGAAACTGTGGCTACAAAATGTAGCTTACCACCATCAGCATAGAGTGAATGAACCCCCCTCCCTTTCATGTGTGAAGTGCTTTGGGTGTGACTAGTGTCATATATAAAGCGCTATACAAATAAGATTCCGTTCCCTCCCTTCCAGAGAGGGTGTGCACGTTCACGGACACTTTGGCTCTTTTCCCCCCCGGGAAAGAGGTTCTCATACGGTCTGTGTCTAAGGATGTTGGGTCTCATGGCATCAGTTCTCCTTGTAGTCAAGCTGGGCCGCCTTTACATGTGGGAGTTTCAGATTTGGGTGTCCGTGCTCTGTGTGCCTATGTTGATAGGACCAGATCATTTAGGCAGGAGGATCAGCTATTTGTGTCCTGGGCAAAGCCCCACAAGGGAAAGCTTGTCTCTAAACAGAGGCTTTCCCATTGGATTGTGGAGGCCATCTGATGGGCTCAGAGCTCATTCTACCAGGGGCCTGGCTACCTCATGGGCCTACTTCAGGGAAAAGTCTATTAAGGACATCTGTGCTGCTGCTTGTTGGTCCTCCCCCATGACGTTTGCAAGGTTTTATAAACTGGATGTAACGTCACAAGGGTTGTCTCATGCCATCCTCAGTGTTGGCTCTTCTGAGGACATACCCTGATCTAGGCTTCTTTTAGAGGCCATGGTTGGCATTGTCAACGGGAGTCTCCATATCCCATAGTGAGACATCGAAACAAATGAAAGAGAACTTTAGGTTACTTTCGTAACCCCGGTTCTTTGAGTAGCATGAGTGAGATGTCTCACCAGACCGCCCTTCTTGCTCATGGGGTGAAGCGAGAAGAGGTGTGCTTATTGAATGACGGGCGACGCTGTGACCGGAGCTTATATGGTGGTGACAACGTCACCACTGCCAGCCACTCAGGGCCGGCGTAGTGGTATAAAGGCTTCTGTGAATATGCGAGGGAGCGTATCCCATAGTGAGACATCTCACTCCTGCTACTCAGAGAACCGGGGTTACGAAAGTAACCTAAAGTTTATTATGTATTTTTCAGGTGCAGAGAAATGTCACAGAACTAGTCATACAAGGCGTGATGAAAACTTGTGCGCAGCTGACAAACTCTATGGACCAGCCCAGAAAATGTCTGACACGCCCACTGAGGAAAACAACCAATCAGAGATGGAGAGTGAGAGTGGAGCGTCACAGTTTGTTCCTGCCCTTAACATTACCAGAAACAATATTGATCTAGATGTTAGTGTAAATGGTAAGGGAATCACATTCTGTAATATTTTTCTTGTAATTCAGGATTGCGAAAATTCTACGGAATTGACTTGTGTGTTCTGATTGTTTCAGCAATGGAGTGCTCAAAGAATGCGCTGTGCAGAAAGAAAATGTGTACTGCTCAAGACAGTCTCTCTCACAAAGAAGCAGAGGACTCCGCTCAGAATGAAGATCGATCAGAGGAGGACGAGAGGAGGGCAGAGCCAGCTTCTTTTCCTATCTTCAGTTTTAAATGTGAAAATGAGGAATCTACTTTCGAAAGTGTGTCCTGTTACAGTATGCTTGTTTAAATGTTAAAGAAAGTATAATAATGATTATGATAATAATAATAATAATCATTATTATTATTATTATTTTACTAATTACATGTTCCTTTGTTTTTGTAGGAGTGGAGGAAATGTACAACACTATGGCATTCAGCCCCGCATCCTATACCTCAGATCTTGAGCCTACAGCCTCCGTGCTACAAAGATGGCGCTTCAACTGTGGTATCTGTGAGATAGGTTATGACAGTGAGAATGCCTTCAGGAAGCATATGTGCACTCACACTGGAGGCAAACCTTTCAAATGTCCATCATGTGACAGCAGTTACCACCAGTCTGCATCTCTGAAAAGGCACATGTACAAGCACACAGGAGAACGACCCTTCAAATGCCCAGAGTGTGGCAAAGGCTTCACTGACAAAGATAAGCTGAAGGGGCACATGAGTGTTCACACTGGGCAGAAGGCCTTCCCTTGTAACGTGTGTGGGAAGTCATTCACAGCTAAAACAAACCTGTACCGCCACATGCGCTTGCACTCAGGTGCCAGGCCCTACATCTGCAGCGAGTGTGGCCGGAGCTATACCCGCCCCGAGACCCTCAAAGATCACATGTCAGTTCACAGTTCTGGGACAAAGCCAATGAACAATACATTTAAATGCTCTTTCTGTGACCGTGTCTTCAGTCAAAGAGCTAATCTCATTGTGCATGAACGCATTCACACGGGGGAGCGTCCATACGTGTGCTCCCTCTGCTCCAAGGCTTTTCGCACATCTGTTTCCCTAAAGGTCCACCTGCGCGTGCACACCGGCGAAAAGCCATACGTCTGTGACGTGTGCGGCCGACCTTTCAGCCAGCAGAGCAGTCTGTTGGTCCACAGGCGTGTGCACTTAAACGAGCGCAATTACGTCTGCCCCACTTGCAATAAGAGCTTCAACAACCCCCAGAACCTGAAGGTGCACTTGCGCGTGCACACCGGCGAGCGTCCGTTTGTCTGCGGACTGTGTGGCAAAACATTTGTCCAGGACGCACACTTACGGATACACAAGCAACACATGCACACCGGGGTCAAACAATGTGTGTGTGAGCACTGTGGTAAAGCATATGCCGATAGACGCAATCTACGGCTGCACAAGTGTGTGTACAAATGAGCATAAAATGATGAGAGAAGACCATAACTGCCCAACTGATTGTTTTGTTTTAGGCAGAGTTCATCTCAGGGAATATAATACATGCAATCATTTCATTGATAATATTTGGAACTTTTGTTTGTTAAATAAAAAAATATTAAACTAAACTAAACTTGCTCCTGTGCTAATGTCCTTTAAAGGAACTTCCATTTATTTTGTGTTTGTGAGTTTTAATCATTATAATGAGGCTACGTTTTCTCTGCTATTATTATTATCATATTGATGATTTTATTTTGTTAACATGAAGACCATCTCATGCATGAGATGTTTTTATCAGATTTATCTGCACTTGACATTGGTGCAACTTTTCGTCATTAGGGGGCGTTGACGCACAGATGGAAATAGAGCAGCGCTGTATTCTGCTTTTAGCGGCTGTTCTGAACTTTTTGTCCCGCAGATACAGGTTTATGACGCCTTGTATATATTGCCACGCACATTTATAAAATGAAGTCCACATTTCTGTTCTTGTTCATCATTTGCTTTGCAGATGCTGAACTAAAACCACGGAAAGGTAGGACTGCGCTTATTTATCTTGCGTAGAAGGGGAGCTTTCAATTTTGTCTTCAGATTAACTTGTTATTTAAGCTTAATAAATCGCTTCATTTTTGTTAATTTATCTTGACAATAACCCGTCATGGTTCTTCAACGCATTTTAGACTTTTTGCCTTTTCCTCTGTTGACGCACAGGTCGCGGAGCCTTTTGCACATTTAAGAATAAAAACTACGCTCCGGGGGACAGCTGGCACCCGTACTTGGAGCCTTTTGGATTGATGTTTTGTATGAGATGTCTCTGTACAGAGGTACACCTTATAATTTGAGTAAATGAAAGAAGTAGTCCGGTGTCCTGAATATTGACTGCGGTGCTCTGTCTTTAGACGGGACATGTGAAATGTAGCACGATCAGATGCGCGGCTCTGTCCTGTGATAACCCTGTGGTGGAGCCTCAGCAGTGCTGCCCCAGATGCGCAGGTAATAAACAAGGTTTACTCTTTCGGTCAGGGTTAAGTATGTATTTTTAAACACATTGGAAACTGGCCACTGTTGCATTATTTACGTTATACAGCCTCTTGGGGGAGAAAAAAAGAGAAGTAAACCAGCGTGTGAAGACGTGCATAATCTGTTTTATGTCTCTTTTATTCTTTATTTTTACCCAGGTTTTTGTAATGCATAATCATACATTATATCAGTGTCTGTGGATTCTACATCTGAGCCCGTTTAATTGTAATGTCTTGGATTTACATTGCACTTTACAAGCCTGCTCCTTAGAGCACAGCATTAGCCTGCTCCATTCAGTCACTTCATGCGCAATGGTCATAAACTACTTGGCCACTTCTGCCCTGGGGCAGAGTTAGTTAGCTGCCATTATTCTGCCTATCTGTGGTTGTCAATGGCCTCTCAGACCAGCATGGCTAGAGCTGGATTCACGACCTGTCTACCACCACCTGTTCCACTGTTTTCTCAAAATAGTTGTTGGAGTATAGGCCATGATAATATCTTATCTCTGGTGTATATTTTAAAGCCGATTCTACCTATATCCAAAGAGAGTTAACAATGAACTGTCTCCTCAGATGAGCCCGAGTTCCCTGCTGCTCTCAGGGCTTCAGTGAAGACATGCCGTTACAACGGCAGCACTTACCAACCAGGAGAGAGCTTCACTAAACGGGAGCTGTTCCCGTCCCGACACACAAACCAGTGTGTCCTGTGCACATGCTCTGTAAGTCCATTCTCCTGTTAATGGTACTGATTAAAATGATTTGGCTAAATTGTTTTGTGAAATACAACAATCCCACACAAGTGTCTGTCACTGTACATTACAAACATAGCATGGTATTTTAATTGTTTAAAGTGACAAAACCCGATAATCTATAACCCACCCACTGAAAGTCATATGCACCGGTCCAGCTCCGATACACTGGAGGATGATTCACTTAAGCGAGTCCTCTGTCTGGCATTAAGCAAATGTCAAATGTGCAATTGATGTTAATGCAAAAAAATGTTGATACAGCTCATGAAAGTTTGTTCAACTGTTGACTATTGATTTTGTATTTAATATTTATCATGGAAATGTGTATAATGCAGATGATTATTTTTAATTCAGGAATTTTTTTTTTTTTGTTGAATGAAAGATGGCTTAGTGATAATGTTCTCTCCCCAGAATGGTAACATATTTTGTGCCCTGAAGACATGTGGGGCGGTCACCTGCCCCTTCCCTGTCCCAGTCCCAGACACCTGCTGCCTGTTGTGTAAAGGTACCGCAGTTCAGACTGCACCTAATCACCTATATCAATGGTTCTCAACCTTTTTAGACGCAACCCCCATAGGACATGTTTTCCATTCAAACTACATAGATAATGTTTATCTGGCGATCCCTATGGGGATCACTACACCCAGTGGTCGAACCACTGTCTTATGTATGTAATGTCTGTGTTTATATCTATTGTAGATCCCAGTGGTTCAACGTTGAATGACGACAGACTCCAACAGCTCAACAGAGGCGTTGTATGTTCTCTTTGTATCTTCCCACAAATATGATTTATTTTGGTAAATACGTTCTTCTTTTTTACCGCTCTAAGTCAAATACATTATATACTGTGGCACTGTCTCAGACCAAAGGAAAGCCTTCTTTACAGTCCAGACAATTCCCCTTTTTTCTCCCCTGAAGTGCTAAAAAGTGCAGGTGATGATTCATGGCTCTGGGACAGAGCTGTAAATGTTTATGATTGAGGGCGCATGATGGCTCCTCTTCTTCTCTCACTCTGGGGTGAGCAAAGTAAAGCAAACTCTCTACTAACTGTGTTTTATTGTGCGTTCACAAAGAGGCATTCCGTGGACCAATGTCCAGTGGAGCACATCAGGGCGTGGCCGGACGGTGCCACTGCACCCAGGGTCAGGACCTCTCCCCAAAGTCTGAGCAAACTCAACCTCAAAGGAGCCGCTGAGACCACTGTCAAGATCCTGCTGCAGCGGAAACACCAAAGAGGTAAATCTTTATCAAAACAAGACGTTTACAAAACGGCATGTTATAGCCATTTGATTTTATGGACATCTTCCTCACAAATATACAATTGTTTCCATATGGAGCACGCTCAGATGTTTTCCATTTCTCGCAGCTTGTTTGTACAATGGAAGGACATACTCGCATGGAGACATGTGGCACCCGGTTCTGGGGAAGGTACTGGAATGCATCGTGTGCACTTGTATTGATGGCCTCCAGAACTGTAAACGCATCACATGTCCCAGCCAGTATCCATGCAAACATCCCACCAAATCACCAGGAAAGTGCTGCAGCACATGTCCAGGTAAGACCTCAGCACATATCTATCCCTGATACATTAAATGTATGATTTCGCCCGCTGTAGTTTTGCCATTTCTTTCCCTCAGAGAGTAAAGCTGCAAACAACCAGACACAGTGTCACATGGGACATCAAAGTGACGTCCAGGTTTACAAAGTGGAGTCCCCTTTAAAAGTGGACAATCCAGAAACTATGAAGATCATTACAGCGGAAAGACAGAGTGTGGCTGAAGTAGAAATGCTGATGTGGAGAAGTGTAGACGGTATTACTGCATTACTTACTACATGATGAGAATGGGTGATCAGATACGCCCTGTTCAATTGGCAGTTCAATCCCAGCTTCAGTCAGTTATTGTAGTGTACATAGTTGTCTATGTACACTGGTGGACTAAGGAGTGTTTGACACGTTCACACTTTCATTTACATAATCTGTTGTGTTTGAGCGAGTGCATTAGGCAAGTTGTATTGTATATTGCAGTGTTTCTCAAATGGTGACATACTAGACATATTATTAGTAGACATTAGTAGACAGTCAATCCTCACTCCTCCCTATTCATAACACCACTCAACAGAGAATCCTTGATGGCGTACAGAGCATGTTCCTGAAGAGGGCAAAAAGGTGGAAAACTCCTCCGTGGGGCATTCAAAATGGCATCAAGCCTCCTCAGTTCTCCAGGGCCTGTCAGTCAAAGCCCAAAGCTAAAAATGTTCTAATCTATAAACCAGTGTTTTTAACACGTGTAAAGTTCCCATTGGATTCCAAACTACAGCAAGCCGTCTGGAGTTGCCCCTAACCACAGCAATGTCACCACCCTGCCATGAGGACCAAAAATAAGTTCCTTGGCCATTTGTTGGGACCCAAATATGGGTCACGGAAACATTTTCAGTCAGTTGTAAGCCTTTCACAGAGAATCAATAAATCTAGAGATTAAGTACAAAAACATTACCTGAGTCTGTCAGTGTGTCTAGTGCTGAGGAGTTTTTTTATTTTTTATTTTCATCTTGATTCCAGCTTAATAGACTAGATGGTGTGTCGACGTTACAGCAGTTGAGAACCACTGTTACATTGTATCTTTGTTTCTATAGGTGTTTTACAGTTAATGGAGATTGAGGATGTTCAAAAAAAAGATATAAAAGATCATCCAAAAAATAATACACTGCTGACAACAATCAGTGAAGGTGCGTTACACCTTTGTTAAAGCATCAAATCTGAACACTATATTACTATTTTGTCTCATTCACTGCTGATAAATCATTGTACTGATGCATTTCACAGAGACATGGAGAAGATTCAAGGAAGAAGCAAGAAATCTGAGTAAAGCCACCCAGACTGTATTATGTGCGGATGGGATACATGAGATCGTGAATTATTTGAACCCTAAGCAGACTGAAGGACTGTGTTCACCATAACCTTTTCATATGACCACATTTCTGCTAAAGTAACAGCCAGACATCAAAGCTATGTTTGGGAGACAAAGTGTTACATTGAATGTAAAGACTGTATGTAAATATTTATTGAGCCTTGGCAACTAATTTAAAGATTGTTAAGATTGTGTGTTTATAAATACTGAGAGGGACTCTGCATAAGGATAACAATGGGCTTTGTGAATCCAGTTCTGTCTTTAAAGTGAGAATACGTATCTATTTTTATACAGACACTATTGATGTAGCCCAGTGGGCTTTTCATTTCACATACCAGAAATATCTGTGCTTGAAGGGGATGTTTTTAACCAAAATAGCCCTTATGAACCATAAAAATGTCCTGTGTTAGTCTTGATGTTCCATTGTTCTAATGCAGTGCCCAAAACTGGAACCGTTCTTTAAATGTCGTCAGGGAGATCAAGTCAAAAACACAAGTGACAGATACAGTTGTGTGTTTTGACTGGAGTTGGATCACAGAGACCTCCCTTCTTTGTGATTGTGCCTGGCTATTTCTGTTTTTGTTCAAGATGATTGATGACTTGACTTTTTGGCAGTTGTACTTATGATTTCTCTGAAGCAGATTTACTACAGGCCTCTCATATGTAATAAAAAGTATAGCTGGTCAAAGTTACTCGATTTAAAATATAAATTGTTCACAAATTGTTTTTATGAAGTTCTTGGTTTTGAAGTACTTATTGCACCTGCAACCATGCACTTACCTTGACAAAAAGGTATTTCATTGTTATCTATAAACATCTTAATTTACACTAAAACTAATGCTTTGTGGCCACAAACAGTTATAAATAAAATGTATTTTTGACAAGTTTGGATGTATATTCTCACAGCTGATTGTCCTGAAGGTGTGATAGTCTACAGAATAATGAATTACTGCTACGTTTTAATACTGCACATTTATCTTGATATAATTTTAACTTAAATTGTAATAAGTAGATGTATCATGTTCACATACGAGCGCATTAGATTGTTGTTCTAGTACCCTACATCATGTTACATTAGGATATTGTTTATGTTTCAAATGTTATTCACTATATGTAACACCCCTATATTTTCCTGGTGAGTTTCTGGTACTTTTACCCAGTACAAGGTTTAGCTGCTCAACCCTGACAGTGCCGCTGTGTGGAGCCTGACAGGCGTCTGTGATGTGGCCAAAATTACTGATTTACACTAATCTCATAATGAGTCATTTTGTGTAAACTGATGGTTTGACCAGTTCCCATCGATGTCTCTTGTGTCCAGAGCATTTACCCCCATCCCAAAGATCACCACGGCCAACCCAAATGACTCATTTACTGTAAATAAAGACTTGGACACCACCAAAATCGTAAAGGTTCTCGTGTCTTTGAAGGACAGAGAGACCAATCAGTGAATTTGTAGATTTTGATGATTCATCAGTGCTCAAACCAGTGTTGGTTCTGGCCTGCAATGTCTAGTCACAAAGCAGTCAGCCTCATGAGAAAGCAGCATCACGATTGGGATAATGGACACTGGCTCAGGCGTGAATTTGTTTATTTTCCTTCAAAGAACTATTAACAAGGTATTGTTTTCTTTCAGAGCAGAGCAGCTTCTGTATCAGTGATTTGTATCCACACATAGATAATCACATTTTTCATACTTTCTTACTTAAAAAATTGAAATTTATTTCAGAATGATTCAAATTACAATGCACTCTTGTTACCAAAGTGTCTTAGAATTTCGTTGACAGCTTTATCAATTTGACTTTTAGCATTTTGCTCTTTATAATAATTGTGTTATTTAGGCAATCAGCACATGAAATGAAACATGTCAAACAGAATGTGGTTGTCTTTCCTCATGAGTCTCTGTTCCGTGAATCAGAAAGCCCCAAGGTCACAGTGAGTTGGATAAATTAAGCCTGATATCTGTGTTTGCTTTCTCTGCTGATTAAGGCGCTCCGCTGAGGTGCAGTTTATACTTCATCAGACTGCTTCCACAGCCCCATGGAAGCCCCAGCACTCACAAATCTGGCCTTTCGCTCTTGATAATTGCTCTACGTTTTGGGAGAGTGGCCAGAAAACTACAAATGTCATGTCATCATCTAAACAACTCCCACAATCAATTAAGGCTCTGGTCAAAGTGCAAACTGTCAGCCACATCCTCATCACAACAACTGAGAACAATTGTGGACAGACCACCGGCCGGACACAGAGGAGGTACTGGTACTTCTGTAATCAAGCGCTACAACCACTATTTTGAATATTTTTACTTTACAGCAGGGGTGTCCAAACTTTTTTCATTGGGGGCCGCATATTGAAGCGTACACGGGGTGAAGGGCCATAGATTGGTGGTTAGTGGAGCAAAACCTTCGACTAGCAGAGGTTCAAATTGTGCCCCACACCTTTATTAATGCTTAAAACCTTCATGCCAACTCTGTCTCACAATAAAATCTTAGTTGTTAGGTTAGAATTGACATTGACATTGACATTTCAATTAAAAAGTACAATCTCTGATGATGTGTACCGATTCAGCAAGAAGGCCGAGGGCCACCAAAATTGGTCTGAGGGCCGCATTTGGCCCCCGGGCCGCACTTTGGACACCCCTGAGCCATTGAGTTTAGTTTAGTTTAGTTTATTTATTTGTTTGAGCAGTTAACCTGCTCAAAGGGAGTGGGCTGAAGCCAAAGGCTTATAAGCGCCCACCCCAAAATAAAATAGTAACATTACATTTAATATTTACAAGGTAGCAAATCATAAACAAAGGAACATAGGCAAAGTAACATCCTGCTTATTTGGTCTGCCCCCGGTGAAGACCTCAAAACCGTTGCCTCTCACCTGCTGACGTCATGAGGTGGTGCTCCCCCGTGCTATTAAAACCCGTCAGCTTTACCGGACTTATTTTGATACTTTCAGCACTCAAATTGCGGCCACTAAAAAACATGTCTAGCTATTAACTGGCCTTTTTTTCTTTTTTTTTTTGCTTTATTGACTGTTTCATCCCCCTTTATATCAGCAGATCCAGGCATATTGTCTGAGTAACTTCGCCTTAGAAAGTACAGTAGGGCTCCTTTCTTTACTGTTTACTCTTAAACTTCAACTCAAAATATTAATGAAAAGGATCTGCTTACTATGACACACAACATTTGCTTCCAATATTTAAAAGTGAAAATGGTAATCCTTTAGTTTATGCTTTATGTTGCCTCCTTTGGCCAAGATAACAGCTCCAAATCGTTTCTGAATTTGCTAATGAGGCTGGAGAAAACGAGCATTAATTTGAAACTATTTCTCACAGAGGAATCTCTCTCAGATCCTTCAAATTGCATCCATTCTGATTAACCTGTCTCTTCAGCTCACCCCATGCTTTCAGTTGGATGCAGGTCAAGAGACTGACTTTATGAGCACAGAATCAAGGTCTTAGAAACCAAATCATTAAAGTGCCACCCTCTTGACTGAGGGTATGGAGTACTTTTCCAAATGACCATCTCTATATTTATGTCAAACTCCCTCCAAGTGTATGTGGCCAGACAATGTTGCCATAAAACACAATCCCATTTGAAATGTCAACATTTTTGGTTTGTGTTTGGCAGACGCTTTGTTTCTGCAACTTTTTCCAAATAAATGGTTGTAATGGAGGTAATATTTGGTTTTACTATTGGAAACTTTCTGGCCCCAAGACCCAACTATCTTGAGCGGTGATTCTTGAAGTTTCTGGTTACTGGGACCAACTCCTTACAGTGTGTTGAGAAAAGTTATTTCATAGACTTGAAATAACCATATTCTCTGTGACATAGAGAATCGATGTGTGACCTCGTTTTCATAATCTTAAAAAATCTTAAATTTCATAATCTTAAAAAGTGACCTTCGTGGCCACCTTGTGTTTGGAACTGTTCTTTGTTTTTTGTGGTAAACAGAGTTTTTTTGTAAATATTTTCAAGTTCAGATTTAAAAGTATACAGTATAGACACTTACCAAGGTTGTAAGCAGAGGTCAGTACACACATTTACTCAAGTACAAGTACTTAAGTAAGTTGTTGTAGTTGTACATAGAGTAGTTTTTACCAAATGCTACTTTTACTTCTACTTGAGTAATATTATAATGAAGTGTTTGTACTCTTACTGGAGTAAATAGTTACTTGTTCCACAGTTCCAACTTTGAGTGGCAAAAGTTTCATGTTGACACATAAAATCTGACTTTTCAGAATATTTATACTAGAATTTCTTTTCTTTCTTTTTCTTTTTCTTTTTACATCATTCCATGTTTTGTTTCTCATAATTTATAATAATAATGCATTGGTTTTATATAGCGCTTTGCTGGACACTCAAAGACATTGCATTATTCATTCACTCCATACTTGGTGGTGGTAACCTACTATTTAGCCACAGCTGCCCTGGGATAGACTGATGGAAGCAAGCCTGTCAATCTGCGCCATCGGGGCAGGCCTCCTGGTGTTCCCAAAGAATCTACTGAATTGTAAATCAGACTTTTATGCTCAAACAGTTAGTCAGTACTCACAGCATTTCCCCAGGTACTTTTTTACTCTTACTTGAGTAAAATGTTTAGCTACTCTACTGCCTCTTCGTAACTGTGGCAGATTTGATACAAAAAGTACTTCAAAAAGTAATTTACTTTGAGTAAAAGTGACTTTATATCTGTGGCTTTCAAAACCCCTGCTGTGTGTTATAGGTCAATTGCTCATCCAATCCCATGGGATTTTGTGCAGTGAACTAGTGTGACACTTTGATAATGAGGACTCTTGATTCTGGCCCAGATTCAGTGCCGGCCTCTCAGCGGGTTCTTTGCAGTCCAATAAGTTTCACATAGACGTTACTAAGCCCTGATTGGTCTGATGTCTCCTCCAGATGTTGAAACTGTAATGTGTGCTCCAATACGCGCCTACGTAGATATATAAACAAAGATCAGTCATGCCCAGAAGTGTCTATGTTGTTTTGTCTTTTGGATGGAGTGGGGCTATGTGCTGCCAGGGTCAGACATATCACAGAGGGTATGAACAGAAATGTGTTTTTTGTTAATAATTCACCTCATCTATCCGGGAGAATTTAAACCAAAACAGAGACGGTCTTTGGCTCACTTTGTTTCATCTGTGTTAGCGCCAAAATAATAGTCCAATAGAGTCCAATAAAAATACATTAAAATAAGATGCAAGGGCCATTTAGAGTCCGCAAGTAAAAACAAGCGCTTATTCTGGTTTCACAGATTAACCTCTGTTGAAAATAAATGACATGAACCGTCTGTGAGAAGCCGAAAAGACACATTTTATCCCAGAGTTTAACAAACTCTTCACAATAATCAGAGTTAACTTGCTAAAACAGGTAACTCAGTTGCAATGGAGAGGAAAAATAAAGGCTGATTACTGCCAATGGCCCTGTTATGGTTGGTACTCCACTATAGTGAGCCATAGGGCTTTGCAGACCAGTGGTGCTTGCCCAGTGCAGACTTCGATTGCACAATTAATACAGATTACTCAAGTGACAGGATAGGCATCTGGCTTAGAAACGTGCCATATTGTGCAACTGATGTTGTCTTTATAGTGTCCATGTGTATTTATGCTTCAGAGTAAATAACTCTCCATTTGAGGAAAGGAGCCCAGGTTTTTTGCTTTAGTTCATTCTGTTTTGGTTCATTAATTCTTGCATTAGAAGCTTCTGACCAACCCATAAGATTAATATCTGCCAACATGCACTACCTCTTCTACAAAAGCTGAGAATTATTAAAGTCGTGGAAAACTTGAACTGTCTATTGATTTACTCCACCTGGACCCTAAGAGCATTCCACATCTGCAGCTGCTGTGAAAACGAGCACACCCTGCATAGTGTAAAGTGATGAAATAAAAATAAATTTAAAAAGCGAGTTTAAAGTATAAAAAGTGTTTAAAAACTGGTGCTTAATATTGTGCAATAGTTTAGTTTATTTATTTGTTTGAGCAGTTAACCTGCTCAAAGGGAGTGGGCTGAAGCCAAAGGCTTATAAGCGCCCACCCCAAAATAAAAATAATAACATTACATTTAATATTTACAAGGTAGCAAATCATAAACAAAGGAACATAGGGCAAAGTAACAATAAATGATGAAGAAGAATAAAATAAAAACAACAGCAAAATAAAGAACAAAAGAATGTGCTACTTTTATGTTATAAAGGTGCATTAATACATATTATACTCTGAGATCTTGCTACTTCCCAGTTGTCATTACCATCCTTAATATAATTTAATTTGGGTTTAATTATCATTATTATTATATTTGTTTAATTGAGTTATATGTGAAGTATGATGTAAGCCCTGCATAGTGAGGTGCATTAAAAAGCCAGGGTGTAGACGGGCCAGTTGAAGAGGGCAGTAACTCCCCATCAACAAACCCCCACCCAGCTGCCCTAACAGCTGATTTTGTAGATGATGTTCCTATGCTGAGTGGTGCATTAAAAGACAAGGTTTTGAGCCCGTTGGGAGGGTCCCTCTCAACAGATTCATAACTTGCCTACCCTAATTCTCAATTTGTAAATTTGAGCAATAGAATGACAACCGTTTCAAGCAGCAACACTCTTCCTTGATTATAGAGGAAACACACATAATTGATCCTACTGCGCCTCCTAGTGGCAACACATTTCTTGTTCTCTGTATATTTCAAAAGTCTTTTGTTTGTATTTATATTTGAACAGGTTGATATTTGGACTTTGTTTCAACTCCATTTCCAGTTTATTCCACAATTGTACACCATTAACTGTTGGGCTAAAACTTTTCAAAGTTGAGCTATGTTTCTGAGTCCTAAAGTTTAATTCGTCACGTAATTCATAACAACCAGTTATGTGGAATAATTTAGACACAACTAAATGGAACGACTTGTCTGGAGTATGATTCAGATCATTGGAATGGGTCTGAATGTCATTTTTGTGTTTTTTTTTCCAAAACCTTTTCTCAATAGTTTTTTTAAGGATTATTACAGGGTAGTCAGCACAGATTTTTTTTACCAAGAGAAAATCATTAGGCCCGAGCGCCATCAGGGCTGGCGAAGGGGCTCTTGTAATCGAATAGAGTGCGCCGGCGCGAGCGCATAAAACGAGCGCGAAGCACTCGCCTCCTCTCAAACATGCACTAACGCACTCCTGTTGTCTGCACGTCCCGTGCACATACATATATAATGCAAAAATCAACATTGTAATTGTACAGAGGTCATAAAAGTCAATGGGCGACTGAGAGCCCTGGGTCACTGACGGGCACGACCCAGGACCTCTACCATGAGGTAGGAATGCGCGAGCACTTTCCGAAAATATATAGTTTATGGAACACGCGTAAGCGGAACATTGTTTTCGTATGGGAATATTATTCTTCTTTCTTTCTTTCTTTCTTTCGCACCGTCGCAATTTTCACTCAGTGAACATCAACAAAAAGTCACAGATTTTGACTATTTCCAAATTTTGAATTTCAAAATAGTGGCGCGAGAGCGCCACCTCAGTTTTTTTTAACATTGCGAGATACGACTTGGCCAAAAATGAAGTTTGTCGTAGAATCCTAAAAATCGGTACAGACGTGCATCATGACAAGTTGAGAAAAAAATATTATTACGCCATATTGGGTGTCGGCCATTTTGGATGACAGGCCGCGAAGCGGGAATCCACCATTATTTTTCACTTCGTACAAAATCTATCTCCTCCTAGAGCGTTTATTGGAACGACCTAATTTTGGGTGGAAAATAATCTTAAGAAGTAGAACTTTAAAAGTTATCCAAATTCGCAAACCGCAAACCGTACAAAGTATTTTGAGAACAAAAAATGGCTCCCATTCGCACATATGAGCCCGATTTCGCTCATTTTGTTATCAGTTGTTAAAGTCTCAGTCCTAAACACTTTCATCTGGCAAAATTCAAATTGGGCGCCATAGCGCCCCCTATAGGAATTATATGGAGAGTACAAATATTAGTTTTACGAAAATTTAAATAATTTGGCACAAAATTCTATTTGTTTTATCAGAAAGTCATCATAGCCATTTTCACAGTTGCCGTAGCGATGACCAGAACGTCCCATTTTATTCTGATGGAAAAATTTTAAACTCCATAATTCAGCGAGAAGTGAAGAACCAAAGGTTATCCAAAGTACTTGGATAACCTTTGTGGATGTTCTGCGGCGCAGCCGCAACCCTAAGTAAAATGTAAAAATATGCTTCAGTTTGCAGATATAGTGTGATACAAATTCATACTAATTTTTCTATGTATAATGTCAAAATTGAGCGCGGAGTGCTCAGCATTGTCAAAACATTTTTTTCTCGGAGAAAAACTTTGTCAGATACTGAGAGGGTGCATTAGCGCATTCCAAAAATCCTAAACCTAAGACCCTAGGGAAAAAAGTTAAAAACAAACAAACATAAAGGCAGTAGCAATACCGTAATAGATTGAGGGAGACAAAAGGGCGCGAAGCGCCCCCTTGCGTTGGGCAAGGCGGTCGGCGAGGGCCGATAATCGCCGCTTTGCGGCTATATTTTCATTTGATTTGATCAGACTTCTACATAACATAAATGAAATCGAAAATCTGAAACTTGTGCTATGTCACATTATGAAATTAGAGAAAATGTTGATTTAAGACTTACTTTTGTATCATAAGAGTAGTCTGTACCCATTATTATCAATCTGACATTTTTAAAGGATAACAGCAATTCAATCCATATTGCTTTCAAAAGTCCAAATACACTCCACATTTAGCTGATCTCACAAAGCCGTAACCACAAAAATGCATTGTTTGAAATGTTCAGACAAGCACGAGCGATTGAGAAAAATGCGTGTGCAAAGAAAATATGCAACTTGTCTAATCCCCGTATGAGCTGCTATTATTCATGTTTACTTCATCCATCATTGGGTCCGTGCCGCAGGGTTAGTTTGTGGGCTGCTCCGTGTTCTCCTCCAACTCCAGGCTCGCCGCTTGTTCCATTGTTTTACGATGGACCATCTTGTACTTGGCTTTCATGTCGTTCAACAGCGACACGGCCTCTTTATAACTGCGTTTGTCGCCGTGTGCGCCTTTAATGACTTTGTCTGTTAAAACCATTTAGAAGAGGGTTAACATTAAATACAAATATGCTTAAACCTATACAAGAATCAAATCCATTTCAGAACATGTTTGTAAAGCGCTCACTTAAAGGTACTTCTCTTATTGTTCTATTAAATTTTATTTCCTCAATCATACGGTTGAAGTGTTCACTCTGTTGTTGGAGCGTCGGGGCAGGCCGAGGTGGAAGAGCCTTAATCTAAGAAAAAAACAAACATGTTTTTTACATTACTGAATCAAAACATCAATGTGTTTTCTGTTTGAAGCAGGGCTAATCGCTGTTGGACGATAAAATGTGCACAGCAAATCCCCAAACCCTTTTCTCCTTCTCTCTGTAGGGTGTCTGGATGCTATCAAGTTTGGGTTTTGAGTCTCTATAAACATTAAGATTTTTCAGTGTGTGCTCCAGCATTCGAACGGCTGTTTGAATTCCTGTCAAAAAGAGGGAGCGGAGAAAAGGCAGGATTATTCCCTCCACTTTGGGGCAAAACCATTTGCAGGCTTAAACGAAGAAATAAATATATAATAGAATAAATAAGCCGCACTTCTCACCAATGGGCTCCAAGTTTTCTGTAAACCCTTTAAAAGGTTTTGTCTCTGGTTCAAAATCATCTTCTGCCTAAACAATAGATAATGCTTTTAAACTGACCACAAATAAACGCCTACATGACTTGTTAAAAATGCATATTTACAGTACCTCAGGGGCAAAGAAGGGCTGCACTTGTTTGTGTTCATTGGTGTGGTTTGCAGACACTTGTGTGACCTGGTGAGTTTGACGTGTTTTTCTGGATACATTTGGGATAACGTTGCGTGCCTGTAATGTGCGAGACCTTTCAGAAATAGCAGCAATAATAACTAACGACAAAGATAACATTTTAAAAGATAAAATAACAAACCTTCCATTTTGGCAGCACAGGAACTTCAGCTAATGTCCTGACTTCCTGTTCATTTTTTCTTTTTATTTTCACCCCTAGTTTGTCCCGGAGGTAGTACGTCAGCAGAGGTGGGTCTCCTGTGTTAAAACAAAAGCACAACATGGTTCTAAAATGCTCCTTTCACAGACAAACTGACATTATTCTGCTGGAGAAAACCAAAAAAAAGAGTACCACTTCTCTGTGTTGTCAGAGGGTTAGAGCTGATATCGATTTCACTCAACATGGGGAACAAGGCCACAGCCAACAGCGCCTCCTCCTCGGCGATCTAGGAGACAAAACAATTAGGATTTTACAACTCGGGAAGTTGTTGGAGCCTGTATTCCCAACACTTGATCCTGCTCACCTTATTGCCCGATAAATCAAGAAACTGAAGTTCTGGGAATGGAAATCTGGCTTCTTTGTATTCATCCCAGTCTTTCTGCTGAATAAACTAGTGACACAGCACACAATTATTATTATGACCCAAAAAGTAGCATTTGAGTATTGTCATTGTTATTACCTGCATGAGTTTTAATAAGTTCTCCTTTGTATTTTCAAGTGCCTCTCTGTCTGCTTCGTTGTGTTCAGTGGGAGTCTGTAGAGTTTGCAAATGGTCCAGCAATTCCAATAACGGGACCTCAGAGATGACGTTCCCTCTAAGGTTCAAATACTTCAGTCTGTAATAGTGGTATTGGAGATATATTCATAATAACAAATACGATATAATGTCGTACTTCTCCATATGACAAGAGAAAATCAAATCATTTACTGTTTCACAGACAAGTGTGAACTCTCAGAGACAGGAGATCATTCTTTGTAGTAAAATAAGTGTAAATCTATTCCTTTTCTCAAACCTTTTCAGATTTGCCAGAAAGCTGAAGACGTCAGAAGACAGTTTGTTGTCATCAAGCATCAGGACTTCGAGACATTTAAAACACGGGTCATTATCTGAAGTGGGCCTAAACGAAGATGCAAAAAGTTTCATATGTACTAACATTTTAAAGGTAGGCACATGATTACACTGTGCTTGTCTGTATCTGCCTTAGTAAATAATAGTAATAATAAAAACATCCTGATAAAGTATGCTGCCAGGGTTTGCTGTATGAGCAGTTAATGTCCAATGCGAATATGGACAATAAACATAGACCATTTACAAGTAACAAATACTGACTGTGTGGTGCCAGGGTTTGAGGGCTTCAAATGAAGAGGAAGATGATAAAGCTGGTTTTCAGTCAAATGAAGGACTCTGAGGCGTGAGAGGCGACTAATGGCAGCAATAGCATCTCCCGATAAGCTGTTATAGACAAATCCAAAACCTGCACAAGATTAAATCAATAAATGCAGAAGAGGAGGCTGATACCTGTGTCTGTCAAGTAAGCAGTAATCACATGAACAAAAAGTCCACAATACTAACAATACCGTTTCTCAACTGGTTTGTCACAGAACCCTTTTCAGCGCGTCACGAGCCTTTCCCCAGAAAACATTTCGTTCAATATTTATCACTGGAAAATAATTTAAACACAGCACACACTGAGTCTTATTAAATGACTGTTATTTTTATTATGATTTCAGCGTTTTCAAAAAATATTTTGTGAGGAAAATTAAGTATTCTACAGTATCACATTCAATTCTGTTCTGGGTCATGGCTAGTCACTCTATGGTGATGGTGGGTCCCTATCATAGACATATGATCCCTATACCATTTGAGCACCGCTGATCTGGAGCTACAACTGTTCACTTAAAGGGCTGTTGTAGCGCCCTCATGTGGCCAACTTTGAGTTCTAATCCGATGGTTCCCTGTGAGCACTGAGCAGGAGATTCCAAGATGATTTCAAGATACAAAAAGAAATAAGATAATGAATGTATTAAAAGAAAATAGCATGGATTGGTAAATTGAGGTCGAATAACAAAGTAAATTATGTAAATAAACGGTGGCCCTTTAAAGAAGAGAATTGGATGATTCTTGAAACGTCGGCCAACTATGTATGAAAAATTTCCAGTTGAAAGTGAGTTTCATGACCATATTGTTTTTTTTTTCTCCAAACAGTGTAATACTGAAAGGCTGTTGGATGGCGCTCTACAGCAGGTGTGCAGAATTATTATGCAGCTTGTTTTGTTCACTCAAAATGAAGGTAAAACATGTGTTAAAAGCTGGTCAGAGGGATGCAGCCCTCCTGAAATTTCAAAAGATATTGGGACGTGACCACAGAGGCAGCATAGGCTTTGTTGCCAACAGAACAGGGTCTTGATTACCCACAATTAACCCAGTTTTAAATGTTTTTTTGTTTGTTATTATCTATAATACAACCAGTTTTTACATTGAGGGTCTTGAACTGTTCGCATGGTAATCTGGGGGGCCCCGGCCGGAAACGTTTGGGAACTCCTGCACTACTACCTAAACTCAAAGCCACCTACACAGCATTAAGCTCTAGTTTCAATTTTTAAAATGTGTTTATCATGACAACTTCTAATCCAGTAATGAATCCCATTAGAGTCAGTTAAAATTACCTCTAAATGTGGAAAGTCAGCCGGATCAAATGTCAGGTCCTGCAGTCTGTTCAGTGACAGGTTGAGCTCTTTCAACGACACAAAACTTCTGAAATGATCTATAAAAACAAAGTATTTGGCCATGTCTACTATGCACATGAGATTATACAGGGTTTCATGACAGACTCACCCAGGGACAGGAAGTTTATGCACGCATCTATATGAATGACATTGTTGAACAAAGTTAAGTCTTCGTAATTCACCTGAAAAAAGGATATTTAATTTTACTGTTGTGTTTAAGATCTGTGTGTAATGTGACTTACTTACTTACATTATTAAAATGCTGTTCTACTATATCCACAATGCTCAACTCAAAAGGCTCATCAGCACTGTGTAACTGGAGCTGTAGAAATGGCCTGGGACTGTGAGCATAATGTTTAACCAAACATTATTTTATTTTTTATAAGGCAAAATACTTACCAGTAAGGCTTTGTTTAATGTCCTACCGCCAGTGACTCCACTGTCCTTCTGTTTCTTGTAGGTTTCTTTGACCCTTTTGTACACGCTTTTATAGTTGATCTCCACTGCCTTTCTGTAAGCAACAAGCCAGTGTCCATTCCCTAGAAAACAGTGTCCAGTGGTTTCATTTATTTATTACGTTTTTGTTTTTTAACTTCCAGCCTACCTTGTCTTCTACGTGTGGGGGGTATTTTAGCAGGAAAACCGTGGGTAGAGAGACTCTGTTCATTATCAAATTTGTACGAGGCGTTCATTTTCATTTTAAAATAGGATCAAATTGGACAAACCGCGCATCTTTCGGTTAAAATTGATGATAAAATAAATAAATTTCTTCTCAAATGGATTCACGGCTGGGATCGAATCGGGTTTTGGAGAGTTCGGTCTCCTAGCAACAGCATGTAAAAGGTGAGCCTCCAGCCCACAGGGGGGCGACAGAGAGCCCACTGACTGCGCCAAAGATTAAGAATAAAATCAAGATATCTATATCGACATCAAAAAGGGTAAGGACCACGCAGGCACAAGTTTTTGTTTTGCATTGAAATAGTTATAGTTATGCATACATTATGTCATTAGATCACGTATATAAATGTAATCCACAATATGTAGATGCTTTCTACAGAAAACCTTTGAGAGAACTGACAATTGCGCATGCCTAAGAGGAGGGAGAGCGGTTGCGACTACGGTGACAGGGTGACAGTTTTTCCACAAATATCTTTTTCGTATTGTTATTTTTAACGCCTTTATCTCTTCTTGTGATCAGTTAATTAATGTACTACAGCTGGTGTTTGGGGTAGCAGTTTTCTTGATGTGTTTTCTTTAAAAAATAAGCACTTATCTCTTTTATTGGAGAACACGGAAGTGAGAGTGAATTTATCCTTCGGTTCATTGGCGTCTTCATTTCAGAGCACAGAGCATCAGTGTCGAGAGCGCCGAATTTCCTGGTTTGGTCTGAAAATACTCTTTATAATGTCCTTTTTGCAAATATCAAACGTCGCAGCAAGTGGCTTGTGAAGGTAAGGCGCCATTATGTGCGCGCAATTCGTATTTGAAGCCTATCTGAATGTCATAGCGAGAGCTGTTGAAGTGTGAACTCTTCCTAGTAGTCTCTACAGATGTTCCCTGCACAGGATTCAATCACAGTCTGTTTTTTTTTTCCGTCTTTTATTTCTGGTATGTGCAGGACGTCTGATTAACCATGGGGAACAAAGCCTCAAAAAGTGGCAACATGGACGAGCCGGCTAAAACAACTTTATTTGAAAAAGAGCCAAGTGGCATTACGTACAGGATTCCTGCGCTCATCTACCTGCGGCACGTCCAGACTTTCCTCGCCTTCGCTGAGAAGAGGTCCTCGCCCGCTGACCATAAAGCCAAGATCCTAGTAATGAGGAGAGGAACCCTGAAAGAAGATGGATCTGTTGAAGTAAGATGATCAACAGTTTGAAACTAGTATCTGCATATTTGATTGGTCAAAACAGTGTTTTGCAGGGGTCGTATGCCTTGTTACTTGGGCAAGACACTTCGCCCACCCACAGATTAGCTGCTTCGCTCCCAGTCTACCCAGAGCAGCTGTGGCTACACTAGTTGCTTATCATCACTACCAAATATGGAATTAATGAATAATGACAATGCATTGCTTTTAGAACTGATCAACCCCAGATTGTAACAAGAACAAAAACAAGACCTAATAGCTCAGTAAAATACTCGTGAATGTAATCTACTCTATTGCACTATGTGGTATGTCCACACTCATACTTGCTGCTAACACTCAATGCACCTGTACATCTGGAAATGCACTCACGCTGATGTTCTATGTCAAATAGTTGCTGTCTTCATCATAGTTTGAATTTAATCTTCTCACGCATGCCCTTATAGTCTTATGTCCTTATAGTTTAAAGTCTTTATAGTTTATTATTTATCTTAAGTTATATGTTTTATGTTTCATGTTGCACGATCGACCGAAGTTGTGAACCTGTTCATAACCATGGCAATAAAACCAATTCTGATTCTGATTCTAATCAGCACGTAAGCTGTTATATATCTTTGATGCAGGACAGCAGATTGGAGGGTAAGAGTGTCAACCTAAGTTTGGGCGCTAACATTTTACCTCAGAGAGAAACAGCAGACCAAGCATCAAGTACAACAGGAATGTGATTAGATACAATATTTAAGATAAGATTTAGCTCAAAAAAAGAATGGCTGGAAGGACTAGCCAGGCTACTCCATCTTGCTGACAGCTCTATGGTTATAAAAGATATGTTAAAAGTGATGGTTCTGATAGACATATTTTGATAGATGTATATATCATACTAAATGAAGTGTCATGTTTATTTGTGTTTCTTTAGTGGTCGTCAAGCCAGGAGCTGCAATCGGCCACCTTGCCAAACCGCCGCACTATGAGCCCATGCCCTGTGTATGAGAAACACAGTAAAACAGTCTTTTTGTTTTTCATTTGCGTCTTGGAAAACGTGACAGAAATGTGGCAAATCCTCACAGGTAAGAACAAAACCCGACTGTGTTACGTGACCAGCGGCGACAATGGCCAAACATGGAGTGAAGTGAGGGACTTAACAGAGAGCGTCATTGGGGAGACTATCCACAAATGGGCGACTTTTGCTGTTGGTCCAGGACATGGGATCCAGCTGGAGAACGGGAGACTCATCATCCCAGCGTACGCCTATTACATTCCTTACAGATGCTTCTCCTACCCCATTCCCTACACTGTTCATCCACATGCTCTCTCCATATACAGCGAAGACGAGGGCCGTACATGGTGCCTGGGTAAGATGCTGAGAAAACCCTCTTGCGAGTGTGAGATGGCGGAAATTATCGACCACGAAGGCAGGAGCCACCTTTACTGTAACGCACGCCACACGTGCAAAAGACGCGGTCACAGACGCGAGGCGCTGAGTGAGAACAGTGGTGCCTTTTTTGACAAGCCACACATCGCCCGCGAGCTGGTGGAACCCCCGTCAGGTTGTCAGGGCAGCGTCATCGGCTTCCCCGCTCCCGAATTCGTCCCGAACGATGACACCGAAAGCAAAGCGTGCGGGACTTCTCTTTTGTCGCCGGATACTCAAACGTGGCTACTCTTCATGCACCCCACTAGCAAGTCTCACCGGAGGGATATGGGTGTTTATCTGAACCGCTCCCCGCTGCACTCATCCGGATGGGATAAGCCTAAGATCATACACACCGGTCCCAGCGGCTACTCAGACCTGGCCTACAATGGGGATAAAGATACATTCTCAGGCCTGATGGAGTGTGGGAAAGAAACTGAACTTGAACAAATCGCATTTGTCACTTTTACGCTCAATGATGTCATGCAAATAGGCGGCAGAAAAAAGATGGACTGAGAAGCAATTACGTATGTGGCTCTAAGTTCCGCCCTCCTACTGTAAATGTACATCAAACTTAAATTGAAAAGTCTTGCCTAATTTAAATCAAAGGATATTATATGGATTTGAATAAACTTATATAAAAAAGAGCAAGTAGAGGTTTTACCAGGACCAAATATAAAAAAATCCAAGATTGAGCTGTTTTCTAAGCTTGAAATTTGAACCAAAACAAGCGTTAATTGACTTGTGAAGTGAAAGTTCCCTAATGACTCCTGCGGACCACCACTCTGAGGACCACGTTTGAGAACCACTGAGAGAGGACTATAGTGAAAGTCTCCTTGTTACTGTCAGAGACTAAACCACTAAATATGCTGTGAATGTGCTGTGATGTTCCACAATACATCTGTCTGTATGCATGAGTTGTCGTCTTTGTTCAAAAAATACTTAGAGTATCAATATGCAACTGTGCAGATGTGTCAAAGAAATGACTATTTTGAACTGTTTGGATGAGTCCTTTTTTAGCATGCAGTGGTAGACTCTATTGTCAGGCCTTTGACTACTGTTTCATCTCACGCTACATCTTTCGATTCAAGCAGTGGAGAAAATTTGACTACCTCTTTTTATTTTGAGATCATAGCTGGCCTTGTGAAGGAGAGCAGAGACTTTGCTCCTGACATAACCTTTACATTAAGTACTCGATGCCTTTGACTCCACTCTTAAATGTTAATTTGTGCCACAGCCTCAAAAATAGTTTACTCACTCAATTTTTTTGCTACCTGTCAAAGAATAAGTAATATTTTTGTTTACACTTTTTGTCTGACAGTATTCTCTCATAAAACATTTACATTCATTGCTTGACTTTGGTACCTATTCATTTAAAGTGCAATATAATGGCCAGAATAAAGCGTGGTAGCAGTCAACTAAACGCATGTGGAGAAAATAAAACTATTTATTTACCCTTTAGGACTTTGCACATGTAAAACTGTATTGAGTGACTGGCAAATAAAATAAAAAAAGATTTATTATGTGTTTGTTGAAAGTAAAAAGATCTGCATGAAATCTGTATTTTAGTAGAAAATAAAAGTAATATGTGCGAGCCCACACCTGTCTGTGTCTTGTTTCAATGCTTTTAAATGACTGTCACCTGAGAGGAATGATCAAACTGAGAAGCCAAATGGTAAAATGTGACTTACTTTATTATTACCTTCCATTTTGGCAGCACAGGAACTTCAGCTATTGTTCTGACTGCCTGCTCATTTTTTCTCTTCATTTTCACCCCTAGTTTTTCCCGGAAGTGGTACGTCAGGAGAGGTGGGTCAAAACAAAAGCACAACGTAGTTCTAAAATGCTCCTTTCACAGACAAACTGACATTATTCTGCAGCAAGTGGCTTGTGAAGGTAAGGCGCCATTATGTGCGCGCAATTCGTATTTGAAGCCTATCTGAATGTCATAGCGAGAGCTGTTGAAGTGTGAACTCTTCCTAGTAGTCTCTACAGATGTTCCCTGCACAGGATTCAATCACAGTCTGTTTTTCTTGTCTAATATTTCTGGTATGTGCAGGACGTCCGATTAACCATGGCGAACAAAGCCTCAAAAAGTGGCAACATGGACGAGCCGGATAAAACAACTTTATTTAAAAAAAGGGCCAGGTGGCATTACGTACAGGATTCCTGCGCTCATCTACCTGCAGCACGTAAAGACTTTCCTCGCCTTCGCTGAGAAGAGGACCTCGCCCGCTGACCATGACGCCAAGATCCTAGTAATGAGGAGAGGAACCCGAAAGAAGATGGATCTGTCGAAGTAAGATGATCAACAGTTTGAAACTAGTATCTGCATATGTGATTGGTCATAACAGTGTAATTGCAGGGGTCGTATTCCTTGTTACTTGGGCAAGACACTTCGCCCACCCACAGATTAGCTGCCTCGCTCCCAGTCTACCCCAGAGCAGCTGTGGCTACACTAGTTGCTTATCATGGATGGATTGGAATTTATTTGAGTGATTATTTACTTTATTTACATTAACATTGTTGCAGTGCAGAAAATAAATAAAGTAACAAAATAGTAACAAAACTCAAAAGGAGTAGGCCTACCCCCATATTCAAAATGAATTTACATTCCGAATACGTGATACATCATCTCGTACAATATAACACTTTACATTACAAATTCCTGGATTACACAATTACAATTGTCCACATTGACTTTACATACAGCAGCTTTGCTAAAGAAAAACATTCATGTTTAACAAAAAGAAAATCACATGATGATTACAAGACTTCCAAAGTAAGAAGACAACATGAAGATAGTAATGTATGCAGTTTACCAATATATATAAGCATTTATTTATTTATTTTTTAATTTACAATTTGTACTTTTCTTTTTCCTCTTTCCCATTTGCTTAATAACCATAACCAATCTTATTACTTATAACAGTGGTTCCCAAAGTGGGGTCAGGGGCCCCCTGGGGAGCCTTGGCGACACTATGGGGGCCCCAAAAAGCTTGTCTAGAAAACAAGTACATTGAAAAAATATATATCTTAAAAGGAAAAATACATTTATTCGCTAAAATGTATTACTTGAAACCAGTTTTAAACTCCACTCATTGCTAGATGTTGCTTTTTATGTAATTTTAGCTGTAAAACAATAAGAAAATTCCAATGAATAGGATAAATTATTTTCTATTGGGGGGCCCCGAGAGAATTTCGGATCGACAAGGGGGCCGCGATGTTCCGGACTTTGGGAATGGCTGACTTATAAACACCATTCTATTAATTGAACATTGACTTAGTTATTATTAAGTATTACGTAATCAACACGACCCATTGACATTCCCATTTCCACCGTAAGAATATTAGTTGTGATTGTTTTATTGTTTTTGTTGTTTGCCTTGTATAGTGAGGTGCCTTTAAAAAGCCAGGGTGTAATGTGGCCAGTTGGTAGAGGGCAGTAGCCCCCCCATCAGCAAGCCCTCACTCTGCTGCCCATCTAGTTATTGTTGTGAAACAGTTCTGAGACCACCAGGTCCATCTCTTGCCGGCCCTCG
The DNA here is from genome assembly GCA_007210695.1 of Neogobius melanostomus. Classification (NCBI taxonomy): domain Eukaryota; kingdom Metazoa; phylum Chordata; class Actinopteri; order Gobiiformes; family Gobiidae; genus Neogobius; species Neogobius melanostomus. Next base: position 755,844 of record VHKM01000224.1, on the reverse strand, counting down.
TTCAATTTTGTTTAATAGTGACCAGTGGAAACAGGCTGTTACAGCATTGTTGTTATCTTTTGCTTATTCATTTCTATCCAGTTCCTTTAATTCATAACAACTTAAACTTAGAGGTTGGTGACATTGGTTCTATCAGCAATGATATGGTAAAAACAGATTCACCGTAATACAAAATTACTTATAGATAATAAGTACAAGGTCACATGTCTTTAGCATATTTCTCAAACACATAGAAATTATTATAATGTTTTTTTAATTGCTGTAGACTGTCAGCACCTTTTTAAGGGTTCCTCTAGAATAGATCATTCCACAGATTTACACCTTTCCGGGTGATACAATGACTTTTTAGGGTAGAATGAATACATTGTACTTTCAGATTATGAGTGCCCCTTAGATCGTAACTTCCCTCTCTTTTACCAAACATTTGTTGTATATTGCTAGGGAGCTGATTGTTTACGGCTTTATATATCTGTAACAAAGTATTATATTTTATAAGGTCATCAAGTTTCATGGTGTTAGATTTTAAGAACAGTATTTTTGTATGGTCCCTATATCCGACATTGTGAACAATTCTAATAGCCTTCTTTTGGAGTCTATATAAAGCCTGTAAATGACTATTAAAGGTGTTTCCCCAGACCTCAGAGCAATTATTTATGTACGGTTGGATTAAGGAACAGTACAGGGTAAAAACAGCCTTGTGGTCCAGTAAATATCTACACTTGTCCATTATGGCCACATTTTTCACCATTTTACCACGAATGTTATCTATTTGTGGTCTCCAGCTAACCTTATGACTGAGGATCACACCCAGAAATGTATATTCCTTTACTTGTTTTATTCAAGTATTGTCAATATTGATTTGAATCTGTACGTCACTATTCCGTTTACCAAATAAAATCATTTTTGTTTTCAATATGTTCAGCAATAATTTATTTCTATTAAACCATTCTTTGAATTTGTATAATTCTGTTGTGACCTCTGAGACAAACAGTTGTAGATCTTTGCCGGAACCCAGATTTGTTGTGTCGTCCGCAAATTATATACATTTTAACTTTGTTGAGACTTCACACAAATCATTTATGTACAACAAAAACAATTTAGGCCCTAATATTGACCCCTGGGGGACTCCACATACAATGTTCCTTCGTCCTGATACATGTTCATTAATTTGTACGTACTGCTTTCTTTCAGTCAAGTATGACTTCAACCAATTGTTAACAATCCCTCTGATCCCGTTATTATTTAGTTTATTTAAAAGTATTTCATGATCTATAGTGTCAAAGGCTTTCTGGAGGTCTATGAATATACCCAAAGAATACAGATTATTGTCAATATTGTTGGTGACTTCTTCGCTTAAATTGATTAATGCATTAATGCAGTTGACCTGTTGTTTCTGAACCCATACTGACAGTCACTGAGTAAGTTATGTTATTTTTCCAGAATCTTGGATAGTTGAGGAAGTATAGAGAGAGGTCTATAATTTGTGAATTGATGATTATCCCCACTTTGATAAATTGGAACGACTTTGGCAATCTTCATGAGGTCAGGGAATTCACCAGTTGAAAAGGATAGTTTGCATATATGTGTTAAAGGCATTGATATGTTATGTATTACTTTTTTGATCATGTTCATGTCAAAGTCGTTCCAATCAGTGGATTTTTTATTCTTGACCTATTTTAATTATTTCATTTTCATTCGTTGCCGTGAGGAAGAAGGAGTGAACATTCATGTTTTTATGTTGAGAGACGTCACTGTTTGTTATGGCTATTTTTGATGCTAGGTGAGGCCCAATATTGACAAAATAGTAATTGAACGCATTAACTACACTCTTCCCTTCTGTAATTTTCTCATCATTATTAATCATGTAGTCTGGATAACTTGCAGCTTTCGAGTCTTTAGACATTGCATGATTTAAGACTTTCCATAGTCCTTTCATATTGTTTTATTGGCCTCAATCATATTTCTATAGTAATTTCTTTTACAATTTTTTATTATACTTGTTAGTTTGTTCTTATATTTTTTATATTTAGTTTCCGTTTCCAATGTTCTCTTTTTTATAAATGTTTTATATAAGGAGTTTTTCTTTTTACATGGGTTCAACAACCCCCTTGTCATCCATGGGACACATTTATATGTTTGCGTATATTTGCGCGTTACTACTGGACAATGTTGATCATATAGCTGTTTGATTGTGTTAACAAAATGTGTATATGCAATATTAACATCTTGTTCTCCAAGGACATTATTCCAGTCCTGATCTGACAAACTCAGCTTGAAAGCATCCATGGAGCGCTCGGTTGTTAATCTTACATTCTTTACCATAATAGTACTTTTGTTTTTCTTACTTTTTTGTTGCATTTTAAATAGAGTGAAAACTGGCAAGTGGTCACTGATATCATTAATCAGTATTCCACTTGTCATATTGTCAAGAACATTCGTGAAGATATTATCAATCAATGTAGCACCGTGTGCAGTTATCCTTGTGGGGCGTGTGATTAAAGGGTAAAGAGACAGACTGTACATTGTATCCACACATTTTTTGGGGGTTTATGCGATATTGCTTTCAGTAAGTCAATATAAAGACATTTTGGGGTTACTATGAGTAAATATCTGTTCAATATGTTTGATAAAACCTTCAATATCTGCACCCGGTGCTCGGTAGATACAAGAGACTAATATATTTTTCCTGTTTTCAAGAATTATTTCTATTGTCACACATTCAAACACATGATCAATTTTCATTGTCATTTTATCAAGCAATTTTGCATTGAAATCTTTGTGCACATACAGTACAACTCCACCACCTGATTTATGTTTTCTGTTTAGATTGAACATTTGATACTCCTCAAGCTCAAAATTCCCAATTTTGTTTTCATTTATCCATGTTTCCGATAGTACAATAATAGCTGCATTTAAACTAAGTTTATTCAGATAGTCTTTTATATGTTCAAAATTAGCATACAAACTACGACAATTTAAATGAATTATTGCCATGTTTTCTGGTTCGCCTAATAGTGAAATTTGATTGTCTTGATAATACTTGCAGTTACGACATATATTATGAAAAATATGCATGTTAGGATCCACATCGCTTAGCTGTTTTTTTTTTTTATTTGAAAGAAAATATTTCAAGTTTAGTGTCCTGAGTGAAGCTTATGTCCTCATTGTCAGAGAAGATAGTGTCTGTCATGTCGAATAATTAGGTGTATTTACCTTTTTTTCCTTCTTTTTCATTTGAACTTATCCAGCTCATTTTCCTCCTTTACCCAAAGAATTTTCGCCTCCTCCGGAGCCCCATTTAGCTTAAAGAGCAACTAAACACCAAATCAAGTTTTTTTTTATGATAAACTGTCTCAATGGGTGTCTCTTAGTGTTGTCTACTGGTCCCTGACATTATTCTGACATTATAGCACAAACATGTGTCAAATCCTAACTTTGGCCTAAAAACGAATGGGTTTTATTTTTATTTATTTATTGGTTTATTTGGTCGGGACAGTGGATGTTAATGAACATACAGTACATGGGTCTCATGCATGTAAACAAGCCACACCGGATTGTAGCCTTGGGCTAATTTGCATCCGTTGTCCCCCATGCGCACTCTCAAACACACTCTCATTCATCCTGGCCTATTGTACATGTTTTTAGTGGTAGGGGAAACCGGAGTACCCGGAGGAACCTACATAGACACGGGGAGAACATGCAAACTCCACACAGAAAGGCCCCGTCCAGGTGAGAATTGAACCCAGACTTTCTAGCTGTGAAGCACGAGCTCTAACCGCTCTGCCACGGTTGAGCCCCCTTCAAGGTAAACTCTGCTACTAAATTAGAATTTCCTGATTGACTGGAGACGTGTCCACGGCCTCCACAGAACGTCATAAGCCGCATCAGCTCCACACATCGTCACCAGGTGCTTCCCATTATCCTGCCCATTGTCCTGCCCCTGTACCTGTGGTAAAGTCCCTCTGCTGTGATTGTGCCAATGCAAAGGCCCACACACACACCCCGCATGTCACCCCCAAACTTTAGAGACCGCCTCTTTCACAGCAATTTTTGACTTTTGTTTGTGGGTGGGGAAAGGCTTTGGCACGCCTGTAGGAACCGATAATGTAATAACGGCCGATAACGTAATAATGACCCATAACGTAATAACGATTGACCGATAACATAATAAGCTGGTTATTACGTTATCGGCCTTGCAATGAGAAAATCCTTTGAAAATGTAATAACTACAGCCAATAATGTAATAACAACATTAATCAAGTTATTTGATGTATCAACACAATGTGGCTACTTTTTCATGTCTTCTTTTGGGTTTGTGCAATATGATACAGACTTGTTTTTCTTTAAAAGCATTTAATTATAACACCATGCAAGAATGGAAAAAATATATGGCTATGTAGAACTTGCACATTTATGTCAGTGTTATTGAGTGGTTAGCTGAACAATTTTAAACACACCTCCTGTGAGCAATAATTGTTGAAATGCAAAGTAATAACTACATTACACACACACACACAGGAGGTTTCCTGCAATGCCTTCGAGCCATCGGGTGCGGGTTTGCCTCGTGGTCGACTCCAGCCAGCGGCCCGCGGGTCCAACTGGAGAATGGCTCTAGTCGGATGGTGAGGAGGGAGGCGGAGAACATGGCCGAACCAGTGGGTGCGACGTTGCGCAGCCAGGCAGGATGCCCTGGGTTAGCACGTGCGGGCTCTAAGCCCCACGTTGGAAACCTGCTGGGACCACATGATGTTTTCGATAGTTCTGAGAGCCCTGCTATCAAAGCCATCTATTCTTGTAGCCAGAGTCTTGTTTAAAGGCCAAGTCTCCGAGCCATATAGCAGGATGGAGAGTACTGCAGAGTTGTACATCCGGAGCTCCGTCTTGCGTGAGATGGTCTGGTGCTGCCAGAGTGATTTCCAGAGAGACTGCAGAGCTGATGCAGCCAGGGCTCTTCTGCGGATGATCTCTGGTTTTAGGTCCCCGTTGTCTGTCACGGATCCCAGATACACAAAGTTCTTGACAGGCAATGTCATTACCAAGCCGCAGGGGAGGTGGATCCGGTCCGACACCGACATACATGAACTTGGTTTTCATCCAGCTCACTTGGAGGCCAAGCTTCTCTGCCTGTAGATGCCCAGAGTGTCTCTTAACTGGATACAGGATGTGCTGAACAGGATGGTGTCGTCAGCGTACTCCAGGTCAGTCAGGTGGTAGCTGCCGAAGGACACTCCGGGGACCAATTCACAAACCCTGGACATCAGATGGTCAATGATGCAGTTGAAGAGGTCAAGAGCAGCAACACAGCCCTGGCGAACGCCACTGAAGATGGGAAACCAGTCGGAGTCTCTGCCGTTGATACAGACACAGCTCTGTGCGTTGCTGTAAAGCAGCTTGAACAGGGTAACAATCTTACAGTAGATGGTGCTCCAAGGGCCGGTCGGATACTCCACAGTGAGGCGTGGCAGACGGTGTCAAAGGCAGCCTTCAGATCTATGAACCCGATGTAGAGATGGCAGTCTTTATGGAATTCCTAGGTCTTCTCTATCAGCATACGAACGGCGGGGATGTGGTCTGTTGTGGAGCAGTTAGGCATGAAGCCAGCCTGCTGGGGACGGCGTCTGCTTCTGATGGCTGGGAAAGCGCGTGTGAGAAAGGTCTTGGTGAAGAGCTTGCCGGGGATGGAGAGAAGGGAGATGCCTCTGTGGTTGCCGCAGACTAGCCTGTCACCCTTACGTTACCATTACGGGCTTGGTGCAGCAGGCTGAAGACACGGCTCATGTTGTTCTTAATGGCCGAGGACTCTAGGTGTTTAGCTTCCGCTTGCCAAAACTTTTTCCTATCCTCAGCTATAGCCACGTTGCGCTGGCGGTTCAGTCGCCGATACCCCGTGAGGTCGCCTCGGAGCCAGGCCTCACGCCACCGGTCGATGATGTCGAGTGTCCTCTCCAATATCCAAGGCTTTTGTGGGAGGGTCGAGAGCATCCGACGACATTGTGAGCTGACTGGATGACACTGTCCTTGAAGGTCTGTGGACCGATCACTGCTGGACGAGTGGTGTTGGCATCGGTGAGGATGATGGTGATGTTGTGTGGTGGGGCTTAGCCGACAGCCTGATGGAGTTGGTCATAGAAGGCATCCTTCGCATCCTCATCAGCGATATCAGTGGGGCATAAGCAACGATTACTGTCATCTTGCCGTGTTGGTGGAGAAAGCGGGCCGACAGTAATCTGTCGCTCAGAGGTGTCCAGCTGATGAGGGAGTTACGGAGGGCCTTTGCGATGGCGAGTGCCACGCCATAAAGGCCTGTCCGTCTCTCGGGGCCACTCCAGATGTAGCAATGGTCGCCTGCTGTTGTTTCGCCATTGCCTTGCCATTGAACTTCACAGAGCCCTGCCAGGGTGATGTTATAGCGGCAGAGCTCTTGGGACAGCAGGGTGGCAGCTCCGGGGCGAAGGAGTGTCTGGACGTTCGATGTAGCGACACGGGTCCTACGACGAAGGTTGATCCATACTCGTTGGTCGGGGGCAGGCCGGAGTCCGTTACCGTGTTGGGCAGTCTGGCTTCTCTTTCTGATTCTCTTTCTGATCTTTCTGATTCGTAACAAAAGGGGTTTCTCCTGGGTGGGTTGTTAGCCCTCCGCAGGATAGTCGGTTGGTGGGGCTGTAGAGGTTCGATTTTAGGCCCGAGCCCGACCCGACTCGACAAGTAGCTTTTGTAAATGCAGCGCGTTGTTTATGAACAACGAGGCGGAGGAGGAGGAGAGAGAGCACGTAACCTGCCCCCACGCCGCGCACATCTCTCAGCCTGCCCAGGTATGTGCGCTACTGCTGCGTGCACGTAGCCGCGTACCTCACACACATGGTGCTGCTGCTGAAAGCACTGCGCAGATGCTCCTATCCGAGCCTTAAATAAATAATTTACGTCGGGTTTGTTTCGGGCTCGGGCCGACAATTCAAGTTAATTGCTCGGGCTGGGTTGGGCTTTAGGCCCGCGGGGTCGGGTCGGGCTTGATTTTTTGGGCCCGAGCGAACCTCTATGGACCACATTGCAGCGTACCGACACGCTGGGGTCTGTTTGTCTGGAACCTACCCTATATATACAATGGCGAGAAAAAGTGAGTACACCGTTTGAAATTTCTCACATTTCTGCCTAAATTGGTCACTAAATGTGGTCTGATCATCTTCATCAAAATCACATGAATGAGTAAACAGTGTCTGCTTAAACTAATACCACCCAAACATTTACATTTGATCATATTTTTATTGGCCATAATATGTAAACATTCACAGGACAGGGAGGAATAAGTAAGTACACGGCCTGAATCTCACTGAACTGCAGCAGTTTTGTAAAGAGGAATGGTCCAAGATTCATCTTGATCGTTGTGAGCGTCTAATCTGCAACTACAGAAAAGCAATTTAATACAAGGGTGTACTCACTTATTCCATGCATGTTGTGTATGTCTCAGGTCTTTCTGCAAAATATCTTGATGAATTTGTGAATTATTTTTTCTATTGATGATAACACGTTGTCCAGGCCCTGAGGCAACAAAACAGCCCCTGCACCATGATTCTCCTGCACCATACTTCACAGTGATTCTCCTGCACCATACTTCACAGTGATTCTCCTGCACCATACTTAATAATAATAATAATAATAATGCATTAGTCTTATATAGCGCTTTTCCAGACGCTCAAAGTCGCTTTACAATTTGGTGCATTATTCATTCACTCCATACTCGGTGATGATAAGCGAGGCAACCAGTCTGCGCACATCAGCCACCACCACCAACCACTCACTCACTCACTCCATTCGCTAGGCTTCCTGGTGTTACTGAACGGTCTCCCATCCAAGTACTAACCAGGCCCTACCCTGCTTAGCTTCCAAGGTCTGACGGGATTGGGCATCGCAAAGGCGGTATGGCCACATACTTCACAGTTATGTAAATTGTTGGCTCTGTTGAACAATGTTAAACAGCATGGAACAGTTGAACATTGGCATAGGCTACATATTAATAACATCAAAAGCATTCAGCACCTGCAGTAGCCATACCAAAGAAAGAAAGAAAGTAGCCTTCGAGGTTAGCTAATTCGTGACCATCTCAACCCAAATTACAAAATGTAAAATTTACTCAAGGCGTTTGTATAAATCAGTGTTTGTCTGATATGTCATTGAGACCTAACCATCGGATGACAAGCTACGACCCAATAATAGTCCAGAAAAGTGCAGTTCTAGGAACAGCAAAATACTACGCAGAACCCGCAAGCTCCCAGGCCAACGGTAGAGGACCTGAGCTTGAAGGAGACCACCCGCGGAGGGTGAGGACAAGTTTGTTTTTATATATATATAAATATATACAATATATATATATATATATATATATAAACACTGTATATTATTGCTCACTGGAGGTGTGTTTATTGTTCAGCCTAACCACTCAATAACACTGACATAAATGTGCGAGTTCTATATAGCCTTTTTTTTTTTTACAATCCTTGCATGATGTTATAATTAAATGCTTTTAATGAAAAAAAAGTGTGTGTCTTCCTTGTTAGCATATTGCACAAACCCAAAAGAAGACATGAAAAAGTAGCCACATTGTGTTGATACATCAAATAACTTGATTAATGTTGTTATTACATTATTGGCTGTAGTTATTACATTTTCAAAGGATTTTCTCATTGCAAGGCCGATAACGTAATAACCAGTCAATCGTTGACTGGTTATGACGTTATCGGCTCACCACTGTTATTACGTTATCGGTCCGTTATTACGTTATCGGCCGTTATTACGTTATCGGTTCCTACACACGCCCGTTCAGGTACTCTTTAAAGAGTACCTAAACGGGGCAGGACAATGTCAGGATAATGGGAAGCACCTGGTGACGATGTGTGGAGCTGGTGCGGCTTCGTTTTCAGGCCAAAGTTAGGATTTAACACATGTTTGCGCTATAATGCCAGAATAATGTCAGGGACCAGTAGACAACACTATGAGACACCCATTGAGACAGTTTATCAGTAAAAAAAACTTGATATGGTGTTTAGTTGCTCTTTAATGAAGACCCGGCAGTTGGAGGTCCAGGTTCCTTGAATCTTGCTTTGTTTGCGTAATAGGCGTGCTTGTTTGGCGATGTCGGCATTCTTCTTAGTTAGATGTTCATTAATATATACATTCGTTCCTTTTAGACGTCTTCCTTGCTTGAGTAGGGCATTTTTCTTTTTCCTGTTTATAAATCGCAGAATTACTACAGGTTTCAGTAGTTTATTTTTATGTGGCAACGGGTGACAAGCTTCAATGTCCTCGCTATTGAGTGTTATCCCGTGACTATCCATAAATTTAATCACCTGTTGCTCGACCGTGTCCTGCTCATTGTCCTGCTCCTCGTCGCTCAGATCTCCGCCTCTTCCTGCTGCAGCGGCTCTGGCGTAGGTATGCGGCCTTATCACCAGGCCTGATATGATCAGATCGTTCTGGCGAGTGTATTGTTCCAGGTCCGCCAAGCGATTTTCCAAAACTATTATTTTCTTGTCCTTTTCGTCATTAAGTCTCCTCAGATCTCTCACTTCCCGCGCCAAGTCCATTAAAGTTTGTTGTTGAGCTGAAATTCTTTGCACTTCTACGACCAATGCATTCAGTGACGTTTTAATAATTTCCAAATCACCCTCCATTGAAGCGGCGTGTCTCGTCTTCGTCCCCGGCATTAATCCACGGTAAAGAGTGATCTCACATACGTCTCCAGTGTGAACAGTGGAAGTTGACAGCTCGCAATAGCTAATCCAGCTAGTGCTCGGTTTGCTCGCTGGCTCACCACGGTGAACGATGGGCGCCAGCAATGTCTGTAAATGTATTAGCGCTGTAAACGTTTCTAGAGTCCAAGTAATCTCTTTCTTCAGTTAGTTTAAACCATAGACTGTTAAAAAGAATAGACAGCTCCTCCTCACTCCTCCCCGTTTACCACAATGACCACGTTCGAGGGGGAAATCATAGCGGATTTACAGACTCCTCCTCCCCAGCTCTGACGAAGCATGTTCCTAATAAGGGCATAAGGGCGGGATCTCATTGTAGACTCGGCCCTTGCGTGACGTGTAGCTGGCGCAGCTCCAATGCTAACAGTCCGACCTCCGTTAAGTAGGAGATTAAACATTTTTTTATTTCGAAAACCAGCCTGGTTTCTTTTTTTGTGAGTAACCCAGCGTTATGTCAGGAGGAATATGTAGCCATAGAAAGCGTTAAAAAAATTGAAACCAGGCATTAAAGTTGTTTTCAACGTGTCAAGTCCAATGCTTTTCAATGGGGCCTAGCGATGATATGGAGGTACTACAGCAATGGCGGAGCAATGGTGGCCTCCAGTGTTGCGGTCATAAAGCAGAGCAGCTAGCGGCCATTGGTTTAAACATGCAATATATGTAATCCAGGGTCGACGAACAATATGAGCGCTCGGGCTGTGCTGCAGCTGAACCGGAACCGGTTCCAAATATGGAATTAATGAATAATAACAATGCATTGCTTTGAGAACTGATCAACCCCAGATTGTAACAAGAACAAAAACAAGACCTGATAGCTCAGTAAAATACTTGTGAATGTAATCTACTCTATTGCATTATGTGGTATGTCCACACTCATACTTGCTGCTAACACTCAATGCACCTGTACATCTGGAAATGCACTCACGCTGATGTTCTATGTCAAATAGTTGCTGTCTTTATCATAGTTTGAATTTAATCTTCTCACGCATGCCCTTATAGTCTTATGTCCTTATAGTTTAAAGTCTTATAGTTTATTTAATTTAAGTTATATGTTTTATGTTTCATGTTGCACGATCGACCGAAGTTGTGAACCTGTTCATAACCATGGCAATAAAACCAATTCTGATTCTGATTCTAATCAGCACGTAAGCTGTTATATATCTTTGATGCAGGACAGCAGATTGGAGGGTAAGAGTGTCAACCTAAGTTTGGGCGCTAACATTTTACCTCAGAGAGAAACAGCAGACCAAGCATCAAGTACAACAGGAATGTGATTAGATACAATATTTAAGATAAGATTTAGCTCAGAAAAAGAATGGCTGGAAGGACTAGCCAGGCTACTCCATCTTGCTGACAGCTCTATGGTTATAAATATATGTTAAAAGTGATGTTTCTGATAGACATATTTTGATAGATGTATATATCATACTAAATGAAGTGTCATGTTTATTTGTGTTTTCTTTAGTGGTCGCCAAGCCAGGAGCTGCAATCAGCCACCTTGCGAGACTACTGCCCTATGAACCCATGCCCTGTGTATGAGAAAAACAGTAAAACAGTCTTTTTGTTTTTCATTTGCGTCTTGGGAAACACGACAGAAAAGTGGCAAATCTGCACAGGTGAGAACAAAACCCGACTGTGTTACGTAACCAGCGGCGACAATGGCCAAACATGGAGTGAAGTGAGGGACTTAACAGAGAGCGTCATTGGGGAGACTATCCACAATTGGGCGACTTTTGCTGTTGGTCCAGGACATGGGGTCCAGCTGGAGAACGGGAGACTCATCATCCCAGCGTACGCCTATTACATTCCTTGCAGATGCTTCTCCTACCCCATTCCCTACACTGTTCATCCACGTGCTCTCTCCATATACAGCGAAGACGAGGGCCGTACGTGGTGCCTGGGTAAGATGCTGAGTAAACACTCTTGCGAGTGTGAGATGGCGGAAATTATCGACCACGAAGGCAGGAGCCACCTTTACTGTAACGCACGCCACACGAGTTACAGATGGGAGGCGCTGAGTGGGGACAGTGGTGCCTCTTTTTACGAGCCGCGCATCGCCAGCGAGCTGGTGGAACCCCCCCATCAGGTTGTCAGGGCAGCGTCATCGGCTTCCCCGCTCCCAAACATGATACTCAAACGTGGCTACTCTTCATGCACCCCACTAGCACGACTGGTCGGAGCGATATGGGTGTTTATCTGAACCGCTCCCCACTGCACTCATCCAAATGGGAAGAGCCTAAGATCATACACACCGGTCCCAGCGGCTACTCAGACCTGGCCTACAATGGGGATAAAGGTACATTCTCAGGCCTGATGGAGTGTGGGAAAGAAACTGAACTTGAAAACGCATTTGTCACTTTTACGTTCAATGATGTCACGCAAATAGGCGGAAGAAAAAAGATGGACTGAGAAGCAATTACGTATGTGTATTTTAAGTGTTAGGATGAGTCCTTTTTTAGCATGCAGTGGTAGACTCTATTGTCAGGCCTCCCAGGTGAAAATATAATATACTTAAGTGTATTTTAAATAGGCAGCATTTTTCTGAAATACAGTTTCAATATACTGTCATTTGCATGTACTTATTAAGAATGTATTCCAAATTTAAAATAAACAAATGTTTAAATCATACTTCAAATGTATTGTTTTAAAATATATTATGGTACACTTTATAATGCCTCTATTTCAGTCTTACTTTCAAAGCAATCCAATCCAATCCACTTTATTTATATAGCACATTTAAACAACACAACGTTTCCAAAGTGCTGAACATGCAACCACAACAATAAAAACAAAACAATACAAATGAGCTCTACCACTAAATGAGTATAAAAGAATAAATACAAATAAAAACACATTAAAAACTATAAATAAGAATAAAACTCAATAAAATAGATAAAAAGACACAGGGGACCACACAACTTACACGGTGCTAAATGCAATGTTGATTTTAATGATGTTTTTCAGGAAAAGGTTTTAATTTGAGAATAAATACTGAATAATCCAAGTTTAGTTGGTGACTTTGTAAAATATATTGGGAGGATCATTGAGGTATGAGGTTCTCGGAGTATAAATAAACGACTCAAGGGGCACGCACAACAACCAAGGTTGGACCCACAGCTTTTAAGTACACACATTAACTATATTCATTATGAGGGCCTACAAGTAATTTTTAAAAAGGCACACTGCGTAACATTTTGGACGATACTGTTGCCATCAAAACAAAACATGTTCCCAATGAGCAGCTTGACACAGAAAATGCTATTTCTGCAGTGGGTAATAATCAATGAATGGATTTGGATGAGAAGCTAACCTATTTAAATCTCAAATTCTGCAGCCTTTAGTCAACATCTCCATGGAGACAAGCTGGAGACGTACCCACTCCTGGTAAAGTTACAGTCATGTCTTAGGAGAGCTGAGCCACTCACAGCAAAGGAACATGTTTGTTTGTACATTTATGAGGTATTTTTCAATGATGAAAATATCATCATAAAATTAAAGCTTGTATTTCAATTGTATATATTGGGTAAAATATTACACGGTGTGGCTTTAAGTTAAAAAAAATCCTTTGGGCTGGGCTGTAAATGGTGCGATGTTTTTTTTTCAGCCCAGTGAAATAAAATTCACAATATTACTCTTCTCAGAGACAAAGCAATCTGTAGCATTTACATTTTGTGAAATCTTAAAAAAAGATACAATAAAATGTCTGTGTTGAAAGACAGAGAGCAAATGTGGCTTTTTGCAGGTTAAGAACGGGACTTTACCTGCTCAGACTGAAGCATGAGCCCTGACAATGCTTTCTCCTTTTTCGCTGCTCCGCTTGTCCCTCCAAACAAAGTTTACAGCGCCCCCTGTCTGTCACAGGTCAGAGACCACATGGGTCACTGCAGAAAAAACATGTGCTTTCCTCCGCGGAGCTGCGTCTGAATTCAGCAGATCGGAATCGTGGCGCAGGGTTAAGCATCACCGCGCGTCACCAGAGCCTCAGGACGTCTTCTCATAGAAAACTGTCATCCTGGCAGTGGCTTGCATCAATCTTCAAGGGTATGGAAAGTGGATGATCCCTGTGGCGACTTCCTCGTTCTATACAGGGGACACAGACATTATTTATTTTCAGTTTTATAATATTAAATAAAGCAGATCAGAACAAATCTCTCTCTCACTCCCTCATTAAAGAAGTAAAATCACAGGTGGACACAGGCCCAACGCCCCAATCTGATATCAATAGCCAATCTAGGCATTTTGACTGTACCAGATCGGATCATCGCTATGTTAATTCACGTTTTTATGAAAATCAATGGAATCATATCATGATGGCACTTAACCTGGCCTGTGTATTGAGGTTTGTATCAAACTGTACATAATACATAAGAAATGGTACCTGGTAATCAGACATCTTCTTTCTTCTCTCCCATGAACTCGCTGAGACAGAACGTTGATGGATTCTATAAGAAAATAATGGATTCAGTATAAAGCACTTTTGTAATGCTGTCAAGATGTGTTCAAACACCCGTGCGTTTTAAGTTTTATAGTATACTGATGTAGGGCAGGTTCTATTAACTTTAAAATCATATACTTCTTCTTTTTTTTATTGAGGCAATATAAGCTTAATTTGAACAGTACACATTCTGATCAAAAGGAGTAGGCTGAAGCAATGTCAATGTCAATGTCAACTTTATTTATAGCACACTTAACAGCCACAACCGCCAAGTGCTGTACAAAACATAAGTACATTGAAGAGTAAAAGCAGTCACAAATATACAACATGAAACAATAAAAAAAATACATGGATCTGCTCAGCTTGTGTGAAGGCAAAGCAAAAAGATGATTTCAACAACGACTTAAAAACATGAATGGACTGGCCATTTTGACATTCAGCGAAGGCTGTCCAGAGTCTCGGAGCCGCTACGGCAAAAGCCGGTCTCCTTTGGTTTTACGCTTAGAAGCAAAAAGCTTATGAGAGCCTACCCACCCAAAAAAGCTTTGAATGAATCCTGACTTGCAGAGTTAACAGGGCTCTAGACTAACTTTTTCCCTATTTGCTTCTATATTATGCCACCCGATATATTTATCGGCCTTTCTGTGGAGTTTACGTTCTCCTCGTGTCTGCGTAGGATTCCTCTGGTTTCCCCTACCACTAAAAACACGTACAATAGGCCAGAATTAATGTAGTTAGTGAGTGGTTGGTGGTGGTCGGAGGAGACGATGGCACAGACTGGCAGCCCCGCTTCCGTCAGTCTACCCCAAAGCGGCAGCTGTGGCTACAACAGCTTACCACCACTGGATCTGGAGTGAATGAATAATGACGACAGTGTAGCGCTTTGAGAAACTTGGTAACGCAGGCTTGTAAAGCGCAATAAAAATTATTATTATTATTATTATTATTATTATTATTTGTACATGCAAATTTAGTTCCTTATTTAGTGGATTATTGAACGAGCCATTACGGTAACAGTCACACTGAACATATAGTACAAGTGCGCAGTTTACATGAGGCATTACGATAAGGGTCCAAACATCTAAATTAAGGCCCAGGACAGGACACAGACAGACTTAATGTCATCCACTGTTTGAAACACACAAACAGCAGCACACAATACAGCGCCTAAATAACCCTGATAGGTAGATATTTGGCCAATAGCTTCTCCCTTATGTTAGCGTCTGTGAGTGCAGTGTCAATTAAACTCAAACACTGCATACCTGCACAGATGCAACCACTTTTTTAAAACGTCGTATACACAACTATTTAGTTTGCGAAATTGGAGCCCAAGTCATAAAATAAATGGTTGTATTTCAATATTGAGAAAAAAACATTTGACAATGTGCCGCGCTGCGATCTGGTGTGTACTGGCCTGTAGGATGTTAGAAATATGTTAGGAAAGTAAAGAATGAGGTTGGACCAAAATTAACAATGTAATTTACCTGGTATATGGTTGTTAATTTTACTGAAATATTGTGTCACACACATCATTGATTTATTTTACACGGACTTAAACAGACTTTGATGAGCCACATTAAAATGTATTTTTTAAAGATAATTTCCCATTAACATGGTAGAACATGGGCATGACATGGGAATATACAAAGTCAAATTATCATCGTCAATGACAAAAAAGTCACTAAAATAAGTGGAGTCTCTTTTTAGTTTACGAGTTCTTGAGTAGGATGGATAATCATATAATGAACATTACATTTAGCTACATATTTATTTATAGTTTTATTAGAGATTTCTGGCTCTCGGTCATAATTGTTTTTTGAACATTCAGAAAGTTCAGGCCTCTGGTAAATTCCAATTAGTGATGAAAGGTACAGCCTCTAAATAAGTGTGTGTGTGGTTCTTTTTTTAAATCTAAAAATAATAAATTCAAGCTTTGTAAAAATAAGATGTAGAGGTATATGGGTCACCATGCAGAAACACATACCCTAAATACAGAGTGTGGTCTGGAGGTGCTCCTATGGCTCCTCGTCCTCAGGTTCTGTGCAGGTGTTTGGCTTGGCAGATGACTGCAGTCTTAACAACAAAGCAGCATACCCAAGGATGTGATCCTGTAAAGAAATGACCAAACAAGAATTGGAAAAATGTAAAAGATACATATAAGCATGACAGGCTTTTGTGATACATGCCCATTGGGTAGGTATTTATTTTCTTCTAACTGCTTTGCATTCAGAAACAGACCTTCCTTAAATATCTTGAGCACGCATCAGTAGTTTTAACTATACAATACAGAACTTGGCTTAAGAACCATTGTCTACCTTAAAAACCCCGGTGAGGGCTTACACAAACGTACCTCAGATAAAATACAGTCTCTGTAGTGTACTGATGCTGCACTTGTAGAAACCAGGGAGGTGAGAGAAACTCCAAAAGCATGTAGCTGTTAGCTTTGCGTTAGCTCTCTGCTAAAAACAAGCTACTGTTGCTGTCCGCGAGGGAAACAAAGATAACAGAGTATGAACGGATGTAACTAAACTGCGCTCATCTCTCTCTCTCCCTCCTGTGGTTCTATTTCATATGTTGCTTCAGCCCTTTAGGCTTTCGCTGATGCATAATCTCTCGGAAGCTCCGCTTCCCGCCTGAGAAGATCAAACGATCTAACCACTCCAATCACCCTATGAACCTGGCACACCTCCAAGTCCTATAAAAGGGGGCCTAGCCCAACACTCTGCTCCTTTTTCTCTCAGCTCGCCTTTGAGAAATCTACGATGTCTACAAGGAAGCATTCAACGGATAACGGAAGACTCGTACCTGCGATGGCGTCACCCTCCGGTGTCGAGGTGCGGGTCTGCGACTCCTGTCCGGCTTCCCTCTCCCAGACGGACACGCACGAGTCCTGCTTCTTCTGCCTGGGCTGGCGTCACGTCGCGGAGGAAGGAGACTCGTGCGCTGCTTGCCTTGCGCTCCCAGGGAGGAGCGCGAGCGCCGCAGCAGCTTCCTGAGGAAAGGCCCCCCGGTGTGTGCCGATCAGGACTCGGTATCACCCGGGCAAGGCCCGCCACTGCCAGCACCTGTCGCGGCTGCAGGGAGGGCTTGGGCAGATTATGATGAGGAGGACGATCAGCGCATCTATGAAGAGGACGTGCTGTCTCTCTTCCCCCAGGAGGAAGAGCGGCGGGAACGATATCCTCTGGACCGCTTCCCTCACTTAGTTGAGTCTGCGGCGGTCAGGATGCAAGTGGAGCTTCCCCCACAGCCCCTTGCTCCGGCGGCTGATTACCTCGAGAGCCTCGTCACCCCGTCCCGGCAGCCTTGACCCGGTGTCGTTGCTCCGCGGATGGAACCACTGCTGCACTATGCTCAGCGTGAGTGGTCCCAGCCCATGACAGCGAAAGCCCCGGCCCTGGCATACGGGTTTACGCTGGTGTGGACGAGTGGTCTATGTTTCCCGGCGTCCCGCCCATTGCGGACGGTGTCCGGTTGTCTCTGATGCCCTCGTCCTCCTCGTGGTCCGGTGCTGCTTTTCCCTCTGAGCGGGACAAGCTAACCATGACCATGCTCAACAGGTGTTATGCCAACGCTGCTCAGGTTGTGGCGTTGGCAAAAAACATGACCCTCCTCGCCGCCTCCTTGGACAGTCTGGTGCGTGGTCGAGACCAGCTGTCTCGGACGGACATCGAGGAAGCAGAGGACACCACGGCAACCTTTCTCCGCATGGCTCAGGGGCTCACGGTTGATGGCGGCCGTACCATGTGCGTGGCACAAGTAGCCAGTCGTCATCTGTGGCTTGGTCTGTCCTCACTCAAGGACACGGACAAACGGCGCCTCCTGGACCTGCCGCTGTCTACCACGTCCTTGTTTGGCCCAGACATCCAGACGCTGGTGGAGCGTATGGAGGCTGCTTCCAAGACGTTGGCTCAGCTGGCTCCACATCTCCGTCCGCAGCAGCAGAAACCCGGGAATCTGCATCTCGGCGGCCGCTGTACAAGCAGAGGAGGAGGTCTTCCCCACGCCGCTCCTCCGCGTCTCGGGCGCGTCCGGGCCCCAGTAGGCCTCTCGGACCGGAACCAGACCAGCAGCGGAGAGAGGAACCAAGACGAGACCACGGTCCGTCCTACTGTTCCAGAGGAAAGGGGGGAAATTTACCAATAAAGGCCGTCAGGCCCGTTACATCATTAAAGAGCACACTTCTGTCTCTATCGCTGATAACAGCGTGAAGAGATCGCTTGTTTTCAGTGCCTCGATGAGAGCTGACAGCAGGCTCGGGTGGCCTCACTTGTCGATAAAGCTCGCCCCTCTGCTCGCATGGTGACGACAGGCGTGCGCGTGGGGCCTTATGCTCGCCCCGAACTTATTTACCTGCTTATACTCGGGGAAAGCGCAGGGCAACTCTTTCCCCGTCTCTTTTATTGGAGACGGCAGCAAAAAGGATAAAACCTTCGCAGCCCTTTCCGCGGGGGCCCCCCACGTCACGACTCGTCCCCGGGAGGGGAGTCTGTGGGCGGGCCCGCGTCTCCTCTCTCCCGCGGACCTGTAGTTCAACCTCTGACAGAGTTCTATCAGGTTTGGAGGGGCAGCTCTGGGGTGCTGACGGACACTACGGAGGGCTACGCACTGCAGTTCTCTCGAAGGCCCCCACCCTTCTGCGGTGTGCTCGAGACGAGACTGCGAGGCCCGGACGACACTGCGGCTCTCCAGAAGGAGGTAAGCTCTCTACTTCAGCGCGGAGCTATAGTGGAGGTGGATCCGTCAGGGCAGGAACAGGGTTTTATTCTCCCTACTTCCTCGTCCCCAAGAAAAACGGCAGTGTCCGGCCAATTTTGGACCTGCGCGTCCTCAATGGCTGTGTCGCCAAACGGCCGTTTCGCATGCTCACAGTCAAGCAGCTGCTGCAGTGTGTCAGGCCCGGGGATTGGATGACGTCCGTGGACCTTATGGACGCATATTTCCATATTCCCATTGTCCTGGAGCACAGGAAATTCCTCCGGTTTGCGGTACGGGGAGGTGCTTCGAGTATTGCCGCCTTCCGTTCGGCTACTCGCTGGCCCCACGCACATTTTCCAAGTGCGTGGAGGCGGCTCTGAACCCGCTCCGTCGTCAGGGTCTCCGAATTCTGACCTACATACATCGACGACTGGTTGATCCTGCTTCCTCCCCAGGGGAGGCGGAGGATCATACAGCCAGAGTGCTAGAGCACATCTCCCATCTAGGCTTTGTAGTCAATCACGACAAGAGCCAGCTGCAACCGACCCAACGGCTCCAATATCTGGGGTTAGTCCTGGACTCCCGGAACATGAGAGCCTGCTCCCGCTGGAGAGGCAGGCGCGATAGTGGACCTAGGTCGGGCCACACTGGATGGGCCACACTGGATGGGCCTCAGATCCGCCCTCAGCGGATCCGCTCACTACTGGGCATGATGGCGGCGGCTCACCCAGTGGTGAAGCTGGGCCTGTTGCATATGATTGAACCTCCAGAGGTGGTTTTCCCATCTCAGAGGGATGTCGAGGCCGGTGCGGGTTCCCCCGGCGGCACGGAACGACATTGCCTTCTGGCTGGTCCGCAGTCGGTCCGAGAGGGAGTACGAATGGGTTTAGTGGACCGTCATGTGGAAGTGTTCACAGACGCCTCCCTGACTGGTTGGGGCGGCGTGCTGGGTCATCACTCTGCAGGCGGCGTTTGGTCCTTGCCTTTGAGACACATCAACCTCCTGGAGATGGAAGCAGTGCAGAATGTCCTCTTGCATTTCGCAGCCAGTCTGCAGGGTCAGCATGTGCTGGTCCGGACAGACAACACCACTGTAGCCGCCTATCTGAACAAGCAGGGGGGGACCAGTCCCCCGATCTCCACAGCCTGGCGGTGGAAATTCTACTGTGGGCAGACACACACCTAGCCTCTCTGACGGCCCGCCACATCCCCGGCGAACGCAACGTGGGCGCCGACAGGATGTCCAGGGGAGGCGCCTTGCGGGACGAGTGGGGCCTGGTTCCAGAGGTCGCGGCGGAGGTGTGGCTCCGGTTCGGCAGACCGATAGCGACCTTTTCGCAAGTGCAGAGAATGCACAGTGCCCACTCGGTTCTCGCTCAGGTCAACAGACGGGCCTCCTCTGGGGTGGACGCTTTGGCCGTCGGCCTCCTATACGCCTTCCCCCCTCTCCGGCTTATGGCGTCTCTGCTTCACAGGGTGAGAGCGGAGCAGGCCCTCATTCTTGTGGTGGCCCCGGACAGCCCGAGTGCCAGGTGGTACCCGGACTTGGTGGAAATGGCGCTGGCCCAACCGTGGCCCCTTCCAGACCGCCCAACGGGCCGGGGGAGCCCTCCGCTCACGCCTGGTTCTGGGGCACCGGCTCATGGTTTAGAAGCTGAGAGGGGAAGTTACTACATTTAGGCCTTCCCCCCTCGGTGGTGGCTACGATCCAGGGGGGTCGGGCCGCATCCACAACCAGGCCTACGAGGTCCGATGGCGGCTTTTTGCCGAATGGTGCTCTGGTAGGTCGTTGGACCCCACATCTTGCTCCATTGAGGATGTGTTGAGTTTCCTCCAGGACCTACTGGACAGAGGCAGGGCGGCCGCAACTCTGGGTTTTTGCGCGCCATCACCACTGTCACGTGGGGTTTGGTAGCTTTACGGCCCGTAGTCACCCCCTGGTGAAGCGTTTTTGCGGGGAGCGCGCCAGCTCAGGCCGCCGTTGCGCCGAACCGCCCCATCATGGGATCTTCAGGTGGTTCTCAAGGGCCCGTCGGGCCCCCTTTTGAACCCCTTGCAGGGCAGACATTGGCTGTCTGTCCTACAAGACGGCGTTGCTCTTGGCTCTGGCCTCGGCTAAGAGATCGGGCGATTTGTGCGCACTTTCCGTGCATCCGTCCTGCTTGTCTCTCCCTGCCGGCGATGGTCTAATGGAACTGTGGCCCAACCCGGCCTTCCAGCCCAAGGTCATCACGTCCTCCTTCAGGTCCAGAGTGATTAGGGTGAGACCCTTCTTCCCTCCTCCACACGTTTCTGTGGAGGATGAGCGTCGTCACAGCCTTTGCCCGGTGAGGGCTGTGCGCTGTTATTTGGATCGGACGGCTGGCTTCAGACGGACAGACCAATGTTTGTTGGATTTGGAGCCAAGAATCGGGGTGCCCCATTGTCCCCCCATTATCGCATGGCTTACGAGGCGCAGGGGCTGCCACCGCCGGTGGTGGTCAGGGCTCACTCCACACGTGGAGTGGTGGCCTCCGTGGCGCTGTTTCGAGGCACGTCGGTGGAGGAGATCTGCCGAGCAGCCTCTTGGTACTCTTCTTCAACCTTTGTGCAGTTTTACCTGCTGGATGTCGCCTCCGCCCATTCTGTTTTGGGTGGCGAGCGACCTTAGTTCCCCAGCGGCGCACTTGGGAGTGCGGCCTGGCTGGGTTGTGTTGGGTGTGTCCGGTGCTCTTGGGAGAGGCTGCCTGGATACACCCACTGTGTTTTTAGACTTGGTCGGTTTGGATTCCTTGGGCGCTCTTGGGAGAGGCTGCCTGTCTAGAACTGACCGTAATTCCTTCCTGGGGGTGCGGGCACTCTTGGGAGAGGCGGCCTTGCACCCTCACACTTTTAACTGGGCGCTCCCAGCCCCTTTGGTTGGCGGTTAGGTTGGCGTCCCCGTTTTCTCTGTTTTGGTGAGAGATATTGGTGCCTTGTATGGTGACTGCACTCCTCACCCGGCCTGTTCTGCCTTGCTGACACGGTGGTCGGTGTGCAGTCAGCCCCGGGCTCACTCCAATCACCTGAGTCCATGCCTGCTGGGAGTACATCGGTCTCCTCGGCTTCGCGATGGCTTATGCATCAGCGAAAGCCTAAAGGGCTGAAGCAACATATGAAATAGAAACCCCAGTTACCTAATGTAACTACGGTTCTATGAATATGTTGCAAAGCCCTTTAGCTTCGGGCCCAGCAGGCAAGTCCTCTTCTCCAATGGCTGAGTTCAAAGGAGCAGAGTGTTGGGCTAGGCCCCCTTTTATAGGACTTGGGGGTGTGCCAGGTGTATAGGGTGATTGGAGCGGTTAGATCGTTTGATCTTCTCAGGCTGGAAGCGGAGCTTCCGAGAGATTATGCATCAGCGAAAGCCTAAAGGGCTTCGCAACATATTCATAGAACCGTAGTTACATTAGGTAACTGGGGTTTTCTCACCTGACCGCGCGGGCCCTGGCTCACACTGGTGCGCGTGAACATTACGCTCAAAACCGCAGCCAGAGATTGAACGGAGACGGGCTACCAAAGTATGGATGTATCTCTCCGTGTCCAGCATTAATGTGGCCCACGATGTTCATTCTACCGAAATGCGTCTTCAGTCATGTTCAAAGTGAATGCTATCGTAATTACCAGAATAACAGTGCTCTCTCAGAAGGCTAGCATTACTGTGATACCGCAGGCTGCGCAGCTAAACGTGCGTGTACATTTTTCCCATTTCTAAAGCTGTTCACTTGTTAACAAGCTCACCTTTTCTCACAGCACCTCTGATACGTCCTGTCCTTCGTGAGCCCTACAATCCACAAAGTATTAATTCATGCTGTATGAATACTTATGCACCCCACTTATGCACGCCCCACTTTTCACTTTTCTATTTTTTGAAAAATAACAGAATCATGTATCATTTTGCTTTCACTTCACAGTTGTCTGTTACTTGGGTGTGAACTTTCAGTAAAAAATTCAAAATAAAATCTTTACGTCTAGGGTTGAAAAACATGACAAAATGTGCAAAAGTTCAAGGTGTATTAGTACTTTCGCAAGGCACTTTATATAGATCATAAGTCTTTGTATGTTCTGATTGACACCCAAACACTATGGGGGTCTCCAAACTGTGTCTCTGAGCTCCAGTCTTTCTCTAGTCCTTCCCGAGCAACTGCCCAGAATTTCTACTTTTCTACAGAAGCTTGATAAGTTAAATGTTTACCGTCTTTGTGAAACAGTTCATGTCAAGTTCCATTTACGATGCATTTTCACTTTGTGCACCGAGTGATCCTGAGTCATGGACACACTCAACGCAATCTGTCACACAAACGCAATCATTTGGGTGAATATTGTAGGACTTTCAGTAAATTTTCTTTCTTTGTGTTGAAATATCATCTCAGTCCAGGATGTAGTCCACCCATGGCCTATAGTTTAATATTCTAGTATCAGTCAAAAGTCTTAAAGGTACTCAACTTTCCTGACATACTCTAATCTTTGTCTGATCAGGAGGTGGCTTATTCGTTCTTACAGAATAGTATAAAGGGGATTATCGTCCTTATCGTCCTTATGAAGATCATTCCTCAAACATTCCTTTGACCTGATAAATCCTCATTGTGTCTCGCCTCTGGACAAATGAACGGAGCAGATCATTTTTCTCCCGCAGCACAAAAGCTCGGGTGTGGTCCTACAGCGACTGGTCTGCATTACAACAGTGTAATGCCTCTGCCCTTTTACCAAAGATCCCAAAATGTGCAACTTATTATAAACAATCAAATGCAACGTAGATTTCGGAACAAAAGGAGGCAGTCCAGTAAGATCCCAAGCTTGATTCTTTGCCATTATTGTTGAATTAATTGAGTGAAAAGCATCTGCAAAAGTCATCATCCCCCAAATCTGGCTTCTCCTGCTAACATGGGACAACGGAGTCAAGTTCAGGACGGGTTCAGTTCGAAAAGGGGTAGAACTGGCTTTATACTGTAATCAAAACCAGACTTGAAATGGAAGTAAGCCCGGCAAAGCCCCACTTACGAGTCTCAGGAAACATGCTAAAGACAATTTGCATAGCGACCCAGCACATAGAGTTACAGATAGAGAGTCCACCTATAGCTGTGCATCTGATTATTATCGATCGGGAACCACCTGGCTGGTTGACAAAGTTGTGAAATGTGCTTATAAACTCTTCATTGCAATCTCACCTTGTTGAACAAAGGGCTGTTTGTTTGATGGACGTGCATGGGAAGAAGATTATACCCAGCACAGCTTAAGTTTAAGTTTGACGTTTTTAAGTTTTAGACCTAAATACCTCTTTAAATAAGGTTTTTTTTTAAAGAATGTAGTGGGTAGATTTGTTTTGCGGGACATGGACCAGGGGTGTTACTCTTTTTGATGGCACAGTCGCCTCACAGCTAGAAGGGGAGTGTCAACTTTGACAACATATTTTAATGTAGTTTTAGTCTCAGTCTTTTGACGAAAATGTCATTTAATTTTAGTTAAGATTTAGCAAAATAATTTTCGACCCAAAAGTGAATTTGAACGCCTCTTTTTTCTCCGTAAGCTCCGCAAACTCCAAGTTCACCAATCCATTCTCGCCTCTTTCCACAAATGTTTCATTGACTCCATCCTCACATTCAACATCACTGTCTGGTTTGGTTCACTCACTCTCACCCATCGCAACATGCTCAATAAAATGATCAAAATCAACAATAAAATCATCGGTCAGGAGCAGGATTCACTCAGTAGCATCTATGACTCCAGAGTTCTGCAGAACCCAGATCTCCACAGACCCCTTACACACACTGCACTCTCACTACGCCCTGTTGCCGTCAGGGCGCAGGTTCAGGTCCCTCCCTCTGGGGACAAAGAGGGCGATCTCCACTTTCCTCCCTACCTCCATCTGCCTGCTGAATAAATGACTGTGTGGACCTGGTCTATCACAGGCCCACTATATTGTTTTTAATGTATTTATTATTGCACATGTTGATTGTGTTGTATGTCTGTGGATGTGCTGCTTTTAATCGGCCCGTACTGGCACTTCCTCTGCAAATGAAGTTCCCCACGGATAAATAAAGTGAATTTGATTTGAATTAGTCAACTTTATATTTATTATATTTATTATAATAATATTTAATCAAGGTTCATGCTTCATGGAGCTTCTCCTGCATGGCCAAACCACAGACCTGTTCCTTCAGCAGTGAATGTAAATTATATGAGGCTCGTTCAAACATTGGAAGTTTTGTTGATTTTAGTCTCTTCAATTCATTTTTATTTAGTCATATTTTAGTCGACAAGAATATCTGGACATTTTAGTCTTTCTTGGAGGTTTAAATGCCTGCCGACTAAAACACTGAGAAACTTGTGTCTATAACAGCGCAGACTGTAAAACCATCCCGGAGCATTAACGTTTGACTTTGACTTCAGAGCATGTTCGCGGAGTCCTAAACTGCAAAGTAGGCAGGTTTTATATCACCAAATGTGTTTGCTCGATTAAATTGTACTCACTCATCCAGTCCTGGATGTATTGAATACAGAATTCAGATAATGTTGCTCATCCTTGGTATTTTTCCAGTTTTGGACAAACGAATGTTGTGCAGTCCAGATGTGGGCCCCTCCCAAACGAGCGGAGGATTTTTAGGGTTTGCTCACTGCGTCCTCTGGGATTTCGGAGAGAGGCGCTTGGATCACGTTACACTAGATCCGCTGCATTTACAGAGACTCGCTGTGTAATGTTGTGCAATGGGATGATTTCATAGTTCGGGGTGAAGGTGGGACCAGGAGGGTGTGGTCACTCAAATGTGTTCCATCCATCTGCAGTATGTGTCCCAAAGACTCGGTGTGCGTCAGCTGTCATCAGAGCAGGCTCATATTATGTCTAATAGGAATGCAACAGAATCCACATTTTACACACCAAAAGGAATGTGCATGTTGTTTGAAAAGTTACGTTAAAGGTGCATTATGCAACTTTTTATCCGAGAAAATAAAGTTAATATTTGTGCGTATTTGACCTTGTAGTGACCGAGCAGCTGTGTGAGTGCTCAGCATGACACCTTTACTTTCGATCATGGTGGCCTCTACAATGAACAATTGTTTTGTAGGTTTTCTGGTGAGAGGGTCAGTCAGCAGTGAAAACATTCCAAACAATTGATCCTGGGGCGTCCTAGTGACAAAAAGTAAAAGCGCCACGCTGACCACCTATACAGCCGCTGGGTCACTACAAGGTCAAATACGCACAAATGTCAACTTTTTTTCACATAAAAGTTGCATAATGTACCTTTAAAGTCGACATGTGCTAAATAAACTTTTTTGAGCATTTGTATAAACCATGTTATCACGTTTCCTCATCCTAGGGTCGTATTTTCACCAATCATTCACCAGGCTTGATTCACTCTGTTTAATTTGTTTTTCTTCTTTTACTGCTGAAGTGCCGCAATCTGTCATTCCTGGATTTTGTCGTACACTGCACGTTTAGATTCAAATGTCCTCTGCATTTCAAACTTCATAATGATGAATTGGTTTTATATAGCGCTTTTCTGGACACTCAAAGACGCTTTACATTGCATTATTCATGCATACCCTGGGGTAGACTGACGGACGTGAGGCTGTCAATCTGCGCCATCGGCCCCTCCGACCACCACCAATCACTCACTCACTCACTACTTTTCCCCTGGCTTCCTGGCGTTCCCAAACAGTCTCCCATCCAAGTACCAACCAGGCCTTCCCTGCTTAGCTTTCCAAAGTCTGACGGGATCGGGCAGAGTACAGGCCTTGAAAGGTGGTATGGCCTTCATAGACCATCGCTGGACCCGTTCTGAGCCATTGTGCTCTCAAAATGTATTTAATACACCACTTATTTCTTAGCTTGGCCTTGGCCAAGGCAGCGCCAGACATTTGTCCCAGGAGGACGAGAACGAGCACCGCTCTGAGCGCTCAGCGCAGCAGAGTCGCGGCAGGTCTAGATCGCTCAGCCTAGTCATTGATGCAATACAAGTTATTCACTTTTGGAACTGTTTTCCAACGTTTAATTACAAAGTTAATTATACTACTACAATTGACCACATGTCATGTAAATTGACAGAGCGACGAGAGCGAGCAGAGAATCAGCCAGGGCAGCTGCCGTGAGCAGAGCAGCAGACCCAGGTCGCCAAGTAGCCTACTGCCCTAAGCGTGGATGTATTTAAAGATCTGTACCGTTTTCCAACGTTTAAAAGATACATTCAACTTCTATTATTCAGCATAATGACAAATCAATGTTAATTTATACCTTTGTAAGTTTTGAAACACCGTAATTTTGTACAACGCAGGATTGAAATGAAATGAACGAGACCCATTTTTAGACGTGGTGTGTAAATGAAATCCTACAATACAATTACCATAAAGTTTTACCTTTGGTTATTCTGTTATATTTAAATGTAATATTTATAGTTGTTTGGGCATATTGACTTTTCTTTTAGATACTATCATTAAAAATGTCATGTCATATAGCTTTGTTATTATAATGCTTCCTTATAGCTGAATTTGCATGGACACACTGAAATGTTATCTTGTACTTTGTCATCTTAACAATCAAACAATAGTGTGTAGATATAGACATTTGCATTTTTATGGATGGAACATGAGAACAAAAATCGCATTGCAATGCGTATATTCATAATTATCAACAATGGCAAAGTGATAAATACCATCCTCTAATTATTAGGCTGACAAGATCCATTATAATACTTTACATTGTATTTCACAACATTTGCAGACTAGCAGTTTATCACAGTAAATCAGCAGAGTAGAAAATTGTACTCAAGAGTAGTGTTATTTTAAAAATAATTTTACTGTAGCAGAATTGCATAATTAGTTACAAAAAAATTATTCAAGTAAAATAAATCACCAACATTTATGTCAAGTGTCTATGGGACTTTTGCAGAAACTAATCGATGTAATTGAAATGCAATGAAGCTTTTTTATGTACACAATAAATTAATGATATTGCAGAAAAGAAAAGTGCCCCAATATATTTGCAGAGAAGGCCTACAACACTATACACACACACACAATCACTGGGTTTTGCCCAAATTGTAAATGTTATTGATTTAGACCCGATGACAGCAGTTGCAAAAAGAAACCACAACAGTAATCCTCTGCACTCTGAAGAACACATTATTGGCTTTATTTCCAGAAGTGCCCCTAATATCTTCCGTGATTGAGTGGAAAAGAATAATGCCCAAAGCTGTTCTACTGATCAACAAGCTCAGCCAAGACCACCGTAAGTTTTTTTCTCTGCTGTCAGAGCACGTAGTAGATTTAACAACAGTCCCAGACTGGAATAGGTCTCCTTCTGGACAATACAAACATCTTAGGTATAACGCCTGCATTCTCACCTCACAAAGTTTAACCGGTAGCCTCTTGAGCTGCCCAGTCTGAGCATGACTCTTCTAACAAGAAACCAAGGAGTAATTGTGTCACATTTTGGTGAAAATGGCAACTTCATACAGCACCATTCTTTTGGCTCCATCATTTAGGCTAAAAGAGAAACTGAGAAAATGACCGGAGAATAGGTTAGACATGACACAAATAGTCAAAGTTGGTCCACTTTAATAACTGTTATTATTGTCTGAAGCATGATAGACCTTTATTTTATTAACTTGAATAGGTTCCCTTACATTTTCCAGTTGAATTTGGCATACTGTTTTAAAGTGAATTATCACAACGTGATATTGAAGATAATTGGATAAAAAAAGAGTCTCGAGACAGATTGCTGTCCAAATGTATGTAAAGCCAAGTGGAGGATGTTTATTAGCCTAGTCTAAGCTGCAATATGTTTACATGTGTGTAATAATGTGTCAAGTATTAAATTCCCTGAATGAAAAGTGCTTTCTGTGCACTGTATGTGTGTTGAAGGCGTGTGGATGAAGGTGCCTCGTGTGTGCTGCTCTGAATGGATTAATACAGTAATAATAGTAATTTAATAATGATTTAAATTAGGGCTGGGCCATATCGTATCGCATATCGTTATCGCAATATAGTTTTTGGATATCGTTGTAATTTTTTATATCGTTGTGGACACGATATAATTGATGGTACGCTCAGCTCCATCAGAGCAGCAGAAACCCTGACTGTAGAACACGGGGACAGGCGCTTACAAAGTAAAATGACATGAAGGATGTAAACTGCTTGAGTAGATCATATCTGCGAGGAAATTAGTATTAGCGTAAAAAAAAAAAAAGAATAAAATATCAAGGCAAGGCAAGGCAACTTTATTTATACCGCGCATTTTGTACATAAGGCAACTCAATGCGCCTTCCATCAATGAATTAATCTTCCCAATAGGCGTAAGGCTGGGATTTTGTAAGTAATTTGTCCATTGTCAATTATATCGTTAAATATATCGTTATCGTGATATTTCTTTTTTATATCGTGATATAGATTTTAGGCCATATCGCCCTGCCCTAATTTAAATTTTACTCCCCAGAAATGAATCCAAATAAGGCAATTACAGTAAGTAAAGTTACACTGAGCACAGCAATACTGCATTTAAAAAGAGGTACCGATTGGTAATGAAGTACTCTTGTCCAGACCCTGAACCTGAGCTGGTCCACCAGCCTCACTCAGCCGAGCCTGGACCAAGCCGCCAGCCAGAGCCGGACTTCGAGCCCGCCCTGGCCCACCAACCTGGCCCACCAACCTGGCCCCAACCATAGTAAGTACAGCATCTCTGGTCATTGTTATATGTTTTCAGTCATTGATAATATACTGTAGGTAATATTGTTAGCATTAAAAAATGGTGCAGATGAAGTAACAAAGTAATCTGGATTGTTCAGACACTGCCTGCAGACCTGAGCTGGTCCCCCCGCCCCAGCAGGCTGAATCTGGACCAAACCGCCAGCCCGTCCTCGAGCCTTTCCTGGCCTACCAGCCTGCCTCCAAGCCTAGTAAGTAAAGCAGCTGGTCAGTGTAACATAATTACACTGAATGAAAATAGTGAGTTATCAAGTGAGTTAATTTTGCTAGTGTTTTAAAACAGAACTTTTTTTTAATGTTTTGCAGAAATCGTGTGGATCATTGGTGACAGCCATGTGCTGCGTTCGAACCAGAGAGCTGTAGAGAGAGGGATGGACCACCTCAGCCTCTCCAATGCTCGAGTTCTGTGGTTTGGCTGGGGTGGCCTTCGTTGGGAGAGGCTGGTCCCCTTTTTCAACCAATCCCTGCGAGGACGAGCTCTCACCAGACACAGTTGGATCATCTGCACAGTGTTTGCTTATGTGGAAATGTGTACTATATGCTGTATATAAATTATAAATTAGTTTAACATTTAGCAATTGCCTTGATAAATGACCTTGTAGTTTAATGTAACATTTAACAATTTTCTTCAGGGTTTTATAATATAAAGTACTATGGAGTGACTTTACAACACAAGTTGACTATTGCACTTTGTGATACATTCCGGTATGTAAAGCCCTTTATAAATAGTTTTATTTGATATAGATTATCACAAATATAGTTTATTAAATCTTTTTCTTCAGTGTCTAATGTAAGTGTTGAAAAGGCCCTGCATTAGCCAACTGCTGCCTAGCGACTAATGACTCTTTATACAGAAACCAATCAGAGCTCTAGCTCTGCCCCCAATGACTTTGCAGGAACTCAGCGCAGGGCCGAGTCCAGGTAGCGCGACTCAGAGTGAGACAGACCGCTGAGCGGAGAGGTTGCATTTAGTAGCGAAGTTTTAGCTTTATCCTGTTCTGGACCCAATTGTGTGCCTTTTCTTGTTGTGTGCGTGCATATATAACGTGAGTAACTATACCTGTGTATTAACAGTTCACTGTGTGCATATTAATCGTGTTTCTGCAGTTAATTGAGTAATACTGCCTGCGTGCCTCGTGTCTTGCGATAGACCAGAAAAGAGTAGGCCTAAGGCGGTCCTTTCCTGCAAGTGACCATTAATGAGTCGCATGTTGTATTTGTTTATAGTTAATTTGGTGAGGATTACAGATTTTCAGTGGGCAATTATAAGGTGCTCTGTAGCAGAGCTAAGTTTAAGGCAGCCTGCTAGTAAGAAGGCAGCGTGGCTCGGGTGACGTCACCACCTCAGCTCTCTTAAAGAACCCATAGCGGGCCAACCCCACAGTTCTTGGTGTTATATGCAAGGGCAATACAGTTATTCCTGTGTCTTTTCCTATTCATTTATACAGTCCTTAATTTACCTCGAGTTTAGTAGAATTTCAATAGAGTGTTTAGTAATTGATATGATCATGTACATTATTATTGTCATCTTTATATTCATGTATATTTTCCTTTGTGTTTCCCATTATAGAACCACACACACACCCATACGTAGGTTACACACCCTGGTTCAATAAACCTTCTCTAAAGACATCTGGCTCGTTCTTGGGAAGACACCCTGCTGCGGGTCAATACAGACAGCGCCCCCTAGTGTTTTACATGGTCCTTCGAGCCGGATATTGGCCTACGGCAGCACGATGTCAACGAGGAGAAGAACAACCAGGCAAATCTCCATTCCTCTGTACCTGCGGGACTACGACCTCACCGGTGCCAGCCACCCCACTACCGTCAGACCTGCGGTGACAGACGCAGAGGAGGATACAGACAGGATTCTCGCCAAACCTACCACGCAGCCCACTCAGCCTGCGGGCGGGCTCTGGCCAGACAAGGAGCAGACTCAGGACAGCGCCTCTCTCCTCACCGCTCTGGAGGATTTAAAGCTGCACAACAGAGATCTCGAGCGCAAAGCACAGCAGAGCGATCAGAAACTGGAGCAGTTCCAGCGCAAGGCCACATCCCAAAGTGAAGAGCTGAGAGCAGAGATTCGACACTTGGGAAGCCTAGTGAAGCAGCTACGGCCGTATTCTACAGGTCAGTCCAGTAGTAGACGTCGACGTAACACACCCAGCCCCCGCAGGTCAGGGAAGTACAGTTCGTCAGCCAGTCTGCCTGCCAGTTCCTCCTCTAGTCCCTCTCCAGATCGCAGCCGCTCTCCAGAGAAGCGTCGGGACTGCCGGAAGTCCCCGCCAGAGCCTCCAAGGGTTTCGCTGCCCGCACGACCGCAGACATACAGCAGCCGCACAGACAGGCTTCGCCATCACTCACCTGCACGCCGCTACTCACTCAAGAGACGTCCAGCACGCTCACCTGAGTACAACCGTACACCAGAGAGACAGCACAGTCGTCCGTCAGCCAGGTACTACTCCCCTGGGAGACCATCGTCGCACTCCCGTGAGCACCGCCAGGACAGGTACCGAGCCACCCCCCCTGAGCCTCGCCAGTACTGGTCCAGGCATGGTTCTCCTTTACGACCACATTCCAGACGCCGGACGGCCAGCCCGTTTGGTGGTCAGGAAAGGTCATACAGGGGACCGACACCGACCATCCCGGACTTCAGTTATCCCAATCCGAGGGACTTTGCCCGTCTGAGGATCGCGCTGGAGAACCTCCTCCCCAGGGACTCCACAGAGAGGTTCAAATATCAGATTCTCTGTGACCACCTCAAACTGGAAGAGGCCCTGTTGGTCGCGGACTCCTACGTCAATTCTCGTTACCCCTACTCTGACACGATGGATGCTCTCAATCAGCAGTTTGGACAGCCCCACCAGCTGGCGCTCCAGCGCATAGCTGAGCTAATGGAGGGACCTAACATCTTGTCTGGTGACATTAAGGCCTTCCGGACTTTCGCCCTGAAAGTGCGCTCCTTGGTCAGCATGCTGCAACAGCTGGGGAGGAAAGGCCGAGTAGAGCTGGAGTGCGGCTCCCATGTTTCCCGCCTCCTGGAGAAGCTGCCTCATGACCTGCGGGCCAGTTTCCGCCGCTTCATCCACCCCACGATGTGCCTATCCCCACCTTGCATGACCTGGCGGACTGGCTGGAGTTCGAGCTGCAGGTACAAGTGGACACCTACAGGTACAGCTCTCGCAGAGACACTAGTTCCAGGTGGGAACCCACAAAGCCTTTTAGGCCTACACCCAAGTCTGCCACCATTCTGCTAGGGACGGAGGGTTCTCCCGAACCACCAGGCACCCAGGCAAAGGGAAAGAAGTACTGCCCTTACTGCGACAACGGGAAGCACTCCCTCAACAACTGTGTCAATTTTGGGCAGTTGACCACCGCGCAACGACACAGTTGGGTCAAGACCAACAACGGGTGCTGGCGCTGTGGTCGCGGTCACCGCGCAGCCGAGTGTGACCTCAAGATGACCTGTACGACCTGCAACAACCGCCACCTTCTCGCACTCCACAGCGTCAACGTCCAGAGTCGGGATAAAGCTAACAAGTCTGAGTCAGAGTCCCCACCAGCGGAATCAGAATCTTGCCTTTTAAATACGACAGAGGAGATTCTGTACGTTGATCGACCCCCAGAGAGTAGGAATGTCCTCCTCAAGGTGAGCAAGGTCATTCTGCGCAGTGAAGACAAGTTCTTGGAGACGTTTGCTGTTCTGGACGACGGCTCCGAGCGGACAATTCTTCTGCACGCAGCGGCTCAGCAGCTCGGCCTTCACGGGGCAGCCGAGGAGTTACCCCTAAGGACTGTGCGGCAGGACTTTCAGTTGTTGCACGGGGCGGCAGTGTCCTTTATGCTGTCTCCCGCTGCTCAACCACACAACCCACATGGAAAGAACCTATATGAGGATATATGCGCATACATGAATCCTATATGCAGCATATATGCACACATATGCTGCATATATACAGCATATATGCACATATATGATAATATATATGCGTATATATGCCACATATAGGCAAAATTGAGGTGCATATATGTGCATATACAGCATATATGCACATATATGATAATATATATATGCGTATGTATGCCACATATAGGCAAAATTGAGGTGCTTATATGTGCATATACAGGCTACATAGGTCTCCTGTATTGCTTCTTTATATCCACATATAAGCCCTATATGTACATACAACATATGTCTCCTATGTTGCTCATGGCAGGATCTAGTCATTTTGTAGCTCCTATCTCACTTTAACAACTGTCATACATGATGCCTAGCTCATATTTTCTATTATCAAAGCAATAACTAAAACTAACTTAAACAAATTATGTAAAATTGTACAATATTGTGATAATTATATTATTGCAATATTTCACTAAACCATTTCAACACGATATGTTCCATTCTAATTAAACACAAATTGTTTTTCAGCAAATTGCGTCAAAAGAAGACTTAAAAAAAGACTACATCAGGACCAAAACAAGACTAAAATAGAACTATGTTAGTACGTGTTTCACCAAAACGTTAACACATTTATAAGTTCAACGAATTGTTTGATTTCAATTAGTTTGAAAAAAAAAAAAAAAAGAATATTTCGATCACAGTCAGAATAAGACTTTGGTGATAGAGCATGCCTATGGCTCTGCAAGAATGCTGGACCAGGATAGAAACCCAGCTTGGTCCCAAGGAACATGAACATGGAGTTCTGTCGGGACTACTTAAAAATAAAGAAAATAGTTTTTGAAAATAGAATAAAAATCAAAATGGAAAATAGAAGATATTAAAAACTCAATATAAATTGATTTATTGAATAAACAAATGCATATAATAATAATAAAATAAATCTAGAATGAATTTGTTATGTGTCCCTGAAAAACATTAACACTGTGTTTTGAGTCAATTTTAATGGCTAAAACATGTCAGAAATGAGTTTGGCCCATAGACTGTATATTTTTGGCCACCACCTAAAATTGGCGCTGTTTAGTCCCATTGTCAGAAACGAAGAAGAATTCAAACAGGCGGAAGGCGGCGACAGGAGAAAGGCACCGGCGTATCTGGTCCTGGACACAACTTTGAACGGTGAGTCTATTAAGTGTAGTACTATTCTCACGCCAAGTCTTTGTAGTCACGAGCCACCCGCGATTTCAGCCAGAATAGCATAGCGGCGATATCAGCGCTGCTTGTGGTAAAGGAAAAGGCGATAGGAGCTAACGTTATGTGGCTAAACAATGGAGGGAACTGCGGCGAGAGGAGAACCCGTGTGACCGCGGTCAGAGCAGAGAGATGCAGGTACAACTTAGAGCTTTGAACACAACACTGTCTATCTTTGTCTTGTTATGCTAGTTAATAGTATGCATGAAAGCGCGTGTACAGCATCAGTGATTATGCGCCAATAAAGTTGCTGTTGGTT
This sequence comes from Neogobius melanostomus, assembly GCA_007210695.1. Classification (NCBI taxonomy): domain Eukaryota; kingdom Metazoa; phylum Chordata; class Actinopteri; order Gobiiformes; family Gobiidae; genus Neogobius; species Neogobius melanostomus. Next base: position 720,847 of record VHKM01000224.1, on the reverse strand, counting down.
TGGTTAAATGTCTGTGGGTTAGTTACTTACATTTTGTTTTGTTTTTAACAGTGCCGATTACAGCAGCTTCTGTTCTGAACATTTTTAGACACATTTGAATCATTATAGAAGTCTTATAGGCCCGCTAAAAAAATGTAATGTTAATATATAACAGATGTAGAAAAGTGCAGGTTCTCTAGCCTGAGTGTTGATTTTTGTTATAGTGTTATAGTTAAAATTATAATTTTTCATATCAGATGACAGTGAATTAAATCAAGGGTGTGCCTCCTGAACCAATTGTACTATTTGTAACTTTACTCCTGTTAGTAAGATTATATGCAATTCTTATTTTGATCCACTTTTTCTTTTTGTATATTTGGTCATGAGCATCCATTGTATCTGCATTGTGAATGTACAAAAAAAAGAGCGGCAGTAGTGAAAGAAAAGACAACAGTATGAAATGTAAAGTGTGAAGTAACTAAAGGGGCAGATATTATAAGACATGTTCTTCTCTGCTCCGTTTCATTCATACTGTATTGGCTTGGTGGATTTGTTGTGATTGTATGATGTCACTTTTGAATGAAATAAATAAGAAAATGAAAAGCTAGGAGTCATGGGTGCGTTTACACAATCAGGAAATTGAATAACCTTTGATGCAAGTTAATATATGTTTTCATGGCGTGGCTGTGTTGTGCCATTCCTCTTACATTTTACTCTTACATTAAACAGAAATATTGTGACCCTCAGGTGAATAATGGTGTCAGAGGAGAAGGAGCGAGATGTGGCGTGGAAGGAGCTGCGCAGGAGGAAGAGGATGGAGGAGGTGGAGGAGCTGACCACTGCGGGACACAACGCTCTGTAATAGGGACAAACCCAGGAGGCGCTACCGTTTCAGAGGATCAAAGGAGACTGAAGGCAGCCCGCCAGGTTTCCACGCAGCGGCTTAGGACTAATTCTACATCTGGTACGTTTAATTTTGTTGTACAGTTGTATAATGACAAATAATACTATGTGAGTATTACTCTATCCATTTAATAATAATGTTATATGTTAATATGGCATTGTTTTAAACTCTGTGGTTGATAATTTTTACTGATGTTGATGTGTTGTGTATGTTGCAGGACCTTAAGGACGGCTCTGAAGGACCATGTGCACGGTGGGAATGGAGGTGAGAGTCCTTCATAGTTGTCTTTTATTTGCTTCTTTGTTGTATTATTTGTCTTGGCACCTCTGAAAAAACCTGTCGTTCTGTTGTTCTTCACTAATGTGTATTCCAGCGTCCACATCTGTGGGAATGCCGCCCACAACAACTGCAGTCCTTTATTAAGTAAAACCCTTGCATGTACGATGTAGCAAATGAGAAGCAGAGTACTTTGTTCACTGAATAGAAGTGCACTACAGTACATAGCGTTTCCATAGATATGGAATTTAAAATCTATATTTAAAAATCAAAAGTATAATAATACTTTAACCACCTTAGTTTTCATTTAAATCCATTATTATAGAAGACAGTATATTTTCTGTTGTACAGAACCTGAATGGAACCTTTTTCACCATGTTTGTGTTGGCATGTCTGTATCAGGGTTGACCTGGCACTGGGCTTAATAGAAACACAACATTAGTGTCCTTACTTAAAAGTCCTGATTTATACTTTCATGGAGATTAGAGCTAGCATGCTTAAATAATTGTTTGTTCCCCAGAAATGCAATAAACATTGTTTGCTTCTATTCTCATTCCAGCATGGGACAGACCTTTGCCAATCAAGGAAACCGGTGGAGAGGGGTCACCTGCCAGCCCCAAGTATTGGAGACAGTGATGGCAGCCAAGGACTAATGCCACCTCTATGAGGAGGTAATCTACCTGCTGGACTCCCTGCTTCGGACATTCCTACAGAAGGGTGTGTATGGCATCACCACACCATATGATGTGTTGACTGCAAGGGTGAAAGAACTCCTGGGACTTATCAAAGCAATTTTGAAAAAAACAAACAAAAAAGGGATTGCCTGATATGTAAATGAACTGTGGAAGTTGTTGAGATTGTTTAAATCACATTGTGGCATTGGAGTTTATGCTGTGGCAATAAGTACCAAAAACAGTCCAAAAGTCGGATACAGGCAACATGTTTGCATTAACTTTTCCACAAGTTTAGGTTTTGACCAGATTCTGGACTCTCTCGTATTCAGACACTAAAACAATAAAATATTTTTGCAGAAGTGCATAAAAGCTCGATCAATATGCACTTCCAGTGGTGCAGAAGTGACATTCACCTCCGGGTTAATGTAATCTTTATACAATGTTTTACGTGATAGCGTTTCAACCAATGAGCATCCAGATTGACAAATCAAGTAATAATACATTTTATTGTCACTGCATACATGTAAGATGTTTGCTTTAAATTGTTCAGAGGTTGTTTTGACTGCTTAAAGCCAAACTATGACGAGTCTATTGAAACAACTGTTTGTGATACTGCCTTTTGTGTTATAACCAACAAACAACCCTAACTACACTTATAAATTGTTTACATATGTGTACTATTGTTGAATTGCAGTCGGAAGACTTATTTGAAAATAAACTAAACCTAAACCTAAACTTAAGACAAACAGCACTGGAGGTATAACCTTGGTTGGTACATTATTTGATTTGGGTACTAGAATTAAATTCACAGAAGTATTAACCAATATTAATGGTTCCATTTGTTTGGTTAAATTTAACCAATCTGGTTGGTGTCCAACCGATCTATTGGTTAAAACAACCAATCTTAAAAATGGTAGTGTTTTTAACTAATCTTGGTTAAAACACTACCATTTTAGATATTGTTTTTCTATTCAGTTTTTTCTTATTTTGTTCTTGTACTATTTGATTGTAAATAAATAATGTAAATTTGTACATGTTGGGCTTTTATTTATGTTGCCTAGTAATTATGGATTTTAATCATTTACAAAAAAAATTATATAGGTGCATATATGTACACATATTTATGTGACCTATATAAAATTGGCCGTTTTCCTATATGTCATGTACATATATGTACATATAGGTGCATATATGTACACATATTTATGTGACATATATAAAATTGGCCGTTTTCCTATATGTCATGTACATATGTGTACATATATGTGTACATATATGTGTACATATATGTGTACATATATGTACACATATATGCGTGCATATATGCGTACATATATGCACACATATATGTACACATATATGTACATGACATATAGGAAAACGGCCAATTTTATATATGTCACATATATTCAAAACCTATATCAAAACCTATATCAAAACATATATGTTTATATAGGTTTCTTCCATGTGGGAAGGTCTACCACATCAAAGGGGCCTTCACTGCCAAGGAGCTGGGGCTGGCCGAGCACACTCATCCAGTCGACAGTCTCATGGCTAAATACAGTCACCTCCGTGGTCTGCCGCTGCCGAAGATCGAGCGTGCCCATCCAGTCCTACTCATTGGGTCTGACTACCCCCATCTCATCACCCCCATTGAACCCGTGCGTCTTGGTCCCCAGGCGGACCAGCTGCCGTCAGGACCCGCCTTGGCTGGACACTGCAGGGTCCCGCCCAAAAGTTAAAGCACCGGAACACAACGCCCCAGTGTTTCCTCACCATGATGTCAGCAGCTCCCCACAGCATGTCCAGCCAGAAGGAGCATTTCAACAGGGATGCTCTCCTGTGGCACCCTCCCAAAGCCATCTCCATGCTCCAGCACGACCAGGATGCCCTTCCTCATAATGTCGGTGCTACCCCTTCGTTGTGTGCTCCCTACACACCTTTGCTTTGTGCACCTGAAGAGCCAGTGCTCTCACAGCTTGGTAGCACAGAAGAGGTACAGGCTGAGTACCTGGAGCAAACCGCAGAGGATGTAGCCGTGGCTGATGCTATGCCAATTATCGAGCGGCCATCAGGGTCAACCACCGCCCCCAGCGGGCTACCTACCACTCACTTGGACCTTCCTAACCTCATGCCATTACCAACTGACCATATCACCACCAGTCCCGGACCACCTGAACTCAACGAGAGCATCAGCGCATCCTGGATGAAGGTCACCAAGGCTGCCATTCCCTCTCACGGGGCGGCCGACTACAGCGACACTACCAGCAACTACAGAGAGGCGGAGAAGCCACCACAGCAGGCTCTTGGGGAATGCGCCCTCCCTGAGCGGGCATACCTGAGACTCACTGGGCACCTCTCCACCAGTGATCCGGTGCCGGACGCGGACTCTAGCTTCCGACTCCACCGAGTTGGGAGACAGCAACATCGCAGCACACGCCTTGGCCCACTGAGAAGGCAGGGCCACAGGATCTTTCCAGGAGTACTGTATCATGACAGTGGGGGGTAGGTCAAAGACTAGAGTGGCCCTTTTCTAATGTTGTGCAGATTTCCACAAGAAATCTGGGGGCGGCTGTTGAAAAGGCCCTGCATTAGCCAACTGCTGCCTAGCGACTAATGACTCTTTATACAGAAACCAATCAGAGCTCTAGCTCTGCCCCCAATGACTTTGCAGGAGCGCAGGGCGAGTCCAGGTAGCGCGACTCAGAGTGAGACAGACCGCTGAGCGGAGAGGTTGCATTTAGTAGCGAAGTTTTAGCTTTATCCTGTTCTGGACCCAATTGTGTGCCTTTTCTTGTTGTGTGCGTGCATATATAACGTGAGTAACTATACCTGTGTATTAACAGTTCACTGTGTGCATATTAATCGTGTTTCTGCAGTTAATTGAGTAATACTGCCTGCGTGCCTCGTGTCTTGCGATAGACCAGAAAAGAGTAGGCCTAAGGCGGTCCTTTCCTGCAAGTGACCATTAATGAGTCGCATGTTGTATTTGTTTATAGTTAATTTGGTGAGGATACAGATTTTCAGTGGGCAATTATAAGGTGCTCTGTAGCAGAGCTAAGTTTAAGGCAGCCTGCTAGTAAGAAGGCAGCGTGGCTCGGGTGACGTCACCACCTCAGCTCTCTTAAAGAACCCATAGCGGGCCAACCCCACAGTTCTTGGTGTTATATGCAAGGGCAATACAGTTATTCCTGTGTCTTTCCTATTCATTTATACAGTCCTTAATTTACCTCGAGTTTAGTAGAATTTCAATAGAGTGTTTAGTAATTGATATGATCATGTACATTATTATTGTCATCTTTATATTCATGTATATTTTCCTTTGTGTTTCCCATTATAGAACCACACACACACCCATACGTAGGTTACACACCCTGGTTCAATAAACCTTCTCTAAAGACATCTGGCTCGTTCTTGGGAAGACACCCTGCTGCGGGTCAATACAGACAGCGCCCCTAGTGTTTTACAGTAAGTATATATCAATATAAAAAAAAATTCAAAATCATATTCTATTCATTATCACCCACCTGTAATGTTAACACATTATCTATAACATACCCAATAAAGCTTTAAATTGAGAATAAACAAAAAGTTGTATTAGCCAAATCATTGAATGTCTTTTGAGAAACATTATGACAGGAATTAATACATATCAGCAGTAAAATGTTACAAGTGGTCAAACGGACAAGGAAAACATTTTTACAAACTTAAATTTGTAATTACAAACATTTTTCATACATTATTCAAAAGTCTAACTGATATTTCAAATTGAAAAGACTCAGAATGCGTTAGGAGAGTTTATTCAACATGAATCAAAATTGGGGCTCAGACCCCAGCGTAACATTTAAATAACGACATGAAATGCACGGCGTCGATGAATGATTGCCAGAATTGTCCCCGAAGACCCGGCCAGTCGACGACAAGCAGAGCAGAGGAGAGGCCAGGTTGCAGCATGGCTGGGAAACGGCTGAGTGATTGACCAGGAACTTAAGAAGGGGATCCTGGGCGATGAGTGGCTGGAGCAGGAATGAGGCACTGATGATTGGCTGACGTCAAGCGGAGCTGGCGGTTATAAGGGGATGAATGAATGCAGCTGGTAGATCTTCCAGGTTGAATCTGCGCACAAGCTTTATAGAGCAAAATAAAACTTGAATTACGCATACGCAAGTTAATATTTCAGTGACTTAGAAAAAACTTAACACAACAGCATAGACCTTTCTAAGCAAAGAAGCACACTCAGATGAGATGAGCATTTTTCTGTGTAGCACTTTGGTCATTTGCTTAAGAGAGATAACTTTAGCCTTTAACCTTTTGGTCTGACGCACTTTTAAGTATTTTTTACGGGCCTCAGTGTATTGTCTTCCAAATTCCACACCTTTCTTTTGATTTTTCTGGGAGACTCCGAAGTACAGTAGGTATGATCACATTCACTCGCAACTATGTTCTTAGAATAGGCGTGATCCACCCTTTTCGCTTGTGTGTCCTCAGCAGGAATGCTGCTACTACTACTACATACAACATCTTCACAACAACTGACATCATCACAAACAAGTGGACTAACAACACTGTCAGACAAATTGACACACACAGTACTGCTGTTTTCCCCATCTGCAACATTTCCAGTGGCACTTCCCTGCTTTGGGCTACCTACCGGTCGTCTTGGTCTGGCATTTTTTCCTCTGTAAAGGAGAAAATAGTAGGCACAGCGGTGCTGGTCAAGACGGTCCTCCCCTATGGAAAAAAATAACAATACAGAAATTATTAAAATACATTCCATAAAATGTACATTATAATACACACTTAAGTTTAAGTTACAGAGTACGGCTGCAACAATTTATTGATTATATCGATTAAAGGGATACTTCGGGATTTTGACATAGGGCCTCATTTCTAGTTATCCAGAGTGTTGTTGATGTCTGGAGATATTTTTTCTTAAATTCATGCAGTTCTTATATTTGAAGAGTCTAGTTGCGCTAGCCTAGAGCAAAGCAAGGCTAAAGCATTTCTATGGTAAAGTCCCCTGCATTAAAAACAGTCTGGCGCACTCCACAGGGCACCTGAGGTAAATCACTTATAACGCCAGACTAACCATATAAATGTCTGTGTTAATAGAATCATTTTAACCATTTTGCATTTAAAATAACTTATATTTAAGCAGCATCAGCTTCGTGGCTGTAAGCTAACGCAGCGGCGGAGTGATCTGCGAGAAAATAGTCCCTTAAAATGCGGTAATTCATGTGATACAAGGTCAGTTATATTTCAAAAATTATTCTATTAACACAGACATTTATATGGTTAGTCTGGCGTTATAAGTGAGTTACCTTAGGTGCACTGTGGAGTGCGCCAGACTGTTTTTTAATGCAGGTGTAGTGGTACGCACTTCCACTGGTTAACCAATCACCGCTAGATCCGACTCTATTAGGTGCGCATCTCACCTGCAGCCGACCTTTTCCGCCTCTGACGTCACGTAGCTTAGCCCGGGACAGAGCTGCTGCGTTTGGCCAGTGTCTCGTGCCAAACACGCCGTTCAGTTGCACAAGGCGTAAGGCCGCGCAACTGAATCACGCTTTCGCCGTATGCGTCCTTGCATGTTGGCGTCTTTCTGTTTGGAGATATTTTTTCTTAAATTCATGCAGTTCTTATATTTGAAGAGTCTAGTTGCGCTAGGCTAAAGCAAGGCTAAAGCATTTCTATGGTAAAGTCTAGCCTGTGTCGCAGCCGAGGCTTTATTTAAAATTACTATTCAGCTACTTTATTAATTGCGAACAACGCCACCTTGGATTTAGGGCCCAAGGAACCACAATTATTCGTTTCTCCCACAGTTAAAAGGTCACAGGTTCAATAGGATCATGAAAGTGGACAGACAAGCCTTGTGCAACTGAACGGCGTGTTTGGCCACTGGCCAAACGCAGCAGCTCTGTCCCCGGGCTAAGCTACGTGACGTCAGAGGCGGAAAAGGTCGGCTGCAGGTGAGATGCGCACCTAATAAAGAGTCGGATCTAGCGGTGATTGGTTAACCAGCGGAAGTGCGTACCACTACATTCCACCCCTCCTCCCTGGATCGTCGCCCCGACGATGGACCTTGCTGAGCGACTAATGCGGGCTACTCGATCGAACCAGAGAAGACACTGCACTAGGCATAAGATGGACAGATCGCGGCAAGTTGTTTGGGTTTGGATGACGACCAGCCGTGGAACGTGTGGACCTACGCACTCCTGTGTTGTCAACAGGAAGAATGAAAGAAGAATCAGGAGGGCCCTGCGCGGACGGGCCAGCCACGGGCTCGTCTGAAGCAGCTGAAGGTAACTGGACAAGAGGAGCCTGCGGCACAACTGTTTGAACTGGGAGTGATTGTGGTGCATCTTGAGCTGGCACAGAAAGCAACAAGTCTCCATCACAAGACAACTCATCTGACGGACGTCGCGGTGCAATTAGCGGTGCGTCGCAAGGAGCCAACTGCAAAGGATCCGCCCATGTAGCGGCTTAACCACCGAACGGTGAACTCGTTTCACCAATGTTTGATTCTTCACCGGAGCAATTGTATAAACAGCTCCACCCTGAGAGGGTGCCCGCAAGACAACATAAGGCTCGGACAACCACATATCACGAGTCTTACAACGACCCCTGACACCCAAATTTCTCAACAACACTATCTGACCTTCTCCTAATGGGGCGTCTCGCACACGCTGGTCATGTTGCACTTTCCTGCGATCAGCAGCTCCCTTTGAGCGTACCCTAGCCCTCTCAAATGCTATTTGCAACCGGGTCTGATGTTCGACCATCCACTCGTGGGGTTCTCCGTCCACAGGATCTTCAACTCGTCCCAACATGAAGTCGACAGGGAGTCTTGGCTCTTGGCCGAACATCAAAAAGAATGGAGCTTCGCCGGTAGACTGATGAGGAGTCGTATTATACGCATACAATAGCTGAGGTAAGCTAGAACACCAGTCGCGCTTCCGAGACTCAGGCAGTGTACGAAGCAAGTTGTGCAGGGTTCTATTGAACCTCTCACATTGGCCATTCCCCATAGGATGGTAGGCCGTAGTTCGCGATTTAGTAACCCCATAGAAACCGCAAAGCTGTTGAATCAAACTACTCTCAAAACAACGACCCTGATCTGAATGGATCCGAATGGGACCCCAAATTTGAGAACCATTCTGTAACCAAAACATGAGCCACAGTGGTGGCGCGCTGGTCTTGAGTCGGGACCGCTAGTGTGTATTTGCTGAAAACATCCGTGATGACTAATACGTTTTCAATTCCGTTTCGGGACGGCTCCAACAGGGTAAAGTCGAGTGCAATGATTTCGTTGGGCCTCGAGGCCAAGAGATGACCCATAGGGGCGCGCGCTGGAGGGCGAGAATCTTTCTCAACCTGACACCGTTCGCATTCACGACACCACTGCGCCACATCCCTGGCCATCCCTGGCCAATAACAACGAGGTCTGAGAAGGGCCAAGGTTCGCTCAACGCCTTGATGGCCGTGCTCCTGGTGGACCTGATTTAAAACATCCTTAATTAGGGTGTTTGGCAGGAGCAGTTGTAACACCATTTCGCCACCATCAGGGTAGAACAGCCCATCCTTCTCAACCAAACGATCCCACTGACGTCAAGCAAAGTAGCAGCGGGAGTACTACGGACATATTGTTTTAGCTCGCGACGGAGAGCGCCATCCAAGACTTGTTCAACGAATTGATCGCGAAGCAATGTTTCTGCATTTGTCATGTTATTAGGAGCGCGCTGTTTACCCTCTCCATTAAAGCCATAAGTGCAAGGGAATACTCTAGCAAACTTTCACCCTCTTGCTGCCGTCGGGAGAAAAACGCCTCCTGCAGCGAAACATAAGATTCAGCGCATCCATAAAGGTCCTGCAAAATAGAAATGATCCGAGTAGGGTCCGATCGCTCTACGCTTGAACGATACTTAATTTCTTCCCTAGCCTCCCCTTCCAAATGGTCGTATAAAAAGAACGCCTGATCTGCGGCCGGACTGCGGGCAGCGCCAGTTAATAACGTTAGCATACGTTAACTGAAGCCCACACGAGCAAAACTAACGCTAAATACTAACATGTTACGCCTAACTGTAATGTGTTCATGTGTAAAGATAATTAACTTGTCATTTTTAAGTATCCCAGTCATATATGAGTCATAGCACAGCAGCTACATGACAATAACTAACGTTAAGTTACTAACCATAGCTCTACAGCAGCACCGTCTGCTTTTACACACCATTAACGTTACGGACCAAATCTGTTGAGGTTTTACATAAAATTAGTTTAGCAGTCTCGCTAATAAGGCAAACTTTAATCAGTCAAAGCTTAAAATAAAAAGAAACCAACCTTGATCTTTGCTTTGTGTCCAAAAGTCACGGTGAAAAGAGCAGCTTGAAAACAGTTGAACCGGAATGAACCAGTGCTGGAGGAGGGGCCACTGGGATTTACTTTTTATCAACGCATTTTAATATCTTTGTATTGACAGGCCAATCACAAAGAACATTTTCACTGCTCAAATTAAGTTGATCTGAAGATATATCATCCATCTCTGTGTGGTACTATTACTGTATTTACAGTACATGTAAATTATTTCTCCACAAATAATTATTTAATGGTTAAAATTAAGTATAAAATAATTATTAAAAATGTTTTGCATTGAAGTTGTGACTGCAACACTTCTTACAAAGTGTACTTAATATACTTTTGTGTGCTAAAATGGAACAACTTTATGTACACTTATACTTAAATTATATTTTACATTTTGTATTTAATTTATGATTGAATAATACTTTTCAATGTAACTTTAAGTATATTCATAATATATTTGCATTTAACTTATAATATAAATCTAAATAGATTTTAAATATCCCATAAGTTTTCCCATAATATACCTAATAAACCTTTGATAATAAGTATTTAAAACATTTTATGAACAAGCCACACCGGATTGTAGCCTTGGGTTAATTTCCATCCGTCATCAACTACATACATCGTCAACTACATACATTTTTACATTTTTAAAATGTTATATTAATATATTTTGAAGGATTTATTTAAGGTGTGTATTTGAATTGAATATTTGGAAAATACTTTTAAAGTATACTACATCAATTTTGTACACTAATTATTATTAGTGTGTTTGAAATACACTTTTTATCAATCTGCCAGTATGCCAGTACAGAATTTGCACAGCTAACAAATGCATTAACCTACTATCTTTTTTTCACCCCAAAATGGTAAACAACCACACAAAACAATGAACTCGTCCACTTTCATCTCTTTCAATGTTGTTTGGGAGAGGATTAACAAACAGTTTGTCCAAGGGTCCAAACGTGAAACATTTACATTTCAATGACAAAGGAGCAACAGCAAACACATTACTGGTTTTTGACACTTGAGAAATAAATGTAGAAGATATCTTGAGTTGATTATCGTGTTTAAGAAACACTTGCATTTCTTAAACACTTGTATTGGGCGGCACGGTAGTGCAGCGGTTAGTGCTCGTGCTTCACAGCTAAAAGGTCCGGGTTTGATTCCCACCAGGGATGGGGCCTTTCTGTGTGCAGTGCACATGAGGGAAGACGGATGGACATTAACCCTAGGCTACAATCTGGTGTGGCTTGTTCATACATTAAAAAAAAAAAAAACTTATTATCAAAGGTTTATTAGGTATATTATGGGAAAACTTATGGGATATTTAAAATCTATTTTGATGTATATTATAAGTTAAATGCAAATATATTATGAATAAAGTGACATTGAAAAGTATTATTCAAACATAAATGAAATACAAAATGTAAAATAGAATTTAAGTATAATAAGTGTATGTAAAGTTGTTCCATTTTAGCACACAAAAGTATATTAAGTACACTTTCAATATACTTTTGATTCTATTTAAATTCATCTTAAATTTACTAAGCACAAAATAAGTTGTTTCAAAAGAGCACACTTAAAGTTTATTTTACTATAATTTCTAAAATATATTTAGTATATTACATTTTATACTAAGTATTTATTTCACTACTGTTTCATCTCACGCTACATCTTTCGATTCAAGCAGTGGAGAAAATTTGACTACCTCTTTTTATTTTGAGATCATAGCTGGCCTTGTGAAGGAGAGCAGAGACTTTGCTCCTGACATAACCTTTACATTAAGTACTCGATGCCTTTGACTCCACTCTTAAATGTTAATTTGTGCCACAGCCTCAAAAATGGTTTACTCACTCAATTTTTTTGCTACCTGTCAAAGAATAAGTAATATTTTTGTTTACACTTTTTGTCTGACAGTATGTCAGGAAATTATTCTGTTATTGCTCTGACACCAGCATTCTGGAAATGCTCTGTTAATTCTGCCGCAGAATAAAACACGATAAACACAAGACAGACATGAGATTTTCATTTTCTCGGTACCGGGGGAGAGGGGACGACTCTGGCAGCTTCGCCCGTCACCCTGCTCAACTCCCTGTCCCTCTCTTCTCCTTGTGGTTTTATTGAAAAATAACCCCACCCACACAACCTTCAAACACATCACATCACAGGGTAATAATCATTGACCCAAAACCAGTCTCTCCCTGTCACCTGAAAGGAGGTGTTTAACCCATCTGGCCTTGTTCCTTCCTCCTTCTGGGGGGAAGGCACTGTGAAGCAAGTTTTTATTGCTTCCTTTCATCCTGTTTAGATCAAAACTGAGATTCCCAAAACAAATAGGTCACAGGTCTTCTCATGTAAACCATTTACCCATGGAGGCCATCTGGCTTTCGCACAAAAGTACATTTCAACCAACACACATGTCAACCTTCTTCTTGTACACGATCAAGTTAAATGCAACACTTATGACAACTTCATTTACAGAATTCTTTAACACAGTATTCTCTCATAAAACATTTACATTCATTGCTTGACTTTGGTACCTATTCATTTAAAGTGCAATATGATGGCCAGAATAAAGCATGGTAGCAGTCAACTAAACGCATGTGGAGAAAATAAAACTATGTATTTACCCTTTAGGACTTTGCACATGTAAAACTGTATTGAGTGACTGGCAAATAAATAAATAAAAGATTTATTATGTGTTTGTTGTTGAAAGTAACAATAAAAAGTAATATGTGCTAGCCCACACCTGTCTGTGTCTTGTTTCAATGCTTTAAATGACTGTCAGCTGAGAGGAATGATCAAGCTGAGAAGCCAAAGGGTAAAATGTGACTTTTTTTTAGGGTACCATTAACCGTGCACTTTAACTTTTTATATTCTTCTTATTGTTACGACCCATGGCTTCAAAACCTATGAAAAAATAGACGATTATTTACAAACACAGAGCTAAGGAGTTAACAAACTTAAAGGCCCTATACCTGATTTTTTTTAAATAACAAACAATTAAACAGGAAGCACAAAGTTACAACGCTAGCTGTGGTCCAGACTCATTCCTAACTTTCCTAACATAATGGTAGCATCCAAATTCTTCATAGGGACGAGTTTATTGGCACATTTCACAACTTGCCTGGTCACTTTTCAGGGTCACTTTCACAGAAATGCTAGAAAACCACCTGCAAGTTAATAAAATTGTTCCAAATGCTTTATAATGAAATGCACAGTGTTTTTCCCACAAATGTCTGAGTTTATAATGTACTAAAGGAGGACAGTAAATGTTCCATTACTAGAAAGAAAAATCAGGTATAGTGCCTTTAATAATAATAATAATGCATTAGTCTTATATAGCACTTTTCCAGACGCACAAAGTCGCTTTGCAATTTTGTGCATTCACTCCATACTCTGTGATGCTAAGCGAGGCAACCAGTCTGCGCACATCAGTCACCACCGCCAACCACCAACCACTCACACACTACATTCGCCAGGATTCCTGGTGTTCCCAAATGGCCTCCCATCCAAGTCCTGCCAGGCTCTTCCCTGCTTAGCTTCCGATGTCTGACGGGACCGGGCATGGCATAAGCGGTATGGACTTTAACTCTTTCTGTTCTTGGGGATATGTTAAAGCTGGTATTGCAATCTCAGTGGGATTTTCTGATACAAGAAAATACATAATGTAGGGCTGCTTGATACAGTTGCAGTAACTATAATGTGATTTTACTCAGCAATTTATGATCCATTCATTTTAAACAAAAATCAAGTTCATCATCAAACCGTTTCAAAACGAGTATTGAATAAAGCTAAAACTGAAGTTATTTAGAAAGCTCATGACTCAAACTTAACTTTTGAATATTATAAGTTAATATGTTTTTGGCTGTGTTGGTAAAAAATCTCAGTAAGATAGAAGACCTCAGTCACTTTACAATAAATATATGGCTTCCTGCATGCAATGTTGATATTACAATAATGATGATTTGGTGATTTACTGTGCAGCCCAACTTTAGTTCAGTAGTGATAGTGTCATACTAAAGCAGTAGCCGCTGCTGAAAGTATTTGCTGTCGAAACAGTAAATAACTCTGGACGCTTTGTACTTTTGAATCTCAAGGAAAGTATGAACAGTTATGTCTCTGCGTATAAATGTGACTCCAGAGCTGTAGTTTGTGTGAAAACATGTTGATGAGTTTAAGGAAACCTCTGGGGAGCTAGATGTGACTGAGCAGATGTGCAGACGGCAGGGATTATGTAAGACCAGGGGGGGGCTGTTCAAAGCAGAAAGCGATACATGTGCATTTATGTAATCTTTATGTGACCCTTTAAAACGTTCAGGCCACAGACGCCTTCGCTCACAGCTACATTTGGTAGTATGCTCAAGTGTTCCCTAATCTTATCTCATTAAGATTATAAAGTATTTTTTCACTTTGAATATCTTGGGGAGAGTCAGTTAGGGCCAGAGGCAAGATGGTTTTCCTAACATCTTACCTTTGCCCTTTTGTGACTCACAATAGGGGCATAAGCAGGTGAAACTGAACTGAATTATAATTTCATGTTCAAATGATCATTTTGAAAAAGTTTCAGTAAGAAAAAAAAACAAACCTAAAATCCTATTATCTATCTGTCATGTTTTTTCAGGGAGTGCAGAGTTGTGCTCAGTATGACGACCTTGGGGACGTCCTCTATGGGAGCTGCCAGTGCGTCACAGGTGTTTCGCTTCGGACTGGAAGTGGCAGTGATGATGGGTTCCCCGTTGGCTTTGCTCTTTTCACGGTACACTGTTGGACACAAGGTCACTGCTGTTGTTGCGCACATCCGATTGACCCCTGAGCAGCCAGACACTGAGGTGCAATGAGAGAGATGTCACCAACTATTTAGACAGCCTGCAAATATTGTCTTCATGCATAAAAACATCACACAGGTTTGCCGTCTCCAGTAAAAGAGTGTTTTTTTTTTAGTATGCTGATAACATTGTAGAGCCTAATCAGGGTGCATAATTTGTTTTGACTCACAGCAGCACATTTTGTACATTCTTAATAATTCACAAGTGTTTTCAAGCGCCTCCCTAAATGCATTAGAGTTTTCCTTCACTGTGAAAAGAGCGAGCACGGCTGCAGTCTCTGCCCTTGCTCAGAGAAACTACACTAAAACTGCCATGGACGCTGTATAGCAGCAAGTCAAGGATTTTATTTCTGAAGCTGTGAGAAAAGACGTTTTTGCTGTGAAACTGATTAGTGCTGTGTCACTAGTACAACTTTAAAACTTCAAATCCTTTAAACTTCTGAGAGCGTGCTGAGATTCAAAAACTGCTGCAGCTCGTCTTGAACAAAAACCTACAAAAAGCTCTCCTTTCAGGGAATAATGTGATGCATTCATGAATGACAGATATTTTTTGCTGTATACCATCCCCTCCTGTCTGGTTTCCTGTCATGTGTTGCTATGTAATAAAAGCTTAAATGGCTCTCTAAAACATGGGCAGAAAGAGCTAATTAGCTATCAGCTAATGCCTAATTCAAAAGACCATAAAACCAATGTTGTTCAATGACGTGTAGATCAAAAGGCAGCAAAGCATCATGGGATTGAATCATGATGGCAAACTCAAAGAGGTTTATTCCAAATGCTAACTTATAATGAAATGAAAAAGGAAAAGCAACCACTCCAGTTACAGTTTTAAGATGTTGAATGGGAGCTTAAAAACTGAGGTGTGATTCCAGGGAAAATAATGAAAAATAAAATGCATTTTTTTCAAAAACATGTGCTTTTCCCTTTAGGTTAGATATGTTTGAGTCACACAATACATTCAGTATGAGATGTCGCTCCTCTCTTTTGGTTTCTGGTAGTTGCAGTACAGTAAAATATAGGATATGCAGGCAAAAGTACATGTTGAGAGCTGATTGAAGTTTGTACATTATAGGCTACAGTTGTTACAGAGTCACAGGGAGAGGCAGAGTGTTGCCAGATCAGTCCAGCCACGTCCTCCTTTCGTGTAAACTGCTTTTCTTTTCTCACTGTCCGACATATTAAACATTTACATAAACCATTTCTCAACATGGTCCTCAAGGTTTAGTGCTGCGTTCATAACAAATTATTAAAGGAAAAGATCTAAATTACAAAGAATTTCAACAAAAATAAATAAATGTACTTGCTAGTATAAAATCAGTGTATCACACAGGGGACAAAATGTACAAGATCGGAAATATATTTTCATAAAATAAATGAAATAATATAATACATTTGCTTTGTCTTACCCCCAGAGGAGCTGTGACAAGAATCACTTTGATACATCATTGTAAAACTACTATCCACAGTGTCCAGATCGAGACCGTTACTTTTGCATAAGGTCCTATGTGTATGATTCAAGGTCAGCGCCACCGTTTGATTCAGTTTAGCGCGATACAGAGGTTAATGCACTGAGCAGGGACTGGATTCGTTGAAGTGCGCAGCGCTTTATATCCACCATAAAATCATAACACTGGTCATAATCTGAGTAAAAAATAGGCTTACTAGGGCACTGCATATCTATATAAGCCATTAAAGCCATGCCACATTAAACCCTGTTTGGGCGATTCTCTCTTAAAGGGACATGCGCACAGTTTACAAACAGAGGAGGCGAGAGAAGGCAGGGTTGGGATTTACTAGTACTATTCAGATTTTGATTGTAATGTAATTCACACAAGATACAATGATCAAGCATTACATTATGACCACACACGCACACACACACACCAGTGATCGTGTTTGTGGTGTGTTTAAAGAGGTGGTTTGGCGCTTTTTATTGTTGCAATTTTAATAGTAAAAAAATCTTTGATCACTATCTTACACTTTGTTGGTTAGAAAATGCAGTATTGGTCATTCAAAGTTTCCCTCAGCCTATGTTCTGGGATTAACATAGGATAACATGGGATCACTCAAATCTCTGTTTTCCCTGGATGCAGCGCGCTGTCGGACATCGGCGCCAGTATCTGGAGCGGGCAGCAGTGTGTGGTTCTGTAGTAATGAAGTTCTGGTGGATGTTTTTGCCCACATCATATCCAAGAAGAAACGGTTAAAATCTCAACACTTTCATGATTAAAACTAGAAAACAATGTTAATACTTACTACTGTTACGTGTACAGCTTGTTAGTTAAGGCAGACATGGCCCCTTTCCAGTCGGGGCCTACGCAATAGCCTGTTTGTGTGTGGCTAGGCTACTTCACCTTTTTGTGGTCATTACGCGTTTGCTTGATGATTGTACTTCTACAGCGATAAATCTTCTCGGTCAAAGTGCATTTTCTTTCAACACATGGTCATAATAATAATAATAATTTCTCTCTTCTCAAAAGCACGTAACTTGATTCAGATGCTTGAAGCAATACCAGACTGGATTATCTTCTGTCTGCAACCAAATCAACAATAAATCCATTGTTCCCATTCCCAACCCTGTGAAGCAGGGAGCATGGCAGGCCAGTCACATGCACATGATGGGAGATGTTGGGCTAGACATAACCAGTGCTAAACCTTTGCCTCTGGCCTCCGTCTACTACACATCATACAGAATAACAAGCAGCTGAACGGGGAGACGCTCGAATCCAATGAATGCACCTTTAACTGGAGGACAATGAACATCATGTAAGCACAGGTGAGTGTTTGATCAATTCAGTCTTTCTCAGTGCAGTTCCAGTCCAAGAACAATTCATCCATGAGTAAGTGAATGACAAATGACCTCTTCTTTCCCAATTGAAGGAGATTTTCTTGATTTCATAGTGGTTATAGCGTATCGGGCAAAATGGTTATGCGCCAATACTGGAAGCATAATGTTGCTGAGGACATGCAATTTGTTGAGTATAGAGCAGAGCGAGAAGCAGTGCTTCCCAGAGTCCATTGTCGTCTGTCCAGTCTCTGATTGGTTTTGTTCAGGCGCGAGACTCCTTCTTCGAGTGTGGTTTGTTACCCAGCAGAGCGTCAATCTCAGTGATGGTCTGTGGCGTCATTTGGGATAAGATCTGTGAGAAGTAAAACATTAAAAAAAATAAAAAGAGGAAAGATGAAGACCAATTGATCCATTTTAACAGTCGATACAAGCCGTTACAGGATCTAGATAATTAATACTGGAACACATTTTTAAGTGAAGTACATAACAAAAATCCAGTGCAGTCTTACTGTTGCAGTGATACCCTAATGGTCTTTCTTTTATTCTTAATCTATATTAATGATTTAAGAGATGTTTGTAAAAATGTTATGCCGCTCATGTTTGCAGATGATACTTGTCTCCTATTATCTCACTCTAACTTTGACATATTGATAAGAGAAGCAAATGAAGAATTACAAAATATTTCTAAATGGTTTAAAGTAAATCAACTCTCTCTTAATATACAAAAAACTAACTTTATGATTTTTAGCTCAAAAACAAAGGAGACTATCAAAAGGACGTAGAGGTGTCAATTGATGGTTTCAAAATTAGCCAAGTGAATCAAACCAAATTTTTAGGTGTCATTGTCGACCAAAAGCTAACCTGGAAATATCATATTCAACATGTTTGTAGAAAAATAGTGAAATCTGTTGGTATACTGAGTAGAGTTCGCTCTTTAATTTATACTTCATGTATGATAACATTATATTATAGTTTAATTTATCCACACATCATGTACTGTAATATGGTTTGGGGTGCAACATGCCAAACATCTCTAAATAAGATTTTATTAATACAAAAGAAATTCTTAAGAATCATGAATAATTCAAATAGATTCTCTTCATCTGCTCCTCTTTCATAAAATATAACATTTTGACAATATTTAATGTTAACATCTATTGCATAAATATTTTTATGTATAAGTATGTAAATATGCCAAATGTTATGCCTAGAGCTTTTAACAACTTTTTTATGTATTCTTCAGATGTTCATACCTACTCCACTAGGCGCTGCAAAGACTTGTATCTTCCCTTTTGTAGAACTACGGCCAATCAAACTACACTCAAATACAGAGGGCCTTCCCTCTGGAATCATTTAGCCCCCGCTCTAAAGACTATACCTACTATGAACTCTTTCAAAAGAGAGCTGAAAATAATGATCTGTAAATAAGTTTACATTGTTCAATTGACACATTTAAATGCTTGACGTGTCATTGTAACCATTGTCTTGCTTGTTCATGTTATTTTATGCCTGTTTAATGGGATTTTGGGGAGGTGGTTTTATAAGACCTTATGGTCTTCTCACTCTCTCCCGCACGGTATTTTTTTTTCATCTTCTTTTATGGATTTGTAAACTTGTATTTTAAATGTTATATGTGCAAATAAAAATCTAATCTAATCTAACCATCTCGAGCTCTGAGAAAGACATGAAGTGGTCTCCCACTGGTGCCCAAAGTCTAAACACCATGAGACTGCTTTTCAGTTTTATGAAAGAGAAATCTGGAACAGTCTTCTTAAAGATGAGCGATAAGCCTTTATTCTGACAATGTTCCAATCCCGGCTGAAAACAGCTATATTTAGCTGTGTACATGACAACTGAAAGTCATTTATCAGCACTCAACGATTAATTTAATTTCATGATGATTATTTATGTTTGTGTTTATTGTTAGTAGCCTATTTTTAGTACATTCATATTCTGTAAATAATTTTGAATTACTTTGTGTCTGAACTGTACTTGCCTTCTTTTTACTGTTAATTTCCCGTAAATAACATAACAGTTTTACATTTCTATGTAATTATTTAGCATTAGTTAAATTTACACTATGTATTAAATGATATTTAGCCTTTCCCAGCCTGCTTTTGGATTGGAAACCACCAGTGAGAACCAGACTTGCAGTAATTATTATGAGCTAATCTCCGTGCTGTCTTTTGCTTTGTTATATAAGCAACGATATGAAAAACGGCTCATTTAAAAAGGCACCTGCTGCTGCTCCGCAGTCATAAAAACACTGTAAAAATGTCATTGGTGACAGCCGCACACAGGACGTTTATGTAACAGCACAAGTCAAGCTAAATCACTGCTTGTGAGTGGAGGACTGAGCCACACTTACCCTCAGGGCACCCAAGTTTTCCATGAGCTGGTCAGCATTAGAAACACCCAGAAGCACTGAGCTGACCCCCTCACTGCGCAGGCACCAGGCTGAAGACAGACAGGAAATTAAAAAACTTAGATGCATTAGGGATCGTACATATTTAAAATAACAAGCATATTGAAATATTGAATAAAGCACTGCTCATAATACACGTCTTCAACGCTCATGTGTTAGAAGTTACAGGAGCCACACTATAACTGCAACTTTTGGGGACAGGCGAGTAATAATGACCCGTTCTGTAGGCACCAGTAATAATGAAATAAGTAGTAATAAGTAGTGTGTGTAGGTAAGTAACGTGTAAGCACTCTGTAAGTAGAAAGTAGTAATGTGTAATTTTAATGCAGAAATCAATTTGAAGCATAACACCAGGCAAATACTCCCTTTCCAACCATTGCAGTGCCGTGACAAAGTGACAATGACAAAACACGGAGTCACGGACCAATACTGTACCTATGGCTAACTGTGCAGCAGTGCAGCCAAGGCGGTCGGCCAGTAGGTGGAGCTCTTTGACTTTAGCCAACTGCCTCCTGCCCTCCTCACTGTTCACCCGTTCCTTCAGCCACTGGTACCCCTTCAGAGAGCGAGAGAGGAGAGAGACATAATAAGGCAACACAGTGCTGATTTCAAACTACAGCACCCGCCGCTTGTGGAGAGAATTACTCTGAGTGAGGTCCCAGAGGGAAAGCCCGTTCAAATCAAACTGACCTTCATGGCTGCTCTGGAGCACTCAGGCACGCCGTCGCTGTACTTCCCTGTGATTAATCCACACGCCAAGGGAGACCAGGTCATAGCGCCTACGCCTGAGAAGAAACCAAGAGAAAACCCGCTGTGCTGTAGTCAAGACCCGAGACAAAGACCAAGCTCTGAATGGGAGCACAGTGCACTGGACCAAGACTTGTAAGAGTAAATAATTAGGCCAAGGCAAAGGACAAACTGCCATGTAAGTTCATTTAGTGAACTAGTGAACTTGTGATCTTAAATAAAGATTCAGAGATGAGAAATATGATACAAGCCACACATTAGAATAAGAAATATGAAAACAAAGATTTTGACGAGTCCAGTCACTCATCATCTCTCTTTGTTTCGTAGCAAAAAGATACAACCAGTTTAAATCCCAGTAAGTAGTCCCTTCTGAATCAGTTCTAATCAATCCCAATCAATCATAACCATTTAACTAAATTGAGTCAGGCTTAACTGAAATCCAATCAGTTGCTTTCAAATATACAGCACAATGCTGTGCAAAGATCTTAGGCAGGATGTCTAATGACAACATTATTGAACTTGCTACAAATTGTAGCATTAGAGCATATTTCAGTAAACAGCAGGGTGATGCCTCGCCATAATATAAAATCACTTTGAAAATACTTTTGATCAATGTCTTCCACAATAAACTTAACAAATGAACCTTTTGAAAGCATTTCAATGATTTCAGAATGATAAACTAAATTTGTGAATATTCTAAAATCTGGACCTTTTGCCTGATCGACCAGTCATGTTGCTTTCCTCAAAGTGAAATTGACGTGACTCCTTTTTAAACAATGGTAAATATTAACAATCTATTTAAAAGACTGCGTATTACTGACCATGACGCAGCCAACTATGGGCAAAGAAACAAAATCTGGATCTAACGGTAATAATGTCCAGTGTTTTGTACCTATTTTGTGGTAGAGCTCTGGCAGCTGCACCTCCACTTTGTCCCTCTGGAAGTAGTGGTACTCGGCCTGCTCACACACCGGTGGGATCAGGTTGAATTGCCGTGCGACTGAGTACGCCTCCTGTCGTCAGAGGAGTAAAAATCCCAAAATGTCACTCCACTTATTTGCACGCGTGGCTGAGAGGGCTTTCAATGTGAGAGAAGAGCATTCACCATGATTTCCATAGCACTCCAGCGCGAGGTGCCCCAGTACATGGCCATACCCTGGTTTATTACAAATGTCATTGCACGGACAATCTCTGCAAATGGAAATGAAACAGAGGAGCACGAAACATGAGAGGTCATTTTCAACATTTGACACGGTATGAATGATACTTACCCTCCATTGGACTGTTAACATCGTTTCTGTTGGCAAATACAATATCTACATAGTCTAGTTGGAGTCGAGACAAAGATCCTCGTAAACCTGCAGTTACAAAAGAGAAGAGCGTCAGTATAATGTAATCGTGTTAATGTTTTGTGGTTTTGGAAGTTACTGTATATAAAATATAGTATTTCTGGGGCCCAAATTCTATATTAGTATCTATCTTAGGCTGTGTTAGCAAATGATATGTAACTCTATTGAGTCTCCTTATATTACGATATTAGCAGCATTGTTATAAATATTCTACAATAGTCCATTGTTTCTCAAACTGTGGTATGGGTGCCACTGGCGGTCACACTGGGGGCTTCTTCTGCTGGTACTACTGTGTACCTGTACATCATTTAGTCAGTCAGATCAATGTTGTTATCCATCTTTGGGTTTGTTTGTTACTTTTTCATGCTTTAGGCCTTTTAAAGCTTGGCTAAAAAAGGAAGCTTTGGGAACTTGACATCCAAATGTTGACCAGTTTGAGAAACACTACTACAACTCATGCATTCATTTCTACTGGTGCATTATTTTCAAAAATGTTATATTTGTTTCTATTTTGAGCATACTGAATCTCTATTACATGTTGTGCATCAAATTGCAATGAAAGAGCATCTGTGTTTCCACAATTTTCCGATTTCTGGTTCTTAGCTAAGAAGCAAAAACGAATGGTGTCTCGCCTGGGCCTTAAGTGAACCCATCCTTGTAACCATTTAAACTGCACTTGCTTCAGTCATTATGCAATGGCTTTCTATCAAAAGACTCATGGCAATAACAGTCAGACAGTCAATTCAAGTCCTTACAAAATGCTCAGCCGAAGGCCATCTATTTCTTCATGAACCGAGAGGAAAGATGAGTGTACACAATGCCAGCAGCCTCTTAGCTCTCTCAACAGCAGTCCTTTGGCGTTGATTCAATGGGCAGGAAAAGGTTTCTCATCTGACCTCTTGCATTTTAGTTAAGATCTCACAGATCTAAGGTGGCTTTATTTTAAGATTTATTGGCACGCAGGCTTTATTTGACTGGGCAGTACATTGTGGCTGTTACAGTGTCCAGTGTACACATGTGCTGCATGTGTTACGCTTGAGGCTATTGCAGTGCATCCTGAATGACTTATAACATAAACTGATTACAGTTAGCTACTCCAAACTTACTTGCGATAAATTTAGAGGAATTATTCACAAACTTGGATTATGTAATTACGATTTTGTCTAAGCCTTGCACAACCTTGTCAAAATAGGATGATGATTTGGCCCAGCTTACAGGTGCATTATGCAACTTTTTATGTGAAAAAAAAAGTTGATATTTGTGTGTATTTGACCTCATAGTGACCAAGTGGCTGTATGAGTGGTCAGCATGGCAACTTAACTTTCCATCTTGTGAGAGGGTCCGTCAGCCGTGAAAACCTTCCAAACAATTGATCCTGGAGCGTCTTAGGGACCACTGGGATGGAAAGTTAAGTCGCCATGCTGACCACTTATTCAGCCACTTGGTCACTATGAGGTCAAATACACACAAATATCAACTTTTTTTTCACATAAAAAGTTGCATAATGCACCTTTAAACTGACCGGGAATAAGAACATTGACAAAAATCTTGAGTATTTTATTTTATTAGGGTTAGGATTGTTAGAAGATAACATTAAATCGCTATTTATCATACTGGGTCAAGCTGTAAAGTCGTACTGCCCGTGGGTCAAGCTGTACAGCCGTACTATCTCATAGCCCTGATTGTGGTGCTCAGGCGCCCACTATCAGCCACTGAATGTTTTGCTTGCGTGTCAGTATGCCGCTCTTAGACGATATTTACCTCTCTTCTGTGGAAGCATAGACAGACTTGAATGGTAAGACTAGCGCAATGTCTCGAGTTCATGTCCCCGGGTCCCGTAACGATGGTAAATAAACTTCTCCTGCATAAGACATCCTGACTGCTGCCTATTCTTCACCAATCCTCTCGAGCACTTTTGTCATTTCTCTAACAAGGGTCAGGAAAGTCCCACTGAGATTACCAAGCTCTTTTTCACGGGTCAGTGCTAATTTCTACCCACACACTCATTAAACAAAGCTACACCAGTTACATTATCAGGTTTCTTCTAATTATGTTTTATTTCTTTATGTAACAGTCTGATCCAAAATCATATTGATACATTTAATCTATAATGACTGAATAAAAGGATAAGCTGAACTTTATTTTGACATAAGGTTTCCGGCCCTTTGCAGACCCCTTCTATTGCTCTTAATCAAACTTGCTTATGGGACATTTATAGTTAGGTCTGTAGTAAATTTAGCCCAAAGGCAGATTTTTAAAGAGTAAGAAAAAAAAGGATCAACACCAGTATCAAGACTTCAACATAGCATCAGGAATGAATAGCGGGTTAGGATACTTTCTGAAGCCGCTGTATTTTCTGTAGCTTTAATAACAACATAATACAACAATGGTACCAGCGCTGCTCCTGCGAAAGAACGATCAATCTCTACCTTCAATAATGTGCTTTCTGGACAGGCCCCTCTCAGTCTCTGCTCTGTGGATAAGACACAGCGCCATAAACATTACTGAAAGGATAAAAGTATCCATAGAAACACACGGGGGACTACAGATGTAATAGTCTACTCACTGGCCTCCCCAGTAAATCTTTGTGGTGATGACGAAACTTGAACGTCTGCAAAAGTCACAAATCAAACTAATTAATGGTACGATGAAATAGCATATGGGTATTTGCAGATCTATATTTTTTTTTAGATGTGACGTGTGTAGATTTGAGTGGATATTCAGCCGGGACCAGCCTTTAGTTTGTTTTCGCTATCGTGCCGTAACGTTCTCTTAATTCGTCAACTCGTGTCACGTGATTAAATCTTCCCGTTTTCGACATGATTATTGCGAGCTGGTCTGATCAGGAGGGACTGTCAGCTGTGGAAACTATGGTTAACTTTAAGATTAGAGATTGGGATTAGGATTAGGGTTATATATATTTTCCCACAAACCAGCTAGCACTAACCATGGCGTACGTTGTTGGGAAGTGAAGTGAATATTACCACGTGATATGAACTGACAAATTAGGGAAAGTTAACCTCTTAACCCCCACATTTTCTCCAGTTCAACTTACCAAATCTAAAAGCTTCTCGAGTGGCGCTTGCAGCCTATAGGCAAGTGTTACGCCTCATTTAAAAGCTAAGCCCTACATCGAGTGGTGGCTTTTTAACGCACCACTCGATGTAGGGCTTACGTCATACACTGTACATAATAAAAAATAAAATAAAATGTACACAGATTAATATTGTGTTGAGCATGGTAATGACAATTGTGGACTATGATATATATGTATATTAATGTACACTTATGTCATAAAACAAGTGATTATGGGTGATATTTGGCATTGGTAACAATCTGAAAGAAATATATTAATAGTTGTTCTTTTGTTACTTGCTTTGTAGGAATTTTACATGAAACAAGACCGTTCTTGTAATAGTGTTTCGTTCTGTTAATTATATGAACAGTTCAAACAGTGGTTGTGAGTTTGGTCTGTGTTAATAAGCTGTTCTGAAAGGTAACAAGTTCTAAATGTATGACTGAACATGTAAACTTATTTTCTTATTATTGCTGTGGAAACTGAAGCTTCAGGGGTCGAGAGTGATTACGATTTCATTACATAGAATTATCATTGTTATTGTTGTAATTAGTATTACTTGTTTGGGGAAGGTGTAGCCTATAGTGCATGATAGACATGTAATTTTAGACATGTAATCTTCCTTAACGTAAATGCCATCTTGCCAACCATGACCAGACTGAGCACCTCATCCTTTTTTGCTATTGTTCCTTGTTGTTGTTTTGTTCCCTTTTACACTGATTGTACTATTGTGCAATTAAATGTTTTATCATATTGAGTTGGGGGTAGGCGCTCATAAGCTTCTTGCTTCGGCCCACTCCTTTTGTGCAAAATGTGTGCTCAAATAAATAAATAAATAAATAAATAAGATCTACAAAAATGATCTCAGTCTGTTTTTTGAGTGTTTTTTCTCGTTTTTGTTGCTTTTTGGATGCTTTTTTAGCTGTATTTTCATCCTCACTTGCGTCTCGTTTTCTTGGCGCTTTTTGAAACTGTTTTGCTAATTTTTCATCACTTTTTGTCATTTTCTTTGTTGCATTTTTGTCGCTCTTTTTATGCTTTTTTTGCCGTGTTTTCATCCCCATTCATGTCTCGTTTTTGTCGCTATTTTGGCGCTTTTATCCAGAAGCTTTAAGATTTGGGTCAAGCCCAACTGGAGAAAATGCGCTTGGTTAAAGTTTCACAATAGCGTAAACAATCGGAAAACCGGTCCCAGCTAAATATCCGCTGCCTAGACTTTATGAGGCTTATTGTGCAAAAGATGTTCAATTAATGTTATATATCATGTGTTCTCACAGGCCTTTGCCAAAAATAAATTTACTTTGATCGTTAGTCATTGCTTAAAACAACAGACCTCTGTGAGAAAATACCAGACTTTGATATAATAAACTATAACAGGAATACAAAAATGTTTTTACTATGTGTTTTTTCTTTCATTTTGGAAAACAGCTTCTAGCAATATTATGTTGAATGCTTGTCCTGAAATTACACCAATTGAGAACCACTTATATACTGGAATTGATCTGAAACTATAGACTTTTAGTGTCATTGAAATACATTTATTTTATTCAAGTGGCATTTTAGGTAATTTACGAATGTAAGCCTTTTCGTGTATGAACATGTGTGAGGATAAATTAGCTACATTACCTCCATGCTTTCTTCTTGATAATGTTTCCTAAAGTGATTTCCGCTCTGTGGAGAAGAAAAATTCACACTATAACTCTCTAAATGCCATGTTCCTGTATTTTTTTATTCTAAGCCACAAAGAAAATGGGGGGTGTTGTTTATTTGAGTTAAGGCAGTGGTTTCTTCAGACGGCATGTGTCTGGTGCCGAGTTAAAAATAGTTTCTGTGCAGAAGGAGAAGAGAGAAACCAAAGTTTTAATTGGATGCTGAGGAAAGTGTGGCTGACCTCCCTGACGCGTACACCTCCGCTGTGTCGAACAAATTCACCCCGTTCTCATACGCGATGGTCATCAGGTTCTCCGCCATCTGAGCACAAAAGAATAAAAACCTCGTACTAATCCAAGGGCATTATGAAGGACATTTATTCGGAGAGAGAGAGAAGTAGGAACAAACTAAACACAGATAAAATAATAATCAGGAAAAACACTGTGACCACTGCTGTGATGAGTGAAGACTCCCGGGTTTACATGCAGCCACATGTGCAATGAGACGCACTGAGCTCTTCAGAGCTGTCAGTTTAAACTACAGTGGCATGATATGAGAGTGCAGTTACTGCTTACAGTTGCAGTGTTATGCCTCTTGACTTTTTGAAAATTCTGGCTTCTGCAAACCAGGAACAGATGGAAATGCTTTGACTCTGACACTGCTTTCGTAACATTTGTCTTTTTCAGATCCTGACGTTAGTTTCATGCATCGAAAAATGAAGTCGGAAAACAAAGGTCAACATTTTTTTTATATTCTGGGGCAACAGCGTTTGGCCACAGATGGTTTAAATCCCAACACTGTGTCAGCAGCAAGTGGGTGAAGCAAGACACCTCACCCACCTTGCCTATGTATGTATATCTGTTGCTTATTGCCTATCTTGGCGGCATAGTAGCGCAATGGTTAGTGCTCTTGCTTCACAGCAAGAAGGTCACGGGTTTGATTCCCACCTGGGCGGGGCCTTTCTGTGTGGAGTTTGCATGTTCTCCCCGTGTCTGCGTAGGTTTCCTCCGGGTACTCCGGTTTCCCCTACCACTAAAAACATGTACAATAGGCCTGTATGAATGATGTGTGTGTGTGTGTGTGTGTGTGTGTGTGTGTGTGTATGTGAATGCATGGTGGTGGTCAGAGGGACCGTTGGTGCAGATGTGTGCAGTCGCGACTGCGCTTCTGTCAGTTTCCCCCAGGGGAAACTGAAGCTACTAACATAGCTTACCACTACCGAGTATGGAGTAAATGTAAAATGCTCTCATGTAAAGTGCTTTGTGACCATGTCTGTGAAAGGCGCTATATAAATAAAGATCTTTTTCTTCTATCTTACTCCCACAGTGGTACCATTGTAAAGTGTTTGGGAAAGCACTACATGAGATTAACACATTATTATGATTATGAATATAATCATCATTATTGCATTCTAAAATGAGGAGATAATCTTTTCTAACTGGTTTTCCTGTGAGTGGTCACAATGCTTGCCTGCTTTTTATTCCTCACAGATTATTTGGGCACTCATTAGGATTGTAGTACTAACCTCATCTGAGATTTGTGAACCAAATGTCACCCAAGTTCCTGGATAAGACAGAAAGCCTTTGTGTAAGAGGGTTATAAAAAATCTACAACTTTATGTACAGTATGTAATCAAATGTAGTTACCTAGTCCCAGACAGGAAACTCGCAGACCTGACTTCCCCAGGTTCCTGTGGAAGAGAAACACTTAGCAACACTTGAGCGTCACTTTTGTTTTGATTATGCTTTACAGTACATCCTTGTTACCACATAAATCTTCATTTTTTCCCCTATCTTTATTTGGCAAGCTCCCTCCACCTATGCTCTGTAAAACCTGCCGGTGGTTAAACTCCTGCCTCTAATTATTTCTGAGCAATTGACCTTTTATTCTTGCACTGTAAACAGTTCAGCCTGATACAGTTTGTTCAGGGGAAACACCTAGAAGCTATACCAGAGCGCGGCGGGACACTCGATTTCTGAGACAAACCCACGTTTATGGGGGGTAGTCAATTGCAGTGGATGTCATGTGCGACTTTGAGGACAGCTGAATTATGGAGGTGGGGTTGAGGGACACACTGAGCTCAAACAAATTCACGATGGGGCCTCAGTCTAATTAACCCAAGAGCCTGCTCGATCTGAACAGCATCTCTGGTCTTTCCGTCCCCTGTGCGCTCGCTGCCTGTCTGCCTCCGCCACAAATAGCCAAATGCACAAAGACAGACTGTCAAAGCATTTAGACGCAGCCCAATGATTCCTGCTTTTATTTGCGCCTGTCTATTTTTAATGCCTGACCTTACGCTATTTATAGATTCCTGCATGTGTAAGCTTTTGTGTCCCACTGGGTCTAAGCTGTTTAGTGTAGGATTGTGAGTTTTTTCCCCCCCACATAATGTGCTTGTGTAGGTGTGAGGCACATATTGTTTGTGCCGCTGTTACATTAAAAAGGCAGTGGAAATAGCGCGCAGGTGAAAGGGTCAGTAGCGTTATACAGTGAAAAAGGTGTTTGATGTAGAGCATTCTTTGTATGGTGTTCAGCCACTCATCCTCCAGTGACAGCACCAAGATCCGAGCTTTGAATGTTGGCAGGAAATAACAATTAAACAAAAGGGTAAGGCTTTGAGAGCGTTTTTGAATCTACGGTGTGAATATCTAATTTATCAACTGTCAGCCCTATGACAACTATTAAAGCGTGTTTTTCGCCTCAGATCTCAAATGGAAGGTTTTTAGCCAAAAGGCTTTGACAACCTTGCACTAATTAAAGCATACAGCAAATACTGAGGGTACTTCAACACTGATAACATAAAATATGTTTACAGCTGTATGGGGATGTAAACATTATATAACATTTATCAAAAGGTTTGGGCTTTGGCTGTTTTTGTCTTTGAGACAGAGTCAGTTCACTGATCCTCTGCTGTCGACCGATTTGAGTTAACCCTTAAGATTTATGTCATCTTCATCTTTTGTTGTTGTGCTACATTTCAAACTTAACTGTGAAGAATACGAAATCGTTCACTCTTCGACAGGGCTTAACAGCAGTCTCAAAATAAAACTGGCATGGCTTGGCTTTTGGAGGCTATTTTTACTTATTCAAGCAAGTCACCCAATAATAATGCTTCTATTGTGCCTTTCCACAAACCAAAGAAATGATATAATGAAGAAAATGTTCTCCGGGCTGTGTTGAATGAGCCCCGTAAGACAAAATGTAAATAATGTTTGTTTGTAAGCTGTGATCCATGGTTTACCACCTCTGTCCCCCATGTGCTGTTTTCACTTTGATTTACAGAAATCAAAACAGAAATGTGTGACACCTCATTCTGAGTCAACTGTAGTGGTAGCCACCACAAATGCTAACACAAATATTGCCACACACTGAATTAAGAGAGCTAAAGCCCATGGTGTTTAATGGTGGAGAGCGGGCAACTTTGGTGAACATTATTGCATTAGAAAGCAGCGGTGTTTCGTGGTGAGTTTGATGACTGCTGCGACTGTGTCATGTTGAGTTTGTGGGCAGTTGTGATTGTTTGTGCCTGACCGCTCCTCCCTCTCAGCTCTGCAGTGCAGCAGTAAACCACTATCAGTCGCAACAAATGCCTCTCCTTCACTGTCTCCCACATGAACCACTGCTGCCTCTGTGTTATACTTTAGACACAAAACTGAGCGGCCCATATTCAACTGACACAGATTTGGCCCAAAGAGTCCAGAGATGAGTGCGCTCGATGATCTTGTAAGTGGATTTACAACAGATTATGCTTGATGAGAATGACAGTGGCGCACAGGCACAAATCTACATAGCCCATGCATGAATGCACATTGCACATATGAGCTGAGCACACAAATACAGATGCTTCTCTGGACCCTCCATAAGTAGGACTACCCTTGTCTTCTTGTCTATTTTTTCTCTGTCATAAATCACAAAGTCCATACAAGGTGATTACAGAGACTGGGGCTGTCCCGTTCATTATTAATGGGGCAGAGGATGAAGGCACATAGGTGCTCTGTCATGGTGTAGTCAGCATTTTAACCTGTGCTGACATTTACACTTTGTTTTCACTTGAGACAGGAGAAGACTCTTCATACAGATGGTGAGCTGCAAACCATGGATTTTTTCAGCAGCTTTCATAAAATGCCACACACATGCTGAGCAGGCTATTCCCGAGAGACCAGCTCACTGAGATATTAATAACACATAAGAGTGTGTGTGAGTGCCACATTCACAGAATAAAACTGTGAAAACGTATGTGGTGCTATGCGCATACTGCTGTATAGAGATTTATCTGGTCAGTTTCTCTGCTGTCGTCTTTTTAACACAAAATCTGTTACTACTATTATTCACAATCGCAGTGATATTTTGAAAGCCATACCAGCAAAATCACACAGAACAATATAAACAACTAATGAAATTTACTCTGAGCCAGTGATTTAAGAGCTTGAGTAGGTGGTTATCAGATAATGCTCAAGCCAAATTAAGTTATCTATTTTTAGTCTAATGACCCATAGTAGGCTCAAAGGGCTTTACAGATCACTGAACTCCTAACCTCACGTTTAGACTACTATGTACTGTGATAAAAAAAAAAGAAGAGTCTTCAGTTGAATTCACTTTTTTGACAACTTGCTACTTATGTATCAATTTGTATAATAATATTAAGTCCATACTCAAGATAAGAGCAGAGATATCGCAACTGTAAAGATATAGACACATGTCAGGGTTGATCCACAGGAACATGTTATATAAAGCCTTACCATTATTTATCTATAACTTATTTTACTATAGTTGTGCTTAGGACTTTCTTGCAAAACAATCAAATTCAAGACTATTTTCTTCTGTATATATTAACACCAACCAGAGTCTCCTCTGATGTTGGCACGCTATCAAATCACATCATCCTGAAGTGACTCGAAGACACAGTGCTCCACTTCCTGCATCTGAATCAGGCTAAACAACACGCCATCATGTACTGCAATGCTTTTCATTAGGTTATATTACAATACTAAAGAAACTGGGGCTGCCTTAATTATAAAGTACACATGCTGTGAGAGGAGATACACTCACAAAGACACACAAACCCAGCAGCTTCTCTGTCACGACAGCTCTGTGCTTTTCACTTCACTTTTACTATTAGTAGTTGTAATCCAGCATAGATGAACCATGTTCAAACCGTCCCACTATGATGCTCTTGAGGGACCAGATAAATGCGAGACATTTAAATTAAAAAAAAGCAGCACCACACTCTCAGGGAGCCGATGTCCGAGGTACAGTATATTTATTCAATAAAGATTTTTTTTTAACCACTGTGCCAAATGCCAAGATTTTGACTGTAACCCTTCTCCTCACCTCAAGATGCACACAATTGCTCTTGTCCTTTCTTTGTTGTTAAGCTGAATTTTCAGACTTAGCCCTTCATCCAATCAGCAGCAAATATCCAATAAAAGTCTGTTCACTTCCCAAACAATTCAAACCGGACTCTTTTCAGTCCGGCTTTTGCCATGTTATCAAAAATGTTGACGATATGCAATATTGTGTATATTATTGTTTCTGCAAAACCAGCCAATGAATAATAAAAATGTTAATAACATTGACATACATTGATATTTCTGGATGTGTATCATAAAATTGAAAGTGAATTCACTTTTCAGCAATACACACTAACTTAACTAAGATGCTTATCTTTTTTACGCTTTTGATGGTTTGAAAAATGATTGCTTGATTATTATGTTGTGATACAGTAAATGTTTGAGTCCAAATCACCCTCCTCTAGTTATCACTGCCCTGACGAAGACTCGTGTGAGAGTCGAAACGCGTTAGAGTTAATAAAGACCACCAGACAGCTGCTCTTGTGTGCCTCGGATTTCTATTTTTGCTGCTATAGCACCCTCCTTTAGTTTTTGGAGTCTTTCTAATCTGTGTCAGTGTCTCTATTTTGAAGGTGATGCCCGTTTGCGTGTAAACTGCTGATCATGCTGCCATCGCACCCAGCCATTCCCCGACATGAGCTGACAAAACGTAAGCCTCATCAAATCGCACTGGCAGCCGTCGCTTCTCATTTGCCGAATGAAATTGACTTTCTGTGCTAATATGTGCGGCACTTCAGCCCTCGTAGTATAACATTCATACATCGCACACGATGTACGAAATGTGTCAGACACGCAGATTGCATGTTACAGGATATTTATTGCATGAGCATGAAAGTGACTCCACATGGCTTAAGTCAGACGCAAGTGATCTCAGTGAAAATGAGAAATTATAATCTAAGTCCCCAATTTGAAGTCCAAGGCAGGGCACTTTATTTTGAAATTGGTGACGAAGCTTCTTTGGAGAAAGGTAGGCTACTGTCACCTCAGTTTGATGCGTTGTTTCCACAAAGTCTGTTTCAGAAATGATTGTTCATGAATAAAAGCCTGTTAATGACTTTATCATGCGGTTTATATTTATTTTCGGAGCACCTGAGTTGCAGCTTTTCTTGCAATTTTGATCCCTCACCGCAAGAGCAAAGCCGTGTTCCAGGAATGACTGTAGGAAATAAAAAGTAGTCACACCCCACTCAATGTTGAACAGTGATGTTTTTGTCTCCCCCACGCAGTCTCAAACATTGTTTCCTTATAATTGGTCTACAGGGAGTTTGAACACAATCAATAGTGATCCACTTCAGGGCTAAAATATTAAGGATGGCCTATTTCCTGAGTAAAGGTCTATTGTTGGCAAAAGAGCAGACTTTCAGGAGCATCTTTATGGCTACTGTCCTTGGAGACGGTGAAGGTCTCCAAAGTACATCATTTAAATGTTAGATAATGTTCACATAAAAGCATTTGGACAAGACAGCCTGTTAGATGTACGGTATTACTGACCCGGCACATAATGGAGTTGTTACAAAGCTCTAATTATAGGTACAGTATGCGGCACCATTTGCTCATACCCCCTAAATTGGCGCATTTCTGTAGAAGCGTTCAATTTCGAGCACTTGATCCCTGAACCCAACAGGTGTGTCTGAATAAAGCAGTGTTGCCCAAAGGTCCAGATCAACCAACAGTGAAAACACACCTGACCTGCTTCCTGGTCGGCGGTGGGTGAAAAGAGTCTGGTTGCCGTGGAAACTGAGTGACATAATTTCAGCCTGAGTGACATTTGCTCCCTCCAAGACTCCCGAAATAGACCGGTAATTATTGTTTTCAAAGTCATCCGGTGAAAAGTGTTACATTCATTTAAACTGAAAACTAATAGAAGCGAAGGGCTAGTCTATGTTTTGGCTGAACGAATTAATAGGTTGCAAGTTTGTTTGCCAGAGAAGCTAACCTGTAGAGTTCTGGGACAAATGCTGAACATAACCATAGAAATCTAAATCTGCACTACTGGTTATGGTACTGGTTAATACTGTAGCGTCCAAATCCTTTTTTATATATGCATAAAGAAAACATAAGAAAACCAAACATACACACACACAAAGAACCACAAGAAAACAGAAAAAAAGACATGGAGCTTCACTTTCACTGGATATACTTGTGTTCTTAATGCAAAATAATAAAATAAACCAATAAAATAAATGCCCACCTCTCCCATACCTCACCCACGCCCTCCCATAGACTGCGCATCAGCTATCTCTAAGGAAAATGTTTCCCTGTTTCTAAACTTCTCTAACTCTTGGCCCTAACCTTAACCAGTCAGATATTGTCAATAAAATAGTCGAGTTGGCATTCATTAACGCCGTGGTAATCAAATGATCTTCTTGCAGTAAAGTAAACATCATGTGGCACCATGAATCTATGTTACAAACACGACATTTGTGAAGGAAAAACAGACCATGTGTGCTGTTGTGTGTCTAAATATAGAGCATTTGCCTCCAGCGCAAACCAGGATCCCAGAGGCTAAATTAGCAGTGTTAGCATTGTCCGCCTTGTTCACCCCTCAACTCTGTCTCGCTATGAACTCCGGCTGACCTATATTGCAGCAACACAATATATTGCAGCAAACCACAATATATTGCAGCAAACCACAATATATTGCAGCAAACCACAATATATTGCAAAACAATGAGGTCTAATCTGATTGAGATTTACACGTTGCGCTTACATAACCTGACAACTAAAAAGCAGGAAAACATAAAAAATGTGTAAAAGGCGTATTTTAGTTATTTAGATCAATTTTAGCCTTTTATTCCTGATCATTATCTATCTTTTAAGTTGCTGAATTGCTGCTTACACTAAACATTTCTGGCCTCAACGTTATGGGTTCGAGTTCCGTCTTCAACAACTTGCTGAATGTCTCTTCCCGCTCTTCAACCTAAGCTGTTCTGCCAAACAAAGCCTATGTTTAAAAAAAAAAACGGAATAATGTTGCGCCACTTTTATTTAATTGTTTTGCCTAAAGTAACTTTGAGGGACAGCCCTAGACTCCCTTAAAAGCCAATGACTCTAAATACTGTGTGAACTGAAAGTGGGACAGAGAGCGGGACAGAGAGCAGGACACAGGGCGACAGCAGGAGCCTACGGGAGTGTTAACAGGCAGCAGATGCTCCGGATTGTGACCCGTCAAAGAGTGATGAATCCTCAGGTTAATGGCACAGCATGGGACACCAGAAACATGTCGTCTAACAGCTACACTGTGTCCCCTCTGCCAATTAACCCCACAGGAGAAAGGCTGACATTTCATCCAATCAGTGAATCTAAATAAATCAGAGGTCTACACATAATGTTTGGAGTGAAAAACATGATATGGCCTTTGAATACTGAAGGAATAAGTTTTATATACGATATTATAATTACCTTGGACAAGTGTTTCACAGACTACGTCTCACCATTATTACAGTGCTATATCATATTACTATTTTAAGTATACAAATATAAATACTAGTAGTTAGTAGTTAAAAGTATGATGACTCTGTGTTAGCTGAGATCTGTAGAGTAGGACGTGTCATGTGAAGCAGACGGGGTGCTGCTTGTTCCTGACCACAGTTTGACGGTGACACAAGTGCAAATGTGCGACTGTGGGTTCTGTTGTGATCAGCCTCATGACAGAGCAGACTGATGAGCCGCAGCACAGCGCTGATTGGGAAGAATGACACACAAAAACTAAAGGCAATGCTCTGGGTGTTGCCACTGGCAACTGCAGCTGGCCATATGCTGGATAGACTTACTGAACCGCAGCCTTTTCTATTAGTGACACTTGGCTGTGACAGCAGCAGTGAAAGCAGCTTAGAGCAGCACACTCACCAGTACACGGTGTGTGCAATTAATGTAGAGACTGTGAGGAAAAACTGGGTTTGCCTTGTGGCTCCTTCTTTTTTTAAACTCTTAAAATTGAGTCAAGATCTCAATCAACCTGATTCACTAGAGACTTAAGTGTCCTCAGAGATAATCCTATTTAAGATTTCAAAGAACATGTTTCAAGGGTTTGCTGGTGACTGTTGGAGCATTATGTGTAGAGTTGTTTGATCTGCATAAATGTCGACATGAATTGATTCAGTATTTTTTTTTTTTTTTTCAAATTAAAATCAAATGGCATTTAAAGGGATTTTGGCCTGTAGGATTTATTCAACAGGAGAGCCCAGGGTGAAGGGGGTGAAGAGCGGAGCCAAGGTCCGAACCCTTGATGCTGAAGACAGAACACTGTGGTCCGCCACATGGGCAGCGTTCCCCACCAGTCCATCGGCTGCACCAAATCAAACCGTAAAAAACATCAGGACCCGCCAGAACATTTTGTCCTGTGACATTTCGGACTAGTTTGCACTCTGCTTAGAATACTTGGTTTATCGTGACAATCTCTACTTATAACAATAAAATGTAAAAACAAGGATCCCATAGTGGTGGAGCAATGCTTCATTGCAGACAGGCTTTTTATTACTGTGTGGTTGAGTGCAAGAGGCCAGGGTTCATCTGCATAAACCTCACCGGCCTCTCAGGGACTTCTGCTGTACATACTGTACTCTCCGCTATCCCTCATAACAATATGGTGCTTTGCTATAGATTATATAAGCACCTTTACATCTGTCAGGGAAAGCAATTTAAAAGTGTCGTAAAATGCCTGTGGGCTTGCTGAGGTGATAATGCAGAGGCGGGCAAAGTGCTCGGTTTGCCACAGAAACATGTTGAGGACTGACAGCCCACCTTAAATCAGTCTCCAGTCGGTTCAGTGAATTGAATTACGACTCAGGGTTAAATTGAGGCTGATCAATGTGCACACTGCCCATGTGCCAATACCTAATATGTACATTTTTGTGTAACTTTCGTATATTTTCCAAGAAAGCAAGCCACCATCATTACCAGGAGCAAAAATAATAATGAATGAGGTGTCTCTTTACTTTAGTCAAGTCAAGTCATTCTGAATCGCTGTTGTGTAATCAAATCAGTGCTCATGACACAACCGTGTGCATTCATGGACACACAGCATCACCTGTGACCTTGTTACTGATGCAGGATTTACAAGTAATGCTCCGGGTGTAGATTTAGAATCTAAGAGATTATCTGAGGTTAAAAGATTGACACAATCAATCTGAAATACAAAAGATCTCAACTTTAGGCCCCTTTACTGTGTCCTCACTTCAAATTAACCTTTAGGTCTCTACACCTACTAAAGAAAGAGAGACGAATTATATGTATATTTTAACATCACAGGCACCTGCAATATACAGTATAGCTTCAATAAAACCTCTATAACGAGGGACTCAGTGGTTCTGTATATGTCTGAGCTGGCTTCCACACAACTCCATCCTCTGCCTGCTCTTCTCTCTATTAAGCAACATTTATGTTTTTCTCTACATCCATAAATCTTCTTTTTGGTCTTCCTCTAGGCCTTCAGCCACACAGTTTCCTATTACTTAAATTCAATATCTTTCATGACCAAATTCTCTCATTCTTTTCCGTCTTTATTTCCAAAAAACAAATAGCCCTCCGATGCTTTTCTTCATAATCTTATCCAGAACATCTTCTGCAAAGTACCTGGCTCAGATTCCAGTGTAGTTACTATCTATCTTTAACTATAATGAACGATTATAAGCTATGTCCAGATGATAATGAATAGCACTCTTTGTGAATGCTATGGTCAAAGGTATGAAGCAGTGGAGGCAGACGTCCTCAACAATAAAATGAATTGACAATTATTGTTGCAGTGGTCTAGACTTGAGTAGAGTATGTTCTTGTGGAGTTTGAAATGGTTGTAACAATTAACTAACTTCCTCGATCAAATTTGGGGGCTGGTTCCTGACCAGGGCTCATTTCTCGTCTTGTTAGAGTTTTGATCTTGTGTGGTGGTTTTAACACACGAGGAGCAGTTTCAGTGTCTCATTACATTACCCTGTGTCTGGTTGTGCACATACTCACTCACCTGTACTTCATGGTGGTGTGCCTCCCTATGGCTTCCTTCATGTGGGCGTGTCCATGGGGGACCTGCCTTGATGACTGGGCGTCTTTGATCTTCACCGACCCCTGGGAGATGTAGTTCCCATTACTCCCCTGTCCACAGCCTCCAGATCCTCCTCCACCGCCCCCACCGCCACCACCGCTCCCCCTCCTCCCCACTGCTGCCCCCAACCCCGCCACTGCTGCCCCCTGGTGGTGGGGCAGTGCGAAGGCCACAAAGTCGGTCCTCACTTCGGCTTTTGAGGTTGTGCTCTGTGCAGGCAAATGAGACCTGCATCCTGACCCTGTTGTCCCTTCTCTGTGATGTTTGGTCTTTGTAATTTGAGTCACTCAAATGTTTGTTCTGGAGTTGTCAGACAGTGCTGTCTTGTGCCTTGTGATTGGGCACTGCATTCACATCCAAAGTTCTCAGGTCAGAGATTATGGCTGGGAGCCAAGAGACAATTTGGTAAAAAGAGCAGGCAAGTGTCCAGTCTCTAACATGGCACACGCAGTGCTACCGTCTGCTCCTGTTTGCTGATGCAAAGCTGGCACAGGACGCTGGGACTTTTCACACTCATAAGAAGATACATGGGGGCAGCCTTCCAAAAAACATCAGGACGCTTGTAGCTGTCTGTGGTGCTTCCAACAGATGGATTCTGAGGATGTGCGGAAGGGAAAACCCCAAAACCTATAGTGCAATAGGTTCCCCAGTCTTGAAACATGGGCCTCTGACTCCCAATTCTTCACTGGCTCTTATGGCTTATGATGGCAGGTCCAATACTTGCCAGCCCGTTGTCTTCTCTTCAGCTAGTTGTGTCTGTGCTGTGTCTAAAAGCTCCAAAGTGCACTGCAGTAATGACACAACCACCTCGGCCACTGACATCCCCGCACCTCGAGCACAAACGAGAAGGCATGTTGTTTTGGAATACAACAAAACAGTTCACATCAACACCAGCAGAAGAGGTCTATGATGAAGCTTGATGTGAGGCAGAAATCACAGAGGGAAAGCCAATGGATGCATCGCCCCAGCCTTTACGCAGCGTCAAATACAAGAAGAGGATAAAAGATGAAGGGGGGAAAGCAGAAAATGCACTAAACACTCGTTACCTTCAAAAGCTGCGGGACCGGTTCGTGTACCGGCAGCAGTGGGCAAACAGCAGGTGTAAGTGTCCTGATATTCTCCCCAAAATCTTACGGTGAACGCGGCGCTTTGAAAAAAACAAAAAACGCCGGCATCCTGGCTCAAAAGAGGAGCTGCAGCTTCAAACCTCGCGTCGTCCTTAACCGCAGTTTCCCGCCTTTGGGCTTCATGGCATCACTTTTCTTTTTCCCCTCTTACCTTTTAATGTTTTTTCCCCCCCTCTCCCATAGATTCACGACACACGAGCTACGTATGTGGGGGGTTTGCGGTGCGCTGGCTTCCCCTCCCTCTGTCTCTCCCCTCACACTCTCTCTCTCTCTTGGTGGGGTGTGAGCACTACATTTCCATCATATTTTATCAGCACTGTGTTTTCTTATGTGAAACCGACCAGCGGCATAAATGACATAAAAACATCATGGATACGTTGTAACGCAGACATGAGGGAAAGTCAAATGCAGGCTAGTGTTCCACCTACTTCCAGAGATTAAATGCAGCATGGTTTCTCCTCCACCAGAAAACCCCTGCCGTGTTGTAGACTTCCCTATAGATACCACACCCACACGCTCAGTCTATGGGCATTTACAGGGGGAAGCACTCTCCCTTCATGACAACATAGTAGCACATGATATGATACCAGCGCTTCACATCAAGACAAGGTAAAAAGTGTTAATGTGACACTTTGAACTCCCCAGAATGCAGTGCATGCGTTCAAAAGCAGGGGATCCCAAATTCATGTCGAAAGGAACACAAGGAACACTTCACATTAATGAAGTAGCCTATTTTGCCTCGAGGTCAGGTATAAGTTCACATTGGGGATTTATGCTTGCCAGGGAGCCGGGCCAATGACAGTTTGGGGGTTGTCAAGCAGATGCAACAAACAAATAAACCGTAATAGCTTATATTGGGGAGACAAAATACAGCGAAATAGGTACGAGTTATTTATTAGAACTACTTTTTGTCACAGAGAACAGAGATGGTGATCACCCTTTGTAGCCAGTGTATCAATGTGTCAATTCAGTGAGGTTACTCTCAGAATATTTCTTTCTAAGGTGTTGTTTTGGACTAAATACTTTACGGCCGGATTAAAACAGAAATTATGGGCTGCATGTGGCTCCCAAGTTTTAGGGGCCTCACCGCTGCTCAAGGCTACAGTATGTTCATATAGGATAATGTATTATTGTACATGACAAATGGTGTAATAATACATGTCTGCAAAGAGTGGAAAAGTTGGGAAATTAAGAAATGACATATGAACTAAGCATGTGTATTTAATCAAGAATTAAATGCAGAAACACTTTTACTTTTTTATACATACACAATGGAAATATGTGTATTTGGAGGTACATAATGTATGTCTTATTAAATACATGTAATAAGACATAAGACGCTTAGGGTTAGGGCTTAAGGTTAGAGTTAGGGTCTCATGTCTTATTACATTATGTACCTCCAAAGTACAAATAGCCTACATATTATTCCATTGTGTATGTAACACATAGGTACATGTTATTACACATTGTTACATAGAACATTGCATTGTACTAAATGTGGCAGGTACAATGTATCAAGGGTAGTGTTAAATGAAGAGTTACATTAAATACATTTAAAGCCACAGTGTGTAACATTTTACCCAATAAATAAAATTGAAATACAAGCATTTATTTTATGACAATATTTTCATCAGTGAAAAATACCTCATAAATGTAACAAACATGTGCGTTTGCTGTGAGCGGCTCAGCTCTCCTAAGACCTGACGGCAACTTTACCAAGAGTGGGTCCGTCTCCAACTCGTCTCCATGGAGATGTGACTAAAGTCAGCAGAATTTCAGATTTAATATAGGTCCTCACCCAAATCCATTCTTTGACTACCCACTGCAGTAATAGCATTTTCTGTTTCGAGATGGTCATTGGGAGCATGTTTTGTATTGATGGCAACAGTATAGTCCGAAATGTTACGCAGTGTGCCTTTAATGTATCATTTTCCCATAATGGTGTATGGCAGAGTGGGTACTTACGTTTGCTACAAAATAATAATAGTAATGTGTGAGTATTGCAGCAGCTCAGTATTAGGCTGCATGTAATTGAGTGTTCTCTTTTACTTGAGTGTAATGTTGAAATACGTCTTCCACTTTAACTGTGATTTTTACACACTTTTGTGAAACATTGCCCACATGAAAATGAATAACTTAACCACATACGGAAAAGTGATTTCGGAAGCATTTTATGTGAGGCCAATATAAACTTGACATATCTGCCATAGCCTTAGAGAAAATGCCAATCCCAGTGCCTCACTCATGACTCAGGAAAGCCTCCTGCCAGATGCACACACACCTTTATCATTCTGTCTATAAACTGTTCTCGAAGAGGGGGGGGAATCTGCCACCTCCACAACAGAAAGGCACAGGCAGCAAAGTGTGTCAGGCAATCAGCACTTTTTTAGAACCCATTTAGTGCAAGTTGGGCTGGGAAGTTTCCATCTGCACAGAGACAGACCAAAGTGCACGCCATCCGCTGTGACATTTGAAAAGAGGAGAGGTCTTAATGATCATCTGTCCTGTTAAAAGCACTCCCTTACAGTGGAGCGAGGTCACAGCACTACTGGATCGTACGACTGCAAACTATTAGGTGGCATAAGTTCAATATATGTCGATAACGTAGGACTGCATGCGGTACCAGCTAGGACTGTAATGCTGACAATTAAATCTGTGGGTTTAATTTCCAGCACAAAAAGGCATGCACTGAAGCATAGTATTCACAAATGAATGATGACAACAAGGACACATAGACTGAAGGGCAGACAGGGCAGACATTTACAAAAGACTCCAAAAAATGATCCTCACAAACACTATACTTGAAAGGAATAAAAGGGTAAATCATCACATTTTCAACCTTCATAATATGCACTTGTATTACTATTCACCCACTCACACTCACATTCAAACACCAATGTACAAAGAGACTGAAGGGAAAGTGAGGTAAAGAGTCTTGCCTAAGGAGATACAAGCAGTATTCCCTGGTGAATGCTGGGATTGAGCTGCTGACTGTTGGGTCAGTGGGAGAATGCTCCATCAAAGTAATCGAGCTACTGATGTCCCTAAACCACAAAAGACAAAGATACGTTTTTGACAAA
This sequence comes from Neogobius melanostomus, assembly GCA_007210695.1. NCBI lineage: Eukaryota > Metazoa > Chordata > Actinopteri > Gobiiformes > Gobiidae > Neogobius > Neogobius melanostomus. Next base: position 678,195 of record VHKM01000224.1, on the reverse strand, counting down.
TTCTTTTTAGGATTATATTTACCACTGAGCGAGAGGTGCCTGATGTTGATTCGTTTTTCCTCATCAAAGTGCAGAGGTCAGATTTACGCTTTATGCCAGTGTCAGCATTCCTTTAAGTGTGTGCATGGGTTTGAAAAAGTTTCTAAATTCAAGTGGTGTGTGTTTTTTTCAACATTAGCAGTCAGTAAAGTCAGTCAGCACATGCACATCAACAAACCCATCACTGTCCTCTTTTATGATCTGTAAATGTAATCTGCCTCCAGCCAACACAATTCTCCACAAACAACGCGCTTATCGATCAGTTTCAGAGGCACGCTTGTCCTTTACATATTGCCTTGTGTTCTCTGAGATATCAAGCTAAGGTCCAGTGGGGATCAGCTAATGTGTCTCAAGCCGCAACACAAACACATCTGTCGCATTGTCCCTTTTTGCTGGGAGCGCTGGAGATGACAGCTGCTTTGCTCCGGAGCAGCCAACACAATCAGAGGATTGTTTGTGCCGCGCCTCTGCATCAGATGTGCAAAGCTTTGGGAGGGCTAAAGGCTACATTTATCCTTTTTGAAAACTGCAACTTTTGAAATACTCTGTCTTGCATCTTGTACTTCATAAAGCCTCAAAATGACGCCGCTTCAAGTTTGTCAAAAATAGACAAGCCTAAAAAAAGTCTGGAAATGCTTTTAGTTCCTTTTAAGCCATAAATACATCAAGAATCTTTTATATAAGTCAAAAATATTAACATACTACAGCTCAAATTGACACAATACTTCATGATGTGTCACTGCCTGCTCTCATAGAGCAGCTTAAACCAATGGATGTGTGTCAGTGTATACATGAGTCAATGATATAATGCTATATGAAATTGGTGGGGGTTTACAGTGCAATGGGCATCTATAAGGGATGAGGAAATGTACACAGTGTATATGTATAATATCCTCTAGTGCCACAATGCCATCTAGAGATGACTATTGGTATTGCAAAGCAGTTGGGTGTGTAAGCAATAATCACTAATTAATAATAAATAAAATAATAAATAAAACAAAAAAGTATATAGCTAATTGGAATTACATGTTTACCAAATAGAGGTTATGCGTGTGATGTCACAGCATACCCACAGCATGGCAGTTATCATCCTGTCACAGCAACAGCAGCAAATTGAGTGGAAATTCTGCAATGTTATTCATTGATTTTCCACTCAATTTGCAATGTCTATTTTATGCGTAGATTTAAAATGTGCATATCATCTGTTGCATACAAACTGGCTCCTCACACTTCAAATGTAGAGGATATGAATAAATATATGTTCATATACAAGTTTATAGCTTATTGATCACCATGAACCGATGTTGAGCTTTGAACAGGTCTTTAAGGGCAGACATGGAGGAAATGACACTTTCAGAAAAGCTTTCCCAATATTTGAACACTAGTATATGTAATGATTTCATATAGCTCCTATGTTACTATAGCTGATTTACAAACATGATATTGGAGAACAAACATCAAATTAAAATCCTGATCCTTACAAATACTACATTTGCATTTTGAAGTACCCAGCAAGTGTGGTCATTAAAGGACAATCTGGAGAGAGATGGTTGTATATGCAAGTTTGTGTGCACCTGAGTGTTAGCAGTAGTTAAAATAAGAGAGAATAAGCAGCAAAACGCATCCAATAATGGCAGTAACCTTAACTTTGATCTAATTATAGCTACTGGTATTAGTGATTTGAGTGCTGTATTTTGTACCATAACCTAATTATAAATACATTTAAGATTCTTCTTCTCATCTGGTAACATCCACAGTCACACATACACAGACAGTGGTGGAAATGTGTTGTAAACACTGTCATCGTCATTCATGCATATTTCCAAGCTATCAAGATTTTTTTTTAACACTGACAGACCCTCGTTTCCCCAGTGTGCATCCAGTGCCTCTCACCTGTAGACCATGGCAGAACGCTGGGCCTCGCACTCCGCCAGAGACAGGCCACACTCGCGCAGGTACAGCTCCAGCCGCCTCCGCTCCACCAGCCTGTGAGCCGCCTCCAAGATCTGGGAAGCCAGCGCCTCCTCATGTCTGTGCTCCTGGGGTTTAGTGCTGCGCGCCTTGGCCACAATACTCCCAGAAGAAGACGACGCTTTGGGCTTCTTACTGATGCCATACAGGTCCTCCACGGAGTACTTCCCACCTTTGCCCCCTCCTGACCCGCCTCCCCTCGCGAACATGGCAGCTGGACTCCACAAGCAGGACAGAAGAAGAAGAAAATTGCACTCCTTTCATGAGTTAGGAGCTGAATAAGAAAGCAGACCTATTTTGATAGAAATTCACAAAGATTTGAAGCATCCAAGAGATGTCAGGCGTCAAAAGAGTGCCTAAAACAACCTGGAAAGTATTAACTATAAAAGTCTTGATGGGCCTTGTGTTGGAACCAAAATAAAACAGTTGAAAGATTTCAGAGGAGCAACGGCTGATGAGAGGTGTCCCTTTGAGGCACCACACACACACACACACACAGACACAAAAAAGAATCGTGAAAAACAATCTGCATCTTTTATCTCTCAGAGGAGGGACAGTGAGGGATTTGTGCAGAAGCCCGGCCAGCTTGCATTTGTACAGATTAAGAGAGAGACCGGATCTGCTCTTCATATAATCTCAACATCAGCAGGTCAGAGCTATGACCTCGCACACAGATGCACCTCTAACATAGGGGACAAACTGGTCACCCGGTGGTTTGTATGTTATCTATTAAAATTTGTCCTGCAGCTATATGGGATTCACTACAAGAGGCTATATAACTACCAATAAACCTCTCCTCATACATACAGCCATGAGCTTGTACACCGCAGTTCATGCAGTCTTACTCATATCTGCCTGGAGAAATGGGCACAACAACAAGACGCATCCTGTGATAAAAAAAAAAAAAAATATAAAAGCAAAACTCTTTACATATAACTCAGAATGCGCTCATCAGCAAAGTGCATGGTATAATATTGGGTTACGTTTGTAATTTGAAAGAAAAGGTACTAACTATGTTGCTTTACTTTGATTATTTGAAGATATTCTTGCTACACAGACTTGACACATTTCTCACAGGAGCCATCTACTATGTGCTGTTAACAAACTGCCCAAATCATGCTGTCAGTATAAAAAGTGACTGGATAGAGTGCCCTGTGACCCTAAGTGTTTGTGCTTAGTTTGTACTCAAATATACCAAACTACTAATGCAACTTGAACATTTTAAGGAATTTTAATATTTTCATAACCCCAGTGACCCATAAGCATACCATAAATTAGCGGTTGTACCATCTGAGCTAAAGTTGGCCTATCCGGACTCGGCGGTGGCACTTATTGCATGGCACCAGCTCCGGGCAGCTCCACGGTCAAGGTCTGGGTTAATGCAATGGCAAGTCCCCAGTGCACTTTTTTTTTTACCCAAAGCATTCAGCATTTCCTCTGAACCTCTGCAAGCTTCACACAGCTATGAAAGCCAGGGCTTTATTGGATCCAGATGAAATGAGGAAAATTCATAACTGGGAAACAATACAGGTTACATCCCACGTCGCAGGCGGATTATTTCCGCGCTGTGAATGCAACGAAACCCAAATCTCTCATTTGAAAACCTTCTGCTAATGAGCTAAATTGCGTCATAGAAATAATTACAGGCAAAGATTCTCCACACCATGAGACTAATTAGCATGACGGAAATCACAGAAAAATACTCTGAAAATGAACGAGGATTAACATGCAGAGGATGTCTTATGTACAACATCTGTACACAAGATTACAACAAGGGCTTAGAAGAATGAGTCATTGCATTCATCCATTCATTCATGATTGACAACCCATTCATGTTCCTGTGAGTTCCTTCATCCCACAGCTGTTATGGTCGCTTCTATAGAAAATAAACACAGCCCCACAGACTTCTGCTGCAGTGCTTTGAGAGCCGAGAGCTCATCTGGGATTAAGCCATATAATCGTCCTGCTTCTATTGACCACGCTCTAAGGCAGCTGGCCGAGGTCACTCTCCATCCTCCACAGTGTAAATGACAAAACTACCCAGTGCGGGACCAACAGGCTTTCAAATATTCAAACCAGGGATGAAGCAAACACTCAAATGTTTATGCAGGAGTTATAGGTCTGATTGTGTAACATGACCTGGAGGTGGGTGTTAATATTGTTGCGTAACAGTGAGAAGACCTTAAGTTTAGTCAGTAATACACTTGGATCAGCAAAATGCAAAAATATAACTCTTGGTTGGATTTGTCATCAATAACATCAATATTCTTGAACATAGTATGGAACTATTTTGATAAAATATACATGAATCAAAGCAGACAACAAACAAATTACAATTTAATAAAAAAAATAGTTATAGCCAATAGATAATAATTGCAGCAAAGGCCATAACCAAGTATAGTGGATTCCTGCAATTATGTCAAAAATAAAATGACCTATATCTCATCCTGAAATGGCATCTAAGGTGAACTTTATTGTCCCCAATGGGATTTTTCCCCCTCCGCTTGGTTCTTATGAGGTTACTGTCCCACCTCTCAGGTTATAAAATATGCATGCCCTGTGTACCTGCTAACACTTTGTTCAGTATGTACGCCGCCAAACTCGCAAAGTTGAAGTCATAGTCTTCAGTTACTCAGCGGTCCCTGAAATAAGCAGATGATGAAATAACTTAATCCCCCTGCCTCCGAGTCATTTATAATCCGCATACATGACATATCGCAACAGTATATGTCATATCTCATAATAGCATCAGTTTGGTTTTGATCAGTTTTCTTCTTTATGATTAAAAAAGCATTCCACTGTGAAACATTAAGCGACCGCTGTGTGAACTGCAGCTGCATTTGGAGCGTGTCAATCATTGTTAATTAAGATAATACTGCAGGATTTTCATACTGTAGCAAATGTGTGAGAATGAAATTGTTTATTTATTTATTGGTTTATTTGGTCGGGACAGTGCATGTTAATGAACATACATGGGTCTCATGCATGGGACCCATGGGTAATTTCCATCCGTCGTCCCCCATGCGCACTCTCATTCATCCTGGCCTATTGTACATGTTTTTAGTGGTAGGGGAAACCAGAGTACCCGGAGGAAACCTACGCAGACACGGGGGAGAACATGAAAACTCCACACAGAAAGGCCCAGGTGGGAATTGAACCCCAGATCTTCTAGCTGTGAAGCACGAGATCTAACCACTGTACTACCGTGCAATAGTTATAGCTGCACCGAGCTGCACAAAGATGCCATTAGATGCTAATGGCATCATTGTTCCGTAGCAAAGATGAAAACACAACAAAAAACCCACAAAAGAGCAACAAAACAGCCACAATAAAGTGACGACAGCACGGCAACAACGCAAGGAAAAAGATCAGTTTAGATCAGCTTTGCGGGTCTTAGCTTTCAAATGAAGCACAGGCTGCAAGAAGCTTTTTGATTTAGGTAAAGCCTAACAGGAGGAAATGCGCTCAGTTAAGGCGGGGTTACATTTTTCATTGTTTTGTGTTTATATGGCAAGTAAGCAATTTTAACGTTTGTCCATACTTTACAAACATAGACACAACAAAATGACAACACATTATTTGTGTTTAACTGTTTGTGCATGGATCCCCAGTGAAAAATGACCAGCCAACCACAGCCCTCATACTTAATATCACAATAAAATAGATAAGGAGTGTGTATCAGTTGAATTTGGGGTGGCCGACTTCAGATCACGACACAAAACAATAGTGTTGAATTAAGATGGGGAAAGAACAACTGTCTTTCGTTAAAATGGTGAAACAAACAAAAACATGGCCAGAGCAAGAAATAACCCCGGGCACAAAAAAATAAAAAATGCTTTTACAAACACATAAAAGCGTCTACAATAGAAATAAAAGCTCTCTTTGAGAACAAACCTCCAGGCAGGTATCAAAATGATTTGTAAGTAATCATTTGATCCTTTACTGACTCCTTGGGGAGGCAGTCATAGCTTTCTTTGTGCTGCCCATAGGCCACTACTACTGGTATACCCAAGTTTCATAACATTTAAGTTAGGCTACACATCAGTTGACCTTGCTGCCTTCCATAATGACATATTAATTATTATTTTATTTTATTTTTTATTACTTTTTGTTTTAGGTTAAATATAATGTATTTGGGGCTGTTTTGTACATCCCGACTTAAAGGTCCACATGTATTGCCTATTAATAAACTTATGTAACAGCACTCTGTTTGAGAGCAGCTGGGAGAAGTGTGAAGGGCAAAAGGACTCTCATCCATTAGCACTGTTGCAGGATCGTATCGCGGTCCCCAAATGTCCCTGTGGCCTCTCCCAGGGGTGTAACTGTCTAACATCACCACAAGAGGGAGACAGAGCTGTGTAGTCTTAAGCGTGCATTTGCCTGCCATTAGACAAAGATAAATGGAGGCAGACACCACACATTGGCTACACGCGCACCATGCTGCTAACACACACTACACATGATCAGCAACAGTGAAATAATAGTAGATAATAGATTATTTTTTCTTTTTTTAAATATGCCAATTGAGGTCCATTTACTCTAATCATTTTGATGTTTTCTTTGCCCTTTCCTTCAAAAGACTAGGCCTATATGCACTTTTTGAAGTTGTAGACAAAAACACAGGCTACACTGAACTGTGGGCATTATTTCATATGCGTCATCTTGTCTACACATGTACTAACTTTTCCTACTCGCCATTTGAAAACTCCAATTCCAAACAAAGGCTTCCATATCTTATTTTATGCATTATCCTATTTTCCGAATGGGAGCATAGGCGGAGGGATCAAGCAATCTTTGTAGGGGCATGATGAAGCCACCTTTATGAGGCTGCAGTGGACTGAAATGCCGCGGAATCGCTTTTCCGCGGGGCGTGAGAGACCTACCTCCACCTCGTGCCGCAGCTGCTTTTCATATTTTGAAGCTGCGGGCTGTTTCAAATGACATGGGCAGCGGAGATATGCTTTGGTCCACACCAGGTCCACATGCTAACGAGGTGCCTCCTTGAACTCTGACTGAGGGGACAGCATCAGTCTATAAATCAACATAACTCCAGTCTCGGATGGGCGCATGTTCTCCCTCAGTGACGGCGCAATACCTCAGCTGTCCACTAAGGGGCGCGCCAAACACGGTAATAAAAAACAGCAGTCAGCTTTCAGCTCCCCTTTGAATGTTTTTGGGGATGTGGTCGTGTGTTTGGCAGAATGCTGGTATAGCCTCTGCGTTCGATTGAAATGTGCGCACAGACTTGATTACTCCCCTCTCTTCTGTAATCTGATTACACTCACTAGCGCCATGAGTCACATAAACACACTTTATATTTGTGTAAAAGTCAGTGCGTTGCGCCCAGATGCCGTTCAAATCATAACCAGATGCCCCCCCTGCTCAGGTTTCCGAGTGGAGCGCGCTGAACAGAAAGGCTGTGAGTGTCAGTCATGCCTGCAGTGCGTCTGCCTCGGTCTGGGTCCTGCGTTAGTATGAGAGGTCAGTATTGTGAGCGCGGGCGTTTTCGCTGTATAATCAACAGTTGTGATTGATGGACATTAATTTGAGGCAGGCAGAGGCTGAGGGTGCCTGTTTAGGGTCTTGGGGGAAACAGAAGGGGGTGTTGTTATCTTCAGTCCTGCTGTGCTGGGAGCCACGTTCACAGCCCAAAGAAACAGACAGAATAACGTTCATTTTAAAGTCCAAGGCCAGAGTGATTTTGCATTCAAAGTAAGGCTCTGTAGTAGCCTGGCCAGTCAGACTGTAGGCAACACTTTTTCTCTTCTTGGGCTGACTACTGAGCCCTATATCAGACTCAGCGCTATTTGGCCTTCGACTTTAAAATTAAAAATTTTCAGTCTGTTTCTTTGGGCTGTGATTGTGGCTACATTGTGAGCTATTTGAAATTCATTCATGCATAGTTTACTTGACAACTTGGCTACTTTCCACAACAGGACATTTAGGTTTATTTATCTAGCTATATCAGAGGCAGCCACGATATACTGTATATCAGCACACCAAGAGCCAAAAGAAACACTAATTTGCATGTTTAAAAGAAAAGAAAGAAAAAAGACCACTAAGGTTATGATAATTTCCCGTGATTGTGCTTGGGCAGATTGTCTCCCATCCAACTATTGACACTGCACAAATTAAAAGTATAAACCACTTGCAAATATCACCATGTCTCGATGGGCCAAAACAAACCTCTTGAAGGGTTAAATTTGGCTCATGGGCCCCACTTTGGACAATCCTGAGCTGGATAGTGAAATGGGTGTTACAGCTACACAGTATAGTTGTCATAGTAATAGCATGTACTTTAGCAAAATCAGCATGTGGTAGTACGAGGCCTATAGATGCATCAGAATCATAGATCAAATACAAGACGAGGTTGTAATACAGGACAATGACGTGATGCAAATTGTACATCATGTTTCTACTGTTATGTACCACCACATACAAACTCGCACACACTGATTCAAACGCCTCTCACACGTCTGGTCAGCTGTGCACAGTAAAAAAACAACACAACAAACGGTGAAAAATCCACACAGCAAACGTCAAGCAGCCATATACAGTATGATTGCCCGACAATTGCTGTATTGCTTACACTAAACAACATCTAGCTGGATAACTGAAAGAAATGCATAAACCTTCAAAAAGTATCAATGATCATCTTTCCTTGTTTCATAGTAACAGTTTACTTTAACATGAATGAAATACTTTTCTCTGTGTGCTGTGTTTACTGCTGTGTGCTTGTGTGAAACAGACTGTTTAGGCCATTGGTCGCCAATCTATAATTTACTTACAAAAAAAGAAGTGGGAAACTCTTGTTCAGATAAACACATAGACCGCAGAGCAAACACAAGAGCTAGAGTTCATTGCAATCATGAAAACAAGCAAAAACAAGAAGAAGATAACAGAAGGCGAGTTTTTGATCGTTACACTGAGGGTTAGTTTAGACCTTGTATGTATTTTCAGTTTCCTGCTATCAGAGGTCGGAGTGGGATGGAACAAGTTGGAGCACCTAATTTACCATTGCATGTGTTACTAAGGCCTAAGATATGTTAATGTTAATGCTGTGTGAGTAAATAATGCGCAATTACACTGCTGATGATCCACTTTTGCACATGAGCAAAGGCTTAGTAAATGATCCATTTAGTCATAATAAAGCAGGACAGGGACAGGTGTTGTACATTTACAAGTTTAACAAATATTACAGTATAAAACCCTTGGGTTTCTGATTAAAAGTATTTGAATGTTATTTCCAAGGAATATTTAGGCCTAATCAAATTATGGTGTGTAGTAAAATGAGTTTGAGAAATTTTACTTTATTCTGAACACAACACATTGTAAAATCAATGGAGTATGTCTATCATAATGAAGGTTTTTAGAGTTGTGTTGTGTCACTTTGAGTGAAGCGTGAGATCCTCTGAACGTCTTCTGTGACCAAATCTTATGCTAAGATCTTCTCCTGTTTAAAATGGTCTTGAAATGCAGTCCCCTATTTCTTACACTTAGTATATTTTATAATAGCAAATAAAAAATTAACCTGCTCAAAATCAGATTTAAAAAATCGTAATTTACTTAAAATAGATTGTTGTCCCCTCCTGGAACCGCCACCTTAACGTGGTGGAGGGGTTTGAGCCCCGAATGATCCTAGCTCTGTTGTCGGGGGCTTCGTGCCCCTGGTAGGGTCTCCCATGGCAAACAGGTCCTATAGGTGTGGGGTCAGACAAAGAGCGGTTCAGAAGCCCCTTATGAGAGACCAACAGGCCCGGTTAGACCATGAGGCCGTCCTTCTGTGGACCCACCACCTGCAGGAGGACCATAGGGGCTGGTGCAATGTGATTGGGCAGCTCCAACAGCTGCCCCCACGACCGGCAACGGACAAGTGGAAGAAAATGATGGATGGATGGATGATGGATTGTTGTAGATGTGTGTTTTTCTAAATTTAAGTGTAAGAAACTGCAAAAACATTTTACTTACTTTCTTCTCTTGATTACTTTGCAGTGTTAAAGTTTATACATTTTTATATTTTCCAAGTATTCCATATTTCCAACATCAAATCAGGGCTAAACTGGACAAATAATGGGTGTAAACCATGTCTAAAATCAGTAAAAACACCTATAGAACACAGATGCATTAAAGTTAGGTGAGATGATGTGTAACTAAAATGAATACAGTCTTAAATTGCAGATGATCCAGAGCACAACCTGAAGGAGCCCATTGGCACTGAGAACCACTGCTTTATCAGTAAGTTAACATTTATCACATTACACCCAGCTGAAACCAATATTTGCAGTAGCCCGGAAAGCAGTAGTAGAAGTAGTTCCAAAGACCTTGTTGAGTTGATAAATTGTTGTAACCAGATCGAACCGAAAACACATTAGGAGGGTCTGAAAAGCCTGGGCAGAGGTGCTTTGAATTCTTGCGTTTGAGGTGAAGATATACACTGATCGGGGTCAGAGGAGAGTAGGAGTCAGGTTGAGTTAGTGCTGGAAGGTGACGCATGTGTGAGAGGTTAAGCGCGGCACTAAACGCAAAAGCCATCCATCTGACTTCAGGCTTCAAAATGGACACACCAAGCGGATCCTATTATCTCAAAAAAAGACTCTCGTGCTTTTTTTATTTTTCCCCCTTTCGTTTACCATAGTTTGAATTCCGGAGCGGTCCTTGAAGCGTGGATCGGGTCTGAACAAGGGGGTGATTTAGGGAGAAGATGCAGGGAAGGTCAGAGTTATTTCATTTCCAGTGGGTGAGGACACGGAGAACAAAACACGGGGGCCACGGGGGAGACGGATGGCTGGTGCTGTGAGCGGACTGAAAACCTGACTGAGAGGCGCAGATCTGGAGTGTCCATGTGTATCAGGAGAGATAAGTGAGATCAGTTTGTTGTGTGAATTGGAGACAGGGGGCTGAGCAGACAGGAGACTGAAGGAAAGGGGTATGCAAAAAAAAAAAAAGTGTTATTTCGATTATGTGATACTTTATTTGGCGATACTATATCAATATTGCAGAGGTATGTAAGAATAATGTTCAGTGGGTCATGAGCGTTTACTATCAAATGCTGTTTGGAAAATGTTTTGGCACTTTTTTGATATTCAGTCTTATTAATGCTTGTGCAACAGACATTTTCTTTGGGTCAGAGTTTGTTGAGATATGCAATACATACAGTATCACGATTTGAGAACCATTGATGTAATACGGTTGAAGTATTGAACTGAGCACATTTTCTCCAGTTTGGCTTTACCCAAAGCTTCTTGAAAAAAGCGTCAAAATAGCGACAAAAACGTGACAAAAATTCAATGAAAAGATGTGTGACAAAAATGTGTGACAAAAGAGCGACAAAAGAGTGACGAAAACGTGACGAAAAATCGATGAAAAAGTGACAATAATGTGTGATAATAACGCAACAAAAAAAAAGGGTAACAGAAAAGTGACAAAAAGCGGTGAAAATGTGAAGAAAAATTGACGACAACGTGAGGAAAAAGATCTGTTCAGATGAGTCTTGTAGGTCTCAGCTTTCAAATGAGGCGTTACACTGGCCTATAGACCCTTTAACTGCTGACATCATCAGTGACATCAGCTGGAGGCAGGAAGTGATCAAGAGAAATAAGATCAAACTAAAACTAGCGATTATAAGTGTAAAACTACAACTGAAAAATGTGGTCCTGTTGTGGCTTAAGGTGCCAGAACAAGAGGAATGACATTTGAGACGATAAAATAAGGTTCATCTGATATTTCCAAAAAACAGTTAGACATTTGTTTATCGTTACTATGACAACAGCTACAATGGAAATAGATAGGAATCGAGCTTCCCGCCTCCAGCTAAGCCCGGCATGTTTACAAACAATTAAGGGGTCTATAGGCTGTGACCTTATGGATTTGGGTAAAGCTGAACTGGAGAAAACGCACTTACTGACCTTACTGAAGATAATGGCGATGATTTTATGTTGAGGAGGATGGATAGGATTAGCAACATGTACAACAGCTCGGGTTTGATGATTTTGAGATCAACTCACAAGTTTTGGCATGTACAGAAGAAAGCTCTCAGATTCTGGAAATGTGGCTGTAAGTCTATTTAACTGATGCATAGATGCCCAGAAATACGTATAGCCAGCCAAATTCTTCTGCTTTCATCATAGTATCATAGTTTTGTAAGCAGGAACATAAATGAGTCGGACCATTTGAATATGTTGTTAGGAGGGTGCTGAGGTTAAGAGGGTCCAGAGGAGATTCATGGTCGGACATAAAATTTGATAGTGAGAGGGTTGCAGAAGACAGGCCTGAAAAGCTAAATGGAGAAAGCTCATTTGCAACCCGTGCACATGGAGCAGCTGAAAGGCAAAGAAGATTTTGTGAATTATTTATTTGTATTGAGTCTAAATTGATTCAGGAAGTGGGGGATGGAGCAAATACTTAAACTATATTTGACGACAAACACCAATAAGAGGAAGAGGAAGACAGCGGGACCTGCAATCTAGAGGCTTACTTTGACTATTATGTGGATTAGGCATGTGCTAAAATAACAAGGCTGGTGCTACATCAAACTGCACTGGAGCCTGGGAGTGTAATTAAGTTCTTACGACACTCTATTTAACCAGGTGGGTCAGCTGAAACTCGGCTCCCAGTCGCATTGATGGACTGAACGCGTCTTTTGTAAAATCAACAGACATTTCTGTACAACAGCAGGGACGACAACTCTCCCACTGATCAGATTTAAAACACAGCAGAGTGGAGCGGCTTGAGGGGACCATCTTTCCCCAGCACTCATAATGCATGCACAGGTGAAAAATAATCCTGTCTGGATGAGTTGCTGGATTTGCCATTTGGATATAGCCGTGCGCACTGTCATCACAGAAGGGGAATCCTGGCATTTGAAGCACCAAAAGAATGGACAGATTTATGTAGAATTATATACGTTATTTTACAATAAACACTGGTTTAAATGGGACAATAGTTTAAAGTGGTGCACAGGGAAATCTAGTGCCATTTTGTTATCTAACAGAAGAATGGCATGAAGATTAGATCTGACAGATCCACAACAAAGCACTGGTCTTATCTGGAGTTCGAAACATACAGGACTTAAACCAGGCACCTTCAGCTCACGGGCCTGGGCCATGCCAAAAACATATCAATTCTGCTTTGACCCATCAGTGACCTTTCCTGAAAAAGTGATTAATAAACAGCTTAGATTAAAGGTACACTGCGTAACATTTTGGATGCTGTTGCCGGCAAAACAAAACATGCTCCTAATGACCAGCTCAACACAGTCTCAAATTCTGCTGCCTTTCGTCAACATCTCCATGGAGACGAGCTGGAGACCAAAGTTTACAGTCATGTCTTACGGCAAATGAATGAATGGCAAAATCAGGGAATTGACTCATTCATAAAAGTGGGAGTAGAAAATCCTTAGTTAAACAGGATTAACTCAACAGGCCCTGGACCACACCCTGAAGCTCAGCCCAGAACTTAACCAGTCTCATTAGCCCGAAACAAAAGACAAAGAGTCTATAGACTAGCCCACAAATTACAGAATTAGTGAACATCTGTGCCTCCTCCCACATTGCCCCATGCATGACTACAGCCCTTGTCTGCCCCTGCATCCGGCCCCTGCCCCAAACATACCTGTCCCGCACCTTGATAACCCCACCATCATCACTCCGCTCGCACACGCGCTCTCCACTTGAATGCCCAGAGGAATGCAGACCTATGACACAACCCTCCAAAACTCTCAAATCTGGTTGGCCCGTTCGCGACGGCACAATCTAATGAATGCCCATTGAGACAGAGCGCACAAAGCCCCCGCCAGAGCTGCACTATACCCCGGGCTCAAAGGTCACGCAAAACACTGACAGACGTAGAAAACAGAGATGAATACTGGTCTGTCGCCGTGGCCCTACAGGGGAAAACACACACACGCAGTAACTGTTAGTCATAGTTATTTATGAGGACTGTAGTAGGGGCCACATGAGGGCAATACTGCAAGAGCTATGAGTCAGTAACTCAGATAATCAAAGCACATTAATCAAGGAATTTAAACACTCTTGAAAAGGTGACAGGTTGTGTAGAGAAAGATGGGGCCAGCAGCTCGCAAAACAAGCAGGTGGGCTATAAACATGTAGCCATTATGCAAAAATAAAGAAAATAATAATGATAAACAGCGTTGATCTCTGACATGGCAGTTTTAGACTTCGTTTAGTGGTAAATGTTCATTCAATTGAATCACAAAAACACTTAGATCGCCTTGTACCTGTTCTCAAGCAGGGAGAGGTATCCCACTGGCAGATGTCTTCGAAGGGTATTTGATTGTAGATTAGGGCTGGACAATTCATTGAAATTTAATCGAAATCGCAATCTCTACTTTGATCGATCTTATGAGTCATGAGATATGTGATTCACAGGTTTAAAGCCGTTTCTTTGGCAGAAACAGCACCAAGTTTTGGAGTTTGGACGAGACAATGGAAGTTTTTTGTGTGTTAACCTCTTAACCCCATGTGCATTTTCTCCAGTTCGCTTTACCCAAACCTAAAAGGTTACAGCCTAAAGGCCAGTATAATGCCTCATTTGAAAGCTAAGACCTACAAAACTGATCTGAACGGATCTTTTTCCCGGCGTTGTTGCCGTCTTGTCGCAACCTTTTTTGACATTTCTTTTCACTGCTTTTTTGTTGTTCTTTTGTGGCTTTTTTGTTGCATTTTCGTCATTTTTGTTGCTTTCTTTGTCACTGTTTGAAGCGTTTTTGTCACTTTTCTGATGCTCTTTTGTGGCATTTTTGTTGCTCTTACATCACACATTTTTGTCACTTTTTTGTTCTAGTCACTTTGTCCTCACGTTTTCATCCTCTTTCTCGGCTCATTTTTGTTACTATTTGACACTTTTTTCCAAGAAGCTTTTAGATTTGGGTAACGCCAAACTGGAGAAAATATGCTCGGCTCAAATGGGGGTACTGACATGAGAGACCACGATACAAACAACACATTATAGCCACGTGCTAAATGGAAAGTCTGCCCCAGGACGGCTGTGGCTACATTAGTGGCTTTCCACCACAGAGTGTGGAGTGAATAAATAATGACTACAGTGTAGGCTTGGTAAGTGCAATACAAGTATTAGCTGTTTTTATGAGGCTACAGTCCTATCAGGCTCATTACTATCCATTTATTGAAAAAGTTTCCTCAATAGTATTTTCCCAATTAAAACATATTTTACTGGCATTACTGGAAATTTACTTGGAGACCCCTGGTCTAAGTTAATATATCAGCTACATGTACTGCATTTGTTTTGTTGTTGTATTTATTATGAAAAATCGAATCAAACGTCGAGATTGGTCAATATGAGATAGAAAATTGTGATTATATACAATGATAGTGGCTCTGGTGGAGGACCAGTCTTCTAACAAAAGGTTGGTAGTTCAAATCCAGCTCTTGGGCAAGACAGTCATTGCTTGTGTAAATGTAGTGATTTGCTGGAGTTTGAAGACGCAGCCTATGTTCTGTCAGCCTACCTCAGGGCAGCTGTGGCTACAGTACAGCTTACCACCACTGAGTGAGGAGAGCAAATCAATAATGACCTCAGTATTGTAATTTGGGAGCCATTACATTTAGAGGAACTGGTTACTTCTGCTTTAGATGTTTGGGGTCAAATGCTTTTTTTTTTGCTGAATGTTGGTTTACTCCCATTATCCCAGTTTAGTTCAGGTTCATTCTCTCTAAAAAATAATGTGGTTTAGACGTGGGTTTATGTATTTTTTGGTCAAAAAACACATTTGTACGTCAATCTCCTCCAATAATTTCTGCCCAAAATGTACTGACTGCTGCGTACTGTATCTTTCCAACAAAATAAATTACCAGCATAATTTCACACCTCACTAAAACTTTAGCACAGTACAGCAGCCTCTTGTATGTGTGAAAGACTTTTTAAGCTTGTGCCATGCTATAAGCTGCTCTGAGCCCGAGGCGCTGCAGAAGAATAGAACATCTCTTTATGATTAAAAGTGCTGAGGACCAGAAGGGGAACATGGACGAGGATACGCAAGCACAGCCCTGGAGGGGGTGAAAAAAAAAAAAGAAGCCTCCCTGGAGAAACACAAGGCACAGGGAACAGCTACAGCGCTGAGGGGGAAAGATTCGGTTCTGCCACGACAGTCTCCGGTTTCCTCGCCAGCCTCATTATTAAAAACAGGAGGATAGATGAGAGGGACGTTTGCAGCCGGAGACGCAAATAAGAGCAAATAATAGCCCCGCCGCATACTGTTATGACACATATTCTGCCTGTGATCTCAGTTTTGAGACTGGTGTTATAGCTAATGATAAAAGAATAGGATTTACAAAGGGAAAATGAAATGCAGCTGCAAAACTAACAAGTACAAAAATCAGATGCTGTATTTTTAGTCATGTGGTATCTCTGATCAGTTTTGAATGTCATCTTGAGAAGTTCATTTCTGGCTTGCCTGAATTATAATTTAAACCCGTGGTTAAGACCTGGTTCGATCTCGTGAGGTCAAATTGTGATAGGTATCTAAACAAGCCTGTGAAGTACAGTATGTGTATGCTGGTAAATTGTATGGGCGTCCATGGCTCGACACAGCTGCCTCGTTTGAGATTAGGTCTGGTCAATATGTCACAAAATTAATTGGAAGGAAAGAAAAGAATGACTCCATGGGAACACTTGATTTTTTATTATGAATACTGAGTACACATTTGTCTACACACAGAGAATGGTATTCAAAATGGCCTTTTCTAGCGTTTCACTCAAGCCTCGTGTATTGCGATCTTCAATATGAAGACCACAGTTCTGTTCAGCTTTCCCGCGTAGACTTTGCTTGATAACACCAGGATTTTTGTCTAAGGCATAAACATACAGTACAAGTCAGAATAGTTGTGGGGGGGGGGGTAAATCTTTATTGTAAAAGCCAATCATTTGCTCATTGTGGTTGCTGGTCTGTAAAGTCTAACCACACTATTACGTGCCTTTGGCGGGGTACACCCTGGACAACAGTCAGAGGGTTAAAGAGCAAGTACTTACAGGCATACGGATTACAATTCACTCTCATGAACATTCACAAAGGGCCAAATTCACCACTTACCCTAAACATTAGTAGAACTCTGAACAGTGGTAGAAAGGCAGAAACTCCATAGATAATACACAATGAAACATTCTTTAAGTTTTAATTAAATTATTTGTTGCATTGTTGTGGCATAGCCTATATTAAAAAAAAAAAAAAAAAAAAGAGTCTACGTTACGCATTTTTATAAAGGAGATAGGGCTGTTTAATAGAGTTTGTAATAATTGTTTACATAAATTAGTGGGGAGTAAACGCGCTGTTTGGTTGCACTGAGTAAGAGATTAGGATCTCTGTGCTAGACATTACTATTTTGTGACTCTATTTCCCGATACACTTTACACCAGAGTGAGCAAATTATACAGCACCTATATGTCAAAAAGGCTGGTATTATCCTTTCAGCGATGCAAAGTCTGGGAGCAATACTTTGACATTTTGAACCGAAGCCTATTATTCTTCTGCAACAAGCACTTGTAATAATGTGAAGGATCGGGGGACTGTGCAGCTAATCAAACAGGAGTCCAGAGCTATTGTTAGCATTCCTCTCTGAAACCGCTGGATACGGACAGCTAGCGTGCTCGCGGTGATGCTGTCCTTAATGATTTTGCGAGTCTTTATCACGGCTTGCGTTGAGCCTAAAGCGTGTAACCAGGAAAAAACGTCAAAATGTCAATGTATTCCCAAAAGTACATTCAAACCAGACAAATCTACTAACTCGTAAAATTGACAAATACAAGACCGAATGGCACTGGAAGATGGAGATTGAGTACGGAACGAGAAAACAGAGAAATACTACAGTGTTCTCTGGTCTCTGTGTGTGTCCACTTGGTCCTTCAATCAGAGTTTAAAAGCTGCCAACAGAAACAACCGGCAGTGGAAATACCCAACCACAAACCAAGCGAAACAAGTGGAGCAACGAAGACTGTAGTTCACCAAAAGTGCTAAATGATTAAGTCTGTCTCACCGCTGCTGGGCCGATGAGGAGAACCGCTCTAAGGAAGAGACGCTAATGATTAATACAGTGGTCTCCAGAATCACACCTGAGTAAAGAGGCAATGAAGATGGCCCAACCAGTCCAAATGCTTAGCTTGACTTGAATGAGAAGTGTACACAGTCCTTGCAAAGTACAGCACATAATGTAAAACATACAGCTTCAGTTTGCTTTTTTGTCTCCTTTGGCAAAAGTAGTTCTCTTTTGAGACAATTTGACATAATAAAATACAAACATTAAATTATTTCGGTCTCTTCGCTCTTAGCTTTACACGTTTATTGAATCTTAAAACCAAGGAAGATACAAAACGTCTGTATAAAAGCTGGCAGTCTCCACGTCTTCACCCCGGTAGCCCCTCTGGGAACGCTCCGGTCCGCAGACAACTCCCCGAGCCAACGCGAAAGTCATCCGTATTCATTTTGTGTGTTTTTCTGGTCATTAGCAAACTCGATCAATCTCTTCCCAGAGTCCGTGCTCAAAGTGGGTCAGTGGAGATGATTGAGTGGGCTTTCGCTACACTGCACCTGTGCGCCAGTGTTGGTGTCCGAGTTGGGAGACAGGTGAGCTGCGCTGGGACTAGAAGGTGACTGTGGTAGTGCTCTTGTTTCGAAAAGTCATAGTCTGGATGCTGCACAGGATCTTCCTCTGATGGCCGGCCAAAGTCACCCCCATGTGCAGCAAGTCCCTGTACAGACGCGACACACAAACAATTAGAAAGACAGCCGGGTTTGGAAGGCAGGTTTCAGGCACTGGTAAAATCGTAATTTACATGGATTTTAGGTTTACTCAGAATATGTTTGTGAATAAACTGAGCAGTGCTAGAATAATGGAAAGTGTTGCTCACATAATTTATGTGCTAACTTCAGAACACTATTTTACTGAAATGACAGGACATAATACATTTACACAAACAAGGAAAAATGAATAAGTGAGAATGTATTTATGTTATATCTCCAGCAGTCATTATCAAATGATATGCCACAAGCACTATAAGTGATAAATGAATTTTGCTGACAGGAACTGAATTATTAGAGCAGCAAATACATCCCCTCTCATATTACTCTATAATTACATTGAAAACGCCTCTTAGGCCCAGTTTTCACCACTGGAACCGGAGGTCCTGACTTGAGCCTGATTGCAGCACTGAAAGCTTTAGTTAGATTAAGTGCACAGTGACAGGTGTAAGATGAATGGGCCCCTAGATAAGATAGGTACTGACTGTGTGCTGATCTGGGCCAGTTGGTCCACAGAGGTGAAGCCGGCCTGGAGGAAGCTGTCCTCGTAGCGCTCCATCTTGATAGCCCTGAGCCACTCTCCGATTGAGGAGCAGGACGAGGGGGCGAGAGGCGCACGCTGGTCAAGCAGGGGGTAGGCGGGCCTAGAGGGGGGCAAAGACAAAGGACTTTCAAGTGACGCAGAAACAAGAGCTCTCGCTTCTACATATCCTGCAGCACATTCCACTGGGCCAACAGAGGTATAATCTGAGGCAGTGACTGACAGAGACAAACAATGGGATTTGTCAGGGGTGGAGCGTCCTCTGCTGTGTCCCATCAGCACGCAGGGACAATGTGGAGGAAGGGAAATGGGCCCAGCAAGTGTCTGCAGGCTCCCAGCGGGACGTGAAGGTGCACAACAGCGGCTGGTATGACTGCAATGTCTGTCCTGTAACTGTCAGACTCGCTGATAAAGAGGACACTTTGAAAGGGCACGCATTCCACCTCCAAACTCTGCATTCCTAAGATGTACTTTTATTCAGCACCCTGACAATATGTTGAGAATTTCCTGTCAATCACCAAACATTCTTACCCGGCAGCTTCTTGGGCAACTATTTTGAGTGACGCTGGGTTGCGGATGAGTTTGTCCAGAGCGCTGACCAGGTCGGAGAAGCGCGGACGAGCCGAGCGGTCCTTCTGCCAGCAGTCCAACATGAGCTGGTGCAGGTGTGTGGGGCAGTCTGGAGGAGGGGGAAGACGGTAGTCCTGCTCTATGGCATTTATTACCTGGGACAATGGACAAAACAGTGATTAGGGTTGGAATAATACCACTTATCTTTAAATGTGTTTCTTTTTACTGCACAATCATAATCAATCATTATGAGTATTGCTTACCATTGGCACCAATCAAAATATTTGTCCATGAAAAATTTAGAAGATTAAGAAACTCTATGTTGAAAATGCTGAGTTGCCAGTACAAGGACATTGAACTGAACTGTACGTCTTCCTCTTTCATTGGATTATTCCTGAGAATCTGCAGCCTATAATAGTAACTGACTACAGAAAGGCGAGCCTCCTGCTGAGCCCTCACAGTCGGCATTAAAGATGACCAGACATGTCTTCTTCTTTGACTTACATCTTGGTTGCTCATGTCCCAGTACGGCCTCTCCCCGAAGGACATGACCTCCCACATGACGATGCCGTAGCTCCACACGTCTGAGGCTGAAGTAAACTTTCTGAAGGCTATTGCTTCTGGGGCGGTCCAGCGGATGGGGATCTTACCGCCCTAAAAGGACACAAAAACGGTGAGAAATATACACAGACATTCATTGTCTGACAAAGCTGGAGGAGTACAATGATGAGGAAGTTGGCTGTAAAATAATCCTTTTTGAAACAAATGTGCCATGTAAGACGGAGATAACAATAAAGATACACGTGACCATACGCCTAGTCTTTTCGCTTTGGCCTGTAGAGTTTGAAAAGGTGTTTTCCAAATCAGGTTAACCTCTTAACCCCCACCTGAACCGGGCACATTTTCTCCAGTTTGGCTTAACCCAAATCTGAAAGCTTAAAGCAGAACTAAGTAACTCGTGCCCCTAGAGGCCATAAGCGCCACTGCAGGTGTCATAGCATTTTCATTGATTGTCCGTGAGAGTAGATACTACGCTGACAGAAAAGACAAAGGGAGAGAGGGATATATTGTACATCCAATTACACAATGGAGATCATTTTTTTCACTCAAACTTGGCTGTAAATACTGTTCAAGTGACACTAGCCCACAGTTAGCTTTGCCCGTTAGCCTGTTAGCTTCTTCTTTGTGATTCCATTAGTGTTTATTGGTGGCTCCAACTCTGAGGCAGGAAAGTTCCAATCATCCCATTAACACCTGTATTATGTATTTTGTGTTATAAGACTTGTTCTTCTCCTCTGCTCTGCTTCATTCATGCTATGTTGGATTGGCGGTCTTGTGGTGATTGCATGATGTCACTTTTTTTTGAAAGAAAGAAATAAATTACCCCCAGAGGGACTAGGAAAAGGATTTAATAAAGTAAATAAGTTACTTGGTTCTTCTTTTAAAAAAAGCATCAAAATAGCAATGAAAATGTAGCGAAAATCATGACAAAAAAGCAATGAAAAGCGACAAAAAGAGACTAAAACACAACAATAAATGATACGTGATAAAAAGGTTACTATCACTTTTGCAGATCTTACAGTAGCTTTCAAATGAGGCATTACACGGTTACTCTCCAGCTGAGAAGCTTTTAGATTTGGGTAAAGCCGAACTAGAGAAAATGTGATTGGTTTAGGTGGGGGTTAAGAGGTTATTAAGTTTCAGGGCAGTTGTGGCTACACTAGTAGTTTACCAACACCGACCACAGAGTAGTGAATAAAGAATGTAAAGTAAAGCCCCAAAATAAACAATTTCTGTTCATATTATTCCAACTCAGAGGTAATCACCTTGTCTAATCAATGTG
Organism: Neogobius melanostomus; assembly: GCA_007210695.1. Classification (NCBI taxonomy): domain Eukaryota; kingdom Metazoa; phylum Chordata; class Actinopteri; order Gobiiformes; family Gobiidae; genus Neogobius; species Neogobius melanostomus. Next base: position 656,463 of record VHKM01000224.1, on the reverse strand, counting down.
ACATTAGAAATAATCAATATGCTTATGCAGTACACGGAAAACTCAAACCACCCAACCAGATAAAGTGGCCTTGTGTATTTGCTCACCAGTGAGCTGGTGTAGGTGGGGTCTGAAGAGTTCTCTTGTAGAAAGCGTGACAAGCCAAAGTCGGAAACCTTGCACACCAGGTTGCTGTTGATCAGAATGTTGCGGGCAGCGAGGTCTCGATGGACGTAGCTCATCTCTGCCAAGTACTTCATGCCGGAGGCGATGCCGCGCAGCATCCCACCAGCTGGATGGGAGTGAACTGGCTGTCGTTCACTGCAGGAAGAGAACCAGTTGAGCGGGATAAGACAATAGTGCGTGTTTGTGTTTGAGATGGTGCCATGAGCCACACTGACCCGCAGAAACGAGTCCAGCGCTCCATTCTCCATGAACTCAGTGATGATCATGACGGGACAGCTGGCCGTGATGATGCCCTCCAGGTGAATGATGTTGGGGTGCTGGAACTGCCCCATGATGGAAGCCTCGGATAGGAAGTCGCGCCTCTGCTTCTCTGTGTAGCCTCCCTTCAGTGTCTTTATGGCAACGTAATTTTCCTTTTTTCCAGGGATCTTAAGGCGTCCGCGGCACACCTCCCCAAACTCTCCTAATAACAAAACACAATAAAAAGTGCTATAAATCTGTTGTCTCTGTTTACAACATTATTAACAAGAGCCGTTTCATCTTCACAGAGTAAATACAGCCGCTGGCTTGTACTGCCTTTGATTTGACTGTTGGCTGGCTGCCTATATGACCACATTTTATCAGTTAATTGCTTTATTTACCTGGCAGTATTGATTTTGTCCAAGAACAAGGTTTAAGCGTATTTAATCAAAACAATTTAATAAATAACACGCGGTGCCAGTAAAGTGTGCGACTGAAGCAGAAGAAAGGGAGTTCAGGAGCAGTTTTAAACATTTATAAATGACGGGACTTACCAGCGCCAATGACCTCTTCAATCTTGACGAAGGAACATCGATTTCCTTGGCAAATTCTCGCACCGCCTCATTTGGGTCTTCGTAGGTGAAAGGGTCGATATAAACCTTGACCCCTTCGAGAGAAAGACAAACAGAGTCGTGGGAAAGGAAAAAGAAAAAAAAGAAACAGTCAAGACAATCATATGAAGAAGCATAAACAGTATTCTTGATTTGAATGAGCTGCTAATCACAGATACTACAGGTCAAATTACTCCAATACAACTAAAGGTCACTGTGTACAATTATGACAAATGACTTGCTGATGAAGACAATACTCATTCAGTATTCAGTGTAGAAAGTATATCTCAGTTTCCAAAGAAGTGTTATGAATAAAAACTTTGTGGTTTAAAATGTACGGCCAAATTCACCACCTGTACGACTCGGCTTCCTCCTCATGAGTCAGTGGTGCTGTACATCAACACCTATTGTTCAGGAGTATTATGAGGCTTTTAAAGTGAACATAGCACAAGCCAATTTGGAGCATTTTTATGTAATGGAGTAGAAAGTATCAGAATTGTCTTTCAAATGTAGTGTAAAGTTCTCAACAAAAATACTGTTCCAGCAAAGAGCAGATCCTCAAAAACTCTATTTAAGTACAGCACTTAAGTAAAGTTACAGACCACCTCTGTGTGTGACATTTGTCCTTGATCCCTCACCTTGGCCCACGAGGTACTGGCTGGTTTTGTCGCCCAATTCGGGATCCTTTATTCTGCCGTGTCTGCTGCAGGTAGAGAAAGATCAGGATAAATACAAGCAAGATTAGAACAGCGGCGCAGTTATCTCCGCACTGAATGTTAGACATTATTTTTTGGCAAGCCTTCCTAATCCTTTATCGCCCCGACACGATGCAAATCACTGGCCTCACAATGCCACTGTTGAGATGAAATAACAATAGGATGCACCCTAAGCAGCTACAACAACACTAGAGAAAATGAGAGAATGTCGGGTCATTATTGGGAATGTAAAACAGATTTATGATGGCATGAGTCATAACTAAACCATGAATCTCTCTTAAGGGAGTCTTGTGCTCATATTGGCCCAGTGCACTGAGAGGTGAAAGGCCAGGCTCAGTGATAGAGCAATACCCTTGAGTCAACAGCCTGGAAGAACAAACTGCTCCAAAAAACACAGGCATCATCTGTTATGCCCTGACACTGCCGCGCAGAAGCAAGCCTTTTGTAACATTTGAAACAATCCGCAGCTAACGTATCTCTTTTCACACAAACCACGGCGACTTGTGGTGACGGCGGTGAGCGCAAAAGCCCCCATCCGGCTCTCCTCCTTTCCACACAGGCGGCTCCATTATTATTCAGCTGTAGCATAAAAAAAAAATCACACGGCTACGAGAGAGTGGAACAGCCCTGTAGCGACTGGATCTCTGCCTTCCACCATTTCTCTCTCCCTCCTCCACCTCATGAGCCTAAAATAGCAGAAAAAGCACCACCCTCGGTTTAGTGGCAGATCTGGGCCTCAGCCACTGGTGTGTGTGTGCGTGTGAGCGTGCGCGCGTGTCACAAGGTCACAGCTATTGTTCGCCCGTCCTGCTGGAAACCGGGCTGGGACGCCTGTATCCTGCCTCTCTCTCTCTCTCTCTGCCCTCTGCCTCCACCCTCATCTCTCTCTCTCTCTCTCCCCTCGCTCTCTGATGGGATCCCAGAGTATTTATCGAAAACAATGAAGCCGGAGGAAAACTGTTATAATGAGCGGGGGCAACTTTTAGCTGTGTAAGCAGGAGACATCTTGCCTCGTCTCTGGGCTTTGGTGTGACGAACAGAGAGCAGATCCCGCGCAGATGAGATATGATTTGCGTAAACAACAGAACAAAGCAGGAGCAAAGCCGCAAAATTGGGGTCACCGTTGTTTTCGGTGCTCGTCCCTTCGATATCCCTCTTTCTTCTTCCATTTTCCTGTTTTGCTGCCGACTTTCTTTCCTCTTTAACAAATCTGCCCTTTTTTTTGGGGCGCTTTTTGTCCCTCGTCCTCACCGTATGCAGTAGACGGCCACGAAGACAAAAGTGACGAGCAGCAGCAGCCCGACGGCGATCAAGATGCCAGTCATCAAGAGCTGAGCGGGAGAGTCAAGTCCTGAAAGATGATGGGGAGAATTCATGAAACATCAGAAATCACAGTTTATTGCTATTCCAATATCAAGCAAAAGTATCTGTTACGTGCTCAATCAAAAATCCTTGTTTGAGCAGAGCTTTCATCCAAACCTTGGGATCTTTTTTTTTTTTTAAGTAGTCCCGAGTCCTCAATACACCTGGTTAACACAGGTTTATGCTTATATTATGTCTCAATTATAAAAATAAAAAAAATATCAACAATTTAATTTGCTGAAGTTTCACTCTGATCAAAGTTTCAAATACAAAGGCAATTTAGCAGGTCTGGTTTGTATAGAAGAATAAAAAGAATGGAGGCAGCAAAGACAAGTTCAAAAAAGTGTAATAACTAAAAGGCTATTTGAAATGAGGTATCTTACTGCGAGGCCAGACACAGACAGCCAGTGCAGACTACAAAACTGTTCAAGATCTCTCCACAAAACCTTTCTACCAATGAAATGATTACAAAATAGAGATGAGAAAAATGTTTGTACCATCAGGGAGAGTGCGGAAAATGGCGGTGTGGCTGAAGCTGCCGTATCCAGCCATGGTTCTCGCCCTGACCTGCACTTCATACTGAGTGGCCCTGCGCAGGTCCGTGAGCACAATCTGGTTACGGCTGCTTTCCGTGTAGTAGCACTGATCCTCACTACGGCGCTCCTGAAGGGACAAAATGTTTAGTTAGTTTATTTGAGCAGTTAAAATTCTGCTCAAAAGGAATGGGCTGAAGCAAAAGCTTATAAGCGCCCACCCCCGACATCATTGAAATAAAAACAATTGATCAAATCACAATAGTACAGGGAGCATGTTACAAGAGCCCGGGAACACAGCACACAAACACACACACACACACCACACACACACACACACACACACAACACACAACACACACACACCACACCACACACACACACACACACACACACACACACCACACACACACACACACACACCACACACACACACACACACCACACACACACACACACACACACACACACACACACACACACACACACACACACACACCACACACACACACACACACACACACACACACCACACACACCACACACACACACCACACACACACACACCACACCACACACACACACACACACACACACACACACACACACACACCACACACACACACACACACACACCACACACACACCACACCACACACACACACACAACACACACACACCACACACACACACCCCCTCCGTGACCCAACTTTACCTGTTATAATTACATTATCAATCCTACATTAAGCAACATCATACTTTGATTTTTGATTTGCCCCATCGGCAAAAATAAAGTCAGTCATGTTGCAATGTTGCAAACTAGGAAGTGAAAAGCAGGAACAGCCAAGTGGTTGATAACTCTTAAAGGAATTAAAAATATGCACATTTCAATTGGGTTTACTATCTCATGAGCTTTTTTGATTAAAAATAATATAACCATAGAAACTGGATTTGTCTGCACTTTCTATTCATTATTTATGCTTGTGTGTTTAATTTCCTTTTGGTTCTTCAGACCAATTTATACACATTCAATTGTGATGACTGGGATAGTGATATGGTAAAAGATAAAATGTTGATTTTGTCACAGTAGTGCTGCAATGTTTCTCTTTCTTTGTATTTGTTGGAGAAAAGTTAAGACATAGCTGCATTCATTACTTACCACAACATTTATCAAGATGTTATTTTGTTTAAATTAACATCAATTGTCTGAAATGAACAGTGAATGCGTACCTTCTCACAATAGCGGAGCTGGTACTGCAGGATAGTGTTGTGTGGCTGCACAGGTACAGTCCAGTGCAGAGTCAGGCTGCTCTCTGTGGAGTTACTTTTCTGAATCACAGACACCAGCGCTGGCACTGAAGATGACACAATAATTATAGAAACTCATGAATAGCCAAACATTGTCCTGTACCTTGTCCTCTAATTCCCCTCATACCGTCATGGCTCGTGGTGATGTTGACACTCTCGCTGGCAGGGTCTGTGCCACTGAGCAGCGACACGCCGTTCAGTGCTATGATGGTGAAGGTGTACATGGTGTGGGGCAGAAGCCCCCAGACCTCCACCCTCCGCCCCACTATCCCATGCTCGGACGGCCTGTAGCTCACACTGTCTCCACAGGGGAGGCACGGCCCTTTAGACGACCGGCACACGGTGCAGCGCACAGTGTAGCTGAGGTCTGTCCTGCCACCGCTCTCTCGCGGCTCGTTCCAGTCCAGGGTCAGAGTCGTGTTGTTGATTTTGGGGACGATGCTGCGAGGAGCAGATGGAGGTACTGCAATGACAAAAGGTTATAAGAGTTATATATTTTAAGCTGCACATGAAAAACTGTCCATAATAAAAGTGGATCGTTGGATGAATCGGCATTTCTTTTCGGTTAAATTATCCTCATACTTTTTCTTAGTTTCATCTTACAATGGCATATAGAAGAAGAAGAAGAAGAAGATCTTTATTTATATAGCACCTTTAACAGACATGTTCACAAAGCGTTTCACATGAGAGCATTTTACATTCACTCCATACTCAGTTTCCCCTGGGGGAGACTGACAGAAGCGCTGTCGCGACTGCACACATCTGCGCCAACGGTCCCTCTGACCACCTCCATGCATTCACACACACATCATTCATCCTGGCCTATTGTACATGTTTTTGGTGGTAGGGGAAACCGGAGTACCCGAGGAAACCTACGGAGACACGGGGAGAACATGCAAACTCCACACAGAAAGGCCCCGTCCAGGTGGGAATCGAACCCGGGACCTTCTTGCTGTGAAGCGAGAGCACTAACCGCTGCGCTACCGTGCCGCCCATATAATAACAGTTAATCACACGATAATGAAAAACAGACCAACAGCTCATTCTGATCTTTTTCAGGACGACTTGAGCAGTTTTTTTTTCCTTTTGTCAAAAGTTACTTGTCAGTTTTAAATCATAAATGTATCTTTAGTTCCATTCATGAAATGTAACAGTTATGTATCTCAAATCATTTTATCAAAGGCTACAGGTCATAACAATACAGGTGCCCATTCAGTTACTCCTAACTTACTACACACAGGTGCTTTCCGTGTTATAGAACAACAAACCTGCAGAGCGTGTGCGTCTTCATGAAACATATGTGTTGCAGAGTTTAACTGCAATTACATTTGTCTAAAGCCGGATGATAATGATCACAGTTTGAAATTGTCAGAAGAAAGCGACTGCCTGCAGCCAAGCATAACTAAACAGCATTACCACTCGGCTACTGTGAATGAGTTTCTGTTCCTGCCAAGGAGACAGAGCTTTGTCAGTGAGCCTGCAGCTAACTTAAGTGCTAATAGCGTTCTCATTGGAAACCCAAGAGGGCAAAATCACAGACAATCTGGGTGCATATAAATTCAGAGATTAACATTTGGGAAGTAGGAATCATTTTACAACTTAATATTCAGCAAGGACCACTTTTAACATCATGTTGAGGCAAAACACTTGGGAAATATATCTTTGTGATTTACAGATGGCAGGACTCTGGTAATCTCACAAACTGGAAATTAAAGCTATGCGCGGAATTGGATGAGATAATATAGAGTGACAAAACAGAAAATATAATAGGATTGGTCTTATAAAGTGATGAGCAATTATGATACTCCTTTGTAATTACAGATACTGGTAGAAGTGAATTACACGGATGTAAATTCTATTTAACCCTGGTGACTCCCGTTCAGACTTCAGACCGTCAACAGTCTGATTCCAGTTTCACATCCTCTTTTTTGTGGCTTTTCCAGCACGGCAGCTCATTAAAACGTGGCTTCCTTTCACACATCAACATGTGGCTGAATTGAAATTCCTGAGTCCACACGGAGGTGTCACTTCAGACCATCAATGCCTCCTTCACTCAGGACTCACTGCCCTGCCCCCCAACAACCTGCCACAAAAGACATGCATCTGAATGCCCAGCAGAGCCACAAAGGACACAAAAGTAGATTAGAGGAAACTGGCTAAATGACACCCGAGAAAAAAGTGATGTGGCACAGACTTCTTAAAACAAAAGGAGATGGAGCCAGGTGGTTGACAAGTCGCACCAGTGTTAAAAGGCAAAATTATACTAGAAAACTCATTACAGATTTGTGTCAAGCTCATTTAATTAGAAGAATGGTCTTTTTAGATTGACCATAGGAAATATGTACTTACTAAAATTACAACAATCAATTTACACGATTACCTTGACTTACAAATGTTTTACAATAAATATTCATAAATTGTGATTCGGTTTCAAAGCATTAATACCAAATGTTAATTTAATTTAGTTCTTTCGATCATACTGGGAGCACCACTGGGCGGCGGTGGTGGTGCAGCGCATAGTGCTCATGCCTCACAGCAAGAAGATCCCTGGCCACATGGAGCCTTTCAGTGTGGAGCTTACGTGCTCTCCCTGTGTCTGCGTAGGTTTCCTCCAGGTACTACGGTTTCCCCTACCACTAAAATATGTACAATAGGTCCCCTTCTGGGACCAGGACTCCCATGAAAAGAGATTCCTGGGTGGGTGACAGAGGAGCCCACCTCCTAAAATCATACCACTAACTTTTCTCCAGTCCCAAACTCACTATGATAGAGTTGAACAGATACTATGCTTCTTGTTTAAAGAAACAGGTACTACACTGTGAAAAAGATTAAGTCAGAATGTCCAATCATTAGAGGTTAGTTTCATTAAAATTGGGTGAAGTACTATTGATATACAGAAATATGCAGAGTACAAGGAGTACAAGGAGTATAAACTTGTGTGTATGATTTAGTTTTTTTAAAGCCCATGCATTTAGATAAAGTTCAACAGACAGTATTGTGATGTACTTACCAGTGCAGGGTGTGTCCGGAGTGTCTGTTTCTGCCCGTAGAAAGCCCGGTCGGCACGTGCACTCCGATGAGCCTCTGATGGCGGTGTAGCTGAACCCGGGGCAGCCTGTGCACTGGCCCTCGGTCCCAGACTTGAACTGACCCACTGGACAGGCTACAGAGGCGGAAACCAGAAAACATGTGAGGTTTATTTTTGAAATTTTGTGACCTCCTCAAAGTCATGCGGAACAAAAGCTTAAGGACCACTGTGTTCCAGTGTGACCCGGGTCAAACAAAATGTGCAATTACGCTGCCAGATGGTGGCCCACTCACAAACAATAACACCTTATAAACCCGGGTCTATAAAACGCAGGCAATCTCGGCCATGAATCTGATTGTCAATAGCGGATTAAGGGGACAAATGTGTTCGTCATTGACACTCTGTTTATCAGGGAAGTGTGTCTGACCCATTGTAAATAATGAGCCGCTAATCAACAAGCATCTGGGAGTCCTAATGTTGAACTGCCTTGGCTAATTGATCCAAATATACTTTCAGCCACTCCACAAAAACAAGGCCTTGAGTGAATAAACAGCAGCAGCGAGACAGGGAAGTGAAAAATGTGCCTAAACAAGTGCGGAAAAATCAGATAAGATTTAGGCTGCACTAATGTGGCGCATAGATAACCCACAACTTGTGAAACCGGTTTGGTGGAAGAATCACAATGGGAGGGGCAGAAATTTGAATAATAAAAAAATCATATTAACTTGGATATTACAAAAAGTAAAGTGCAGGTCTTATGACAGTACACAAACTTAAACATTTTGGTTATGATTGAGTCATTTCTAACAGTAGTGATCTTTGTTTAATGTAATGGAACATACTTGCATCTTAGTGAGGACACTCATAGACATAATGTATTACCCAGACCCTAACCCTGAAGCCTAAGCCCCTAACCTAAACCCAATTCTAACCCTAAGGCTAAAACCACATCTTGACCCTCAAACAGTCCTTCAAATAAGTCAAGGATGTCCTCACTTTCCAAAAATGTCCTCACTCTGTTGGTTAAAAACTCAAACCGGTCCTCACAATGTCGTAATTACAAGAATACACACACACACACATGCACATAAACCAAAACGCTCTTTGTTGACACTTTCACCCAGCGCAGCGACGGCCTTTGATTAAACAATAAACATTCAGCGACGTTGCGAGTGGCAAAGTTAACACGGACCTGTTTTGCAAGGTCAGCCCTGTGACTGCGCGGAAATTTGGGCGATTCTCGTTGCCTCATCTCGCTGTAATTGCTCAAAGCGCAACGGGTGGCGGAGAGTTGTTAGTCAGTTCATAAGGCGGAGGAGAAATTTGGACAAACAAAGAGCGAGAAAAAGATGATCGATTTGGCAAACCATTCCTGATTCAAAGCAACAGCACAAACAATCGTGGTCACTTAGCACCGGTCCCACATGTGGCGGCGACGCAGGTCTGGCTAATTAACACCATTATTGTTTTCCTGCAAATTACCATTCCCTGACAAAACACAACTGAAGAGTGCTTAAACACACTCAAGTATAGGGGACATTTTTTTAATTAAAAACCTGTTTTTGACGTGGTTTTGTGTCAAAGAAGTTCATGACTGTCACACCAACTGAAATTAAATATTGCTTATTGGACAAGCTAAAATAGAACTGAAATAAGAAAACTGTTTTTAGGTCATGTTTGCCTAAGCTTTCAGTTGTATAGGAGTTTTACATCGTAGACAAATGTTATTTAATCTGTTCACTGAAGTTTAACCTCTTAAATAGGGGTATTATGCTTTTTTCAATCACATAGCACCAGTCTATAGCATACTACAATGATGACGTAACCTTCTGTTGGTCTGTATATGCAGTAAGTTAAAATAACTGCCTTGAATAAAATTGCTCTCTCAAAATGGCTGTACTGAACGTCTTGAAATAGGCCTCCGTCTCTTTAAGAAGCTTTCCGACACGCCCCCTTCAGCACACTGCTGTGGCATCTAAACAACAACACTGTGCAGGGAGGGGGCTCTGCTGAACTGAGGAGCAGTGGTTGGTGGCTTGCCTGGTGACAAAAGGTCCAGAGGCGTCTCCAGGAGGTGGGGGCGTTCCTAGGAGGACTGAGGCATAGCTACACCTAAAATGGCTGCCGTCTAAGTTTTTACTGATTACTCAAAAATATGTGAATGAGCCAAGGCAACACTCCAGGCATGTGTTTAATGAGGGAATGACATAATAACATGATATAAAGCTTGAAAAAGTCGATTTTCACATAATACCCCCCCTTTAATCGCCGCCGTAACGGAGCACATTTTGTCCAGTTTGGCTTTACCCAAATCTAAAAGCTTCTCAACAGGAGAGCGACAGTGTAACGCCTCATTTGAAAGATCTACAAAAGTGATCAAAACGTTTTGTCGTGTTGTTGTCGTGATTTTGTCAAATTCTGGAAACGTTTTTGTCGTGTTTTTATCTCTTGTTGTTTTTGTTGCTCTTTTGCCATTTTTTTTTTTTTGCTTTTTAGTTGTGTTTTGGTCACATTTCGTCATTTCTTTTTTAACGGTTTATGTTGCATTTTCATTTCTTTTTTGTTGTGTTTTTGTCACTTTTATGTCGCTTTTCAGGCACTTTTTGGTCACATTTTTGTTGCGTCTTCACCCTCGTTTTTGTCACTATTTTGATGCATTTTTTTAAGCTTTTAGAATTGGGTAAAGCCGAACTGGAGAAAATTCGCTCGGTGAAGGGATGAAGGTTAAGGGATGAAGTGATGAGCACAAATGACACTTCAAGAACCTTTGTCTCCAAAAGTTCATAAAAAACGTAAAAGACGGAAGACTTCAGAGATTTTGCAATTTGCTGTAGCGTCTTTGATATGGGCATTGTGTCAGCTAATATTGCGATAACAGTTTGGTGATGTAATGTGCGGGCCTAATGACAGTAATCAGAGCTCAAATCCATACATGTGTTTTCTCATTTTCCAGAGCATTTGTAACACTTAATGCACTGAAGCTGCCCTGGAGAGAGTCCGTGTTTGACCCTGTAAAATGCATTGTCTACAACAGATAATGGCGTTACAGCGCAATTATTTAATTATAAACCTAGATGTCAATTTCATTTTCTGAATAGGCGGCGTGAGAAGCAAATTAACTGTTCAATCTCCCTCTGAAGGCAATTTCCCTTTATGGCTCGCGCGTGTTTCTTCCCAGCAGCTCTCTTCAAGTGACAGAACGCTTGAAATGCCAACTCCACTCCACCACCAGCAAAATGTGGGAAATTATTTTTTTGTTATGAAAATCATTACACCCCCCACGGAGATCAAACCGAGCCTTACCTTCAGACACGACAGATGCAACTGAGTGGTTTCTCGCCCTCCGTGTTTAGATTGTGTGCATCGTTAATATTTATGTGTTTTCGTGCTGCCCGTGCACGAGGATGCGCATGTGTGTGTGGGGGGGGGGGGGGGGGTATTTGCATCGAGCCTGTTAATTGGACTCATTAGACGGAGCTCGTGCAAGACTCCTGAGAGAATCGCCCCGGCTCTTCCTCTTTTTGTCTGTTTGGCTTTGATCTTCTCACACTGATATGGTCTTAACCTCAACAAACCACGGCCCCGCGCCCTTCCTCCGCTGTGTGCGCTCTATCTAAGGCGAACCATAAGTTGCCCCAGCAGCGAGCGCTTGACCCCGCTCTTCCCCTCTCAGATAAGTGCAGCTCCCTCTGACCTCTGCGGCTTCTTTCAGAGCCACATCTGTTCCCATGCCTCATTAACTTCCTTCTTAGCCACTCAGTGCACCCCACCCACATCTCGCCATTGTTTTCTCCTTTTCAATGTGTGCTTGTGTCCGTTTAAAACCTGAGTGCAATTACCTGTGCATCTAGTGTTGCCCTCCGTGGGTTCGAACCCGGGCAGGCAGGCGCAGGTCGTGGTTGGCTGGCCCACCCACTGGCCGTCCTCCCCACAGAAGAGGTTGGGGGGTGGGGTCTGGGCCCCTGCTGTGAGGCGTGCTCCACACAGACGCCCTGCGCCTCCTGGACGAGGGAACGAGGGATGGTCTCAGGGAAGCTCGAAAGGCTGTTGACCAAAGCAGGGCACTTTTTAAAGAACACCCGGACAGACAGCAGAGCCATACAGGCGCCCTGGGACTGGAACGCCAAGTAAAATCCCCTCTTGGATATGGGGCCGATCCGTAAGGTCTTCACATTGGTCTTTTTCACCCCTCCCTTCTTTAGGAGAAAGTCTGCAGCCACTGTGTCCACCTAAAGCAGGAAGAAAGACAAAAGATCATTATGTAATGGCACGAGTCCAACTCCCGGAGTCCAATCTAAAAGCAGCAGCACTGTGGTTTTGTATGTTTTTGCCATTTTACCTACACATATGCTTTACATTATTGATCAGTTTCCAAAGCGCAGTGACTTCAGATTGATGTTCTACCTTCTTGGCAGCCATTGTTCCCCATTTGTTCAAGAGCGAGCGCTTTGAACTCGTGGAGACCTGGAACGTGCTTGTGATGGTGATTCATCACAGAGAACATTTCATCACTTTTATTTCTCTGTCAGAGTTACATTATTAAAAGGCAGTAAAGTTGAGGAGAGGACCGAGTGTGTTTGTCGCGCGGTATAAGAACACACTGCAGCTTTCCAATGCTTTAATAAAACAACAGTGCTGCCATCGTGAACCATTTGTTGTGAAAATGAAACCACAGAATGGAAAATGGTCTTACAAAGACAATATATTCCTATGAACATTTTATCTATTGAAAAAATAACACACCTTGGAACGCAAACACTGAAACACTGAAAATCCTTTTTACCACTCTGATCTGATAGTGAGCAATGAAATGCAATGTTTGTATGAATATTGCTAAGACCTTGTTCACACATGCAGCTCTCGGCACACAATAGGGATGCAGTGTGGGCGTACCTTGACGTATGGGTTCTCCATCCAGGGCGGGTAAGTGGCAGTAGCTTCGTTAGTGTCGGCCTGGTAATAGTACAGGTTAAATGTTTCTTTGCAGCTGCGGTGGTGCGTTCCCCGCGAGGAGCACTCCATCATGGTGAATGTCAGCTCCACGTACACCTGGGACGCTCCTCTGCGCTGGATGAAGCCGCTGCGCAGCCATTGGCTTGAAGAGCTGTCCATCTGACAGATCTCATAAGTCCTCACGCTGTTATTTTCTTCATCCAGACCACTTACTTCCTCCCACTGCGAGGAAACGGGAGAACAAAGCCTTGTCAAACCTCACGTTGAACAAACATCTGTTATGACCTAAAAAAAATTCAAGTCACTTCCACAACACTCTCAACAAATCTTTACTACGTTTTACAAGAGTCTTAAAATAAATGGGCTTTTCATCACAAAGAATAGTGCCCGCTGTACCGAACCTGTCGTTTGCGTGTTGGGCAGTCGGGGCCCGCTGTGGAGTCTAGACCAAGCCAAATCTGAATCTAAGTGGTTAAATTATTGTCCCGCTGAGCTGCTGCTCCACAAGTGGGAATACAGCCCTTACTTGTCAAACAGAGCACACCGCAGCACAAAGCCTCCAAAACAGGCACAGTTTCTAGTCCTCAGATATGTTTTGGACGCCGGGTTGAAGAGGGACAACACAAAGAACATGAAGCGCCGCCGTTCTGAAGAAACCTACGCATAAAAAGCGTTCTTGTTTGAAGTGAGTCAACAGCAAACATATTCAGCATCACTCTGTTCCCATGAGGAGCAAACAAGCAAGAAATTTACATAGTTGGGACAGAATTGAGCAGATTCACCAAACTTGAGGCTTAGAAATTCCGTTATGTAAATATGTAAATCTTTAAAAATCCATTTGCGGATGATGTGTGGAATGAGGCGGGACACTAGTCTGAATGAATTACTGTGCAGCAGCAGAGCACTCGGAGTCAGGTCTGAACCTCTTTAAGGAAAGCACTGGGAACTTCCCTTTCATCCTGCATGCGCTACTGTGTACCGTGTAAACAAATTAAGTACTAAATATAGGCAGGATATATTTGAAAACATTTATTTAAGACGATGGCTGCGGCTGCTGTTTGAAGGTCTTCACATAGACCGTTACGTATCATGTACTCTCAAGGAAAAGATGAGAGAAGATAATGTGTCAAAACATGTTACTAGGTGGAACCGTGCCACTAAACACAGCCATAAACATAAAAATGGTATTGTGACACAAATGTCAATATGCCTGCAGTTTTACACATGCAGTAAGTTGTTTTGATTCATAGAATATATACAGTTGTGCTCAGAAGTTTATATACCCTGGCAGAACTTTTGATTTTGTTGACTATTTTTCAAGAATATGAATGATTGTCACTCATAGTTAGTGGTTGTGTGAAGCCATGTATGATGAAACAACTGAGTTTGCTATTTTTAAATCATAATGAAAAATTGCTGGTGGCATCAGTGAACCAGCTCCATATTCCACAGTAGGTATGGTGCACTTTTTTCTTTTGTCCATGATGGCCTATGATGAAAAGTGCACCATAGCTACTGTGAGATATGGAGGTGGTTCACTGATGCCACTGGCTCCAGCAGAATAAAGTGAAGGTCCCGTTAGTGTCCATCTCAGTCTCCTGACCTCAATATCATTGAATCACTGTGGGGAGAGCTCAAACATGCAGTACATGCAAGACAGCCCAGGAATTTACAGGTACTCGAGGCTTTTTGCCAAGAAGAATCAATGGGCCGCTTTACCATCAGACAAAATAAAGAACCTCATTCACTACGACCACAAAAGATTCCAAGCTGTCGTTGCTGCTAAAGGGGGAAATACACAGTATTATAACTGGGGTTGGTCTTTCTTTTTCATTATGATTTAAAAATAGCAAACTCTGTTGTTTCGCCATAAATGGCTTCACACAACCACTAACTATGAGTGAAAAAACAACTTTTTGTGTTATCTTTCATATCCTTTGAAACATTCTGCCAGGGTATGTAAACGTTTGAGCACAACTGTATATGTTTCAATAAAGTTGAAGAAAAGGATTCTCCGACTTTTTACAAGTTTATCGTGAGGGCTAAATCAGTTCCAACCCAGATTGGACCCAGTAAAAAAGAATGTTACAGCGATACCACATTAAACTAAGTAAGGACTACAGAAAAGAAAGCTCTTGAGTAAAGCCAGAAGAATCTCGTACACCGCAGATTGAGCACCGCTGAGATAGACTTCATGTTTCATCCTCAAGCTATTTAGCTGTGGTTGTATATCCCCCTGTTTACTGTGCCGGGAGGGTCCCAGGCTCAGATACCACAACAGAAAGCGAGCGGTCGTCATATTCTTTCATTGCGGCGGCAGTTCACACAAAACGCTCAGGGCCAAGGCTGATCACAGAGACGAGATACTGTACATGTTGTTTTTTTACATGGCAGAAACAGCTCTGACTCATGAAGCTATTGAGTGCACGTTTTTATTATCATCAGACGCCTAAACCAATGGCGACAAAAAAAAAGTTAAAGCGAGAATAGCTGTGAACTGTGCCAAAAGCTTGAACCCCTTCCCACTATGTTAATGAAATGAAAGCACTTTTTTAAATTACAAAAAGCCCACACTGTGTGTCCAATCGCGCTTGTCATTCAGCGCATTTTTTGAGCGAGGACAGCTTTAAGAAATTTAATCAAGCCACATTTTTACTCTTACAAATGAGACTTCTGATATAGTGATTCAAATGAAAGGCGCCTGAAAACCAATCATCTGCTCGCCTTTTTTTTTCTGAATCAAAGGCGCAGACGCGTTTGTGGAGTAGCGAGTGTTTCCGTCCTGTCTCAGATATATCCTTGCCAGCATCACTCCAACCATTTTCCCTGAGAGACATTAGCGAGAGGAGCCGTTTTGGTCACTGATACTGCTGGCACACAGACCCTTAGCAACCGCTCTTCAGCTGATCGCATTACAAATATGTCTTTTTCTGACTCACATGCTCAAAACTGTGGGCGCTACGCATGGAGGCCAAGGCTGGTGGGATTTATCAAAGCATCTGTTTTTAATACACTCTGAGCCCAATGTGTTTCTTTTACTCTGTCAGTTACCTGCCATATATGGAGCTCTTTTATAGACAGAGTAACAAAGGAACAGCTGGAAGCCAAAAAGCCCAGCCATCGTGAGGCCTCTGTTAGGAATACAGATAACAGAGTGAAGCTTGGGTTACATACCTCAGGCTTGGCATGAGAAAAGATGGTCCATCTGAGATCAGAAGTCTCAGCCTTGGTGTTCATCAGGACCTCTGCGGAGGAGACATAAAAACATGCAAGTCAGTGTAAAAATGACATCGTTTCTCCAACTCCACAACAGCCAGAGAAATGCAATTTAAAGTCGTTCTGTGAACATATTTTGGGACCCGAGCAGCATACCAAGTAGGTGCCATGGCTTACACTGGGATTAGGTGAGAAGATGGAGTTTCTCCAGTCAATTACATCTTTAGGACCATGCTCACTACTACTTTAAAATAGGCCTCCCCTGCATCTATTTGTTTCTGTCGCTCTGCCAGTGCTGTTCCCATACGACACCAGGCTCCCGGCCACTCCAAACCTGGCAAAATGAGCCTTTTGTCCACAGAGAAAAGGGACACGTAGTGAAAACAGGCTATTGACGAGGCTTACATAGACACCAACATAAAGACAGCAGCAAAGAGGGGAGACAGGAGTATGGAAAAATGTAAGCCCTCCCCAGTCACGACGTGTGATTACAATAGAATTGATTTTTGTAATCTTTTGAAGGGCAGGCTGCCAGCACGGAGCAGCCCCGCTATGATTCAGGATCCCAATAAACACGGGGCCCGAACTGCATGTTAGTCGAGCATCCAGGTGGAGGTGGAAGGGCTGCATTCATTTGGGCACATCTCTTTTCCTGAGCCGTCTTAGCAGATTGCCTGTCCTGAATTGTGACTCGTATTTAAACTGATGGGATGCTGCTCCTGTCACACAAAGTCTTTTAGAGCCCAACATGTTCCTTTCCAAAGCTCATCTCGAGGGTCGGCCTGTTAGGATTTACCAATAAACAGGATTTAATACGTCTGCGGCGCCATGATGAAGGAGATTGTGTGCCCGAGAATGGGACGCCTGAAGAAATGGAAGATTTGGTGCGCATTTATCATTGAGGTTATTAAGATGTTTTGTTGAACTAGACTTTCCATAAAAAGTTCAGAAGTAAAGTCTGGCGACCTAGATTCACTACTACACTGTCTCACACATTCCCAGCTGCATTCAAACCGAGATTTCCTCCTCAGCAAATGAATACTTTTTCAACAGGGCTGCACAATATATGCCAAATTACTGTTAGTGCGGCTAAGAAGATGGTGGAAACCAGAGTTGTTGTCTCCCTTTGTTTAAGGAGATATACTGCGAACTTGAACACATCTTGATATATTGTTGCATTCATATGAAATTTGGTTTAAAAAAGAAAAAAAGCACACATTGATTCTGGACAACGTGGAAGTGTTGCTTTCTCCACTGTGTACAACATGCTGGTGCCACCTCCCACGTGCCGCCACATGCTCTTCCATGGCAGAACATCAGCTCTGCGCACATGCGGTCAGCACTTCATGGTAAATACGGCTTCTCTTGTGAAATGGTAAAATCCCTCTGTTATTTCTTTTCATTGTACCATTTGGTGTTTACCACGTGACGCGCCCTCCCTTCAAATCCCCAATGTTAAAAGCCCATTCACTTTCCCTATAAAATGTTTTAATACAGACTCATTTACAGTAAAAGAGTGCCATAGATGAAATGGTGTGTGTAAGTATGTGACTCTGTGGGTCCTGTTATTCCTTAATGACTGCACTGATCACTCAATCACACCCACAGCTGCTCACATATCATCCCCTGCTAATTTCATACAGTACAATTCACACACAGACCCGGCCACTTCCCTCCTAATCCATTTTTCCTCTTCTGTTCATTGAAATGACTTGAATCTGTATTATTAAATTCCACAATGTTAAAGCGGATTTCCCATTTCCAAGCTGTAAGTGACATGTCCTTGCTGCGGCGCATACAGGAATTCACCTCATCACGCCTCGCAGTCGCCCAAAAACATTGCACTTCAGAATGGAGGGTAAAAAGTAGTGCTTTAAATGTATGCTGAAAAAGACTCCGCAGTTACGTAAAACCTTGCACTTGCGCTGGACGATGTTGCGATTAGAATTACATGTTTGATACTAGAGATAAATAGATATGACCTTCTTTACAGTGGTTCATAAAAATTTCAGAACAAACCGCAGCTTTAACAAGGGATGCTTTCCGCGCCGGGAGCATTTTACACAATGTCCAAACTCCACTCCAAACAATGAGCTGCTACTGCCACAGAATTGGCTGCAGACCTGTCGATTCGATAAAAAATTGACAAATTGCACAGCACTACTTCACACTTTGGTATATCTCTCGTAAATAGTTGGCTGCATTTACTGGAGAGGTGAATGCGGATAATTGGATGCCGGGCGGCCCGAGAATGTCAGACATTTTGCACATTTAAGTCCACTTGACATAATTTCGAGAACACCTCCCGATAATAGTGACTCTTTCGTAAAGCACACCTGCCCGTGCTTTTGAAGGAGAAAAAAACGGCAGGCCACGGGCATCCTAATCACTGTTTATCTCTGCTCTGTCATTAGGCTTTATGAGACAGGATGCCGGAGCGTGTCTATGAGATGCTAAGTGTTTCTTATTACGTGCTTGCCTAGGCTCCTTCGGCCCTTCACGTTCTTGCCTTTCACTCAAGCGTACAGACTCGAGTCGAGGAGGGAGGAAGTCGCCGTTTCCCCCCTGCATTCTTTCAGCAGCGCCGGGCCACCCACCGCCGGAAAATTGCCCTGAGTGCAAGAAAAACCGAGAAACAATACGGATTCGTCATGTCGCCATATTTACCGCCCAAAACAAACAATTGTACAGTTATTACAGTACAATTGCCTGAGTATTAGAAGTAGACAAAACAGAAATCTGAAACTCCGATCGATTTGGCAAGATATGAAACGTAGCTTGTTTGGTTTTCTTCTTGTTATCGTCTTGTAATACGGTATCAAAGGTTTTAAACAAACCCCTCCTGATGATTTGCATTGTAATCCTGCATTTGAGTTCAAGGTAATGTTTGTAGGACGCGCTCTTAGTAGTTTAAAAAGACACAACTGAACTTTGGTTGCCTTAAGCTGCATATGAGGAGACAAGCACAAGCTCAGGACCTCCAGGCTTCCGTCACTGAGCTTTAACGACTGGAGGCTGCACTTTCACTAATTAGGACTGGATTGGGGACAGAGGCTGGCATTGTGTTCTTTCCCAAACTGGTTTTAGTCATAGGAACTAGCAAGTGTGGGGCTCATTCTGCTTTCTAATCGGGCAATTGTTTAGAGCAGAGGTGGGTAAACTGCAGCCAGATCCGGCCCCGAAGCAATTTAGTTTTTTATTTTATTTTATTTAGTCAACAGGATCTCAGCACTCATTTCAAATCCCTTACCAATTGATTTTCTTCACTATTTGGAGTCGGCAATGTTTGTTTATTTTACATAACTCTTTTTTCTATTTGACCTATACACCACATAGCCAATTATTGAATATTTACAGATTACTATGGTTCTCAATTGTCTCCATTGTGTGTGAATGAGAGTATGAATGGGTGAGTGGTTCCTTAATGTAAAGCGCTTTGAGAACCAAATGAAGGTAGAAAAGCGCTAAATGTGACCAATTACCTCATCAGTACCAGCTCTTCAAAAAATATAATTTTGTGCATTTTACAATGGGAGAAAGTTGAGCACAATTAAGTTTGAGTAATAGTTGGTACCGCCATCGGACGCAATTAAGGATTTAATGTGGCCCCTTGTAGAAATTAATTATCCCTGGTGAAGAGAACCAAATAATAATAATAATAATGGTTTACACTTGTATCGCGCTTTACAAGCCTGTATTACCAAGTTTCTCAAAGTGTCACCCTCTGGTCATTATTAGTTGATCCATACTCGTGGTGGTGAGCTACTATTGCAGCCACAGCTGCCGGTAGACTGATTGAAGCGAGGCTACAAGTCTGTGCCCTCGGCCCCTCGGACCAACACCAACCCCTCACTCACACATTACATTCATTCTGGCCTATTGTCCATGTTTTTCGTGTTAGGGAAAACCGGAGTGCCTGCAGGAAACCTACACAGACACGGGGAGAAACTCCACACAGAAAGGCCCCGTGGTCCAGGTGGGAATCGAACCTGGACCTTCTAGCTGTGCAGCACGAGCACTAACAGTTGTGCTACCGTGCAAGAGTCAAAAATGTCTAGAGACCCGCATAGGCCATGTTTATGTTTAACATTTTACATACTCTACTAGGGATGCAACGATTCACTCAAGCCCGATTCGATTCGATTTCCAATTTTAAGTTCCCGATTTCGATTTTTTTCCCCCAATTTTTTTAACCTTTTTTTTTGAGAAAAGTAATACGACTCATTTATACCAATGTTTCTTTTGTTTTAACATCTGCATTTTTGTCCTTAACTGTCTCAGTAAGAGAACTTAACATTACAAAAAAATTACAAGACATGAAAATGAACTATAATCATTTTGACATGTGTGCTTGTAAATTTACATGTTTTCAGCATAACTAAGATGTGTAGCAAAGCAAACATTTTGATTTTACTAAACCTTTTTTTTTTTTTGCAGTTTGAACACAATATTACCATTTAGAACTAACATTACAGTGCAGTTTTTGCACCTGGAGGCTGTGTGAGGGTTGCGAAGGGGCTGTGTGAGGCGAGGGGAGGTGTTGAGCTTGTCTTGAGAAAAAGTTTGCTCGCTGTTTCTAACGATGCAATGTGAGAATAAAGCTATTCCGGTCGGACAAAATGGAGTAGCTGAGGGTGGCTTTAACATCGATTTTATTTTTTACATCGATTCACATTTTATACATTTTTTTTTTTTACATATGAAATCTATTTTCGATGAATTGTTACGAGCAACCTTTAGTTTTAGTTGAGTTACATCACAAAGATCCTTGTTGAGTTAACCACGGATTCAATTCAGTCTTGCACTATTGGTAACAGGATGCCAAATATTTCCTGATACTTGGTGTGAAAAGTTTGCAAATAATTGATGTAGGCTAAACTATCACAAGGAGCTTGGCACAGTTTGCTTCGGCGTCAGCGCAGTCCCATGCAGGAGGACGTATTGAGTTTTGGGAAACATCGGGCGCGACAATAGCGGTTGTTGTACTGGTTTTCTTTAACGCTAACCTGAGCCCGGATCGGTGACAAAGGCTTATGCTATGCAGCGAATACAACACCCTCGTTCTCTGTACAGGTGTCTTGAGGCTTTAGACGATTGACCTCATCATCAGAACCAGTCCTATTTGATGTGAAGCCATGTTTTCATATTATCGGCACAGTGGAAACACCTCCCTGACAGCCTTATGCTTCAGTGGCTCGGCGGTGCAATAGGGAAATTACAGGCCTCGGAACATTTGCGCCGCTTTGACTACAATTAGACAAGATTTTAATTAAAGAAACAGAGTGCCAATTAGCCTGGCAAACTTAGAGTGGAAAGAGGAGGAGAGTTGGAGATGTTATAACATGTAAAAACAGATTGAGTTAACTGTAGGGGAAATGTCAACTTTCATCCTTATTTAAAAACATCTATATTATTCACTTTCTCTCAAAGCAAAGGAGAGTAAATTGATAAGGCATTGCTTTGGTTCTTACACATGAGTTTTAATTTGATCAGATATATAAACAACATGAAAAGTAGTGAGCAATAAACAACTATCCCAAAAAAGACCACAAAGGTGACTTGAAACTTTGTAAGGTATATTCCTCTAATTTGCAATTCCAATAAGCTCACAAAAAAATCTGATATATCTGATGCCTCTAAGAATGTTTGTCCCATTTCCTGAGGCGGTAAAGTCTTGTTTTATACCAAGTTTAAAAATCCGCAAGGTATCACTCCGAATCCTCAGCGCCTCTGAGATTAATGCTAAGGTGTGTTTCAAATTCTGTAAAGCTAATGCGCCGACACCGCGTGAGCTCCGGGATGTTCTGGCGCCTTAAGCCATTTCAAACCTTTATTTAAAGGATTTTCGCGTTGGTCAATGTTTACAGATTTTGATCACAACATTAGCAGAGATGGATTTACATAGCAATGAACAGAGGCTCCATCGCTGCTTCGTAAGACTGAGGTAGCTTTGGTGGCAAACAGGCAGTTCCATTTGAAAAACAATGTGACTTTCAAATACTTTCTTGAATATTAACGTAACCACTTTACTTTATTTTTTACATTTCATCTTGGGGATTTTTTTTTCATCCAATTCATTTCAAAACAAGACTTACTAATTCTGGAATAAAACAAGGCTTACATGTAACTCAATGGAGAAAATAATGATCAAAACAGAATTAAGTGAATGTGCACTTTTGTTGGTCATCAAAATGTAAAAGAAGTTGAAAAAGAATTGAAAAAGAGGAGAAAATTTGGCAAAAATTTAGGGAAAAAATTTAAACGTTTGGGATGAAATTTGAGGTGAAATTGTGAAAAAACATTGGAAAAAACATGTAGAAAGAAAAACAGAATTGAGGAAAAAGTGCAAAAAATTGGGAAAAACAAGTGGAAAAATTTGGGGGGAAATTAGTAAATTTAGGGGGAAAATGGGGGAAAAATTTGAAATTTTGGGGAAATTTAGGGGAAAACATTGGAAAAAATATGGAAAATGTTGGGGGAAAATCTTGAGAAAATTGGGGCAAAAAAAAGAGAAACATTTGGAAAGTGTTTTTCATTTCATCTGATTAATTTCAAAACAAGACTTACTAAATCAGGAGACAAGGCTTAAATGTAACTCAGTGGAGAAAATATTGACCAAAACAGAACGAATGCCCATTTAGAAGTTACTGTGCACTTTTGTTTTAGGCTAGGTTAGCAAAAAGAGGGAATACTTTGGTGATTTCACGATAATATTGGGGCTTCTTGCGATATGGATACTGCATCATATTGTCATCACAACAATTTGTCGATACATTGTGCGGCCCTTTTGCGAATACAAATCTAGAGAGCCCCTAATGGACACCAACAGACTTTGTTAGTGCCACATAACTTGGCTGATGTTTAGGTGACTCCCGTTCCTTGAACCACAACGGCATAAATGATGTAAGGAATCCCCCCTTCCTTACATAAACCTAATGTCACCTTTAAAATATGCCACTTTAGACTGTCCTTGGCCTTAGGGGTTATCTACCTCCATGCACACATTAAACCGGCCGTGCTTCAGCACAAAGACCTTCCCGTCATGTGTCTCTATTGTTTGAGAGCGGAGCATACACATGAGGACGTAGATGTTTAGAAGTTAATGATCTAGATGTGGCTTTGTCGGAGAGTTTGGTCTAGTGGGATTAGACCTCGGTTTCCTGCAGCGTCTGTCCCTTTCCTGTCTCCCGGTCTTTGGTGGGGAGGCGGCCCCCGTGAGCCAAATATGCACATCTCTCAGCGCGGTCACTCCACAAATCACTCTATGACCGCTCACTACTGTTTAACAAAGGGCCTTTTGAAGTCTCTTAATGTATGGAGATGGGAGGGGAGAGGCGCTAATGGTCTACAACACTCAGGACGTTTACATGAAGAGGATACTGTTAGTATCCTCTCGTCTCGAATACGCCCTCACAGCAAGAATTCTCATTTTGGGCAAACAACAAATGAACTGCAGTATTCCCAAACGCGACTCTGACCTCATCAGGAAGGGCACCGGGCAAATTATTTACTTTGGTAGCCCCACAACAAATAAACTGCTTTGAAAGAAGTGGGTATATGCTAATAAAGTAATTTAGTTGGTACTAGAGGTTAAAAAGATTCTGAATGAACTAACAAAAGCTAAATGGAAATTCATCATCATTTTGAATGGTATTACAATAGCCACCAATGAAAAGAACATCACAACAACAATATGGACAAAAACACTTAACTAACAAATTTGATGTTCATTTGACGGGGGGAAAAACGGGTTGGATGAATTGTTTCTGAATTGAATCAAGAGCCTCTGTATCCAAATTGAAAGGGGAAATATCCAGAATTCCCAAGCTAATCACAAAGTAAACTTGATGAAAAACACAAAATGTTCACAACGAAAATCTTTAGGCCGCTAACATCTTAACCCTCTCAACCACTGTTTAACAAAAGCCTTTGAAGCGCCCCGTAACATATGGAGCAGGAGTTAAAGGGGAGGCGTTAATGTTTGACACTGTACTTTGTCTTAATCTCCGTTGCATGCGAATTGCTGTGGGTGCTTGGTTGGCGTCCCAGGACAGGATGTGTGGCCTAGATCAGGGAGGAAGCTTCAAACTGGACAGTTACCAAAGACACCTCGCGGCCCGACCCTCAACACAGCTGGGACCCGCAGCCGCTGACCCAGAGCACAGAGGATTAAGTACACATCTCTGATAACTGACCTCTGGATCTTCTGGCTCAAGTTTACACAGTAGTAGAGCGGCCAATAGGCAGTGGCACACCACCCCTTTAATAATTTCCCTCCGTGTTTTAGATTTGAGAATATCTGCTCTGCACGACTGCATCAATCTCCACTGTAAATAAGTCCCTCTACTTTAAGCTAATAATAAACAGGTGAACGGGAGATTTCTGGCTGTTGTTCAGATTGAATTTATGTTTCTGGTTCAGGGAAAATAACCAGATTAATCTTCTCTAATTTTAGCCTGGACTTGCATCTTTTACACAGCTGAGGAAATAGTAGAACAAAGAAAGGACTAATGGCGTAAACTACAATTTTGAATAAACAGAACAGCTCAGGGTAAACGGAGGTAAAGTGCAGGAAGTCGGGACGTGAACCAAGATGTTGGCCGCCTGAAACAAATGTGTGCAGCCTGAAACACTGCTGCACACATTAGAAAACTGTACTGATTACTGTAAGGTTGCAAAACATAATTATGAGTCGGGCTGGGTACCGTTTTCTACAACAATACCAGTTGTTGTAGAAAAAAAAGGTTTAGTTACTACAGGTATCGAAAAAATAAAAGTATCAAAAGCAGGTACCGAAAAGAAATATAAAGTCTTTATATTCAAGTTTTGATGCTGTTGTTCATAAAAAAATTAAAGAAATAAAAAATGAAACACAAGTTGAAAAATAATTGAAGGGGGGGGAATTGGTGAAAAAATTGGTGAAAAAATAAAAATTGGAAAAAATAAGGAAGAATTGAGGAAAACAAGTGGGAAAATTGAGGCAAATTTGGGACAAAACATTTAAACATTTGGGAAAAAACTGGTAAAATTTTTGCCTGGCTATCGCCAGACTAAATATCACAAGTTATATTTAGTCTGGGACCACCAATTCATTTTCTCGTAGGAGAGGCGTGGTTTACGATTGTCCATAGCCGTTTATTGGGCGCTACGAATGTTTATCATAAGCGTCTATACGTAGCCATAGCCAATCGTATCATCGTATCAGATGACGTATGACGTACCAGCTGTAAACTTTTGTGCTAAACTATTTAGAACACGGTCTAAAGCTTGATCGAAAGATGGCGTTGCGTCTGCTGCTGTCATGCTTGATCCGTTAGTACACTGTTTTAAAAAAAATCCGTAAACAAACTACAAGCTACAAGTACAGTATGTCGAATAGCACACCATCGTTACCGTCCCTCCTCGTTCTGTGATTAGTCCCCAAATCCATGCGAAGATTTCCACCATGGTCCCCAGACTGCTGTGCTGTTCAAAATGATTCCAACGAACACAGCAGCATGGTATTCCCAGGCTAGTAAAATTTGGTGCAAAATGTGAAAAAATTGGGGAGAAAAAAATTACATTTTGGGGAAATTGGGGGGGAAAAATTGGGAAATGTAGGTTAAATTTTTTATTTTTTTATTTTTATTTACGGATCCAACATGACAGCAGCAGACACGACGCCATCTTTCGATCAAGCTTAGTTTAGTACTAAATAGTTTAGTACGAAAGCTGTTGATGGTAAAATGGTAAATGAACTCAACTTATATAGCGCTTTTCCACCTACATTAGGCACTCAAAGCGCTTTACAGCAAGGATCCACTCACCCATTCACTCTCTCATTCATACACCAGTGTACGCAGACACTGGAGGCAAGTAGGGTGAAGTGTCTTGCCCAAGGACCAACGACAGTGTGCCGGAGCTGGATTGAACCCATGACCTCCGATCACGAGACGACCCGCTCTACCACCTGCGCCCCATCGCCGTCATCTGATACATGATACGATGGCTATGGCTACATGCAGACATATGATAGACATTCATAGCCCATAAACGGCTAAGAACAATCGGAAACCACACTTTCCTATGAGAAATTAATTGGTGGTGCCAGACTAATATCGTTGTGATTTAGTCTGCGTTAGCCAGGCTAGCAAAATAGAAAACTTGGAAAGTTTTTTCCGCCTTTGTAGTTAAAGTAGTTCTTGGTTTCACTCAACAATGATACAAATGCAAATAAATTAAATGGAAGGAAAAGGAATACATAAGTATCGTTCAGGTATCGGTATTGAAAACCAAGTATCGTTAACGTACCAGTATCGAAAAACCGTAACCAGCCCTAAGTATGTGTTTATACATCAGGCATGTTGAAACACCTGCTTCAAACTCTATAGGCCTAGAAACGGGGCGATTTTTCTTCAGTGTCAAACTTTGTATAAAAAGGGGTTAACTGGGGGTTAGGGGGAATTTGAGACGTCTACTTGGTTCAGTGGTGTTTTTAGAGCGCCGCCTCCAAGTAATGAGTTTTGACCCACGGTGTCAACTGCTCAGCGCTGCTTGTACATCTTGGACCCTGACTGCATTTTTCTTTAGACAAACAAAACACACATCGCCTGACTGTAAGGCCATTGACTGTTCCCGACAGACCAGACAGAGAGGTGCCTATAGGGTGCGCTGCCAAGAAAAGAAAATGGTAGTTATTTGGTGTAATTGTTAATCATTCAAAGATGTCCCAAATAAGAAATCTCGAAGGCTAAACATTTAATGGCCGGTGTTGTGTTGTGAATGATTGATTTGAATGTGTTGCCTTTAGAGCATATTTCTCCTCTTTGGGATATCGATCGGGCCTTTGCAGTGAATTCACCTCCCGCTACTACCAATTATGGCCTGTGCTTTTCTCTTTGCGCTCTTCAAAAATAATTCAATGGAAAACTAAAAAAGCCTCCAGGAGAACAATGTTGCAGGCTACACAGAGTCCCTAGTGGCTTCCCGGGTGCAGAGGCATCGCGAGGGGAATAAATTTGCAGCGAGTTAAAAGCATTTTCTCGAATCTATAGATATGGGAAGACATTACTGTGAAACAGACGGCGGCTAAAAGGGGATGAACTGTGTGGACTGATGACTGCAAATTTCCTAGATAAAGAAATAGATGAATAATGTCTCTCAGGTTTTCTTTTATCTCATAGAGGTCGCTTCTTGATGGTCAAAGGGATACAGTGTAAGACATGCAAACAACAACTGGATAAATATGATGACATCTTTGATTTACTCGAGTACAAAGAGCAAAGTGTTTTTGATGTTCAAGCGCTTAAAATTCAACGCATAACCTCCTAAAAGCTGGAAAACTTTTCTCATTCCTTTGGAGTGGAGACCTTGATGTTGCAGATTAAAAGCAGGTGCATTTGTAAACAGATGTGTGCGCAGACGCGGTCATGAGAGACAATTGCGCTGAAACGTTTGGGGCCGCGCTTCGGAGGTTTGACTGTTTGAGATGACGTCAGAAAGGTTGCAAAGTGTCAGGCTGTCAATTAACTCGCTTCTGCAGGAAAACACACAGCATGTCTGGGGAGGAAGAGTTGTTCATTAGGAAACAGGGAGAGCAGAATAGTCCACACTAGCACAAGAACATACTGAAAAAGCTAATTGGAATTTTAATGTTACAATTAGAAAATATTGCAAAGACTTTACATTTGTAGGCTGTACGATATGCTTAGCAAACATTCAAAATATCTTATCAACATTGTATGGTCTAAAAGCTGCCTGTAGTTTTGACTGCTATAAACATGTGATAAAATGCATGTGATTTGTGTATTAAATAGCAGCTCATATTTCAATCTACTCTCATATATATATTAAAATAAATCTAAATCCAAGCAGAATTGCAACACTAGACAGAATTTTTCCAATATTATGCAGCCCTAATGTACTTTTGCATAACATCAGTTTATACAGCCCCATTATAATAACCATGATGTCTTCTATGAACACATTTTAAAAACATATCTTCTGAAAGCCCCAGAGGATAATTGAGATACAGTACAGTATCAGGTATACAGCGCGACCTTACACTTCAATAGAAACCCTGGGAAAAGTATTCATACAAGTCTTTGGTAAACCTTCCTGATCTACGCCTGGAGTATCCATCGACCGTGTTCTTTGTACAAACCTAACAACAAACCCAGCGTCAGATTTGCTCTCATCTTCTATAGCAGGCTTGAAGGCAGCTCAGCACAACTATGTGTCATCACTACAAAAGCACCCTGGGAAAAGGCATGTTTCCCCCCCCATTTCAAACCCTGATCATCCTTTGTGGTGTTTGCGCAGAGGTGAAAGGCCACGGTCAGCCATGGTCCGGACTCCCTGCTATGTGGGCACTCTGGACCCCGCGGTGCCAAAAGCCGGATGATCTTCCTAAGCAGCAGGTGATGCACAGTCTGTCATGTTTGTGGTTGCTTCATATAATGGGATGTCAAGGACTGGACAGCTGGACAACTACAAGTTAATTATTGGCATATGCCGGTCGTCTATTATTGATCAGGTATGCTGAATTATTGAATATGTAGGATATACGGCGTATTGTTCAAGCATAATACAAGCCCATAACCATAAAGGAGGGACTCTGTGATAAAGAAACGCACTGAACTGTTGCCATGTAAATGGAATATTGTTCCGACCTCAGTGTTGTGGGGTCGAGTCCCAGTAATTTGTTGAATCTCTTTCCCCACTCTATACTCCCTCTCATCCTGTCTTGTCTCATCCGATAAAGGCCTATGGGTCAAAAATCCTTCCAAAACAAACAACACACGCTGATCTGCATATGAGAACACTGAACAAAATTGAGCACATTTGGATAAAGAAATAAGATTCCTAATGGAACAAGCTTTTTCATTCAATTCAATTGTTTTGTCCCATTTCAAGTTAAGCATTTCTTATTTTAATGCAGTACTAAGTAACGCGTTTACCTAAATAAATCCTTTTCGTAGTCCCTCTGGGGCTAATGGAATGATTGGGGGGGTCTTTCATCTCCCCCTGGTGTCTCTGGCCAGAAAACCATGCTTGCAACTTGACTGCCACCGGGCGGAGCAAGCAATACACACTAATGTAACCACGAAGAAGAAGCTAACAGGCTAACGGGCAAAGCTAACTGTGGGATAGCACCACTTTAAACAGTATTTACAACCAAGTTTGAGTGAAAAAAAATATTTCCATTGTACAACTGGATGTACAACACCCCTCTCTCCCTTCGCTTATCTGTCAGCGTAGTATTTACTCTCCAAGACATTTAATAAGTTAAAAAATCGTAACTTGCTACGACACCTGCAGTTGCGCTTATGGCCGGGGCAAGAGTTACTTAGTACTGCTTTAAGTGCAAGAGTTACTTTTTCCAAGTTTAAGTGCTACAGGGCTTTCATTGGAAATAATGGATTCAATTTCAGCATAATTTCAGGCATTTTATTTTTATTATATCATTCAATGTATTGTCCCTTTTGCCAATATTGCCCCACAGTGGTGACTCTTAATAGCCTTTTGTTGCCCTGCCCCCATGACGTTTCGCAAATTTGATAAGAAAAGCTAATATGCCTTGCTTCATCACCAGTGATGGGGTTATTAACCAATAATGAACTTGTCCTTGTCTCACTTCTCATTTCCGCACAGAAGCAGAAGGAGCAGAAGAACTGACATCTGTTTGAGAAAACAAACCACAGAAGAGTGTTTTTAGATATAATCACATACAGTATGTGACACAGCTTTTTAAAATGTTGATTGAGTTCACCTCAAGCAAGATTTTGAAGACTCAACTTCATCCACTACGATCCATCTAACAACCGCCATGAACGCAAAAACGCCTGCTGCTGTAGTTAAAACAGCATTTTATCAAAGCCTTTTACTTAAGCGCAGTCTACACCCCATTTTAGGAGGAAGAAACTTGCAGAGAAATGTATGCATCCAGACACACACGGTGCGCTCAGTGACTAATCTGCAGTGGAGTGGACAGCTTGAAGCTAACAGTGCAGACTTCAGCTAAATAAACCATCCAAGGATTGACACATCTAAGTCGAGATACAAGGGTATAGACTCAGAGAGATTCCCCTCTTTATTCTGACAGACGATGCTCTTTATATGGAAACAACAATGACCATATTAAAGTTACAGATAATACTCCCCAGTCCATGAATGCCCCACAAGCCACACAAAAAATGAATGTTTACTGAGAGTGAGGATAGTTTCTTCTTTGAATTTGAATCAGTGGCATCATTTCCCTTCCTCAGCCGGTTGCATTATGACTTCAGCGGGGGGGCGAATTTATGAGTTCACAAACTGTTTGAAAGCCACACTTTTGTCCAATCACAGGAAAACGAACCAGCTCACACCAACAACGACTCCACTTTGAAAGAAATGGGGAGAGCAGACAATCAAATATCACAGGAGGAAGGTTTTGTGTATATGAGGGAAGAGAATATGTCGAACGCTTCTTTAACACTGGTGACCCTCTCCTTTGGAGCAGCTGAAGATGTGTGGAGGCAGGAGGGGGGCAGTCTTCTCAGGAATGCCTCCGCGGCTGCCGTATATAGCAGACAGCCCACTTGGTTCAGTGCGGTATATCTGAAGACAAGCCCAGAGAGACTTACCGGAGTCGTGTGCATGCATAAAGGTGCAGGCATCGCACGGTGTTGCTACTGAAACCTACAGATTGCATTTCCACATAAAATAGCCAAATCAAACACAAAGATTTAGGTCAAGTCATGCTGCTCGGAGAATATCCCGGGCTAAAATCGAATGGGCTCTGTACCACAGTGCAGTGGGGAAATTTTACATCAAGGTTTTAGATCAATTCTTGCTCATCCCCCTCAGATAGATTGGCATTGCTACACTGTATAAATGCCTTTTACAATAGACCAACATCACACTATATACCTGCATGCACAAGTCAGCTACGGCTATCATTTCAATTTAAATGATTGACAGTGAATATAGATTTTGTTTGTCTTTTAATTAAAGGCCTCCTGATCCCTTTCATAAACCTTCAAATAGACTCTAATAGAAAGCTGCAGGTGTGGATGAGCATCAGATGCAAATTGGCGACGCACATATTTAGCTCATTACCTTGCTTTGCCCCGTGTGCATTTTCTGTGTGGTTTGGAGTCGCACCATCTCTTTCCTTGACTCACTTCAAAGCCCATCCCTCTATAAGAGTGCCATTCTCCTTGGTGCTTATGGCTGATAGGCTGTGGCCTCATTCCCTGTACTGCTGCAGCCTGTCCCCATTGTGTCCCACTCTCTGGCAGAGCAACGTGTGGGTGGAGGACAGACCAGCGCACTCCAAACTGAATGCCTGACACGGATGTATGGGCTGTGTGCAAGTTTTTTGCACACGGGAGGGGGGGGGGGATTGGAAAGGCGGAGGTTGTCTCTCCTCGACCAAACTACCATCACCTGCAATCGGTTGCTTGCAGCATCATCGCGAGCGGGATCCAATGGGGTACTTGTGGCACTCAGACGCCTGTTTAACTCTTGAGGAAGCTAATCATCATATTGAGGGGCTGTGGATGATGACGGGGTTTGGGAAAAGAGTGGGGAGGAAGGCGGAGGGGGGATGTTGCTTTAAATGCAAATCCCTTTCTTATAAAAATCGGTTCCGTTTAAAAGGATTTCTGGGAAGCGATCCACATTTCCACGGCAAGAGAGACAGTCGGCAAGAGAAAACAGCATAGCACCAGTCAAACATCAAGGAGGCAGAGGACGTGGAAAGGATAACAAGAGAAAAGGCTACATGTCTGTAAAAGAAGGGATTGAGGCCCTTAGCGCTGAATAAAACCATCCATTTTTTTACATTCGCTGATTGAAGACGCTTGTGTTTAAGTTAAAGAAAACGAACTTGTCACAGTGCGACTTACACGTTGACAAGCGAAGGGATGACAAGGCCAAGACAAAGGTTTCTGTCTTCAGAGACTTCAAAATGGGACGCAATCACAGAAATGACTGTCAAGCGCTAGGAGAACCATAGAAATGTATGTAATCTACAAACCTTTCACTCATTCACGGACACGGCATTTCAATTGCAATACAGTGAAGGGTGACGACTTCTCTTTAATTGATAACCAAAACATTCTGAAATTATGCCGTTTTGAATTTAGCAATACAAGTTATCCTAGCGCTGGCTGGTCAATGGGAGTTCTTCTACACACATGGCTAGTTTGAATGGTTGACAGTTGCAGTGGACACATTTCCCTCTCGTAGCTTAAAACACACACCTGTCCTTAACCTTATTCAACGTTATTTTGGTTCCATTTACAAAACCAGCTGCCTATCTGAATATTGTCTAAAAACAGTAACATTATCTTTCCCCTTCTGCAAAGCAACATACTGACGCAGGCGGCCAACCCAGCTGCCTTCTACAAAATACCAGCACCAATCAAGAGTGCAGCACAAGATTTGAATACATTAGTTATTCCTGTTCACAGTGGGACATTAGTGCAGAGCAACAACTATCACAGAAAAGTTGAGCTTGTGGGCAAACGTCTTTGTCGACACGTTACAATGGTGCAACATATCAGCTAACGTTTCACAGCGTTTTGCGTGTACGCTAATCACGTCAGTGGGGCAGACAGGCACACATACAGTACGTGCTCATTAGTCCCACCTTGCCTCTGGCCTGTACCTACAGCACTAGCAGCTCACTTTTTGCGGACTGGAAGAATTGGTCTCCATCCAAAAGAAAGGTGTTACGTAACCTTTTTTCATTTTGACTGACTTCGGTTTTTAGACAGCCTCGCACCGGCATAAACAACTGCTGTGCGGAGCTGCTGGCGTCGAAAGACAGGTTCTGACGCCTCAACCCATTCTCCATCACTCCCCAGCTTCAAAATATTGTCAGGCAGCGAGACCGGGGCTGCTCTAAACAAATTATACTGGCTGTTGCAGGTCTGTAAGAAAACTGACTGGTAAACAGAAGCAGGCAACAGCTGCAGTAGCATCGCATTGTGTGAGAAAAGATGACTTAGCCAAAAAGATGTCACCAAAAGAGCCACGGAAACGTCAGAGGCCCGGCTAATTCGCCGCCAATTAGCATATGTAATACCTGTTTGTTATGTGAAGTGACAGATTAACAGGCTTGAGTCTTTGCATCTGTTAAACCACAGCTGACCACAAAGGTGATCCCGAATCCGTCATGGGTGCCTCAAAACACGGCGAGATCAAAAAGGAGCCGTGCTTTCTTCTCCGCGAGGGTGGAAAATTTGTCTTTGTGTTGACTAGACTGGAGCTCGGAATCACCTCTGCCAATGCTTTTAATGTCATTACAGCTTAAGAGACTGCAAAGCTTTTGTCACAAAGCTGCATCTAGTGTTTGGGAAAAGGATATGTGCGAAGAATAGAAAGAGACTAGGCAAAGAATAGCAAAGCCTTAACGCAGTGCAGTGAGCGGAATAAAACAGGATAGCTCGTATTTTCAAGTCAAACGCACTATAAAAACTGTAATGGATCTGTTAAAGGTTTTATACTTTTTGGGGTGTTTTATGCGTGGGGTGATCTGCAGAGCGGTGTGCGTGCGTGTGCATCGACTCGCGAGGCCTCCAGACTGATTTCCACCCAAAGCTTATTAATTTCAAGCCAAGTAATTATCTGATCAGAGGTCTGTGTTTTAATCTTTCACGGAGACAGAAGGAAACGAGAGCGAGCCACGCGGCGAACCAACAAGCAAGTGGCGTGTGTAAGTGACTCATTTATCCTTTAGTTGGAGCTAAAGAAGGGGAGAGATTTGGCAGCTGGGCGCTTCATCTGCCCTCCCATCAGTTCATTACAGTATTCCCTGCGAGGTGCAGAACAAGAGGGTGGGACGATCCGGCGTGTGTTGGCAAAGCGAGAAGGGCCCCATTACCCCAGACGTGAAAACGAGACGTCTTGTTCACACTTGGCGAGGGACGCAGATGCCGTGGTGGTTGGTCGGCATGAGCGCTAGGCCCATACAAGCCCCCGTTCGGATGCCGCCTTCTTCGCGCCCGTGGCCCACATTGTGCCGGTGCTACACCTGTTTGGAAACATCACCAAGTCTATCCATCACAAAAAGGTGCTAAGCCGTTAAGGGAGTTTCAGTTACACCAAGTCATTAGTAAGTCCAGGCTGGTGTTTGTGACAATAAGCCGCGAATGTTTGCACAGGAAGCAATACAGGGGTAGACAATTAGGAAAATAACATTGATTTTGCTTATCCACTAAAAAAGTTTGTGGAATACACTTGGTCAGTCAATGTTGCCAGTTGTGAAAGACGATTGATGGATTTGTTTCAAACAATGGTGCCGCAAACAGAAAAGCGGACAACAGCGACAAATGCATGTATCCAATTTTATACAGTGTCTACATTTCTCACACATAAACACGCAGCTAATACAAAAATATCCCTCCGAACTTCTGAAAAATGTATTCCCATCTTTGTCTGCGAAATTTCAGAAACCAAATCCCCATCCTTCTGTCAAAAAAGAGAATTTGAATGTGTCCAAATCCATGTTGTGACTTCTTGAACTGGATATGCACAGCCAACTCGACCATCACCCGACACCCTTCAGTAATCCACGGGTGTCATTACACAAACTACACCCAGGGGCTTTGAGAGTCTAGAGCATGAAGTCATAAAACTCCTGCAGAAAAGGCATCCAGTGTGGCTCTAACAAAGTGACCAGCCCGAAAGCAGACGCAGCTGACAGATTTGTGTTCCTGCCACAGAATATGTGAAGTCAGGCATGCTCACACGCTGTTCCTGTTTACAGCCACCATCGATTGGATTGGGCAAATATGAAAAGACCAACTTCATTTCATTGTTTGGGGGACCATTGTTTTCGAGGCAAGCCAATTTCCTTTCCAAACATGCACTTATAGTATTGTTGTTGCTCTCAATTAAATGCCTGCCATGATAACAATTGATAGGATCACAAAAACTTTCACTTTCAGATTGTTGTAAGGATTCTGTAGATAAATAACAAAGACGATGACAGGTAAGCAGTGATAAAGATATATCATACATAACACACTATGCGAGCGTATGTCACAGGCATATAGAATATACTGATGAAAACAGCACAAGGCAAATGAACCAGCTGCAACCAATGAAAGCTTCCACTTTTCTCCATTCATCATCATTTCTCTCTTGCATTATGACTGCTAATTTGGGTCTTTATCATTCGTCCTTCCAGGGTTCACAAAACCGATCCGGGGCTATATCTAACTATTAACATTGAGTCTGCTGTCTGAAACTAATGCAAATGATGGCCCGGACTTTAACATCTCCTGCAAAGCTTTACATTCGGTTCCTCCCCAGCCCCAGGTCAATAATACCAAAGGCTGAAATGCCTTTTAAATCTCCACCAGCGCTGCTTTTGACCACAAGCAGGAGTCACACCATCAGCCCTTGAGCAATCACATGAGGCTTGTGTATTAGCTTCAATGCCAGAATGTTTTAGTATTGATTTTAGGGTAAGCTTGTTAAGGGTCCCTCAGGAAGAAGCCCTGGGAACCTTTTCATGACTTCAAACTGAAAAGTAATTGCGCCGGGGTCTTAGAAATGGTTTCCTAGACATATCAGGAGGCCAAATGGACAGTTTTATTACTGGGGTGTCAGTGCTCAGAACAGCTATAACACGGGAAGATGGAGGTCCTTTTTATTTGGGTTATGGCACAGCCGCGGTACCACTGATGATTGTGTGTTTTATTAGGTAAACCGGAAAATCCATTACCATTTTACAACTGTGGTATATTAAACCCCACGGAAATATGTCACATTACACAAAGATGAACAGTAAAGTCACATGGATTTAGTTTAATACCTTCCACTTCGCCTTTGGAGATGCAATTTTTTGATTGTTAGTTGTAGTGATTTTGTTGAGTCAATAAGAGCAGTGAATTAACAAGGACTCTCCAAGCACTGATGTGGTGCCTAATCAGAGTCAGCTCTCAAGAGAGGAGATGAACAGAATGTGAGCGGGCCTAGGCTACAAGTTACAGAGTGCTAAGTGTGTAATAAAGCTCTGTAAACAAGTAAACGAAGACAGATCACAGAAGGGAGTTCCTAAATTAAACAGAGTCACCACACATTTACACATTGGATAAACAAGTAAAATGTTCCCACACTTACCCTCCTCTGCAAAGATCCGAAGAGTCCAGTCCAAGACCATGCACCACAACAGGAAAACGCCTCTGTGTGTCAGCTCCATAGCGGCTTAGCGAAGGGACAAAAAGTAAACTTTAGGCTCAAATTAAAGGCAAGAGGCACGGGCAACTCGGCAGTGCACTCCCTGACCGCAAGCCAGTCCGCATTTAAACTTCTGGGGAGACTGTGATCAAAACACCGCAGCAGCGCAGAACACACTTGAGCTAAGTGCACGCTGGTAATGTTACACTGCAGATCGATGAGATACGGTGCACGTTTAACTGCGCGGTGAAAAAAAAAAGAGCGTGATGTTGTTACTACAAACTTGTAAGCGGCCAACTTCGTCTTTGTGCGAGACCGATAAAGCAACACAAGAGTCCCTCAGTCCTCGCCCAAACGCGTCTTCTGTCAGCACAAGGGGAGCATGGTCCAAACTTGTAGTAGGCGATCATCAGATTAAATCAGCTCTTTGTGCCCCTCCACACGACTTCTCCCCAATCTCTGTCCCTCTGCGAGGCTTTGTCGAGGGTGCTCACTACGGGATCTGCAGTCAGGGCGCCTCGTGCATGTCTTTAAGGGGCTCAGATCAACCTCGTTATCAGCCTCTTCTTTTCTTCTCCCACGTTGCCTCGTCACACTTCGCAAACAATCACCCAAAGTCTTATCGCCGCGCCGCCGTACTCACCAGACTGTCAGGCAGCTTGAGGATAGAACTAGACAGCCCCAAGATTTCTGCTGTTGTTGTGCGACAGGTCTGGATTGGCCCGTTTTCCACGTTGAATTTGCTCCAGATCCGCGTAGACGGTGCGGGCAGGTGTGCGTAAAACTCCGTGGAGGGGACGCGCGGCGCACGGTAAAAGTTGTGGGCTGGAGCGGCTCGCACGGCTCTATTCAGTAATGTGGTCACCGAGGACTCGTGCTTCATCTCCGCATCAAGCCCGGAGTGGAATGGCACCAGCAAACCCCGCCCACGTTGCCATAGCAGCCGCATCAAGACCCCGTGAGGATGCGAGAGGGGGACATCCGGTGTTACCTTTCAAAGTAAAACATGTCTCACAGTGGGGGGTCCCTGACAAAAAAATAATAAGTAATAATAATAAAATTGTAATATTATAATTAGGCCTAACTGTCGAAAAACATACTCTAATAATAAAATCACTCAAAACATTAAACCTTCACTTGAAATGTGTTGACACCCGTTTGCAAACTCTTGAATTCATAGTGACATCGCGCTGATCTAGTAAAGGGTTTAAGTTTAAAGGGTCCCCGGTCCCCAAAAACGTGAGAACCCCTTGCATCGGTCTAGAACAGGGGTCACGAATTAAATTTCACCAAGGTCCGAATGAAAAAAAATGGTCAAGCAAAGGTCCGGAACATACGGGTTAATTCACGGTTATATCAGGATTTTTAAGCCATTTTTTAAAATCTATTTCTGTGATTTGAAAATAATGCAGTCAATTGAATCCTGTTATTGTTTTTTTGCTCTAAAAATAAGTTTTGGCTCCTAAATAGCAGAGTGCATACTGTAGCCTATTATACACAATGTGCACATAATATATGACAGTGATGTGTTTCTTTGCTCAGTTCAACACACTGAGCCCTGTTTAGTCCAGGTTTAGTCCTGGCTTAGTCCTGACTTAGTCCAGGTTTAGTCCTGGTTCAGACCTGCTCGGAAAACAACCGTACTATTTGCGCATTACGATCGCGCGTGCATATTTAATTAGGGCGTCCTCTGCTTTTGTTTTTAGCGAGCCATATTTCAGTCATTCCGAAACCGTTTCTAAAAATTTAAAAAGTATCATGAAGCTAAGATTTAGGACTTTCTCTTTCTGTTCATCTGTGCTGTAGTTTACCGCTCTGGTGCAGTCAGAGAGGGAGGGAGGGAGAGCGAGGGAGGGAGAGCGAGAGAGGGAGAGAGAGGGAGCGCAGAGGCAGCCGCTCGTCTGAGGGGATTCGGGTCGGGTCCAAAGTTCGGATCCAAGGTTCGGATCCGGATGGGCTGGCGCATGGGTCCGGATCCGGACCGAGGTCCGCCGTTTAGTGACCTCTGGTCTAGAATTATCAAAGCAAATATATAACCGCTTACATTTGAAAGTGCCACACAGCAGTACTTTTGATTTACTACATAATGGGAGGTGATGATAAGTTGGGGTAGACTGACTGAAGTGAGGCTGACACTCTGCCTGCGCCACTGGCCCCTCCGACTACATTCATAGTTGGGATTCGAACCACTGACTTTTGGATGTGCCCCACTGATTTATTAGGGTGACCGATGATCTATTTGTTGAGATTTACAACAATAGACCAGTGTGTTTTAAACTTAGACATGTTAAGTGGTGCATGAATTCTTAGGGATGTTTTAGTGGGACTTTCTTCATAGAGTAATTTAAATGAGATTATTTGTATATGTTTTAAATAAATCTGTATGATTGTGGCCCTTATCAAAAATAATGGTTTTATTTTGGGAAAAGTCTGAATACTTCCTGTTAGAGAATGTACTTGTTTGTTGATTTTAGAAAAACGACCAGGCAGGTCCACATCTACAAGTCTCAGCGTGCACCTAAAACAATGTCATGTTGAATTTCTTCAGTTACTTGAGATGTGGTCACAATCCTTTCACTCTTTTTTCAGTATTTTGAATTTTATTGTGAATTACCCCCAAATAAACATTAATAATACATGACATGTCCTAATTATCCACTTCTAATACCAGCAGCCCATTCATCTTTGTCACCTGCAGCTTTAACCCACAGGAGTAGCTTAGGTAGACTGTCTTCTGAAAGGTACGGCCACAAATCAGTCATTCTCAGTGGGATAACCAACTTGACCTTTAGAGGACTCCGGGTGTCCTTTCTGAGCTTCAAAGGACACATATATAGGTCAGCCCAGGTCTCTGGCTCAAGCGTAAAGCAAAAGTCTGCAAAATGCTGATAGACCAACTTAAAATGCTTCAGACTTTGATCACGTGACTGCAGATCATAGCCTGCTGCCATACTGCCTTAGGCCGATAAGGCTCTTTCCCGCAGGGTTAAAAAGAGAACTGCCAGCATAGAGGGATATAGAAATCCCAAATTGTGCAACACTGCTAAATCTTGTCGGTTTTCATGTTCGAGTCTATCATAGTATTTTTCAACAAAACTTCCTACAATGGCACATTGAAATGAGAGGCATGACATTACAGATTCGTTACATCAGAGTCACAGCTTAGCCCATTTCCTCGTTTAATTAGTGCGACTTATGCTCAAGGGGGGACTGAACTGAATGCAATCACTTTTGAAGAATATGGCATCATGAACAAGAGGAAATGCAAATTTAAAGTCCAAATGACAAAATGTAAATAGAGCATTAGCAATTCAAGAAACTAACATCGATGGGCGAGTGTAATTTTGGTTCATATGGACTAGTTTCTCATTCAAATGGTTTCAAGTTGTTTTCCTCAATAATTACATAGAATACTGAGCCATGCTCGCTTTATGTAACATGTTTGACTGAATGATTTACAAAGCATTGCAGATGGCTGGATTTTTCTATCATCTCAAATTATCACGTCTCATATTTCCAGTCAAATAGAAACAAGGGTTATATTTCAAAACAAACATAAGATCAGCTCAACGGCAATAACGACAATTGAAACCTTTCTCAAACATTACACTGTGTAGCATCTGTTGCCATTGTGTGTTCTTGTTGAGGGGTGCAGGAAAATACACATAAAGATAACGTCCTTGTGTCTAAACAATTAGTGCTGACACATTTACAGTATATGTGCATTAACTATGTGAAAAGCAGCTTCATTATCTTTACTTAGACTTTTAGTAAAGATAGTGTGGCAGAATGAGAGATGGAAACACACCATTGGAACTTTTTCACTATGAAACTACAACAACAGTCAGTCTCTTAGCGTCTGTGCGCCTACTGTGTAAATGTGTAGGGGAGACCGGGGCTATTTGCCACTCTTTTTTTCTAGAGTTCACTGCTCATCAACAGACAATCCCACAAGAGTCAGACCTGCATTAAATGAAAGCTTGAACCCTTGACTTGAAGTAGACCTCGCATTATTTTTTCTATCATATTGAGATAAATAGTTATTAACCGTCAAACACAGCACAAATGACTGTGACAATGTGCCCCATATGCGGGGAAAGTTGTCACAATGCATGGGGTTGGTTGTCACTATTGTTTTTAATGGAGGTTTTTATGTTAACTTGAAATTTGATAAACCTTTGTAACTTTTTCGCTTTTTGAGATAAAAAGACAAAACACAGTTGCAATGCAATGCCAGATGTGTTCACTCATTTGAACTAACTGTTGATTTTTTTGAAAACTGCTGTATGATGTGTAAAATGTACAAATTCATTAAAATAACCCAAACATACGACCTCTATAAAAGCTAATGTTAAAATAGAGATCATAAAAACATATTAGACACAAATGAAAAAATTATCCCATTTATACCCCATGTGACAAATAGCCCCTCATTTTCTGTGACAAATAACCCCACGTGTCCACTTTACAAACAATGTAAGCTAGCTAACAAACAGCTTCACCATGTTAAGTCTAAAACAGCTCAAATCAAAGCTAATATCTGTCTTTCAGATCAGTGTCTTTTGTTTAAGGCACAAACTAAAGGAAAGCTCTCAATACAGAAATAACCCAGACATTAAAATTTGGGAAAAGGCATAAAAAAAACAATTCAAATGTGTCCTCTCCTCATGTCTTCTGTCCAAATGAGAAAATGATTATTGGAAGAGATGAAGAATATCAATACACATATCAGTACAGCACCCTCTAGTGTGTCTATAAAAAGCAATGTGACAAATTACCCCAAGTGACAAATAACCCCGGTCTCCCCTACCTATATTACAGCACTAATATTACTACTACTATTTCACTCTATACTTTATCACAAGTGGCACAATGACTGAGTGGTTAGTATTGATTCCTCAATGCAAGGTCCTGGATGGAGTTTGCATTTTGATTCAAGAAAAATTATGAGCTTGGCCAATTCCCTTTCCCCAAATAAAGTACCATAAGATGATTTTCATGACAGCATAACCTTTCACTCCAACTTTATGCTTTTACAAACTGTAACGCTCTCAACATCCCACAGCCGTGGCACTGCGAGCTTGCACAGCGTGGAGATAGACTCGGGAAAGCTGGTTTGACGGGGCCTCTTTCCAACATGTTTCCAATCTACCTGCAGACAGACGCAGGACATGGCACTGTATTTATCTTCACGAGAATCAGTTATTTCCTTCAGGAGCTCAGTGCACTCTGAAACTTTACACCACTTTTGGATAGAGCCAAGATTAGTTCATGTTTTTCATGGGTTTTTTGAAAAGCAGTCCATAAAAGTCAACCATTTCCATAAGGGCAAAAACTGCAGTGCATTCCTTTACAGAAGTATTGCGAGCC
Organism: Neogobius melanostomus; assembly: GCA_007210695.1. NCBI lineage: Eukaryota > Metazoa > Chordata > Actinopteri > Gobiiformes > Gobiidae > Neogobius > Neogobius melanostomus. The sequence continues at coordinate 614,804 of VHKM01000224.1, read as the reverse complement.
AATGTTCTGTAATACATTCCCTTTTGTCGATAGCTTTTGGACAAAATGCCGTCTGGAACTTTAACTGCAATCATTTTATCTATAAAAGCAGCCTGTGTGTATGCGTCATGAAGAGAATCGAATCCTTGGCAAAGTAATTATTACAATTTTGGGATCATGTGTTATTACACCACTGGAGACAGAGTGCAATTCAGTCCTGGTGACATCACAGTCCTCGCTTAAGCTCGTATTTTTCCAGATGAAATGTACAGCACCCAGAGGATTTTCTATCTATCTATCTATCTATCTATCTATCTATCTATCTATCTATCTATCTATCTATCTATCTATCTATCTATCTATCTATCTATCTATCTATCTATCTATCTAATCTATCTAATCTGTCTGTCTGTCTGTCTGTCTGGCAGGCAGTTCGATCTCAGCATTGGCCAGAGCGTACTGCCATTGTGTCCTTGGCAAGGCACGTCACCCGCCTTGCCTCTTGTTTGTGGGTTTATGGGACAGTGAATGAAATTTACTGCACTGCAGTTATATTAAACCATAGACTATAAAATATTAAACTAAACTTTTTTAATCTGTGAAATTCTTCACAACCAGAAGATCCCCTGTATTAAGCTGATAGGGTGGTCCTGCCACTTTTGTCCCATAATATTGGTTTAAACTGTCTAAAAGAGCACTGATGACTGTATCAGATTGTGCCGAGACCTATTTCCTTAAATCCTCTTTCTCTGTGAGAGCTTTGGGGGAACCGCAGGAGCCAGTATTATCTTGGTGTTTAAACCTAAGAAGGCATCTCTTTTTAAACAGCATAGAGAAACGGCATCTTAACCACATTACGCCCCGCTGTGCGCCGATCCCAGTGTGAATGATTCAGTCTTTATGTGGTCCACATAAAGAGGACGCAACATGCCACCACCCAGATTTTAGGAGTTGCCCGACACAAACATTTTTGACGGATGCCAGCTTTTCATCTTCTTTTTTCCAGGACAAAGGGGTGAGCAGAAGAATGCCAGAGCTGGAGACACAGCGGGTTCGAATGAATAATAAAATATGGACATGGAAGAGGCGTTTTGATCGCAGACTGCAGGCCAGAGCTGTCATGTAGTAATGAAACTAACAAATGGCGCTGACAGAGTCCTCTTTGCATCTACATTTAGAGGAGACCAAGATAGGAGTGAGTTACATGGACTCGAGTCTGATTATATAAAGCTACATTCAAGGCTGCATGTTAAAGCATGGTTGTGATGCTTTTTAGTCCTTTATGCAGTAACTATTACCTATTAAAGGCTCTGCACATGAATCTTCAGTACAGTGTAAAAGCTAACATGCCACACTGTGCGTGCATGTAACATTTTTTACTTTTTATTTTCATTTGATCTTTATTTAAGCAGGAAATTCTCACTGAGATTAAGACTTTATTGTTAAGGAGAGTCCTGGCCCCATAGTGGAACCAAACCGGAGTAAACCTTCGCAGACAAGGGGGGGCATCCAAATGACACAACAACAGTGTGCATCTTCAGGAGCTGGGATTCGAAACCCTCGACCTTCTGATCATGAGACGACCCTCTCTACCAATGAGTTTTAGTCGCCCCAAACTCATCTCATCTCTGTGAAGAATCTGGATGCTAGAAATGAATTTGCAAAGTTATATGAGTTTGGACTAACTTAATCACAACAAGTAAAATCAGATAAAGAGCCTTTAACTGTTAATGCCTTGGTGTGAAACTCAATAATCTATTTCAGTTTTCCATAATAATGATCATAGAATAAGATCCCGGCTAATGGATAAGAGTTATTCATGTTTGGTTAGGAACTGCAGATTTTGAAAGTGGTGTCTGCTTCTCAGCTCAGCACACGATAGAGCCGGTGAGTATAGATAATGGCTACGGTGCTTTATATAGGCTACATTCACACACCAAAAAGAATGATAACAGCCCATTATAGGACGACATTATGAGAAAACTGAAGCTTCCAGGGCATGTCTGACAGTGAGAAAGCATTTAAGGTTCTTTACTGCGTGGCTTAGATTTCACAACATGTCCACGTTATTGTGGCTCCTCTATTGACATTAGCACTACAGCGGCACTGGGAGGAAACAGTAAACCCTCAGGCCTGACTGATGACACCTCAGAATGAACTTTAGCGTAATGGTATGTCTCAAGGCGGTGTGTTTTCAAATCCTATACAGCCTGGTTCGTTGTCCAAATCATGAACTTGTTACAAATAAGGTCTCAAGATATAGAAAGGTGTTAACTCTGCTTTTTTTGGAGAGACGTGAAAGGACGATTTTGAAAGAAAGTTTAACTCACTACTGACTTGAGTAGATAAAAGATTTCATAAGAATAGTGAAACAGTCAAAATTCAAATGTGATTTCTAGATTTGTGAGTCAAACATTTTATATTATAAGTAAGTAATATCGTTCTTTTTCACTTTACATGTCACACAAGCTAGTAGGCACACACAAAAAAAGGTTGGACAGAGGGGTACATGGCCCTGAGGTGCGACCAAAAGAGGGACAGGTGGTCACCCTATTTACATAAGTATGGTTCATATGCAGTGGCTTTGCTTTGACTGACTCTAAACCCTGGTGTGTTGTTCATCTGTCTTTATCTTGTGGGATATAGTGTCTGTGTTATTTAAGTTTCAAAGTGAGTTCACGTAAATTAGTTGTATAATTTATTGCTATTCATTTAGAGTGGCCCACATACAGTAGCCTCATTAAAGGTTGCTCTGAAAAAACTAACCTGATCCTCCAATCATCTGTCAGTCTTTTCTCTCTCACACAAAACAACATTTGACTCATATTTAGTCCATTAGAGACATTTCAAAGTCTATCACTAAACCTTATAAAACAATCATCTGGTGGGTAGATCGTGCAGCTAAATCACTCACAGTGTGGATGTGTGGTGGGACTCGCTTCTTGTGTGTTTTTCGAAAAGAGAAAATGGTTCCCCCGATGAGAGCTGGAGAAGTGAGGGAGCGAGGGGCAAACAAGAGCCTGGATCGGCGAGGAACTGCAAATTCAGCTGGTGCTTGTGTGGGTCTCACAGAATGGAAAGGGCTCCCTCTGCTGGGCGTTCAGGGAAGGAATTTGCGCCAGAAATTATTCAAAGTTAATTTATTACAGTTTTTCTCCATTGGTTTGGCTCATTTCTTGAAACAGAAACTACATTCTTAAAACTCTAAACTCTCATTTGGCAAAACAGTCTGACAGTTCAGCACAACACTATAGCCCACTCAGCAAAAGATCATATCTCTCTCTAAACGGTTCACTCATGCTTCAAAACTAAATTTCCTTCTCATTTAAACAGTCAATGCCTTCGAAAATGGCAAAGATCCTTCTCAGTTGCTTTGGCTAATTTCTTGAAACAGACCGGACGTTCTCAACACTCTTGGTGCTTTTGCCAAAATAACATGGATGGTTCAGCACAACACCATGGTTCACCTGCAAAAGCTCAAACCTCTCCCAAAACAGTTCACTCATGTGTCAAAACTAAATTTCCTTCTCATTTAAACAGTCAGTGCCCCCCAAATGCTTTGTCCCTTTGGCACTGTGTATAAGCACTGCAAGTCTAAATGTTTAGATGTTTTGTCACTATGGCAGCAGACCATTGAAATGTCCCCCATGTCCACCTTTCAGTCTTAGCCCAATCCTTCATTGACAATGGTTACTGTCACTTTTTTTGTCTAGCTAACAGAATACAATTGTGTATAAAACCGAAAACAACAACAAAGAAATAGGATTTGAGGGTAAGAGTCGCCTCCAAGGTTTGACATCACACACTGCACTCATACTGCCAAGGAAAAAAGTAACTTCCATACAAAAAACAATGAAAACAATGAACATGATATGCAGCCTACAGTGCTTCGTTAGTCAAGTTCTAGTTTCTCCTCACTGTTAAAGCTGGGGTACCTGATTTTCCTGTTCAACAGTGACATTTTTGTTTTGGCCCAAACTTGTTTCTAGCTCTCACAGTCCCTCCTGTGTATTCACATTGTTTAAAGAATGTAATTATATGCACATTTCACACCCATATACAGCAATGAGTGGTGACAAAATGAAGCAGAGGCGGCCACCCCTATAAATTCCACTAATTTAGATTAGACTTCTATCATCCATTGCTCAATAAAACTTTAGGTGAAGACAATACAACAAGGTCTGTGTTTGCAACATATCTAGGTGGCAAAAATAAATGTTATTCTAACACCAAAAAATAGGTACCCAGATTTAATTGCTGTATAATTTATCAATGTTCAAGGGATTCATATATGGTATTCATGGTATTGTGTTCTTGACTAATTTTGACAATTGAACAGACTATTGTGCACGTGATGACTTATACAATGAAATGACGCTGACACGTTTTGGAGCGAACAACCATTAGACTGAGAATCAACAATCAGTTTAGATCAACAAGATCTATTCACTTGGATATTGTGCTAATTGTGGCTACATGTACTTAATCATTTGCAAAGATGTACTGAGACATTGAGACACGGACTTAGGCATTTGCAATTTGATGAAATTAATGAGAAATTCAATTCCGTTGTGAACAATTGCCAAGTGGTTTGGAGATTTGTCCATCTTGTTTTGAGAATGTAATTTCTGTTTCAAGAAATGAGCCAAATCAATGGAGAAAAACTGTAATGTATCACCTGGCCCCTTCCCTCCCACTGGCTGACAATGATCTAAAAACAGTCAATTAAGGAAAGAATGCTCTGGGAAATAATCATAGTTGTGTTGTAAAATGACAAGATGACACTTAAACATCGAGGTTCCAACCTGCAGTAACTGTATAACAAACAAACAAAAAGTACAATTTGGGTTAAACACATTTTGCCTTTGTTATTTTGCTTCTGTTTTTGATCATTTTTAGCAGAGAGAGTGGGTTGAGAGTGGGTTGGGTGGGCTTTTTCCTTCCCTTTGTTCCCATGTGTTCATTCTTTGTGTTACTTTCATTTTTTAACCTCATACCTTAACCAGTGCATTTTCTCCAGTTCAGGGGTTAATGACAAGTCAGTAAATAAACATGTATACAATAATATTTATATATTATTTCTCATGAAATTTTCACACCACTTTATTTCAGTCAGGGCATTCATAATTCGGGCTTGTATTCAAATAATAAAAAGCAATGAAACAAAAACAATCTTGAGAGTCAATTTTCCGAAAGCATTTTAAATTTATTTATTATTTTATAGCTAATTACAACAAGCGCTTCACTGAACTGGAACATTTTATTTTGCTTGATATTGTTCATTGTTAAATATATTTTTCTGCATCAGTTGACTTTGTTGTAACTTTTGTATTCAGTCTTTTCTGTAAAAATTCATATATTTGATAAGGAATATCACACTATGATATGGATGGCTGAGAGAGATATTAAGAAATACATAGAACTCTCCAAATAAACAAACAAACAAACAAAAAGCAAAAATGAAATTGGTAAAACATAGTTTCCATTCATAAAGGTGACATCTTCCGCTGTGATCCTTTTATTGTGTAGATGTTAATAGTGTTGGTAGTGCAGGAGAGTGTGTGACCTATGTGTGCACAACGTTGACTTGTGTTGAAGAAGTTCACTGGGCTGTCAAACACCTCTCAGCATATCCACTCGACTATATATATGTACAGCATTTCTCACCAAAACATCGGTCGTGTGAAAAAAATACAAAAATATACAGACTTAAGATGATACTGGTGACACTTTTAAATAAATAAATAAAAAAAGACACCCATTCACAATCCCCAGCTAAGTTATTGTTAGCCAAAGTCAAATAAATAAACAATTAATATGAATGATCACTTGGAGTAAACACTTCCAGCTTATAATTCAAAATAAATTATAAGTAAATACAAACACATGCTCAAGAACTGTGGATACCCTTTATCTTAGGCTTCATATATAATCGTCTGTCGAGGACACACACAGTAGAAGAGCAATGTTCCTCAAAACTCCTGTAAAAGTCGCTACTATTATCCACGGGTAATATATTGTAATAATGCAGTTTTAATTGATAAATAGTGGACAATTGTTCATTGATGACTGTTTGATTTTGGTCCAAAATGTAGACCATTTTTGTTTTATATTTGTCTTGTTTAGAAACAGTTCAACTTCTACTTAATTCATGTTTACAATGAAGGACATATAACACAGTTATGCTCGCTAATACAACAAAAATAAGTTTAGGAGGGAGAGTGAAAACTTTACAATCGTTAACAACTAATGACGTTGTTCTTCTACTGTGCGTGGACCGTACCTGTAGCATGAAATGCCTCTCAGTGCAAACATTATAAATACAATATTTAATCTTCATAAATCCATCTTCATTGCATAACATCATAGCAGTATTGCACTACATGTGTGCGTGTCTCACTCACACACACTCATACCCCTTTAGTTTGTACACAATACTCAACAGTGGATGTTACAGGACAGAGATTCTCATATTGTTTCATTTAAATATTTTGGACAGTTCCCTGTCCCCCGCACACACAAGCAGACGCACAGTCTCACAGACGCACACAGCTGCATTGTACAAGTGTTCAATTCAACGAGGACCAATATGTCAAGCTCTAGTGAGGTCTGCTTTACTACAAATGTAGACTTCTCTGTGGCTTTCTGCTGTGACATTAAGATGGGAATGTGAGTAAAGTCAACAACCAAACTACAATTTGACCAAAAGAAATTAGTGGGATATAGTTTGGAAGTGTTGATTTTTACAGACGCAGTCCCCTTACAAATAGGCATAAAAAAGATATATATATATATATTTCTATATATATATTTATATATATAGGCCATTTATTCAATAAACATGATCTAGCTTTAATTTGCGTGAACACTAGAGGGTAAATTAGAAGTGTAAGTTAGAGAATAAAAGAAGACCTATTCCTGTCACACAGAGCACTCTCTTTACACAAGACCCCAGGCAACGCCACTTTGGTGGGGATCCAGAGCAGACTATTGGAAATATCCTACTTTAGTCTTTAATAATTTGTGAAAATAATTTTTTATACATATTTTTTTTAACCAAGTTATCATTTTACCTTGAACAGTTATTTAGTCTTTGTGTTTCTGTTTTTCATATGTATTTTATAAGCAGGAAATGTGCTGCTGTTCATGTTTCTTCTTTGGTTATGGAAAATGCAAAATAAAACAGCAAATGTTGATACTGAAATTTTTTCCAACAAGTTCTTAGCCACAAATGTTTAGCTTCATTTTAGCAGTACCTTCTACAGCAATGTGTTCTAACCAACATTTGAATAAGACTTAGAAAACTTAGAAAGTATTGTTGAGTCCTTGAGTCCCCATCAAAGGGTGATCAGTGTCTTGTCAAACTCACACACAGACACACAAATGCCATGGCTTTTAGGAGGAGGGGACAGTGACTGTGGTGCTGCTTGTGCCTAGAGAGATAACATTCGTCCCCCTGTAGAGGAGTGTGCTAGGATACAGCTGAGGTTATATTATTCAGATACATGTGTGTCTGTGGATGGCTGGGAGTGAGTGCATCGCAGAGCGGAGGCTAGACTAGATGTCGGACCATCTACAGTACTCAGAAGGATACAGGAAGGGCCTCATGATTAAGTTACCATCACTTCCCATTGGCCCTTTCAAAGCCATGTTCTAAACTCTTCCAGGTTGGAAAGGGGAACATGTCAATGTCAGTTTAGTTGATTTTTTTCCCCCTGCCTCCCTCATATTGAAAATGCATGCACAAATTTAGCATATTTCTCTATGGTTATTTAAACTGCCTTTATTAAGCAATACCTCACAGTAACTCGTGTGAAGTCTTGTTTTAGTTGTGAAAGAGAAGGGGGCTGAACAGCGCCTCCAGGTGGAGAAGGAGATGGCAGAAAGAGGTTTCAGAAGTCACCCTTTAGGACAACCCTTCTTCCCGTCCTGTGACAAGGCAGAGCTGGCAGGAGGATGACACATAGTCAACATACTGTATGGTATAAAAGAGGGCCAGTGTCTTTTGGGCACCACTATCAAGGTTAAGGGGACCTTGTGACTCTAGAGTTCATCATGGAAAGGTCACCCAGTAGTATGTGCCTAGCCCTGCTTGCACCTATAACATGTAACACATACAGCTGTGTGTTGATCCTTTTGGAGAGTGGAGTGTTCACACAAGGCATCAAAATGTTTTCACAAATCTTTAGAATGGACTTTCATGTCGGGATTTTCCCCACTTCTATCATTTACACCCTTTAAACAGGTGGCACCAATTAAACATGTCTACTTGCACAGTTGCTAACACAGACAGAGACAGATTGTTTGGCATGTCTAAATACTGATATATGTTGAATATGTTTGTTTCCTACTTTTGGCAGCGGTACTTGATGCATTTTAAAGCAGAGTGTGAACAAGGCCTCAGTGCTCAGCCACGCCTCATTGAACTGGAATAGAGATGGAGTCTTCTCTCGGTCTCTTCCACTGTAATTACACATGATGATGACTCAGTCCACTTTTAGTTTTTGGTATCGTTCTCTGCTTCTCTGTGGTCGTCTCTCTCAATTTTGTCTTGATATGCTTGTTTTGTCTGTGTCACTCTCGGTGATTGCCGAAGCACTGACTTTGCTGGAGGACAGCGGGACAGGCGTATGGGACTGTCCCGGCTGCGAGGGTGACAGGTGGTGCAGGACGGCGATGGTGAGGGGCGCAATGGTTCACAGCCTCTCCCGAGTGGGGATCCAGATGTAAGGCCCTGATTGCTCCTCGATCACTGTCTTTACTTTGTGATAGACCTCCTCAAAGCTGTCACCCTCCACCACAGCTGCAACGGGGCGTGAAAAGAGAAAGAACAGCACTGAGCCAACTGAGAAATACAGCAGATAGATACAACAACAGCAGTACCTACATTTATAAGATTCAGATTCAGACTTAATTTATTCATCTAAACATTTTCCATATAAAGGAAGGAAACATGCATACACAAAGTCTGAAAGGGAACAGGCAGAAGCTAAACCTTATTGCACCTATCCCATTATATGATATATTTTAAAAAAGCACTTTGGAGGTCCTTTTTTCTGTCCTAACGGGTCCTCGGCAATAGTACACTTTTTCATTCAGATTTTTATTTTTTATTATAGCCTTGAAGAAAGTATCAAGGCTATTCTGAACAAAGCTAAATTGTCAACTGAGATGTTTTCAAAGCAAATGACTTGGGAGACATATTTCAAACGACAGTAGACATACAGAATATATATCATGTACATTTCAGTGTTGTGGCACATTGTACCTGTAAAACACTCGAGGAAGTCTTGCTCTAGTTTGAGCGCTCGGTCCATTCCTTTCCGTGCTTGTTCCTCAGTCAGTCGAGTGTTGATCTCCCTAAGACAAAAAAAATTGCAATATGTGTGATGATTGAAAAAACAACAACATCTTAACGGGATTTTAACCTACAGGACATTTTCCAGAGACTTGGGTCGAACAAAGATGGCGATTGGATGGAGCTGAGCAGCTTGTAGTCTGCGTACAGCGTTGGCCGATACATCCAGGATGCAGTGTTTCCCTTGCTGTTGGAAAAAAAAGCATGAAATAAAAATGATTCCGGCTGTTTTTCAATTGGAAATATTTAGCACTTGATTATCCCTGAGTCACATCCCACCTGCTCAGCCACCTCGCGGACGCTTTGGACGCTGGTGCCGTATAAGTGGCTGTTGTACTGTCCCGCCTCGATGAAGCGGTGACTCTGAATGTCCTTCTCCATCTGTTCCCGTGACGACACAAAGTGATAGTCCCGTCCGTCCACCTCGTACTCCCTCTTGGGCCGCGTGGTGTCTGTCAAGGAAAGTGACAACTATTTAGAGAGCGCAGGTCTGACGCTTTGAGGATTTATGCCGATGCAATTTCTGTCAGAGTGAGACATCATGCACTTCGCGCTCAGCAGTTGACAGACTTTTATTCGAAAGTAGAAACACTTACGTGGGACGCACGATCCAAACTTATCAGGGAACTCGGACAACAGGTCGTCATTTACCCTGTCTTTAACAGGACCCAGAATGATGATGGGCCTGGCGTAATGGACTGAGTGTTTTGAAAAAGACAAAAGAGGAGCATTTAGAAACAGCCCAAAACACGCTCTACAATAAAGTCTTTATCCGTTGCCCTCACCTTCTACTTGAGTGACAGTCTCATAGCTTTGTGAGGCTTTATCTCTCCCTGCAGAAGACACAGAGGAGCAACACGGTGTTTGATGACATTTGAAAAGCGCTAGATAATTTTTGAAACGCACTTTGTATTGTGTCTACATGTTCAATATGTTTTAGATCTCAAATTACCTTGACTGCCCAAACTATCTCGTCCAATGTCCTATAAGTGAACACACTTTATTATTTTTGTACAAAGATTTTATGAATATTGCCTCTTTTAATCCGGTGTGATTCATTTACCCTCTCTTTGGTGTTGCCACGTGACCACTCTTTTCTCTCCACTCTGAAAAGCAAAATATGATATTTCTAGTTATTGCTACAAAGACAAACATCTAGCTGCATTGCGGTGCAGCAATAAGACACTTCAGTCCAACCTGTGCTTGCTGGGGATGAAGCCGACTTCCTCTGCCTCATTCTGGGGGCTGACCTTTCGCGCCTGCCACCACTCCTCGTCCCCACAGTCCAACACATGTAGCACGTCTCCAAACCTGAAGCTCAAAGCCTGGCTTAGGAAGCCACAGTCTGCTGTCTTGTCATAGTCAAAAAGAGCCCTGAGAAAGAAAACACTTCATTAGCCATTTATATAATTCTTTTCATTTGTAAAGCCAGAGGCAAAATGGTTCTAAACCAGATTTGGATTGGATTTCTATATACAATACAACTGCTCCAGCTCATCACCACATACGACTACTATGAAGTTGTGTTGCTCTTTTATAATTTATGAGGAAGGTGAAGTTTGCATTTATGCATTATTTATGGCGCAGCAACATGGGCGGCTGGCTTTATACTTACATTATACTACATCAATGCTGCAAACTGCAGCTCTTGTACAAAACTATGTCCTTGTGGAAAACAAACCATCCCTCGTAATGTGTAAGTGTGTATATTCTTATTCATAATTTAACATTAGCCCTAAAGGGATATACATAAACAGCTTGTGCAGCAACAACATCAATGTGTGTGTAATGTAAATTAAATCACTTAGATTTAAACAGCTTTAAAAAAAAAGGAACCAATGATCTTCTCCTGTGTTTATATCAGGTACTGTGGTACCTGATATAAAATCCTCTCTTTGGGTTGCTTCGTAGCGTTGTAGTCCCAGAGCCCATGCTGCTGTTCATCAGCTGCTCCCTCAAGTCGTGAATCTTGGCCTCAAAACGGCTGTACTCTGAAACATAACACTTATGTTTACTATGGCAGAAATATTACAAAGATGATCTGTATCTTTCATTAAAGTCACAACTTTATTTTCAAGTTCACTTTGCAGAATCTGAGCTTGTCTACATGTCACTTATAGGGTTCTGTTTTACACTATACACTGTATCAATGCCACTCAAACCACCAATAACTAAATGAACCATTGGGTACCAGACCTAAACCAAATCTGTAACAGAACTATATCGAAACAAGTCTTGAGCTCCATCAGGTCTACTGTACACTATATAACTTCTTATAACTGGAAAGTTGTCGGTTTGAACCACAGCTCCCACAGACAGACATTGTGTCTTTGGGCACGATACTTTGCCTACATTGCCTGTATTATTCTAGTGTGAGTGAGTGATGCTGCAGCTACAATAACAGCTTATCATCACCGAGTCTGGAGTGAATAAATAATGACGAAGCATACTGAAAGCTTGTTAAGCTTGTAAAGCGCAATACAAGTGTAAGCTATTATTATTTACTGTGACAAGGACAAAAACACAAGTAAAATTGTCTCTAACAAAGTCTAGAACAGCAGAGGAGCCGAGCCTGCATACCACTAGTGCAACCCGTCCCACACTTTGTGTCACAGAGAAACACAGTATACACACACACACACACACACACACACACACACACACACACACACACACACACACACACACACACACACACACACACACACACACACAGTTATTTCTAAGAGAAGACTGAATGAATGATTCCTTTTATTTGTATTATTTTTTATATACTATGACTATTCAAGAATATGAAAGGATTTTTTACCATCTGGTCTGTACTGAGCGATTATTGTCACAGTCTGACCAGCGTTTTTGAGGGCTGCTGCCGCCTGCTCGTGTGTGGCCATGCGCAGGTCAACCCCATTCACCTAAAAGGCACCAAACAACACAATGAAACAGAAGGATACGGTTAAAATCATGTGAGTCATCAAAGAACGCTCTTACGCTGAGAATCTGATCTCCCTTGTGCAACTCTCCGCTCAGGTCAGCCGGCCCTCCAGCCAGGATGAAGGAGATGAAGATGCCCTCACCGTCCTCCCCGCCCACAATGTTAAACCCCAGTCCAGTCGACCCTCGGTGGATCAAGACTCTTCGTGGCTCCCTATAGACACAGCGGCGGAAAACAGCTAACAATGTAGCAATAAAACATGAGAACTAGAAGGTTTATTGAGCATTACGAACCTGGGGATATCATCGTCTCCCATCATACTGTGTAGCACCGGAGAGAAGCGACTAGGCGACGTGGGAGTGAGAGCTTGTGGGTAATCCGATCCTAGATAGTTCGGGTGGCTGAGGTCCGTATCCATGTGAGAATACGCTAAGAATATCAAAACATATTTAATGAAAACAAGTGACCTCGTGCGTCCTCGTGTGTCTCGTGTGTCTTCACATATAGTTGATTATAGTTGATTATTGTATTCAGTGCAGCACGCAATATTCTTCAGACATCAGACTTAAAGAGCGTTAAAAAAGTTATTTACGTACGGTGACAGTCTATTTTTAGCATCAGAGCCATACAACATCTTTTCTTTTTTTTTACCCAATCCCTTCAGTAAATTACGTAAGAAAAATGACAAGGTATTGTGCATGTGAAAAGCTTGGATCTATGTTGTAGTTGTTTTCCCTACTATTACTGTTACAAAGAAGAGGAAGCATTTTTGTACACTGAACCCTGAGGTAGTGCAGAGGTGAGCTTACTGCTGGTGAGGTCTGGAGGGTTGTAGGAGTTGGTCAGGAACAGGTTGTTGGGCTTGGCCACCCGGAGGTACACCACCTCAGCTGTGTTCTTCAGAGCCCCAACCGCATCCTCGTGCATCACATCCTCCAGACACACACTGTTCACCTGAGCACAGGACGGCCTCACGGCTTTAGAAAGACTTTAAGGAGAGTGGAGGATTTACAGACGCAAAGATAATTCACGTTTAAGTACACAGCAGTTCAGCCGCACTGACAGGGAAACATTTGACTAAAGTATGGGACAGCTTGGTACAGTGGAAGCCAAATGATAATTCTTGCTTTTACATTTAATGTGTTTTAGTGGGTATGTGAACGTAAAAGATTACTGAGCAACTTAAAGAAAATATTGTTTTTGTTTTGGAGAATATCCATCTTTAAAAGCTATAAAAATCTATCAATAAAACATTGTGTGTTTGTGGGGGAAAAAAATACAACAGAACAAATATGAAAGCAAGGGGAGAATAAGAAATACAGTCTTTCACTGGATCATGTCAAATAAAACAAACTTCTTGAAATTAGCTTAGGCTGAAGACAATTAGTTTCTTTTTATGGTGTGAACCAACTACATTGCACTGCCTATATTTTCCACCAGATGGCAGTAATGGTGCAGTCAATGTCTCATCATGACAGCGTGATCCATCCCACTCATCTATTAACATATTAATGGATGCAATTCCATGCCATAAAGATTGCGTTTATGTATCTTGGCTCTGTGCTTAAGAACACAGTGCTCATGTGCATGAGAGAGTGAGAGACTGAGACTGTGTCATGGAAATATGTGAATATAGTGGGTACATTTTCTGTATCTGATCATGAGTAATTACACGAGTAACTTACCGCTAGGATCTTATCCCCAATCTGCAGACGGCCGTCCTTATGAGCGGCTCCGCCTTCGATGATCTTGGTGACATAGATGCTGTTGTCTCCGGGTATGTGCTGGTTGCCTACCCCTCCGGCGATGCTGAAACCTAAGCCTGGAACAAAGAGCCAGAGCACAGAGTAAGCAAAGTGCGTATAGGTTAATATGGTGCAGATTTCATAAATCCCTTAGTGACATTAAAGCATCTGTAATCCCTCACACAGGCAGCCATACCCAGTGAACACGTGCACTCACCTTTGGGGCCTTTGATGAGTTTGATTTCAGTCACTTTTTCTGCAGCAGGTTTCCTCCGAAGGACATAAAGGCGGACAATGGCACCTGCCTCTTTCAAAGCCTCCACGGCCTGGCTGTGTGTCACCTCCCGCACATCCACATCGTTCACGAAGAGGATGCAGTCATTCACACTGGAGAAGACAGAGAGCAGGGAGTCAGCAAAACTGCAGGCTTGTTTTCACATAAAGAAAATAAATGTAATACATCGCCACAGGAGGCTTAAGACACTCAATCTGCAACAGTCGCTCTGTCAAGGATCTAGTTTCACCACAGACATTCCTGCCTCCATCTCGCACAGTCCAAGAAACCCAAGTGTTAGATTAGATTAGGTTATGGCAGCTAGTGCAGGCCAGGTGTGTGAGAGCAGGGAAACAATAATGAGCTCATCATACCAGAGACTTCACAGATGACAGTAGCAGCCACAACACTAATGCTGCATGATTGGAAATATCTCATTTTTAAAATATATATAGGATACATTCTCCTGACAAGTATTGCGATTGTGGTGAGATTTGTGAGGTATGTTTAAAAGTCAAGACTCAGTTCAATGTGCACACTTTAAACATGTCCAGGAGCATCAAAATGAATACAAGAATTACATGAAGGGTATTTTACTGTGTGGAGGGCGCACCTGAGCCTGCCGTCCTGAGCTGCAGCGCCTCCAGGGATGATTTTAGTGATGAAGATGCTGGGGTCGTCACCCACATGGGGATTGTCTGTTCCCCCTGCTATACTGAATCCGAGGCCCGAGTTTCCCTAGAACCAAAAACAGACACTGCGGTTTGTTTGGCATTTCAGTGAAAGTACAGTACTTTGATGCTGCTCAAATAAGTTGTCAAAAATAAGACTCACCCTCTCCAGTGTGATCTCCTCATACTCAATTTCACCTTCTGTCCCATTTACCTGTTGAGAACAAAAGAAACAAATTCAGCAGATTAGGTGACAATCATGAACTTTTGTTTTGGACTTGGACTAAACACAATACACTATAAATAATTTATAATGCATAACAATCCATAATATGTGCAAAAGTTCAACCTGTCGAACAATAGCTGCCAAACTTTATTCTCTCCTGCCTCGCTTCGACTCTGCTCCAGTGTCTAATTTGCCTTCTGCCTTCACATCAGCTATACCTCTGCAATTAAAAAAGTCCCGGAGGAGAAAGAAACGCTAAAAAAAATCCTCAGACTAACGCTTTTTTAGGTTGACCTAGAAAACAAACTTTCGTCGTGATGTAGCAGTGCAATAAAACTGATCAGAGGGAGCAGACTTTTTTTTTTATTGAAGAGGCGGTGCACTTTTTAATTCAAGGTGGCAAGGTGGAACAACATTAATGCATGGGCTGTCACTGTTGAGAACTTTTAATAACAAGTTGCATCACACTAAAGACAGAAATGTACTTTTGCCATAATGTGCTGTTTAAGTGCAGGTAGAAATTGTCATAACATTTTCCTGACTTTTACCTTTAACCCTAACCAGACCCTGGGATGGTGCACATTGTTACTAAAGCTACTATTACCAAAGCATTACGAACTTCTCCATTGTGTGTTACTAAATCTATTACAGAATGGATCGAGAGGTTATTACAAGCTGCAGTTTTCTGGCACAGTGAACACAAGGAAAACACATTTTGAACAGTTGTATGCCGCTTAACACACCACCATATATTTCAAATGAAGTAGGCCAGCGATAATACAAAACAGATATTAAGACGCTTAATTTAGTGCAACATATTAACTTAATGAGAGCGTGATTAAGCCTAATACTTACATATGGCGAGCCGTCAAGTGTGTCAGTGTTCACCACCACAGGAGGAGTGTTTCCCTGGGGACACAGACGGAAGAGAAAAGTCATTAAGGAATAATGGGAAACGGGGAAGCTATTGTGGGAGAATATCTCAAAGATGAGGAGTCTAGGCCGGCACTGGCAGCTATAGAAGCTCTCAGTTGTGCTCTCGTTTCCATTGCCACCTACGAAAGGAGTTTGTTAGTTTTCACCAGGGGTCTGCAGCCGTTTATCCCCTGTGAGCTACTTTTATAAAAATCAAATGGCTGAAATATGTTAATGCTCTGGGGATGCTTGAGTGACAATGAGGCTGAGTCCTTTCAAGGAGCCGGTGGGAGCTGTTGAGCTACAGGTTGGAGATTCCAGATTTACGAGGAAACAGACACAAAGCTGACTTCTATAAGATTTCATAATATTTGAGGACATGTATGGGTTAGATGGTCGTATACAGTCCTTTGTTTTATCAATGTGACGCACCGCCACCTCGCACCCCCACCAGCCACAGTAACAGTGCACAGTGACAGTCTCCCAGCACTTTTCCAAATGATCAGGAAACTGTAAGTCAGTGACAGACAGCTTGATGACTACACAGCTAGAACAAAGAGAGTTGTCTATGAAGTAACTGATATGTTTTGACAATTTGGTTTGAGGCCATATTTTATCACTGATGGATTGTACAGCTACACAGAAGCCACACAGAATGATATCACAAACAGATATGTTCAAAAACAGTCAATGCTGAACACCGGGGCAACATAAAAGCAATGCAGTCTGACAGCGTGCCTTTTTATTTATGCTACATACAATGGCTATGAAGATCAAGGTATATTATCGTGTCATTTTCTAATTTTGATCCATAAAAACAACACTCAAGTTTGCATTGCGTTTGAAAGAGGCAATTTACATCAATGCAAGATAAAAGGGTTTCCAAATAAAAGAAAACAATAAGTGAAAAGATATATTATATAACAACATATGGCGAACATAAAGGGCAGTGTATAAAGCAAAAACAAAACACTACAGAGATAACCTGTAAGGAAAAGCAAACGGTTACTGTAAATGAGTGTAAAAAGTCTGCCAGCAGTCCATGCTGCCAATACATCAGTCTAAACTAAAGGATGCAGGAAAAGTACGTTTCCAACCAGTGCCCATATTGAGCTGTATTATTAAGTTATACTTCATTAATCCCTGTAATGAAATTCGTTCTCTGCATTTGAACCATCCTCAATGCTGCTGGGGCAACCAGGAGCAGTGAGCAGCCGCATAGGCAGATGTGTAGCCAGAAACTGGCTGGAGGATTAACCTACTGTACATGTTTTTAGTGGTAACGGAAACTGGAGTACCCGGAGGAAACCTCGCAGACAGGAGGACAACATGCAAACTCCACACAGAAAGGCCCCGTGCGGCTGGGGCTCTAACCCGGGACCTTCTAGCTGGGAAGGTTGAGCGCTAACCGCTGGACTTGCACAGAGCTCCAGTACAATTCAAGGTTTTATGGTAACATTTGTCTTTTGAAAATGAATGTGAAATCTTATAATTAGTTATATACGCACAACTTTGGCAATTACATTTTAAATCAAGATTGAGCTCACTGTCTAAATTTTAAAGATTCCAGGGGCAATAACATTGGAGAGAAGACAGAAATATTATCTGCTAAGCCATTACTAGAATCATACATTATGTTTGCAAGTTTTAAACACAGCAACACCTCATTATGAAGATAGGTTATTGCCAAATATAATGCATTGTATTGTCTATTCCTAATGCCAAAATGTCACAACAATCAGTTAACAACTATACAAAGAAAACGTCTATTCCTGAGCCACAGAGCAGGAGTGTTAAGATATAAACGTTCTTGTGCAAAAGCTAGTTACATTATTACCTCGTCCAATAAGCCATGCTGCTGAACATTACGTCAAAATCATCCTTATCTAGAGACTGAAATAATGAGTATAGCCAGCAGAATTCTAGGGCCGGTGCCAGGCAGTTTTCCTGCAGGGATTGTGACAAAGCCCTCCCTTCTCTCTCTTTGCTCTGTCAACTCACTGGACATCAAGCTTGTTAGGATTTACAGTGTTTGGCAGCAGTCGCCCACCTATATTTTAACACCAACCTATTCAGCTAACTCCTCACCGTCATGTTTCACAGGCGCCACTCACATCCATGCCCACCCTATAATTTACACTCTGCTTGATTAATATGGAGTGAGTTGAATGCCATGTGAGCTTAATCTACTTTGGTTTATATTAAGTTATACAGTATCCGCATAATTTACCCCACAGTCAAAAGCTTCTTAAGCCAGTGACGGTCTTAAGTCTGGACAAACTGGATGAATAAAGAATAAAGACATTGGAATTGACAAGTATCCAATGCAGCTCTAGCACTAAGGGCCACAATGATAATCAACATTATTAGCTCCCAATATACAGGGCCTATACTGTAAAGGTTTGCTTCTATTTTAGCTTATAGGGGTCCTATGCAAGCCGCAGTGTTTTGAGCAGTAGTATTGACTGAAGATCAAGATTAATATTTCTGCCTTGTAGATATGATATATATGTGAGGGCTGTCCTCTGTGATGGCAAATCCAGAATGATACCCGTCTGTATTTTTTTTATACACAGGGATAGCAGTCTGGGCCTCAGCCCCTCGCTCAGATTTGTTTATTTGTCATCACGTGTTGTTCACGAGCAACGTCGTTCTTGGGACAGGGAAGCGCTCTCAATAACAGTCCACAGATGGCGCACAGCATAGAGGTTTGTTTCCAATTGGGGTTATATGACCAAAAACATATCAACAATACGCGAGTTTCGTTATTTTTTAATCCTGTTCGAACATTAGTGCGGAACCACTAATAACACCACGACAAAAACACACGTCCGCCCTTCGCTGATTGGTTTATTCCGCTTCCTGTTTGCTCGCATTTGCTCCACCTCAGAACGCAGTTGATGCCACGGTCACCAGACTCAGTGGCTGCTACAGTGGTGAGTCTGGATTTCCAGGTTATGTCCTCTTTTCTCTATAGCAAATCAGAGACCAGCAGTCTGTTCACGTCACGTTAGCATCAGTTCAGCGTGCTTTGGCCCAGGGTTGAGCTCGTCCCAAAACTTACACCTGGTTGACACTGTTGGCCCTGGTCTGCCTGGGCGGAACAGTCTGGGTCTGGGTAAGAAGTGCCAGTGGGAAAGCGGCGTTAGTGGCCTATGTGTTTTGTTTGCTTATAGCTACAAACAGCCCTGTGTGTTGTAACTACTGTTTAGCTGATAAGATAAAATGCTTGTATAACACCAACCGCCTTTTTATCCATGCTATAAACGCGCTCTCTTAGCCTCCAGCATTGACTGTTAAACTGTTACCTTTGGAGAAGGAAAAAAAAAGCCAATATCATTAAGAAGAAGAAGGAGCAGAGCTGGACATTGCCCAAAGGGTGCATTAGAGAGGCCATAACGCAGCGTGTCCAACACACCTCACAGCAGCTGAGGAGGTTTGAAGACATAAAAGCCACCCAGGCAACATGCAAACTAACGACCTCTGTGGAAAATATGCAAAGTCCGAGTGCAGAGCTTTGTCAGCAGCTTTCGAACTGAGCTGAGATGGATGCAATGGAGAGAGCGCACAAATTGAAGCCTGACCTCTACCTTCAGGGCTGTACTGTGCAATAAGGAAGGGGGGGGACAGAAGAAAAGACGACGGTGCACTGTGCAACAGCAAGGTGCAATTTAGTGAGTCAACTCAGATCACGGACGATTTCGTAATAGGGAAACTAAACCGCGCAGTGTTTGTGCGGAGACGAGAACGAGGTTAATTCCGCTCTCAGTTCAGGCACAAGGCTCGCATAATTTGTTTCCTATTGAATCATGGGTAATTTGGGAGTGCGTGAGGGAAGATTATAGCCTGCGTTGTGAGGTCATTTACTGTTTGTTGGAGAGAAACTGAATTTTGGAGATTAAGGCCAGATACGCATCTCTTCCCAAACATGAAACCGCAGCAACATCTGATTAGCATTCATGAATTTGATTTCAGACGTATGATTACCCAGGCTCTTTGTAGTGCAATGCAATTAAAGAATTTGCAAACACTAAATCAATGCTTAAAAAGAAAGTCTGCCTACCCGCTTGTAATGCCGTCGTTTCTTGGCTTTCCGTACGTTTTCGAAGAAGCGGGAGCCCATCTTTTTGGCATACCACACAGACATGAACATTTTGCAAGAACACGGACATTTGAAGCTACAATAAAATCCCCCAAAATATAATCATGCTTAGGCAAGTGTAATCTATGAAAAATGTCAAACCTATCATGGCTTGACAAAATCATCATCAATGCAAGCCACAAAGAAGCAGGAAGGCCATAAAGGTAAAAAGCTCTAATGTTAAATCCCAAATGGCAGATGAGGAAGCCAGTATAGTATCTTCTGCTGAGTCAAGGCTGGAGTCTCAAAAATGACTCATCACTATTTTCCGTCCCCAAGATCTGACCGAGAAGCAAAAACAGGCATTTCCAAACGGACTCTTTAGGCTCTCCCATGTCTTCAGCTGGACTGCGTTTGGTTAGTCCCGGCCGGTGCTCTGTGCTCCTTGAGAATGCAGTTCATATTTTCTGCCTCTCCTTGTACTGTGCACCCCTCCCATCCCCGCTCCCGAGGAAGAAAGGCAAAAGGAGCGGAGCAGGAAAGTTTGATGGCAATTACTTAGCTGTCTGTGTGCGTAAAGTTAGAGGTGCCGATGTGAGACAGGGCATTTAGGCTCAGCAGAGCAGGGACAAGCAGCTCCTATACTGTGAGTACCTCAGAGCATTCATAAGTGAGGAGTGGGCTCAGACTCTTTTCCTAGCCCAAACACCACAACAGTATTTTAACTCTGAACTTCAGCTGATTCAGGTGGAGGGATTACTGACTTCAGGAAATTTTCAAATTTTGAAAAGACAGTAATTAGTCTATAGTGAATACAAATTGCAGTGGTAAAGAGAGAGTGTGCATGTTTTCATTCGAACCAGGCTTTTTCTTGACCAAAGGAATGTGCTAAAGCAAAACTATGATATCAACAAATATTTTATTAGTTCTGTATCTAATAATATCTGGCTTACAATAAAGTCCTTTAACCCCAAACCAGTTTACTCACAGAGCGCTCACATAATACAAACTCAATTACTATTGCACGCTTGGAGGTAGTATCAGGTAGGTACTGCCTTTGCTATGCCCGATCCCATCAGACCTCGGAAGCTAAGCAGGGAAGGGCCTGGCAGGACTTGGATGGGAGACCATTTGGGAGCACCAGGAAGCCTGGCAAATGTAGTGTGTGTGTGATGTTGGTGGTTGGTGGCTGATGTGACTGGTTGCCTCGCTTATCATCACCGAGTATGGAGTGAATGGATAATGCACCAAATTGTAAAAGCGACTTTGAGCGTCTGGAAAAGCGCTATATAAGACTAATGCATTATTATTATTATTATTATTATCATCAATTCTGACCCAGAGAGGGGGAAGCCGAAAAGCAAGCATGCTCAAGATTCCTCAAACCGCTAACCCGACTCAGCAACTGTTATAAAGCTTTCACGTCGTATTATCATCTTAATATTTCACGACCGTGCTCAGGCCATATGATGCATTCACTGCTTACAGTTGTTCTTTCCCGTCTGACTTAAACTGGGGATGGACAGACAGGCTTGTCACACACAGGGACAGATGTAAGGACACTGTGAAGGACACGCTGTCAGCTGACATCCTCATTTTGTTCAATAAAAAAAAAAATCCTCCTCCTACCTATCTCATCTCCTTTCCCATCATGACTGTCTCTCCCCGTCTCTGTTCGCCATTCAGCACTAGCTCTCCTCTCTCTCGTCCTTTCGACTGTAGCGTACACATTTCCCTCCCCACCTCTGTCTGTCCCTGAGGACCTGAGCAACTGCTGCTGCTCAGTAATTACACCACAGCTGCAGGGAAATATTTAAACATTAAAGAAAAGCCGGGAGGATGCAGCAAATGAAGACAGAGTGATCGCAACCGTATAAGAGAAAAGGCAGGATAATGGAGCGCTCTTGGGAAAATACTACACACACAGCAGTTGAATACTTCATCAAAAAGCCTGTTTTGATTGGTGTCTATGTAAAGACATCTTTGAGGGCATTTCTGGGAATTTCTTTTAATTTATATAGGCTGAATTTTGATATATCACATTGGAAGATTTACATCATTAAGTAAAAGATGCAGCCTGTGTTTACTGAAATCTTTGTGAAATCTTTTGCAATTCATAAGCCACAAACAACTCTGTGCAACTTTCTGTGCTTGTCTGTTGTGAAATCAAAGTCAAACTACACGGTCTGGCACAGTAAACCTTCAGGACAAACTATCAAATAACTTAAACTGAATCCGAGATTTGGGCATACTGTATTTGATTAGTGCACCTTTTCCTAAGTGACAGAGTGTAGTCGTTCAATACTAAAAGACCTCTGCTATATCATCTCCAACACTCTGCACCTGTTCTTATTGTGGCTAACTCTTATTCCGGCTGCAGTAAATCAATGGCGGCTCAAGCGAAACTAGCAAAGCCCCCATTGAGGCAATAAAGCCACAGACTAACGACACTACCTACATATCAACCACGAGCCGCGGACCTGCTGCAAACGCATCTATGTGCACGAAGGATTCTGCAATGCATCTTGGGAGCTCGACAAGTTTCATTGAAGCAGCGTGGAAAATTGGCTGCATGCATTTGTACAAACAAGTACGGGCCAGATGATGGAGTGTGTAGGAAGACATTACTCTTGCAGATGGCAGAGTGGTTATTGCCCATGTGCATAACAGTGGGACTACAACAGGCTGCTATGGAAAGAATGTATTCAAGGTCAGTATATTGGCTCACTGAATGCACCATGATGTACAAGTATCCAACGACTGTCTCTTAAAACTGCAAATATAATTTAAGCGTTGCATAGTATACACAACGTAGCTCTGTTACATGTTTGAATTAATAAATGTCTTCCTCAGTCTAAAGTTTGAGCCAAAAAACTGAAAGTGATTTCACGGGCTGTGAGGCTAATGCAGCCTGTCTGCTCGTAAAAATGTTTTATTAGAGAAGGAGCTGTGCCATCTTTTCAAGGTTAGGGAAGTCAGTCTGCTCAGTCAAACACTGACACCTACAGGACTACTGTCTTTTCACTGAAACAATGCGTTTTATTCTACTCTTGGTTAAGTGGGTACAAATAGAGTCGAATATTTGGGTCAGTCTTGCTAAATACAGAAGGTAGCTGACAATTTTTAAACTGGGTCATTATAGCACACTTTGCCTTATACTGTAGTGCATAATTAAAGCAAAAGGGGTTAAAGTAACTTAAAATGTTACAAATGAGGCAACATTATAGTAAAATCAAATCATTTAAGTCCTATGCAATTTGCTGGATTGTTCAATATTAAATAATTTAAATGAAATGAAATGATTATGTGGGACTACTATCAATTTGTGAACTATTATTCATACACAGCTTCACACTTTAGTAAGTAGTAAGTAAGTAAGTAAGTGCTTTATTTGTCATTGTACAAGCGTACAATAAAATTGTGTTCAGGTGTTCGTCCTGAGCCGCTGCGACTGAACGCGCCGCCATTGTGGGCCAACCTGACCAGGCTGTTTTTAGAAGTAGGGAAAACTGTAGCACCCCGAGGAAACCTGGCTGCTGCCTTCAGTCCTCTGAAACGGTGCAGCGCCTCCTGGGTTTGTCCCTGTTTCAGAGTGTGGTGTCCTGCACTGGTCAGCTCCTCCACCTCCTCCTTCCTCTTTGTCCTTTTTTTGTTTCCTGTCGCGCCTCTTGTGACCCCTCCACTGTGCTGCAGGTGTGGGAGGCTCTAGCTGCCTCTTCAGTCTTTCAGAAGAAGAAATGTGTAGGTCTCAAATGTCTTTTGCTCATAAGTTAGCTGTTTGTTTAGCAGCAAAAATAGAACTCCGAGGCACACAAGATCAGCTGTCTCTTTATTAACGCCAACGCGTTTCAACTCTCACACGAGTCTTCGTCAGGACAGTAATGTAAAGTAACTGTTTGTTTACTTTTAAAAAGCTGCTTTCTTCAGGACCATTATGGACTCTCTGCAGAAAACAAATCTGCTGAACCCCACAAAACTTACAAAAGCATCTAGTAAAACAGTGTGGAACACTGAAAACACAAATGCAGTTCGCAGAAAAAGGCAAAAAACGCAGCTGTACCAAGGGAGAGGACGGTTGCTCCCTGTACACTATTATGTATTTATTATTACTGAAAAAGATGGATATACAAAATAGATACATTTCAAATAGAAGAATTAATTCCTGACACAAGAATGTTATTTGATATTTTCTTTTTCGATGTACAGTACTTCAGAGAGCATTGTTGATGAATAAGACTCTAATGATACCCTTTGGCAGAAAAAAACTTTTATCCATGACCCAAATAAAATTCTGTGTTTATGCAGAGTTGTGCAAGACAGAAATAAAATGATTGATGATTATGAAGACATATTGTACTGATATCACTGTACAATGACCTCCCACTGGTCGTCCGTGTTAAAGATAGAAAGGCGGCGGTTGGTGGGACATAGCCCTGCTGGAGTTGACTAATAGACCAGTCCTAGGACATATGGGCCGAGGCGACACAAATCAATGACAATGGCAGATGAGGATGGCAGTGCTGAGTCTTTCGACGGAGCGGCACGGGACGCTTTGCTCTTACCAGTGTGGAAACAGCGGAGGTGTACATTGGCGTGTGTCCCGTAGACATCAACACTGGCTGTAAGATAACAGAAGGGAGAGGGTAATTGTGTGGGGCATGTGGATGGACACGGGACGGAGGGGGAGTGGCTGTGACTTCAGGGCACAGAGTTTCACACCTGCTGCAACATGTTTCCTATACAAACAGGCTACAGCTGATGTCACACTTAGGGGACAGCATGGGGTGAATGACTTTTTCGATAAGCAGTAAATATGATCAGTACATAAAGACCGGGAAAGAGCATGCTCGGTTAGGTTTTGCATTTCACACATTTGCAAAGAAACAAGCAAACAATGTATGCTTTCCATTTTCATCTTCACTTTGGCATCGTGCTGGATAAAAATAAACATTAACAAAAAATAACCCATCACCAATGACTACCTCCTATGGTTGCTCAGGAAAGTGTTCACCTACTGGTCTAAAGGTTTGTGGATCAATCGTTGTCAAAAAAGTAAAACAAAAAACAAAAACGCATTTTACAGCTAAAGGACACCAGCACACATCGGACACTCTCAGAGCCAGGCCCCTCTCCATAAGAAAAGCACAGACTGCTGGAGCGCTTGTATCCACTGATTGTTCACAGTGTAGCTGGAGGTGGATTAGTGCAGCTCTTTGTATCTGCAGATGCTATCGGCGCTCCTACACTGCCTAATATAGAAACACACTGGGCCATGCTATTATTGACTCTGATGCTGCAGGCTCTCAGGTTGATTATGCCAAATATCACGGCAGTTGAGAGAGTTAGAGCAGGTAGCAAGTAAGAGGTCGGGCTAAACTGGAAAATTATACATACAGCATACAGTTCATAGAGTGAATTACACAAGAGAATACGCCAGAAATGACCAAAGCACATACGGGGTATCTGGGACAGTACATGATAGTAAACAACTGAACTAACTTTCGACTGCTTTTCTAGCTTTAACATTTTTCACAGGGGCTTAGGTTTTCTAGGGTGGACTCTGGGTGAACAGGCCTGGCAAAAGATGTGTTTTCACTGAGCCCTGCTCCCACTTGTTACAGTGACATGTGCCACTACCAATATTCTCTTCAGATTTTCTAAGGTGGTATCAGGGCCAGCCCAGGTTTTTAAGGCATTAAGCAAAAACTTGAAATGACAAATAAACATGTACATTTCAGAACTTGTATGCCTATAGGTTTGTGCTTATTCATTTAAACATATTTGTATTTGGTTCTTAGGCTTCTTGTTGAATTGGCATACATTGCCAGAGATGGTACTTTTCACAATGCGTTTCATAATTCTACACAATATCTAACACTTCATTGCAGGATAAAGCTGGCTTTAAGGTCTCAAGCCTGAATAAAGAAAATGAGTTACAACTCTGCTAAACGCACTCCACACCGTATACACTTCAATATGCGGCCCTCATTGAAAAAAGTTTGGACACGGCTGCCCTCGACCTGCATTAACATAGTACACCAATGCATTTATTAAATGAAAATCTGAATTTAAAAAACAAATAGTTCTCAAAATGTAGGTCAGGCAATATTTTTTCTGAAAAAGTAGTTGGAGGGAAAAGACAACACTTTTATATACAAGTAATCATCTCAACACAAATCTCATCAAACATGGTCTATGATAAAAAAGAAAAGACAAGTACATATACAGTATTATATACTGGCAGATTAGTGACATTGTTTGTAAAAACTGAAGCCCATTACCATCATGAATGGTATCAACTCATAACAGTTACAAACCGTCCCCTGTGAGCATACACAACAAACTCCAATAGGATCTGTCGTCAGGGAGGTCACTGTGGGTCAATAGAGGTCACTTAAAAGAGAAAACAATTCTTTTCTGAGCTGCTGTTCAAGCATTTGTACCAGCTTATGTTTACAGACAAGTCATACAAAATACTATCTAAAACTGCAGAGATTTGATTTTAACAATTGTTATAATCGCCACCCTCTCTTTGTTTGTGACGAAATCACCTTTTCTTATACTCATTTTCTTTTATGAGCTTTGCAATTTACTGTAGTCTCACGGGCAGTTGTAAGCCCCAGTGTTTAGACCCAAAAGGGATATTACAGGTGCTGTTTAGCTTGTATTCACTTTGTAATCATCTATTCTTATATACCTATTAAACTACGTATGTTAAGAGTATTACATGATAAATGTATTGTAACCTTGTGAGCTGTATTAATCTGTGTTTGATCATTAAAGGCATCATAGCATCTGGCTGGGGCCTTATGAGGAACTGACCCGTGTTTGGAGCGTGACAGGCCATGCATATGTGTGTGCATGCTACAGTATACAGTAAACAGAGCTGTACATTATTGGAGAAGCAGCTGTGTCTGCGTGTCCCCATGACAACGGGACCTGCCGCCCGACCACTTCCACCTCCTGCAGGCTTACATTAGATTTCAAATGACCGCAGTTCATATCTTAATTCCGTTAAACCGGCGCCATTTCCTTATCTGGACACATCTACAGGTGGCCCCTAGGGGATGTACATGTGTGACGTATAGAAACTGTAATGATTTTCTGTGATTCTATATAAACGTGTGCATGGCAAGACTAGGGGTCTTTTATTCTGCCAGCGTGCAACTGCCTGGGTTGAAGACGGCTCAGAGCGACCTGTTTTGCATTCTGAAACCTCTTTCTCCATGTGGTGATCACTCCCGGATCTTGAGCCGACCGAGAACCAATTGCCAGTTGCATTTAGTTGTGGATTCTCATTCCATACAGTATCTGACCGCGGGGCCTGACACTCGCTCCTAAGATCAAGATCTGTAGACCGAGAGCCCACACGACCGCAACCTTTTGGTAAACTCACTTCCCAGGCAAATATAGATCGATCCTTTCCTAAATCTATCAATAAAAGACCCACAAAAGACATCTATTGGTGAGTATGACTCTTCTTAATTTAATTGAATAGAAACTTGGTGGTGCATGCAGGTTGACATGTGGAACTTCCCCAAAGTGTGGGGCAGGTTTTTTCTGAGGTAATCATCCTAAGTAAGGAGGATAATACTACAATAGAAAATAGTAAATCAGGAACTAAAAGGCAGAAATCTCAGCAGGCAGGAATAAATTGGAGGATTATTAACAGCAATATTAAACAGAAGTTCATATTGAAGTAGGTAAGTGACACAGAGACAGTAGTTTCAAAATGATTACTTGCATGTACATACAGTTCAGTTGGTCATCGCTAAAGCAGTCCGGGAACTGCCTGTGATCATGTTGCTCCTGATGTCAGCTGGATCTCTGCTACAGAGGCATAAGTCTGTCTGACCCTGTCAATGTGGGCTTCTTTGTCAGAGAGATCTGCTCCTCTTAAATGCATAAAAATGTGTTTGACTGGCCAAAATTATTCCCTTGAGCCACATTAAAGC
Source organism: Neogobius melanostomus (assembly GCA_007210695.1). NCBI lineage: Eukaryota > Metazoa > Chordata > Actinopteri > Gobiiformes > Gobiidae > Neogobius > Neogobius melanostomus. Next base: position 586,668 of record VHKM01000224.1, on the reverse strand, counting down.
AATGTAAAATAAAAAGTAACATAATATAACAAAACGCTTGCTACTATTGTGCCTAGCATGTTGGAACAATAAAAAGATGTGTGTGAACAAATAAGCAAATAAAGAAAGAAAATTTGAAAGCAAATATTATCTTTTAGACATGGTTTTTGTACTTACTCTTAATGACCTGTTTTGCAGTTGAGCAAAGAGGCAACAACTGCAATTAAAATAAATAGCTGAAGACCAAAACATGGGCCACATGACAATTCTTGCAATTGATTTCACGGAAGGTCACAAACACTTTTAAACTCAGAGCCATTAGGGATGTGTACGCGGCTAAAGGTATAATTGTGACCTGCTGCTTGCATAACAGCGTGAGACACCCACGACATGATGAGGTGCACTCACCTTTGAAGGAGCTCATGTTTACGTTGGGCTGATACAGTGCCTACAATGAAGTGCTGACAGCTCTGTGTACAAAGCTGTTGTATTGTGTCACTATTGATTGACTGATGTACAGTGTGCCGGGCAGTTACCTTGACAGGAGAGATGTGTGTGTGAGGAGTGTAGCCATGAATGGCCTCCATGGCAGCGAGGTTCTTGTCGCTCATATGAAGCATTTCGGCACTTTTCCCTGGAGCCAGATGAGCTGGACTGTGCTCCAAGGGGGGCGTCTCCTCATCCTGGTACCGGTACTTCTGCACAGACAAACACAAGCAACACTTAGTCATTATGTACATGCTTATCTGGTGCATCACATAACACATCACACGGCGTGTGACGCCTACAAGCGCCAAGTGAAGACATCATAGAGACAGAGGCCTGAAAATGGGGCCATTGTGTGTCATCAAGCCGTCCTCCACACGCACATAAAGCAGAGCTGTGACTCAGAGCGGCTCCACAGCATCACATCATACCGTTGCACTTCCTAGTAAACTCACTCCCCACTGATACCCCACACCTGGGCTCACTGCCAGCTGCCCACGGTTCCAGCCACACTCTGTAGGACTCATCCTAGGTGTGAGGACACAAAAAAACTGCACACAGCTTTTTCTATCAATGATCAGAAGGTGGGCAGGTCACGGCGGTCACGGCGGTCCTGGGGTGAGGGCTTGTATTCAGCCACTCACAGTCACAAGACGCTCTGCTGCTCTGTCAATGTGGAGTAACCACATGTAGAGACTACACTTCAGATGAGATCTGGTGGTCACGTCTGTCGCTGTCCTCTCTTCTTATTTGGCACAGACAGAGGGGCAGACAGAGGGGTGGGGGGACTGAGGGGGCATCACAGATCCTCTCTCGCTGCCTAGCAACCGGAGCAGAGATGCAGAGCCACAGTTGGGGCTGCCAGCACTGGTCCTGGATTATATTACACTGAGACAGCATAAAGACAAGGAGTGAAACCGAGATTCAGGAGCGGGGGAGGGAAAGGACCAAAATGACAAAAGAATAGAAAGAGACGCAGGGCACAGCAGCTCTGAGTGGGGGACAGACTGGAGGATTTGCTGATCGCAACAATCTGTAATTACACACCGTTAATAGAAATGATTGATTTCCCTCGTTATTATGCACCCCAGAGCTCCACCATGCCACACAAACAATAAAATGTAAATACCAAACAGCAGGTACGCACTGTCTGCAGGTTTTGAGGATTAACATGAACTGGGCTTGTGTGTCAGAGTGAGAGTGCTGTCCTCAGTCAGCTCCTGTAAACTGTTCATATCCCACTGAAGCACACCATCTGTTTCAGCAGAGCTTCAGGTGGCTCGCTCTGGCCATTACGCTCAGCACCTCCTCGGAGCAAAAATCTGTTCATTCATGAATATTTTCTGTACTGGGGTCTTTTAGATGCAGAGAGTTGAAATACAAAAAATACGACAACAGTGATAAAGCATAACAAGCACTGCTATCACTCCCTTTACCGCTGATGTACTGATGTATAATTCAAAAAATCTGTTTAAAAACTGCATTAAGGATAATTACACAGCTATGGCTTATTTTTATTTTCAATAAAGCAGCTGGCAGCAATAAAAACTCCTCTAATGGTAGCTATGGGCCAGAAAACCACTACAACACAATACCTGAGGGGCTTCCAGGCTTTATGGTACTAACACAACATAATGAACTGAAATATACAGCATCAAAGGTCGACAGAAAGCGGGCCTCTACAGCCTGCGTCTTGGGCCTCTTGTGCAAATGCAGCAATAAGGACTCTGCTAAATGAGTTCATAATGCAGAGCTGATGTCATACGCTATCTGCTGTCAGTTTCCACCTTTAAATTACTTTGAATTACAATGAAGTCTTAACTAACCCGATCCCTCTGGCATGTCATTTTCACTACAATAAGAAATCCAGTAATAACAATAAGCTAATGCTAGCATAACTATCGCCTGTGCTGCTGCTTTTATCTTTGCCTCACTTCACTGTGAAACTCCATATTATATCATCAATAATCAGAGCACAAACAGGGTAAACTTACACCATAATTATCCTGGAGCACCAACTTAAAACTTTAAAATGTTTTCAATATATTGTACTGTATGAACAAGGACTGACCAATTTAGGAAATCTAATTCATTGCATTTCCCCCCCAGATTATTTGCAATTAGATTTACTTGAAAAAGATGATTTGGTTCACAAAGCACATTTTAAAAACATCCAGGAGCAATACATTTTGATAAGACTGAAATATGAACTGCAAAGTCAAATACAAGAAGTGCATAATTACATGTTTGTAGAGTTCAAAACAAAGGGCAGCTTTTATACATAATATGACTCTTTGAAGAGGAGACGGGATATTTTGCTGTTTGCTGAGGACATAACGTACCGAAATAATTGTGAACTTTCAACTTGTAAATTGAAATAAATTGTGGTAATACTTTATTTGACTCTACATTTGATACATTGTACCTGTCACATTAAATACAATGTAATGTACTAAGTAACAATGTGTATTAACTTGTACCTACAGGTTACATACACAAATACACAATGGAATAATGTGTATTAGTACTTTGGAGGTACATAATGTAATAAGACATAAGACCCAAACTCTAACCCAAACCTTATGTTCTGTACCTCCAAAGTACTAATACACGTTATTCCTGTATGTAACCTGTAGGTACAAGTTATTACACATTGTTACATAGCACATTACATTGTATTCGAGTGTGGAGTGAATGTTAAATGCTCTCATGTAAAGCGCTTTGTGACCATGTCTGTGAAAGGCGCTATATAAATAAAGTTCTTCTTCTTCTTCTTCTTCTTCTTCTTCTTCTTCTTCTTCTTCTTCTTCTTCTTCTTCTTCTTCTTCTTCTTCTTCAATGTGGCAGGTACAATGTATAAAACCGCCAAAGAAGAAACTCACTTATGTTTCCCAGCACTAACTTCAGCCTGGGCTCTAGGTGCTTCACAGCTTTGACAAGTATTGCATTTTGCGCTGATGTGAAGCAATGCTGATGTGAACCACTTGTTGGCAGATTACTGATGTTTGTAGAGGTCTAAACTATAGGTTAGATGGTTTTATTTTTTGTTTGTTTGTTTTCTTTTCTTCATATATCACTTATGTACTATGTGATTCTGAAGTTAAAGCTCTATATGACTATATTTTGCTATAAGTACAAATGCAGATCGCTGTACTTAGATCATTTACTATCACCATTACTTTACCTGATGTGTTATAACTAAATTAAGAGCAACAAAGACAACACTTAAAAACACTATTGTGGCTGCTTGTTGTCACCATCACTGCTCCTCAACTATACAGAGGATAATGGCGAGATATGGACCTGTTGGAGAGAAGGCCCCCCCTCCTCCCAGTAGGCTCATTAAACTCGTCATGTAACGCATCATACAGCACAGATTACAAACATCACTTGTAAAGTCAATTACTCAGGGCAGCGGGTTGGGCCAGTGGATTGGGGGCCACTACCCCCTCCCGGCTGGCCCACACGCCGCTTTTTAATGCACCTCACAAAATATAGCTCACACTATCATATAGCCTGCTGTAGATGGTGACAACGAAGTGACTGATTAAGAATTAATAACAATATATAATATGGTCGTTAATAACATAATCCATAATATTGTGTCCAAGTATTTAATTCATAACAACAAGGAACAAATGATCAAATTAAAGATTTGATCATTTGATGGGTATTTGTAATTGTTGAAGAAAAGGTTAGAGTTTTCTTTCCGTGCCTTGGGATTAGTAGAATATTGTGATGTTAATATTGCTGATTGTATAGTCACTGGAATAGGACAAAATAACTATGTGTCATATCTTCTTGATTATGCTTAGTAAATAAATGTATCAAATTCTTCAGTACACATGGGGGTAGGTGCAAACAAGCTTAAGCTTCTGCCTACTCCTTCTGAGCATCATATCCACGCTATTTATTTAATTATTTACTTATTTTCCTACGACTGTATCTCTTTGGCTTTGATTACTGTGCTGAACTCTGTATATCTAGAACTTTGTGGAACTCAGATGCTCAAATAAACAAAATGAATTGAATTGAATTGAATGTTATAAATCCCACTGGTGCCGTTTTCATTTGACGTTAAAAGAGCTACATCATTTCAGCTCATTGATCTATACCACTTAATTTTCTCAAAACAGCTTAATAGACAGAAACATTAATGGAGCAGGGGAAGTCTGGAGTAGCATTTTAAATTGTAATATTTACATGTAATATGAACTCATACAAATTTGGAAAAAGCCCGGCGATGAAGAAATGAAATTGTCACAATGTTAGTGGATCTACCAAAGTTTTCCTCCTATACTGTATGTTCTTTTGGATTACATTCTCACAGCGATAATCCCTGTTAATTCACAAAGGATCAGACACAGAGCTTTGCGGCGCTCTGAGCTCAATACAGCTCTAAAACAGTCTCGAGTGGAAAAAGTGGATTTATGTAAAGACAAACCTCAAATTCCTATATATGAACCCAACTTCTCTCTCAGTCGTTCCAACAGTAAGGTCCGGCAGAAACAGACACCTCCTCAGCTCCACAGTAATGAATATGACATGATAATCTACAGTCTGTACATTTCACGGCCCCTGATGCACAGACGATGTCGATAACACTAAAACGAATAATCATCTCACCGCAGATTTAGAAATGCATGAGACCAGTTACAGCTTATGGCCACACTGAAACCAATTCCACTGTCTTAACGGATGTTGCAGTTTGTGTTTTAATTATGATTAAGAACATCACAGGTATTTTGTCAAGCACGTCGGATTGCAGCTTACCCTAACAGACAAGACAGATCTACAGAAATAGGCAATTCATCTCAGGAACAGACCGCATTCCTCTTCGCGTCAAAACTCCGCGACGCTGCAAGTTATTACAGGAGCTGACAGTGAAGAACAGCCCTGATACCTGCCTAAACACATTCACTTTTGATTTATTAAGAAAAAAACCCAGAAAGGCTGTTTGTTTTCCTCTTAGTGATCGTTTGCTCCCCTCCCCCCGGCTGCTCGCACGAGAGCGCGCGTTTTTATGCTGAGTTCATACTTTTATGCATGTTGCACTTGTCCTGCCGCTTGTGCCATTAACCCCCGGCCGAGCCCTCCAGCTGCCCTCCCTCAAACGCTTGTCCAGCGCTAAGTGATAAATTAGCTGCTTTGTTATATTTTCTTGGAAAGCGCCACACAAACATGCGGAGGTGTTTGACAGTCAAATCTGCCATTACAAGCTCCAATACCGTGAGGTCAGGGTGATATTAAACTTCTAACTCCGTGAGGATGTCAAAAATGTCCAATACTTTACTAGACAGATGATGAAAAATTCAAGTGAGCACATGCACCGCGGCCATGGTTACGGGCAGATGCCGAGAGCCTCCTGTACTAGTGATAAAGTAAAAATAAAATAAATAATAAAATGAAATAATAAATAAATCACAATTTTCAAAGAGCCCATGCTTCGTGTACACAGTAGCTTTACGTTGCCTTTAAAAGGTAAATTATGATTGGTTAAATGTGTGCACCGATCACTTGCTCAGAGCATGATGAGAGACGGACCAATAGGAGGGGTACGTAGAGGGGAAAAGTAGACACCTTGCTTTTGAGCGTAAAAAGACATGAATCACAATGTCTCCTCAGATTATGATTCACCTGTCACATTCCCTGCGCATATAAAGGCTAAATACAAGATTTTGTGCGATATCATATTTTTTATTCAAAATGCAAACGTCGACGGTGCATAAAGCCAAGTAAATTCCTGGTGTGGATTGTGAGTTTGGTGTTTTGTTGTGCGTCATGGAGAGAACAGTTGAGTGATTATGGATGTGTGTAATCCTACTCCTGTGAGCATAACGCACCTCTATTGATTTCAACCATCTACTGGTGTAAACTGCAGTGTTGATGTGCCCACCTTACAGTTTAACACGGTAACTAGGCAACACTTCAGATAAATGATATGCAGATCTCATTTTGCTGATGACATTTGCAAAAAAACTAATAAAAATACACACAGGCACATTTCTTAAAGACCTATTTCACCTTCTCAAATGTCTGACGCAGAACATTCAGGATAAATCAGTTGCGATACACTCTGTTCTCAATGATTCTCAATGTGAGCGTTATATTACAAAATATCAGGAAATAATATAATGAAAACAGATTTAATCATTTCATCTGAACAATAAACTACGTCACATTTATATGAAAACGACAGCCATAAAGCTAGAAAAAGGTCGACAACATTACTTCTAAACATTCAACACATTTCCCAAGAACCGTTTTAACTTTAATGTCACCTTTCTTCCAGTATTTTCTGCACCGCTGCCCAACTGAGGGAGCGGCTGACAGAGAGCGGCTCGTCTTCCTGTCCTTTTTCCAGTAAAGACGTTTGAGGATCAATCCAGGGGCTGAGGTCACCCATCCAGACAGTGAGATGAAGGCTCACTGATCTCAGAGTTATAAATCATTAATTACATTATTGCTCTATTCCCCTTTTAAAGCACACGGCCCTCTGCAACTTTACACATCCGTCAATATAGGCACAGGGTAGCAGAGCGTAAAGGGAAACTTAAGGGAGGCCTCATTAAACGCTGCGAGGCCATCGATGAGCACTTTGTATAAAGAGCGCATTGAAGTGCACTTCTTCTAAATGTGTCCATAAAGACCAATTTAATTAAGACTTAACAATGAGCGAAGGACTGGAGGGCCTTTGCATACAATAGCACACAAGAACGTCTGGCCACCTATTATACATAAACATTCACAAAAACATATCTGTGCCATTTTGAGTCAACAGAATAGACTGGATGAAGGTTGCACAAGTTTAGACAATATACCAGTGGGAATTTTTCTGCGATGCTGATCAGATTAGCTTTTCAAAATCAAGAATCATTCAAGTTTTGACATTTGAGAGAAAACAGAATTATGAACTCCTTAAGTAACACAAGAATGACATGCCAGGACATGTTTGTCTAAACTGGGTTTGCAGGTCACAGAGTAAGGATAAAGGTAACAACCTTTAAAGATACTGTGTATTGTCTGGCTAAATTCTTATTTGCACTGGTAAAAAACTAAAGCCAGGGTTCTGCTTTTCCCAACATAAATGGAAAGAAAAGAAAAACACCTTTTAAACTCAGTATTTAGCCATTGCTACATTTTCACATGCCCGGACTTTGGAGATGGCTGCTCCCAGTGTTTCCCAGCCAGGGGTACGGGGACCTCTGGGGGTACTTGAGCACTTGGAATAATTTCATATAAAAAAGGTGAAACTAAGTAGTTTTTTAATATTACCTTCAAATATGAGTACATGTTAATGACGCTTTTCAGTAAAGGGTTGAATTTTAAAGTATTTTCATTATGAACACAACACTCCTAATCACTAAGAAATCTGAGTTAAGTCACATACATTGGAATGATCTTGGCAGGTTTGTCGAGGTAGGGGGTACTCGGGGCATAAATTAACCACTCAAGGGGTCCTTGAGACAAAAAAGATTGCTCTACACAATGAATGCATGGGAAACAATGATAGAAGCATGTGAATACTTTCAATGCAAACTTGCCAATAAAGAGCAACAGTATTTTTTACACAGCCAACACAGCAGAAGTTACTCTCATTGAGTTAATACATTCATTTTGGTCTGAATATTAGCCGTGGGTTGACATGTCCCTGTTAGTGGTGATGAATGTAAAGCGACCGGGATGTGGGGGCAGACTGTTTGCATATCGTTGACAAGGAAGCCATTGTGTGTCATATGGAGATCTGAAGGATGATACAGTGCGCGCCAGGAACTAGCGGGGAGTAGGCGCACATGGGATATTAGCAACAGCGTGCTATAGTACAACTCTGTGCTTGGCTCAGCGGGACCACCGTGCAGCAACTCAAACCCACACGTTTACTTCACCAGCACATAATAAATATAGAAATCTGTCTAGTCAGTGGGTAATTGACAAGCAAGATAACAAATGAAACAGTCTTCCACAATGAGATTTTAAAATGTGAGAAAAGAATTCAGAATTTACTGCAAACTTATGAAAACAAGTGTGCAATATATTATAATAATCATATAAAGCCTGTACATTCAGAGACATATTCCTATTTCAGTGCTCAATTCTTACTTGGTAGAAAGGGCATGATTTATCCAATTCAGTTTTAACTGCAAGTTCAGCATTCCTCCTTAAATTAGCATTAAACTAAAGTATCGCTCTACTTCTTTAGATGAGCCAAACAGTGTGTAATATCAAAAATACTTTGAATAGGCTAAATGTACACATGTCGTGTTTTTATGTAATGTAGTCTAATGTTTGTATACTAGTATTAAATAATAATATTAAATAAATAAATTGTAGAATACACCAACCTGATAAAATTTCCAAAGCTCTTTGCTCATTGTCAAGAATTGCTACATTTTGTAAGATGTTGTTGTTTTTTTTAAACAGAATGTAATTCGGGGGTAGTGAAAGCTATAGCTGACAAACTGTAGTCCAGTTAATGTCTTACTGATTTTACATCAGATAAAACTAGCTCAACTGGGTTGTGATCCGTGAAGAGGAAAAAGTAAAAACATCAGGTGCTTTTCAAGGACAAGGACAGTAAAATGCAGAAAACATGGAAGCCCCTAAAATGGGAGCACAGTGGGCAATAATCCGTTACTCCAATGATAGATTAAAAGTCATTTATTAAAGAGGGACGTCTACACAAGGATCTTTATCAGAGCAGATAATAAAATGGAAAAAAATACGGATTGATCATATGACTCATGTCCACATGAAATAAGGCATAAGCTACCCATAGAGTTACAACATGAACAAATTACAGTGTCGATAACAGTTAACATATTGATAATGGGTACTGTTTTACTATTTTGATTAAAAGTACATTTTAGAGGCACAAGCAGCAGTGTGTCTCTTAATATGGTTTTCAGCATTAAGCCTCCATTGCAGTGCACTATTTAACTACTGTATGCTGGATAAACATAGGCTTATGTGTAAGTGGCCTTGAGCAGGGGAAAAAGTGTATTTTCCAAGGTCAAAACCATGAAAAGCAGGATGCAAAACAACATGTAAGCACCCCAGCCTCTAACCTAGAGTATGTGACCGCCATATGTTCACACTCTCAAACTGAGCAGCATGGAGATTGTTATTCAATGCTTCCTAATACATTAGAGTCCAACACACCAGCCAAGGCACCTGGAGAGTGTAAATAGAAACGAGCCACACACATTCAGTAAACCAGCGTGATTTAGGACGATCAAGAGGCGCTTTGAGCTGAATAACCCTCGTCTTCTACCTGAAGCAGAGGGACATGAGAGAGCCAGGTGTAGCGTAAGCGATCAGGCTAATTACGATGAGTAATTACAAAAGGGCGGGTCAAAGCATCACCAGGAAGGCTAAGGGCGCGAAAACTGTCACATGGCCCTGCTCGTTAAACGCAGACATTTACAGCACAGGTTCGCGCGCTTATGTGGCTTACCTTACACCCGAACATGAGCGACAATGTCCGGTTACTGCAGATGAGCTTGCACTGGCACATGACCGGAGAGAGACACTTCAAGTTCTTGATAGGCAGAGACATCAGTACTGGCTAAAAGAGCACCAGACCACGGATTCGTCCTGGGTCAAAGGAAATCCACCGGTCAATCGAAGTCAAAGGACACACGGGAAAGCGGCTGTTGAGAGCGGCGTGGACTCGGTCAGAGATGCCGGTGGGAAGCAGGGTAGATGTCCGATGGAGCGGAGAGGTACGTTTAGCAACAGCTCGGTCTATGCTCCATTTAAATCCATGCATGTTTTTCTACTGCCGTGTGCCGCCATACATTGCCATATTGCCCTTCGACGCTACACTGGCAACATTACTCACAGTGTGCCCCTTCTCCTCTCTCCCCCTCTCTCTCGCTCTCCCCCAGCGAGGACGTAAAGGACGTAAAGCCCTGTTACCCCCTCTAAAACCATAGAAACGAGTGGATAACGTGGATATTTGTTTTGACTAGAGACGAGTTGTTAGTCTCTGTAGACGCAGTTGAACGTAGAACCAGAAGCAGCGAATATTTAAATGTTATAGTGATCACCCTGTCTTCTCTTCTGCTCTCAGCCGCTCTCTTGTTGCAGCATGACAAGCACGCCCCCTGTCGGAGTAGAGCCGTAATGCAGAGGTGCTGTCCAAGGTGCTGAACACACAACTGAAGGCAACAAGATGCACTGCTGATTGAGCTGAATCTCACTGTCGTCCATCAGTGCCCCTGTTACTGTAGCAAGCCCTGGTCAGCTGTCCGGGGTTTTGCTGCAATATTTCAACAAGTGGCTAAAAAAAATGCCTCATACTTACATAAACAGCTGTTAAAACATGTTTCAATGGTATTTTTCTGTAAGTTCTCCGTTGTACTAGACTAGACTTTTATATCCCGGCCCTCTGTTTGCAGAGAGAGAAGGCGAGAGGTGTCATCTGTACAACCCAGTACAGATGACGTCTTGATTGTCTGCATTGTTGTAATATAGTGTAATGTAGGTTTAACAATGATACAACTGGCATAAAATTGTAATTAGCTCTACAATCAAAATCAAACTATGTGTAAGATATATGAACTTTCCCTCACTGGATAAATATTCTTTATGGCACACATTAATATGTATTCTTTGAACTATTATCTTAAATTAAAACTGGGACTAAACTATATACAGCACTGACCCACATCTTGTAAAAATGTAAATATCTAAAATGCCTCTCCTTCAGATGACTGCTGCTGCTGTGGTGTTGTGCTGACATGCCTAGCCCACTGGGTGGAGTGAGAGAACCAGGTAGGACACATTTAAATATTGTGCATTCATCTCAGGGCTGACTGCGGCGTTCTCAGTGATGTCAGCGTAAAATCGAACAGGGAAACTGCTCCAAATTCAGCAGAAAAAAAAACAAAAAACATTCAACCCTTTGAGAGAGCAAGGGATGTCCCAGTTGATGTGGGTTTTCAGGAGAGAGGCAGAGAGAGGAGGCGGCAGATGCATGACAAGTAAAGGAAACTCATCTACAGTAAGAGAGTTGAGAAAAGTCACAAACACTTGTAGTTGCATTGTCTCTTGTTGGTTTACGAGTATTAATGTAGTAGACATGGTGTGGTGAACATTCTTTAGTCAATGATACTAGTAAGGTCAATGGTAATAACTATGGGTCCTAGAAGGCTTTCAGATGCACCTTGCTACTTACGTAAAGGTGTGAGCTTGCCTGTTGCTAAAATAGTCACTACAGTAATTGTTTTTTATCTTGTGTTCACATCTTTATCGTAAGTTAGCTAAACTCATGTACAAATGTTTTTGGCAGATCAGTATCTTTTTGGCGAACAACACTGTGGTATAATAATTACATAGATGTGTGAAGTTGTTTTTAGCACTTGTATCCCCTACTCAGTTTCTATAGCTACTGCTCCTAGTTGTTTCATAAAATATCTATTTAAAGACAAAGGGAAACAAATGAAATAATTACAGCTGAGTAGCTCTATGATAGTGGCTCAGATGGAAGGGCGAGTTGTCTTATGATTGGAAGGACGGTGGTTCAGATCCTGGCTTCTGCAAGTGCATATTACCTCACCCACTTTGCCTGTGTGAATGTAGTGTTTGAGTCAGTGATAGGTGGTACTTGGAGTGGCCAAAGCCGCTGGTTTGCAGTCCCCCTTCCATCAGTTTACTCCAGAGCAGCTGTGGCTTATTATTACTATTAATGTTGTTGTTGTTGTTGTTGTTTTGAACCTGGGCAAGACTCCCAGGCCTGCTACAGTTAACACTGAGATGTCAATAATAATAATAATAATAATAATAATAATAATAATAATAATAATAATATTAATAATAATAATAAACACATTGCACCAGCCCCTATGGCTCCTCCTGCAGGTGGTGGGGCCACGGGAGGACGGCCTCACAATTTTAACCGAGCCTGTTGGTCTCTCATAAGGGGCTTCTGAACCGCTCTTTGTCTGACCCGTCACCTAGGACATGTTTGCCATGGGAGACCCTACCAGGGGCTATGCACTGTGTTTTGGGCAGCTCCAACAGCTGCCCCCACGACCCGGCAACGGACAAGTGGAAGAAGATGGATGGATGGATGGATGGATAATAATAATAATAATAATAATAATAATAATATTATTATTATTATTATTATTATTATCCCCTCCTGGAACCGCCACCTTAACGTGGTGGAGGGGTTTGAGCGCCCAAATGATCCTGGAGCTCTGTTGTCGGGGGCTTCGTGCCACTGGTAGAGTCTCCAATGGCAAACAGGTCCTATAAGTGACGGGTCAGACAAAGAGCGGTTCAGACCCTTATGAGAGACCAACAGGCCCGGTTAGAACAATGAGGCCGTCCTTCTGTGGACCCACCCCCTGCAGGAGGAGCCATAGGGGCTGGTGCAATGTGATTTGGGCAGCTCCAACAGCTGCCCCCACGACCCGGCAACGGAAAAGTGGAAGAAAATGGATGGATGGATGGATTATTATTATTATTTGCTCGCCGAACAAGGGCAAAAGTAAAACAACAAGCACTCCAGCAACTGAGGTCAAAATGGGGAAAAAAATCCATGGCAAGTTTCCCTAAAGAGTAAACCAGGCTGACGTAGACCAGCAAAAAACCTACCAGCTGGCCTGAAAGCAGAGACTGAAGGCTTCCTCATAGCTGCGCAAGATCAATCTCCCCGAGTCCCCACACCGTGGCACCAACATGAAATTATCAAAGATCGAAACACAAGCCCACTGTGTAGATTGTGTGGAAAATTCAATGAAACCATTGACCACCTTGTTGCTGGATGCCCTGAATTGGCTAAGACTGATTATATCCACCACCATAATAGGGCAGCAGCATATTGTACATACACTGGAACATCTGTAAAGAACACTCTATCGACGTGAAGGAAAATGGTATGAGCAGCACGAACCTAAGACTGTTGCTGAAAATGATCACATCTCTATTCTGTGGGACATGCCAATCCACACAGACCGGAAGATTGGCCTGACATAGTGCTGAAGAATAAGAAGGCGAAAACCAGCCTCCTCATAGACATTTCTGTGCCTCTTGACTTCAACAGCTCTGTCAAAACTTCAGAGAATATCAGCAAATATAAAGATCTTGAAATGGAGGTTGAGAGAATGTGGGGACTTGAAACATCAACTATCCCAGTGATTGTGGGAGCCCTTGGAACCATCAAAATGGGAATGAATAAATATATAGAACAAATACCAGGCAACATGAACTCCAAAAAACAACCCTCCTGGGCACAGCGCACATCCTCTGTCTATGAAATGAACTCTGCCAATATCCTAAGGTCCACGGAGAGGACTTGGATGCTGGGAGAGTAATAATAATAATAATAATAACAACAACAATAATATCAATATTAATAATAATAAACAAAATAATAATAATAATGATAACAATACTGTAGTTACTGTATTGTAATTTATGAAGTGTGGTCATTGCAGCTGTAAGTATGCATTCAAAATGAATACTTCATGCAGTTCATGTAATCGTCTGATGATGATGGTGATGATGATGATCTCCATGGCAATCATATACTGTAGGTGGCATCCCCTTTCCTCTCAGCATTATGTAAGTGTGGGCGTCATATGGAAGCCTGAGCTGTGGTTTTCCAGCATTAACATCCCAATGCTGCATTGTGTGAAACAGAGAGAGAGAGAGCACCCCAAAAGGGCCTGAGTGTTTCCATGACAACATCTGCAGGGGGTGGCAGATCCCAACAAACGGTCCACATGCCAGCATTGTTCTGGTCACCATTTCTCACAGATAAATGCCTTTGTCAGGGCTGCTTGTCCACTCTGAGCAGGTGCCTCCTGCCACTACGGACATGTGACACCAGAGAACACATGCCAGTGTTTCCCCACACAGATCCTCTGAGACCAAACTGAGCTGGCTCTGCTCACTGCAGCAGCAGACTCTGAACCTGGCCACATGTGCCAGCCGCTTAGTTTATTTTAGCACTACATTAAACTGTTTTTATAAAACACATATCACTTGGAACGGCAGCAGTCTAAATATAGATCCAAGCAGTAAGTTAGCTAAATTTAGAGAGACACTTTGGATCACTTTTCCACAAACAGCTCCAGGTCTTTAGCCTCCTCCAGCCTCCCGCGGCGCTCAAGCTCACTTACACTAACATGCAAACAAGTGGGAATCTCCTGAGGCTGAGCCCGCCTCGTTTCCACTCATAGGAAAATACAGTACCTGAGGTGAGAATTATAGTATTTATGCCACTATCAACCTGAGACTCTCATCTATGGCTCCAGCGCCATGTTTAACCTGCTCCAACAAAGCTTTTATTATCTTTAAACAACATGCAGCTGGCTTACAGAATATCTAAACTCAACATGCCATCAGCTCAAGACAGCGAAGCTTATGCTTGTTCTTACATCGGGTCATCACAGCAAAAATATACAGCATCAATTGGAATGGTTGTAATTCACTTGGGACTAGCATAGCACTAGTCGATAGCATGTTGGATATCCAACATAGCATGTTGGATATTTAATGAAGATTATCTCAGCAGCCACTGGTCTGATTGTATTTGCCTTCCACTGTCACTGCTGTTCACATCCTCCCACACTGAGGAAAACAAGGCTCTGAACGGCCTCCACCACCTGTGCTCTGTGTAAGACCTATAGAGGATCACCAACTGTTCCCCTGGCCCCTCCATACAGCCTTCTGGAGAGCATGGTGCATAAAGCTCTTAATGTACTATACGTAACACACGGCACTTGTTGTCATGTGTGGAGTGTTAGCCCACAGCTAAGACTGTAGATGGATCACCAGTCCGTGTGCTGCACCTTTGCTACACCTGCTGTCAGCCCGGCAGACTGCGGTCTGATTTAGCCAAGTCTTATGAACAATTTGCAGAAAATATTATCAAGTACATTTATTCCATCCATCCATCCATCCATCCATTTTCTTCCACTTTTCCGTTGCCGGGTCATGGGGGCAGCTGTTGGAGCTGCCCAAATCACACCAGCCCCCTATGGCTCCTCCTGCAGGTGGTGGATCCACACAAGGACGGCTTACAGTTCTAACCGGGCCTGTTGGTCTCTTATAAGGGGCTTCTGAACCGCTCTTTGTCTGACCCGTCTCCTAGGACCTGTTTGCCATGGGAGATCCTACCAGGGGCACAAAGCCCCCGACAACAGAGCTCCCAGGATCATTTGGGCGCTCAAACCCCTCCCCATGTTAAGGTGGCGGTTGCCGGAGGGGCAAGTACATTTATTATTAACTCTAATTTAACAGCTCTGAGGTAGAGGGACAAATTTGAGAGGATCTAAAACTAACTAACATTGTTTCCCATCAACACAGTCTTCTCTTAAAGGTGACGAATTAAGATGTTGTGGTACTGTTGCTGTGGTTACGAGGCACTTTATGTAAAACCACCTTTTGATTTAATACTCATTCATATCTGATTATTTTGTAGGGCACATCGTTTCCATACAACCTACTTTTACTTATTCTTTTTTTCTTTGTTTTATTTGCACAAAAATGTTTATATTTCATTAAATTATTGAAACACAGGGACATAGACTAATACAAGACTCTTTGAATACACTTGATTTTAAAAGAATGGTTAATAGAAATTACCATAGTCAAACCAGAGCCACTTCAACAATATGACCTTTTGAGATGGGAACGCCACTGTTAACACTATGAGTCGTGTGTCAGGGACAGTATATTAACTTGTTTCATCTGGACTGGGGCTGCATGATTTTGAGGGAAAGTATTGTGATTTGCAATTTAAGTTAAAAAGTTTTTTTAATTTGTTGACAGATTTTTAACGCGTTCAGGAGCATGAGGACATGAGGACACAATACGAACTTAACAATATGAACTTTATAACACCCCTCCTGGAACCGCCACCTTAACATGGTGGAGGGGTTTGAGCACTTGAATGATCCTGGGAGCTCTGTTGTCGGGGATTCGTGCCCCCGGTAGGGTCTCCCATGGCAAACAGGTCCTAGGTGACGGGTCAGACAAAGCGCAGTTCAGAAGCCCCTTATGAGAGACCAACAGGCCCGGTTAGAACCATGAGGCCGTCCTTCTGTGGACCCACCACCTGCAGGAGGAGCCATAGGGGCTGGTGCAATGTGTTTTGAGCAGCTCCAACAGCTGCCCCCACGACCTGGCAACGGAAAAGTGGAAGAAGATGGATGATGAACTTTATTATACCTGAATAATTACTCTCTCCTTTTAATTACCTTTAAATTGTTAGTTTTGTTTGCGATTAATTGCACATCCCTAGTGTTTGGGCAATAAGCACCTGTTCTCGTATTTATAACTATTATTAATATTAGTATGTATAGTCTGTTAGACCTAATTTGCATCCTCTGACCCTAGCAAATCTGAACAAAGCCACAGTCCTTGTGGTCCACGTCTGCACAAGACAACACTGGTGTCCTGCCGCAAAAAGTAACATACTGTTCATACTTGATTTCAGTAGTTTCTGTCTTTCTGTTTCCACAAGAGACCAATAGTCAGTAATCAACAAGTCTTTGGAGTTTGCTTGTTGCAGTATGCCTCAACATACCTACGGGCACATGCACACCACATGTACAGGCCACATTAATTCACAGCTCCTTTTGGGTTCACCACGGGAAAGCAACAAATAAAATACCTCAACAAGCAGGCGTCGCCTCTGCCCAATCCGTGAGCATCTGTGTGATCTGCACTGGGGAAGACGAAGCTGCCCTACAGTAGCAGTCACAAGCTTTAGCGGACCTGGAGCTAGCATGCAAAAACGAGAGGGAATAACATCGAGACGCAGACACAACCAGCGCGGAGCATGTACCTACCACACACGGGCAGAGAGAAGGGAGCTTAGTGCGGCCCTTCATTAGCGAGAGATAGCAAAACACAGCCTCCCCGACAGACACCCGCAGTAGAGGAGCACAGGGATGGGGAGCACCAGACAGCGAGGGGAGCTAGGCAGGGGAAGGGGGGGTGATCAAAAACAGGGAGGGGGTGGGTGGTGGGGTTGGTGGGGGGGGGGGGGGAGCGTTATCCTGGAAGCCACAGTTGTTGGTGCTGGATATGTCCTGATTTTAAAGGCAGGGGTCTAAACACATAGCACTAGCGGAGCGCTCATGGCTGTGACTCATAAAATATGGTTGTCAGTGGCGCTGAGTGAAGCGGCGGAGGGACGGGAGGGACGCAGTCGTTCACAGTAACAATAAAACCTATACTTCACATTTATTTTCCCATAATCAGATCAACGCGACGCCAGATTATCCAGCACAGTGTCTGCGCGTCAACAGATCTGCCTCAGGTCTATTCTGTGATGAGTGAGAACAGTCCACCATGGACTCCTCTACTACTATTATGTAATGTAGCCTAGCGCTAGTAAGAGACACACATTACCCACACGTATTAAGTCCATCTGAGAAGAAGTGTCTTAGTGGCTTCAGACAACAAAACAAAAACGCCTCATTAGTAGTTGCTTAAAGGAAAGAGTTAATCCATTTTTGAGCCATGGTTGGAGCCTAACTCCATTCATTTTTCATTTTACCTTTTGTTTTTAAAGAAGAAAATAACAATTTAGTCCCTCACAATATTATATGCCAATTTTCAAATAAATTGTTCCTATTTATTTGTTTATCGTAAGGCTAAAAGTGGCAACATGGACTTTTTTCTTGATAGATAACAAATTGATGCTGCTGACAGTTATAATTTTGGCATGGGCCTGTGTTTTTGCGGGGCTCAAATTTACAAATTTCTCACTAAATAAGGAAAGATTGCTGTTGTGACTAGGATCTGACAGTGATGATGAGAAGTGTAGAGCCCGATCTCACAGGCAGCTGATGCCAACAAAACCATGATCCATTTAATGCCTGTCAGTAACATTTTACAGTCGATGGTTGTCAGTGATGAGAGGGTTAGCTGTGGGAGATATCAGTGGTAAAATCAGGGCCATTGATAGACCTGCTTGGGCCCTTGGCAAGAAGGTTTCACATTGACCCACAGACCTCTCCACTCCATTCAACCCAACTACTGTACCATTTGCTGCAGTTTTTTCCCCCTTCAGATTTCAGATATTAGTCTTCTTCACAGGCTTAAACAAGATGTCCAGCTTTTGGGCTTGTTCACTCACTAGTCTCTTTATCCACACATCTTTTCAGAAACTGTACTTGGCCTCAATATTGTATGATTATATTTGTTGGGACATTCATTACATATGTTTCACTGTTTTAATGTTTGGTGCTGTCCTGTGATATTGGGCATTGATTGAAACATTGATTTGTTATTAAGCAGATTTTAGATATAAACTTAGCTTCTCTCACGCATAATTGAAAATAAATAAATAAAATGAATAGAAAGTGTGCTCCACCTTCTTCATGGGCAACTTATCTGTTAACACCCCCCTCACCCCCCACCCCGATTGACAGCCCTGGATAATATGAAAAAAGAATCACCTCTCAGCATCTTACTATCATAAACATTTTTATCTGACAAATTCAAAGCTTCCTAAAATAAGTGGCTAAAAATGTCTTGAAGTTGTTTTTTATTGACTTAGCTTTTATACTATTATACTTTTTAAAAATGTGACTCATGTTAGCTTGTCTGGTGTGACATTTTGATTCCTCTCTTCCTCGATGCAAATAATACCGACTTTACTTCTGTCACTATTCATAATAGATGAATCACTGCCCTTGTCTGTGAATTATTCTATGAAGCTGTAAAAGTTATGCACACTTTCATTATCACAAAGAACTGTTGTGAATTTATGGTATGTTAGTCATCAGAGATGCTCAAAGTTACTTTCTTTTCCAAAGGACCCAACAATTCAAGATTTAAAGTGCACCAACTTCATCCCGAAATATGAAATGCAGCATAAGAGCACCCACAGTGTGTGCTCCAGTCAGCGAGGGTGACACATGTGATACAGTAAGTGTGTGTTGTTGAGCCTATAACTGATGCTGTGTGAGTGCAAGTGCTCTGATCCGCTGTAGCGCTGTACTGCACTGTCTGTCAGCTGTTGGAAGTGACACAGGCACCTCAGTCCTGATCTTTAGATCTGTTTTTATGCTGTGAGTAAAAACAGCTGTAGCACCATAGTGAAGCTAGGCTAGTGTCAAATGCTGTGTGCCGCTCTCATGCAGCCACATAAGAGGCCGCATTAATTCTATTCTGCGCGTTCATGAGCAGTGCAGCCGCCTACCAGAGGTCATCCTCCTACCTGCTCTAGCTGCTGCTCTGTGGGCTTCTCTTCAGCACAGCCCTCAATGGCAGCTCTATCTCTCCTTATCTGCTCTCCCTCCCTTCTTTCATCTCTATTCTCTCCGTGATGATACCCTGCCATGTTGTCATGGCAACAATCGGGCCCTGATTGCTCGGTTGCTAGGCAACTGACATCACCTATAAGAGGAACATGAAGATACAAAGTCAGAGACAAACAAATGGCACAAATGTGCCTGTACATCACGGAGTGGAGTATGAGGTTGAACCCATGATGTCATTAGCTTTGTAGTGGCTTTCATTCAAAACAGTTTCAAGCGGTAAATGTCACCACAAGGAGAAGCATTCAAGTTGAAAGACCCACAGGACAATTATGGACTTTCTCTCAATCAAGGGTTTCCACATCAGCTGAAAATGACATTGAATATGTTGGACAAATGACTAGGCACTGCTCATGAATAACTGAGACTCTCACTACTAAATACGAAGGCCTTGACCTCAGGCAACACAGCTGTATGAAAAGAACTGCCCAGGTCAGTGTCGCTGTGTACTGCCACTGCACATCCAGCTGCTGAGACCTGAAGATAGACCAAACTTGATCCAGATCACAGACTGTAGTTTAACTACATGCCACAAGATGTCATTGTATGAAAACATTACCTCAGCAGCTGGTGTAAGAAAATGTGAACTGATTTGCAAGGCTAACGCAGGTACTATTCATATCAATGATAGAGCTGCACTCCTCGTCATTTCACTTCCTGCTGCCGTCAACTCCTTTTACGGTTCTACCCTGCCCAGCCCACTCACAAGACGACACAGTGTAATTGCATAACACTCAGACTGTTTAGTGCACTCTACAGCAGTGATGGAGTGCCTGTTGATACAGGTCCCTATTATTTGATAAGACATTGCTAAATATACATCTTGTCCTCTTTTAATTAGGGTATGTCATATAGTGTGCTGTTTCTGGCCCACCATGGACAGCTCATGTTTCCCCATTAGCTTGCTCCCTCTGTGTGCGATGGCTAAGTCTTCAGTCCAAATATCCCATGATGGATCTAATCTGTCACCTGTCATATGGACAATTTCAGGATGGATAGTGATGCTGACAGCCAAAACACTAAAATTAAATAACACAGGTTTTAAGCATGGCTCACTGTCTATTTCACCCTGGTAAAAAGGCGAAGAATGACCAAATACAGGACAAAAGCAATAGTACACTTAAGAGCTGACGTCCGTGTCGGTCCTCAGCACAATGTACTGAATTCTTAGTGTATTAGTAACTGAATGTTCAAGGTAATATAGAAAAGAAAAGCAGGCATTACTCATAGTTTCACAAAAGCATCAAAAGAAGTGATGCACAGATTGTGTTGTGTGCGTTTGCTCTATAGTTGACAGTCGGCGTGTGGGTTTATATGTGAACAGTTTTGGTACATTTTTAGATCAAATGTGTTCACGGCGGTCCGACTTATTCTTCTGAAACCATGACGAGCAACTTTCCAACACCGATTTGGCTCAATTTCACTGCAGGATTAATGACAATCAATGAGGCACTTTGAATATTGACAAGCGCTGCTACTTCCTGTTCAACTGATACAAGACGCTTCTCCGTGATTTCAAACAAGACGCTTTATTACGCGATCAGTGAACAGTTTAGTCTGCTCCTGTAGGTGTGAAGCTCTGGACTGTGTGGGTGACTGCTGCAATATGTACCTAAAAAGAAACAAAAACTGGAGCCGAATTACCTGCAAAATATATATCCTGTCGTGAAAACATGGAAGAATTTTGCCTCCAAACTTGTACAATTATGGTACAGTGAAACAAACTGACAAACATTTTTTAAGTGCTTTTAGTCTTGTTTTGATCCTTGTTTAATATTTTGTCATTTACACAATTTTAGGAAGAGACTGATTGCTCACCTATTTGTGTTTATGGATAGAACTGTTGAAAGAAACATGTTCAAGTTGAAGTTTAGAATAAATAAGTTGCACAAAATATGACAAAATTATTATTGCCGTGTCAGATGATTCAGTGTCTATATAACAAGGGACTTAAGGGCCTGTATCTGTTTTTTTATTACAAAGAATAAAAGAGGAAGCCTATAAATTAAAACGTAAATTAAAGCTATGGTCCAAACTCATTCCTAACTGTCCTAATGCATTTGTTGCATCCCAGTTCTTCATAGGGGGCGAGTGAAGAACACATTTCACAATTTGCAGGGTCACTTTCACAGAAACACTAGGAAACTGGCCTGCAAGGTCATAAAATGTATTTAAATGCTTTATATTTTGATGCACATGCATTTTTCCCACACATGTGAGTTTACACTAAGGGAGGACAAAACAAATTTAATTCCAATTATTCACCTTATTCCGGAAGTTCCTGTGGGCGCCGCCAGGAATTGTGCCCACCCCTTCACTCCAATTAATGGGCATAGGCGACCCAGGTGGCCGCCTAGGGCACCATCTGCTGAGTGCCCTAGGCACACAACAATATAACTGTTGTGTGCACGTTTCATAATCACACATGTTCCGATTTTTTTAATGAATAGATAATCAATATATAATCTACCAATGATAATCATAATAAAATTGATTAAATTAATTAAAAGTAGTTTTTTCCATATCTAAAGTGTGTCCAAAAGAATTGGAATAGAAAAACGGCACACACAAAAAGAATAGAATACTATTTGGGAAAAAAGAAAATTTCAGATAAAGGCTTTTGCATGTGCGCTACATTGAAATTAATCAATTAATATTTTCATCCCATTATTTTATTTTATTATTATCATTTATTTATTTGTGTTTACATAAGGCTGGAGAAGTCAAGAGAAAATCATATACTACACCAATACAAAGCCGTTTTCAGGCCGCACCAGTGAAACAGTGCAGTATTGACTTGTTGGTGCAAATGAACATTGGACTTTAACCCAAATCGATCTACTGTACGTCATATTTTAGCATCAAACATTTTCCCTCGTTCTCCACTTTGTGAATGGACTTAGCTCTCTACTGGAAGTGTCAATACAACGGAAGGGTCTATCCTTGGGGCGAAATGAAAGAAAACAAAAATCAGGTATAGTGCCTATCAGGTATAGTGCCTTAGATGTGGCCCGGGGGCCAAATGCGGCCCTCAGACCAATTTTTGGTGGCCCTCGGCCTTCTTGCTGAATCGGTACACATCATTAGAGATGGCCTTTTTATTTGAAATGTAATATTCTACACAATTCTAACCTAACAACTAACATTTTATTGTGAGACCGAGCTGGCATGAAGGTTTTAAGCATAAATAAAGGTATGTGGCACAATCTAAACCTCTGCTAGTCAAAGGTTTCATGGCCCTTCACCCTGTGTACGCTTCAATATGCGGCCCCCATGAAAAAGTTTGGACACCCCTGCTTTAAAGGAACAGGCTACTGTTTTTCAATACTGAGATATGTTCTTACCTTAGCTTAGACGAGTTGATGTGGAGCTGTCTGGTCTTACCGCGTGCCCTCAGTCACGTAAACGTTAGCATTTATCCTCTCCTCCTCTCCTCTATGTAGCCAAATGGAGGTGAAGTTAGAAACAACCAAGCTGTTCCACGTTTTCCCCTATTTAAATACGGTTACATGAGCCTTTACACGATGCAAGTATAGTCACACAAAATTAAACATGTCGATTTTCTAAGCGGATAAAAAGGAGAACTATATTGCAAGGTGGAATAACACCAGGAGCACTTCGATGTCCACGCAGTAAAGTCAAAGTGCTCCTAAGATATTATTACCACTTGCAATATAGTTCCCCTTTTTATCCGCTTAGAAAATCGACATGTTTTTTGTGTAACTATATTGGATCATGTAAAGGTTTATGTAACCGTATTTAAATAGGGGAAAACGTGGAAGAGCTTGGTTGCTTCTAACTTCACCTCCGTTTGGCCCCATAGAGGAGAGGAGGAGAGGATAAATGCTAACGCCGTCTGTCCTCTGTTTACGTGACGGGGGGCAGGTGAAAAGACCAGACAGCTACGCATCAACTCATCTAAGCTCAGGTAAGAACATATCTCAGTATTGAAAAACGGTGGCCTTTAAGTACTGTATATGACAAAGATTTACAGTTGAAGCTGAAAACATGTCTAGATTTAAGTGTGATTTTGAATCCTAATTTAGTCTTTATGTCCTGATTTAGCCTTTGTTGAGTGGAGATTTTGACAGTTTGAAAATAACACGTTATTTATATATATATGTACATACATACAGTTGTGCTCAAAAGTGGACATACCCTAGCGGAATTTAGATTTTTTGATTATTTTTCAAAGAATATGAAAGATAACCCAAAAAGTTTTTTTTTCACTCATAGTTAGTGGTAGCCATCCGTAAACTCCGGTCAATTATCTTTTCCCTACTGTACATGTACGTCTGGGCTTGAACTCAGTGGCTGCGTTTCATCGGTTGAATTTCAACCTACCATTCAGCGAGTGGGGGAGGCGGGTGTTGTCGGTGACGTCAGGCATTTGCGCCACATTTGCTGGTTGTAGTTCGGCAATGGCGGCGGATACGAAAGTAAAGGAAGCTCTTCAATCCGTTCTGGCTCGGCTCCCAAATATCCAGAAATTAAAATTGAAGCCTTGGAATGTGCAAGGAACGCTCCCAAGAGTTATGATAGCTGCTTCACTCAACACGGGCGCACTACATACGTCACGACCAAACGCTAGCGAAAATCAGATCCAATCATTTCAAAGTAGTTCACCCCTCCCACCTGTTAACGGAGCTCAATTGTGAAGTTCCAGACCCTCGAAACGAAATGAGTACGAGGGTCTGGTAAAACCAGGCTAAGTTAGTGGTTGTGTGAAGCCATTTATGGTGAAACAACTGAGTTTGCTATTTTTAAATCATAATGAAAAAAGAAAGTACCAAAATGACCCTGATCAAAAGTTTACATACCCTAGTTTTTAATACTGTGTATTTCCCCCTTTAGCATCAATGACAGCTTGGAGTCTTTTGTGGTAGTTGTGGAGAAGGTTCTTTATTTGTTCTGCGGCCCATTCTTCTGGGCAAAAAGCCTCCAGTACCTGTAAATTCCTGGGCTGTCTTGCATGAACTGCACGTTTGAGCTCTCCCCACAGTGGTTCAATGATGTTGAGTCAGGAGACTGAGATGGCCACTAACTGGACCTTCACTTTATTCTGCTGGAGCCAGTGGCATCAGTGAACCACCTCCATATTTCACAGTAGGTATGGTGCACTTTTTTTCCTTTGTCTATGATGGTCTATGATGTCTATAAAGTGCACCATAACTACTGTGAGATATGGCGGTGGTTCGCTGATGCCACTGGCTCCAGCAGAATAAAGTGAAGGTCCAGTTAGTGGCCATCTCAGTCTCCTGACCTCAATATCATTGAACCACTATAAGGAGAGCTCAACTACCCACCTACCACAAAAGACTCCAAGCTGTCATTGATGTTACAGGAGGCAATACACAGTATTAAGAACTGGGGTATGTAAACTTTTGATCAGGGTCATTCTGGTACTTTCTTTTTCATTATGGTTTAAAAATAGCAAACTCTGTGGTTGTGTGAAGCCATTTATGCTGAAACAACTAACTATGAGTGAAAAAAAAAAACGGTTTGTGTTTGTGTTTCTTTGAAAAATAGTAGGAAAATAAAAAATTCTACCAGGGCATGTAAACTTTTGAGGACAACTGTATATAATATCTCAAAATATCACAATAACATTATTATCACCATATTCAACAGTGATCAAATAGCATTATCTTTCCTCACGTCATGCAGCCTTAGCTCATAGCGAGACTTGCCGCTTCAGGAGTGGCTCTGCTCAGCAGTGTCGCCCTGGGAGCCACTGGGCAGGATCAGTATCTGTGTGGCGCATTCAGGGCCCCATCGACGGACGGCCGCTCGTGCCCTTGGGCCCGGATCATTTGAGCTCTCCACTTGATCCCTAATCCTACCCCACAGCGCAGTACAGTACAGCTCACAAATACACCCAATGACATGGTACGACGAGCGGACACTTGTTTAACCGAGCCAAACGACATCTCCATCTGAAAGCAAGACTCACTGAACATATAGTGTACTGCACACTCACTTATCAATATTTATACATGTTGAAATGCGGACTTCACAGACTCAAATGGACTCAGAAGGAGGTGGCAGTGTCCTTGTTGGGCGCCCTGCATGAAAGCAGAGCAGTAATGTGCACGTGCAACTGCCGACTCCAACTACAACGTGTCAAATGTATAATTTATTTGAAGGAGCACTAACTAGGGAAGCCTGGAAAGTGCTGAGGAGGAAGGGGGAAGAAGATAGAGACCGGAGGGGTAGAAAATGGGGTAGAAAAAGGGAGCGATAAAGGCAAAGCGGCCCAAGCTGAGGATTACAGAGGTGAAGGAGGCTGGGAGGACAAAAATGTAGAAAGAGCAAATTGGAAATGGGAGAGCAGAGGAGTGGAACGTGTGGGTGATGACAGGGCCAAGGAGATAATCAAGGAGTAAAAGAAAAGAGCATAGAACAGTCAGGAGGACAAGACAAACTGGAAGGCCTCATTTTGATGGGAATGTTGACAAATTTGAGAAGATAGGAGAAGTACATTTAGTGAGCATCTCAACCAGTCACGTGATAAACCATTCATGCTGTAAAAATGCACTCTCCTCTCTGCCGTACTGCTGCCACATCCCCTCTTACCTCTGCCACAATGTTTATGCCACAATGGGAAGATATTTCCCGAAACAACAACCCTAAACTCTGTTTGGGTTTAGCCTGGCAGTTATTCAGACTTGTCTTGTAAGGCTCCCGTTAATGTGTTTGAGACTGTTCTGACAGTGGTTCAAGCCGATGACTATAGCAACATTGCTGTGGGTGGGGAATGGGGTTTTGGTTTGTGGACAACAAGCTCTAACAACAACAGCTACAAGGTGATACTAAGTTATGATACTGAGCATTAACATAAAAACACCCCAAATTATTGTTTCTCTGTGCCTGTTTTGTGATTAGCTAAAATAAGAGGTACTTGATCCAATCAACTCCAAGTACTGTGCTCAAAGCTGAGGCACTTTTCCCAAACTACTTTATTATATGCTCTGTCTGTATCTCTGTTGTCTTTTTCCCTTTGAAAGTATATTTTTTCCATTCACCACCTCAGAGCAAGACAAGCCAAGTAATAGTTGGTTTGAAACCAAAACGATACGACCAAACATCATTAAAATTTGACCATGAATGAATGAATGAATGATTAGAAAACATAATTGTGAATCTTTTGGAGATAATGCACGACATTGGGGAAATGTGCTGTCTCTCATTTTAGTTTGATAACTTTCTTTTGCTAAAATAAGATACATTTCACAGGACTTTGTTGTTTTCCTTTGCATCCAACCTTAACCTTGTCAATTTTTGCTACATTTGTTTTGGTATAAAGAGCTTCCTCTAAAGCAAACTGCAGTTACAAACAGAACACAACATGATGGTTGACAGTGCGTCAGTGCATTCAAGGAAAACAGTGTAAAGTAGACGAAAATAACACGGATGAAATAAATATGGACCATAATGTTTATCCTGCTATTCAAACAAAGTTGTAAGTGCATTGATATATATTTGTACTCTGTGACTACTCAAAGTGCTGAGAGTGTATTAAAGAGCAGTTTTCCCCCCCACGGACTGAAACTCTGGGACACTTCCAAATTTTTCTCAATACAATTTGTGGAGTATAAGTGTCACTTAAACTCTTTTTTTTTTTTTTACTATCATTGCATAGTATTATGTCAGTTCAGAAGCAAAAACAATAATGTAAGTCAATTCATTCATTATTAGCCAATGGGAGGGCACCATTGTCTCCTATTCATGTAAAACACTCACGATTGCGCCGAATTCCCAGTTAGTGTAATAGTAAACCAGTGGAGATAATTTATCATGTAGTGTATCATATAAGTTAGTTAGATGTTTTTATATCTTCTTGGCTAATATTATCCTCTGGACGTAGTTGCCTTTGCCGGGAAAAAGTGTATATCTATGTTAATGCTAACTGTATAATCTTCAATTCCGAACTGCATAAATGATTAAAAAATACAGTATATTGTTATAAGGCTTATATTAGCTGCCAATAATATCTTTTAAGGTGTCATTTTTACACCTAAAGCCTTCTGTCTGTCTGAATCCTGTGAGTCAGTGCTTACCATAATTAATGGGTCAATATTATTTCATGCCCCTGCTGGTCAAAGTGATTTATTTCATTACGTTAGTAAAAATACAGATAGTAGCTACTGGTCGAGTATTACACCAATACCAGTACATAAGTTGCTTAGTCAAATTATTAAATTAAAATAAGTATTCAAAGTAGAAAGTGCAAATCAGTTCAATCAAGTGAAATGAAAAGTAAGTTTGTAGCTTAAAAAAAGAAAAAACTGTGCCCGAATTCAGCACCTGCACGTAACAACAGGGACAAACCTTCTTCGTCGTGAGTCAGTGGCATTGACAAAACATCTGCACGTCGCCACCTACTGTTCTGAAGTGCACATTATGAGACAACTTTCTGGCAAAATATAGTGACGATATTGTGTCATTTGATCAACAGAAACAAAACTCACTTATCACACATATCAGTATATATTTATTTGACCATTTTAAATTGGACAATGCTAAACTACAGTATTCTCCTCACGGTTGAATATAATAGTGTGAAGAAACTCATGGAGCCTCTCATAAAGTGACCATCTGCCTCACAATCTCTTGGCAAACACCAGCGTCTCATCGGCGGCTTTACAGTAAGTCTCCTCTCACTTGGAGATGTGCGGGTTTATGCAACTTTCCACTGAGTGCAACTGTGGTCTGCCACTTAATGTGGGCACTTTTCAGCTCTGACTCACCCACTCAAGGTAACTAGAATGCACAAAGACTAATGTCCCAAGGCTTCAGATCTGCTCATATTTACCTGATAAATATCCCAATCTTTTACACAATGTGCTAGCAGAAAAGCTGTTTTGTTCACCACTATTTGCAACATGTGAAATGTCAGCAAATACCAACAAGTATTACTATAATATGTAGATGTGGTATTTGATTACTGAAATTCAAGATTCAGTTCTCAGTGGACATTTTCCACCCGTCATTACATTTAAGGTTAGACTGAAATATGAACTGCCAAACTAATACAGGAGTCACATGCATTTCATGTTTTTAAAGGCCTATACTATAGGTTGCAACAACTGAAATTGACACTTTGATTGATGTGATTCTTTGTGGTATCCTATATCTGGCTATAGTGTAATTTTTCAAAGATAACTTTAAATTAATTAGTATTCAACTACATTTTTTAAACATGATTTCCTTATTGATGTCCTCATTTAGCCTAGTTTTAATCATTATTCTATTCTGATTTTGGAACACTTTGATTACTGACTATTACATGTACTATTGATTCATGAGGTAAATGATGGTGACTTACTGTTAAAAAGCTGTGTGCAGATCTAGATTCTTCCTCGTCTAACTTTATCTGTTTAAGCGACAGCGTTGCTACGGAAACTGAGCGCTTGATAAGCAAATGAAAGTACTGTGCCACAGTTAAAAATACATTTAGGCCCATGCAATACGCAAAAAAGCCACCAGAGCAGCACTCTTCTCCTCAGCACAATTGTGAGAATAATCTCACGCTCTACACAGCTGCTCCGGCGCATACTCCTGTGCCATTTTAATTCATGCCCACTACTTCCTGAACTCAGGTGCACCGGCAACTGTAGTGTATTACCGCCCCATCGCTCTACAATCGAAGGTACAGTACAGCTCTGATTCCCATTGACAATCCCAAGGCGAAACCCGAGTGAGCGACAGGCTGAAGTGTGATGTCCACATGGGCATATGGCGAGGTCCAAAGCAGTTCAAATACATTAGCATGCACAGTGCTCGCCGTGGTCTCTTCGCTATCGCTCTCTCTCCTATGGCACAAAGCCCCCGCAACCAACAACCACAGATTTCACCCCACGTCCATCCACGCAGCTCACCCTCTCACAAAGCATGACCGGAAAGAGTGGGAGATGGGTCAACTGACTACTAAGGACCAAAGTCTCACAGAAGAATGTCCCAAATACGGATACGAGATCGGAACAGTGTCTTCTTTTTTTTAGTGTGTGTGTGTGTGTGTGGGGAGGGGGGGGGGGGGGTCTTGCAGTGACAGGTGACAGAAAGACAGTAGTAGCTTACCTTTGTAGTCACAATGCAGAGGCAGTCCATGGTACTCGGAGCAAAGAATGATTCGGGGTGTATCTCAACCCCCCTCGACCCCCGGCGACCGAGGGCTGAGACCCCGCACCCCTCTCCCCCTCACACTCCGGTCCTGCCGCCGCCGTTCTGCCCCGTTTTTACCCCTCCTCGCCTGCCTTAGCGCTGGGTCCTCTCCCTTTGACTAACAACTGAAGCGGCGAGGGAACGCAGAGATGACGGGAGGGGAGGGAGGAGGAGGGAGAGAGAGAGAACGAGAGAGAGAGAGAGAGGAGATCGGAGCGAGCAGTGGTCCTGGAATTCAGATTGAGCTGAGAAAAAGGGGATTTTTTTTTTTTTTTTGAATGGTCGCAAAGGATGTGTAGAATTAAGATAGATGTGGATGGAGAGAAATGGAGATGGGGTCATGGTGGGAGACGAAAAAATACAGCAGGAGGATGAGAGGAGGAGAGGAGGGGAGGAGGGGCGGGTGCATGGGAGCAGCGGAGGAGGTGTCCATGTGCGTGAAGACAGAAGGAATCAGACCGAGAGCAAATGCGCGCAGAAGAGTGTGAATTACTATGCATTATAGAAAAACACATCATTGCAGCAGCAGCGACGGGTTACGGTGTTAAAGTGACACACAAAGAACTACGCGCACTAAATGAGGGGGTGAAATAACCAAAGCCAAGCGCATTAAGAAGTTTTTTTTTTTTTCGCTTGTTGTAGCTCTCTGCAGCTGTTGCCTTAGCGATGGTGCTGCAGTTGTTGCCATGGCAATGGAGAGGCTTGTTGTTGTGGTACGGTGTGCGTTTAGCTAAAGATTGACTTAAGAGCGGGGACTTGGCTAATGCTAGAGGTGTGTGAAGTACTGATGGTACAAGGCAAGATAACAATAGTAATATTTAAAAAGAAAAAGCTTGTTGAGGCTATAGGCCCTAGTTACATATGCAGATTATGTCACAGCATGGCAACTGCAATTCAGCAGAAACCGAATGAGTGTCAACACTCAATTATGAAATTTATGTTGAGGGTTCTGTTTAGTATGGAAATGATCGCGCACCCTCTATAGAGCTTGGGATCGTGTCAATTTCTCAGGTTTCTAGCGCATCGTATAGTACAGTATTAGGGCCATAGAGGATTTCAAATGTAATATACAGAGTTATTCCACAACTCTTTCCTGTGTTGTTATATTGTTTTTAGCTCTGTGGTGGAGCAGTTTAGGTCTGTGACACAAGCACCATTTGTGTGTCCTACTCTTTCAGAAAAGCATAAGAAATGCAATTTTACACAACAAATGTTTAATGTTTGAAAACAGTAAAACCCCAGACCCGATAGTACAATTGAATTATTATCCTCATCACCTCAGAACATATTGAACCAAATGGCATAATCCTGTGACAAAGTGTGTATGACTTTATTATAGCTCTTTGAATTAAGCAGGTCCCAAAGAAGAGATTTTTTGGTCCCAGGATCAAACGAAGCTGGGTTCGAAACAAAAGATTCTGAACTTGCAATGGGTCGATGACAAAAAAACAAAAAGGTAAATAAAATATCATTGCCATTATCTGAAATAATTGGAAACCTACTAGTGCGTCGCTCCACTGACGGACTGTTTGCTTTATTACACATAACATGGCGGCTTTCTAGGGTTGCGTTCACTATAACTTTTCATTCCGAACATTAGATTCATTCATTCAGAGCTGCCATGGTCCAAACCTCCTCAAATCACCAAAGATAAAATTAACCTCACTTATTGCAATGTATTGGGTGAAGTGTCTTGCCCAAGGACACAGTGACAGTAGTCGATGACATCATGAGCGACTTGCTTTATGAAAAAGAAAAATGGAAATGGATAACACGGTTGCTATTTCCTTAACAGCACAGTAGTAATATTGTGTTATAGTAGAATACTGTAGATAACGAGAGGCAATACTTTTTTAGCTCTATTTCTGTTATTACCAAGAAAATGCTTACCCTTTGTACTGGTCATTTACTGTCATACTGCAGTAATGTCGGGGAAAGGTTAGGGGAACAAAATCAGAATAAATATAATACAAATATATGTGAAATGAGCATGATTTCTATTTGACATTGTATCTGCATAATTTTGTAACATTTTGTATTATGTGTTCAGTATATCGTTTTACTTTGTTGTTTTTTTTCAAACATTCAATACAGATTATAAAGGGCACTGCATTTTTGTATTCAGTATTTACAGTCATGCTTTTTACGTTTTGTTGAATCAATCATTGCCATATTAACAAAATGTTCATTTGGGAATAGTTTATTGTGGCAGAGTCTTATCTGTGCCGTACAGTTTACCTTTAAGACCGCGGAGCGTACCACTTACCGCTGGTGTGAAGGGGAACGTGTGCCAGGCGTCTTTGCACCATCAGTTGTGTAATTGCTCGAGCTCACCCCACTCACCACCGTGCCCACTTACTGCTCCTCTGCTCCGTACTGTACTGGAGCCATGTGCAACAATGGAGCAGTTGACACAAAACACACACATTTAGTTGCTGGCAGAAGAGGCGAGAGGCTTTGATGAAACATACGCGACTCAACGGTCACAGATGGCTGATGTTATAAATATATTCATGCTTTAACCAACATTAAGCAAGTTTTAAAGAGCCTAATACTGCCTGACTTCTCTGTAACTTGCCCTGAGGTGCAAACTTTTCACTTTGATTACTCATATTTTTATTATCAGTGGACTTACAAGTGATTAACCAGTAACAACTCTAATTGGCGCAGTGGGTCAGAGAGACTTCTGCTGAGTCCCAAGTCACATGGTGCATTTTACTCCCACTAACTCTCAGCTACTCACACTGGGTACCTGCATGTCAGTTCAGTTCAACAAACAATCAAACATTACACCTCTGATCAACATCATAAATATGTTATTGGTAATTTTTTTTATAGGGCACACTTCATGCAAAAAGCTCAATTTGATGTGTCTTAAAAGAATAATAATTTAAAAAAATTAAAAAGGTTTCAAAGAAATCATAAAACATAGATACAATCATCAAGAATAGAGATGAAATACCTTCATTTATCATCAGTTACCATAGGCCACACTAAAAATAAATGTTTTTAGCCTGGATTTAAAGATGCCAGCGTTTGGGCCCGTCTTACATTCTCTGAAAGTCTGTCTAACTTAACATCGAAATGCTGCCTCACCATGTTTAGTCCAGATTCTAGGAACCAACAGGATACCACTCCATGAACCATCCCGTTCTTAGAGTACATAGGTTCATATGACGCTAACATCAGAGATGTATTTTGGTGCTAGACCATGAAGAGACCATAGACAAGCAAAGCTATTTTGAAGTCTCAAAAGACCTTAAAGTCCTTTATTTGTGGGACATGCGTTGACCTTCTTCAGGGCATACAATATTTTGAAGTTTATTCTCTGGGAGACATAAAGCCAAGTGCAGAGACCTGAGTACTGGACTAATGTGGTCATATTTCCTCGAGCAGCAGCATTCTGGACGTACTGCAGTTGTCTAACAGCTCAGAGGTCTGTGAGCTGGCCAGTTTAACCTACTAGAGACACAAGCATGAATTAATCTCTCTAATTTTAATTTAGACACTAAGGTCTTTTGTTTTTATTTTGCTGATGTTTTTAGATGGTAAAAGGCTGTTGATGATTAAAAAGTGCAATTATTTAAAATGGTAAAATGGTAAATGGTCAAATTTATATAGCGCCTTTCTACCTGCTTTAGGTACTCAAAGCACTTTACATGAAGGAACTACTCACCCATTCACACTCTCATTCATACACCAGCGTACGCAGACACTAGAGGCAAGACAACACAATGACAGTGTGCACCTGCGGGATTCGAACCACCGATTCTCCAATCACAAGACGACCCGTTCTACTCTCTTTGTCACTGTCACCCCCAATATAGACATTAGGCAACATAATAATATCCTGCCATGAGGTTCTGCCCCTGTGTTTAGATTTCTACAAACATAATGAAATCATGTGATTCTTGCCTTAAGTCATGTTTAAAATTTGCAAGTCAACTGAATATTAAAAAAAGCGATAAAAACTAAACGAAAAAAGATAATTGCATTCAAATGCTCGTAAAAATATATTTTTCTCTTTAATTGAGAAGTTTGCGCTAAGGTTAAGGTTGACTAAAATGTAAATGAAAAAAACTATACTGTGGATGCTGCAACAAAAGCACTTGGAAAATGGAGATTCAACATTGTCCAATCACAGAAATAAACAGGAACTTGTGTTCCATCACTTAATCTTATTACAAAATTACAAACCAAATCAAGCTCCACCAAAAATGAAATGTAACTTGAACACATTTATTCGAGAAATCTGTCTGTGGTCTAATGGTTTCAGGAGAAAAAAAATCGATGTTGTTTAGTTTTGTGTTTCTCTCAGATGATAAATGATTTTCCCAAATGCAGTGTTACTGCAGAGTCCTGTTACATCCGAGGACTGCATAATTTGTAAATGTTATTTGATTTGCACTTCCCCAGTTGTTGTTCATGTTTCTTTGCAGACGCCTTGCTTTGACTGAGATGTTTGTTCATCATCCCATCTACCATAACAGAAACACTCTGTCAGAATAGATTGAGACTACAGTACACGCGGCAGAGACAAAGGTCTGTGGCTCCCAGGAGAGATCTCTGATGGGGCAGACGCACTGAGGACATCGACTCCAGCGATAAGTTTACAATAGAGCATAGCACTAGCTCTGCACTCTAGTAATGTGGCTCCATCAGATGTTGCTATGCTGTTGAATCTGGCTTATGGCTCTGACTGGAAAATGTTAAGGCAATTTCAGCGCGCCTGCAGCTAGTGTTACAGCTGAGTGGCTCTGCGATGGCTCTGGAGAGCAGGGGCAGGATCCTCACGGCGTCCCCCACAACAGCAACAGTCCAGGGCAGAGCTATCACCGCGAGCAGCACAGGAACAGAGACAGTTCTTTAACTTTACTGACAATCAGCGTCACTATTGCCGATTCATTTTACACTCGCAAATATGTCCAATTGCAATTTTTCTTGCAAGTATAGTGATTAGATATGCGATTTACAGTATGTTTTAGAAGAACTAAAATATGAACCGTTAAATTAATAGAAGAATTTAATGGATTTTATGTACATTTTTATTGTGCAGTTCCATACTTTGTAATCTTGTTGAGAAAATCATGTACTGTATATTGGAAAGAAATGTTAGAAAAACAAAAGTTGTAGCCTACTGGATGGTTTTGGAAAGCCTCCTTCACTATGCACTACTTTACCCTTACCCAATATAAAATACCTATATTTCAATAACCATTTGCATTTTGTTTTTTCAGAGACACAATCCAAAAGTAGATTACTGATGTGGACATTTGCATAGAATGAGTTTATAAAAGTGACCCCTCAATACAGTATATTATGTACGCTCATAATTGCACTCCTACTGTATGCAAAATATGTCACAATAGACAAATCCATAGGCATTACAACAGTCCTCTAAGCACTTACTACATTATACATGTAGTAACTGTAGCAGATTCATGCTAATGTAGCTGACCTGTAAAGATTATGTAATACTGCACAAGAGTTGGAAAGGCGGCTGCGAGCTTCTCTTCACACATTTATTCCAAAAGTGGGACTAGGTGCACAGACACTGTCAAACTTGTAATTTTTGCAGTGCCCCGGCAGTGACAGACTAAGCCGATGATTACAGCGGAGCTACATGAAAACCATATTGATTATAATTATGTAAATGAGAGAAGAGCACACCATCATAAAGCTTGCCTCGTCCGGCTGACACCCCCACAACCATGCTGTTAAAAATGCATCAGGGTAACTAACAGAAGCCTGTCCCTGCAGACAACACACACCGTTCTTACCAATGTGCAACTATGCATCTCCATCGTAATGATCTAGTAAAACTTCAAAAGAGACTTACCCACAGATATGCTGCCTCCATCCCTGTGTCCTGCTTTACATAAGGACTGTAGACTTTGGATTCTTCTAAGCTTCCCTCTAACCAGAAAATAGGCCAAGGACAACTGCTGGTCATTTAAACAGGAACCCCAAGTGGAGCAGGAAGATCAAGTGCTGAATAGAGACAGATTTGTTACAGCAGGGCACGTTTCTCCTAAAAAAAATCCCTTCACTGTAAATCTCACACACTCTACTAATTATTTTTACACCATGTAGTCATATTTATAAAAGGTGTGAGTGCTGTTGTTTTTTTTCAAATGCATAAACACCACGCTGCATTGTTTGTCACATATTTGAGGTGCTGCTTGGTTGGATTATCCCTGTAGCAGAGACTCCCCTCTTGGCTCCAAATGCATTCTGCTGGCACCAGCGCTAAGGCTCGAAGATGTCAAGAATACCCACATTCTCTTGAGGAGGTGACACTTTATTTTCTGTTTTGGGAAATGATTCTGTGGAGAAAAAAAACACCTTACCGGCTGCTCCATACAGTAACTGCATTCCAGAGTCAGCGCAGCTCTGCTAAAACCATGTTATCAGCCATATTTATTTGTAAAGAGTAATCATTAGTAGAGGTGGCTAGAGTAGCCAAAAATATTGACTCAACTAACAGTAATTACTTTGAAATAGTAGAAGTAAAAAGTACTCAAAATTATTACTCAAAGTAAACTGGTTTTTTTTAAGGCTTCAAGAGAAATGAAGTTAATATTTTATTGACCTTTGTTCCACGTTTGAACCAACCTTTCCTTGCCAGCCAGCCAGCTAAGTAGACAGCCATTCCTCTCTACTTATCACCATGCCTCTAACTGCCCAGATGTCATATTTATTAGGACTAGGACAATATATGATTTTGCAATATATCGCAATATGCAGTATAGTGATAGTATCGTATCATCTAAAGCGGATCGTCCCAATCCTACTATTTACATTAGCCAAGCCATTCAAGACAGTTTGTCTGAACTCTCGACCCCACCCACGCTCCCACCTTCATCAGGGTGAGTGACTCACCCTGATGAAGACTCATTGAGTCGAAACGCGTTTGGTCATGCCATTAAAGCTTTTTATCTGCAAATTCAGAGTGCCTCAGCCCATCTCCTTTGTGATTTTGGTATGCCTGGCCCACTAAGCTTGAAGAGCACCTGTTTTGTAAATGTATTTGCTATCTGCTATCTTCTAGCATTTACCATCCGACCACGGTGATCCAGTGAGCACTCTGCTTCATTTCCTCTAGACGTTACTAAAGTATTCTCCCAAAACTGGCTGGCAGTAGTGAGTATAAAAAACAACTTAAATCTATTCTCTTTAACTAACTTTAGATAAACTTAAAGTAACAGGCCACCGTTTTTAAATACTGAGATATATTCTTACCTGAGCTTAGACGAGTTGCTGCGTAGCTGTCTTGTCTTTATGCGTGCGCTCAGTCACGCAAAAATACCGCAGCTATTGTTAGCATTTAGCCTCTCCTCCTCTCCTCCTCTATGGACCCAAACGGGGGTGAAGTTTGAAAATCGTCATGTTGTAATTTTGTGTAACTAGACTTGGATCGTGTAACTGCTCACGTAACTGTATTTAAATAGGGAAAACGTGGAAGAGCTCGATCGCTTCTAATTTCACCCCCATTTGACCCCATAAAGCATGCTAACAATATCTGCAGTATGTTTGCGTGACTGAGCGCACGCGTAAAGACCAGACAGCTACGCATCAACTCATCTAAGCTCAGTAAGAACATTATCTCAGTATTTAAAAACAGTGGCCAATCCCTTTAACTTTACCTTTATCATACACACTAGTGGAAGTATCTATGGTTCAACATTACAGTCACAAAATCACAGCAGGACAATACAATGGCGTTTCAACAATAAGTTACACAATAAGTTAAGTCATCAATAAAACATACTCCACTTGTTCAATAGTTGACCGCATTAGGCACAAACAAGCCCTCTGTTATGGCACCAGAGGGCATCAGTCTAACCTTATGACAGATTTGGCCATTCTGTGCATAGCTGTGTGGTAAAGAACACTCAGAGACTATTGTACTCGACCAGTTACCTTCCCTGCATTTTTTACAATCAGCTTGTTATGGCATGCTACCACGAGAAACCCAAACTACACAGCACTTCAGGAAGACAGCTCATTCCAAAGCCTTTGAGCTTCCTGATCGTTCAGCTCTATATGTTCTTTATCTATTTTATATGTGTCTATATCGTCTCCACTTTGGATTGGCTCTGCAACTACGGAGCAGTTTAGTGCAATTGATTCATGGATGTTTGACGTGAGACAAAACAGAGAGTACATGGACTTCGTTCCGAAACCATAGTTGCTAACCACTCTGCAACACCACCGCAGTATGGTGTGGTCCATTCATGGGGTGGCGGTGGCTCGGAGGCAGAGTACCACCCACCACTCCGGAGGTTGGCAGTTTGACCTCTGCTCTGGCCATTGCACCTGCTTTTCTTCCAGTTTATGTAATGCTGGTGTATGAATGGAAATGTCTTTGTGGGCGCTGTTGTGGGACAGTAGGGGCTTACATGCATGAGCTTGAGTTTCATCTATGTTTATAACATTCATTCTTAGACTATAAGTTTCCTATATCATTTGCCTCATCTCTATATGTTGAACTTTAAGCTTGCATTCTTTCTGTTGGTTTGCCACGGTGAACTTACTGCACAGTGTATTTTGTGTGTGTGTCTCTGGGTGATGCTCTTCCCATTACAACCATGAAATGATAAGTAACCGCTGAGTCCTCCCTGTAAATGTAGATGAAAGATCTGTATTATATATTTTCTTTTTCCTGAACAGATGAAGAAGGATGTTATTCAGTCGGATGTATTCCATAAGGCCCTCTTCATGCAAACAGAGATGAGCTGGCAGTCCTGCTCCTCGACACCACCAGACGAAAGAAGAAATGAAACTCGTATCATCCCGAGTCTCTCTGGCTCTCCACGTCACTTAACGGTAAACATCACAAAATCAGAGTCTTGTGGGCGTCCTGTCAGCATCGTGACTAATGCACAGAGCACTAATGTTCACATAACACAGGTAACTCTCCGTAATTCTTAGTAAGTACATCCAACACATGAAGCCCATTCTGAGTTTCACAGGCGGTTGTATACCACCTCAGTGCACTCTGTAGGCTATACTTAGCTCCATCTCCACTCGCACCCGTCACGTCACAGAGCTGGCTGTCTTCTTAGTGGAGAGAGAAAAATAACATTTGACATAATGATGAAGCAAGGCAACTTTACTGAATAAACAAGACGCTTCCTCCACAGCACGAGCTATTTACCCTCCTGCTGCAAGTAACCTTATGATTATTCTTGACAGCACCCGGCCAGCTAATTAAAAAGCACCTTGGGACCTCCGGGCCCGGTAATACATTCACTGGTTCACTGTGGTGTGGGAAAATGCAGTGTTGCAGAGTCACCTGCTGCAGTTTTTAAGTAAATGTGTAAGGTAAGTACCAATGACTTTTTCTTTTCTAGCAATGAGGTGGAAACAGGAGCAAACTGTTAAATGCCAAATCAGGAGGCGGCAGCTGTAATGAAAAGAAAATCCAAAAGAAACAGAGAGACAGACTTATGTAATACAAGTCTGGCATTTTGGAGACAGAAATAAACAACATTACACATGCATTTACATAAAGCCATATACCATAGCTAGTCCACATCCTGTTCGATTACATAACATCTCTCTTCCACTTATGGTTTCTATTACACGGAGTTTACTGCCATCTCGTGGTCTTAATATGTATTACAAGGGGGGGGGATAAAAAAAAAATTCCTCAATTTTTTTTTTCTCTATCAGGGACAATGAATTGAACTTAGCAGAGACTTTCACTTATATGAGTGTTTGAAAAGAGCAAACATGATTGAGAGGAGTGAAATGACTGCAGAGGTCTGAAAGTGTATATCAGTCAGTTTGTATCGCATTTGGTATTATTTAATTGTGTACCACAGAGCTCTCTAACCAATCCTAAAGCCCTTTCCAAGTAGCTCCCCAAACGTACTGCATTTGTACCTACGTTTGATAGGGCATGTTTAGTGAGTGTTGGGAAACTAGTAAAGTTCAAAGAGAAAACTTATGTCATTTTCTTTAATCGTGTTGAAATAACATCTTACCTACTAAATATTGAGGGTGTACTAAGTGTAAGTAGCTCTCTGCCGTTTTCTAACCTTTTTTACTTGCGAGGAAAAAGCTTGGAGACACCTGCTTTACATCCTACTCAAAACTCATATTAAGTCTATCAGTGTTTTTCTGTGTGTTTTTAAATGAAATATTCAAAGAAATAATTCACACATTTTGTATCTTATCATTTTTTTGTTTGATGTTGATTCCACAAATTTCAAAATAATTTGGGGGTAGGCGCTCATAAGCTTCTTGCTTCAGCCCACTCCTTTTGAGCAGAATGTATACTGCTCAAGTAAACATAACTAAACTAAACTAAACTAAATAATAATCTTGAAATATTTAATCCTGAAGTGGTTTCAGGATATTGAACTTAATGTTGTTTTTTGCTTCATGTGGATAGGCCTTGTTATTACACTCTAACCATAAGTCCGTTCAAAACATCTACATTGTTGAAAGGCAAATT
The DNA here is from genome assembly GCA_007210695.1 of Neogobius melanostomus. Lineage (NCBI taxonomy): Eukaryota > Metazoa > Chordata > Actinopteri > Gobiiformes > Gobiidae > Neogobius > Neogobius melanostomus. The sequence continues at coordinate 546,285 of VHKM01000224.1, read as the reverse complement.
CGACCAGGCAAATCCTGAGCCTCATATTAAACAATGATAACCTATTAACATAGAAATTCTCTAAACATGCCGAAATTAAGTATTCATTATTTTCTTTTTGAACTGCAAGCTTGTTTACTGTACACACGGTGTTATACAGCAGTCTAGGGTTGATGGAGGCAAAGTTTACTCCTGATTATTAGACACCTGCAGCGACTTGACAGATGCTGGTTCAACTCAGCTGTAACTCAGACTTCTTCATCCTCAAAGGCATCTGACAAAGATAGTTTTAAGTGTGACAACAAGCACGGGCTCCTGGCTTTGCTTTCACAGTACCTTTAATGATGACGAACCAAGTTTAAGCCCCCAACACTACGAGAAAGTAACTGTTTTGAAAAGAAGTCAGCGGTACAATTTACATTTTAAACATTTTAAACTTGATATTGATCTTAAGAAATCATTTTAAATACAATACAGATTTCGATACTACATTTTAAATATTGCATTTTCAAGTGCGTTGTTGTCCTATATGCTGAACTCTTGACTCATACCAGGTCTATAGTCTATTTCATTTAATTATACATTTATATATCAGGAATATGATGAATTTTAACAGAAATGTCCAATAAATACATGATACAACGATTTATGAAAAATGCAATTTAGAAAAGAGACCAAAGTATAAATATCTTAATAGACCATTTAGTTTAGGGTTTACGTATCAGTTAGTATCTGGGTATATATTTTTAGCAATTTTTTAGACAAGCCAAAATATCTACAAAGTACAAGTGCCATCGCTTTAAAATAATTGTATTCAAGTAGAATTCAGAAAGAAGTTTTGAAAAGCATAACTACTCAGTACTTGGTGAACATGTTCCTTGAGTAATTTCAAGAGTAAAAACAAAGTCCTCCAAAAAAGAACAGGCACTTCAGAACTTCAGCACTTCAAACACATGTAGTTGAGGAATTGTAACCGCTCACCTCTGAACCCTAGCACCACCTGCTGAGGCCTTGAATGCAGGCCACTCACCTTTATGGTCATTCAAGGTCTTGGCTGAGCTTCTGATGGACTGTGGAATGAAGGATGAAGCCACTAACTGGGAAGTGGCGGGGAGTGTTAACTGGCCCGCTCCCAGAATTACAGTCGCCACAGCCCAGGCATTCTGAGACGATCATCCACAGGAATTTGGACTGACCATCTGCCGTCAGGTTAGACTTGAGAATGTTAACATTGATCTTGTTCTGCTTTTTTTGTGGGTCACAGTGGCAGGAGCCAAACCTGGGTGTGCCCTGGCAGTGTGAAGTCAATTGGCTGACACACAAACATAAATACTCAACAACAACAAAAATCACCTTTGCACCATTTTGCACAACTTTACCCATATGTACATTTTTGTGTACAGTGAGTGTAAGTCGCTGAAGAAAGGCCCACATGGTTATGGACACATTATGGACACATTATGGACAGGACATGCCGACTCCACTCAGGAGATGACCCAGGATCAAACCACCTCCTGACTCCAAGTAAGAAACAGTGTACCGAGCATATCAACACACCAATGGAAAGTATTTCATGACCTAAATGCAGCCAGTGAGTCACCAGTCTTGAACCGAGATAAAGACAGAAAGTCGCATCTTTGCATATTGAATATGCAAAGGCTCCGTGCCATAGCAGGCACAAATATTTTGTAATGGTGACTGTAGACAAGGATGGAAACAGGTTTATTACTAAACACCAGAAAAGAAAACAAACATGTGGGTCTTATTCCGTTACATTTACAGTATTTTAGTATTGTTTTTTTAAGTAATCGTACTTCTTAGAGTCGTCTCATCACACAGTATTTGTTTCCTTTTACTTGAATAATAGATCAGTAGTATCAGTATTATTATTCTCACCTTTAGCAAATCTATAAGTGACGAAAGGTAAGTGTCATGTCATGTGAAAGAACATAAACAAATTTGTGTTACTCTTACTTGGGTATTTATTTGGATGACCACTTCCACTTAATGATTGTAAAGTAGCGTTACTCTTAGTGCTGAGTATTGGCTTCTCTACCCACCTCTGATAAGATATAGAGCGATACACAAACTGGGGAGCATTGTTCTTATATCTGAGCCAGAGGGCTAACATAGACTCTGGTCCTTATGGGGCTGAAAGACAAGTGGAGAGGCTTATTAATCATTCATAAGGGTTGGAATGTGCTCCCAAAAAGACAGCAGAGATGACTCATTTATGTTACCTACAGTCACTTCACACAGGACTGGTACAAGGCAGAGACCGGGCTGAACTCTCGCTCTCAGACTCTATTACAGGATCTAGTTTAGCTCCAAACGCTTTGATTTATTATTTAAAGTACGGCTTTGAATACCCCACATCTGAAACACCATTTGAAGCTGGCATTAATGAGACGACTTTATTTTCTCTATCAAAATAAAGTCACTGTGCAAAAATATGTGCACTGCAGCAGAGGATGTGGACTACACACATTATCAGAGCAGCAGCAATCTGATACATGTCACTATTGAGCTTTTGGGCAGCATCACGTTGGCACTAATCAATGATTTTGGAGGAGTGTAATTTTAGCTCAGGGCGTCTATAAAGAGTCACATGACATACTATCAGACAGAACCTTGTCATCCTGGAGAACATTGTATTTGAGAGTATTATGATTGTGGATAAAATAAACTCTCGCTTTCAACTGTGGCTTTATGCTCTTTGAACCATTTTTTAACACAACACAAAGATGTGTACTGTTAAGCTGACATTTTAATGTTTTCTAGAGTTGGTAGTTTCATGTTTGTGCAGTCCTGCATATTTTGTGTTTCTCTCTCTCCTTACAGCTCAAAAGTTTCATGTTAAGTCTTGCAGTGGGGCTCCAATGCCCTCTCACTTACATCAGACTATCTGCACAATTTCACCGCTCAAATTGCCTTCACTACACAGCAAACAAACTTTGATGCGTTTCATTCTCATTTAAACTGATGGACTCCTCAGTGAGCCAGCAGCTGGAGTCATTGTGCCCTCTTCTGGAAACAATAGGGATTTGACTGTTAATTCAGGGACTTGTTTTCCACACATTTGCAAGTGGTACAAAAGATCATACAGAGTGGGCTACAGAAAAATCTCAAAAAGAAGTTTAAAAAGTCTGAAAGTCAATGTTATGGGACATTTAGAAGCAAAACCTTTTTGAGTAACTATTTTCTGTGCTGAACTCTGAGGTAGTTTGGAGTTTGGCCCCTCAGCTGCTTTCTTTATTTACTATTTGGAAATAGGAGGATATATGAATGTTTGCAAACATCTTTTTATATGTACTGTGTGTAGTGGTTTTGGTGCAAGTTGTTAGTATTGACAGAGTGTGACAAACTTTTACCTCAGGGAGTCTGCTTCAACATCTTTTACCATCTGAAGCTGTGCATACAGTCAATGTCAATGACTGACTTATACTGTATGTGTAAGAGTGAGTCTGTTAATAATTGTTAGTATGTGACTGTTAGTGTGTGCCATTATCCCAATGATGTCACAGGTCTCACCCTCATGACCGCTAGTGGGAGTAGAAGGTGGATAAAATAATGGTTTTAGTCTTTGGTCAAGTTTTAATGGACTATGGTGATGAGTTACGGTCAACTCCTAACTTAGACTGGTAAGTATATTTTACCACACTACCTTCTGTGAGTGTGCCTCTTAGTTCTGGTAGAGCCAACTCCCTGACTGGTATAAAGGGACTTGTACTGGTGCCTGGTTTGAAAGCGCTGGAGTTGCAGTCGTTGAGCCGCAGAGCTGAGAAAGCAACAGCTCTGTGTCGCCAACGGCAACTCGCTGCCCTCTGTTTACATCACCCTCCGCACTCCCTCCCTCTTTCTCTCCTTAACCTCTGAGCTAGCATACGCTAACGTGGTGTGTGGAGTTAATGCTAGATAGCACACTACATGGTGGTGCCAGTAATGCACTCACACATTTGGAACAAAGAGCTAAAATAGAAGTGACTGTGTTATATAGTAAAGGCACTTGCTAGAGACCAGCCTCCATAAATTTCTTTGCTATAATTTTATCTGAACAATATTATTTGTGTGTTTCGTGTGTGGGTGTTATAGTCTAACCATATTAGTAAACATAATGTTAATTTGTGTCTTGAATAAATTAAACAAATGTTATAATATTGCTTTTATATGTAGTACCATTGGAACATGAGGAGGAAGTACAAGATAAAACAATTGGAGTAAAAGTACTCATCTTCACATGTTCTCCAGATTCATAGTGGAATATTGTTGTATAATATAGTTAACAATGTAATGTAGTGGTAGTTAAAAGGTTTAGTGCTGTGAACGATATACGGTAACACATACAGTACTGAACCAAGGGTCTGTTCCCTTCAGGCCACTAGATGGTGTTGTGAGCACTCCACCCCACTTGCCTTCAAAACACACAAAAACATCAAACACTACACACTCTCCTGTCTGGTTTCTGCATCTGAAGAAATAACTTGCCCAAAATTCTTTTATCTCCACAACTGTGTGATTTGTGAACAGATGACATCCTGTAGCAAACAGGAACTGAAGTTTTTGTCTAACCTCATCCAAAAAAAAAAAATTAAGAAAAAAAAGTTCATTTTTACAGGTTGCGGATATTTGCAGCACTGAGTCTGAGACAAAAAGGAGTCAATACCCAAAAAGAAAAAGGGAGAAATGTGGCAGAAAGAGAAGGCTGCTGTCTTCTGTCACATCTCGTATGGCTCTGATCACTTTTGGTGACTTCCAAAACAACATAATACTAATGTTGTCACTCACATACGGATACAGGGGACTAAAAGTTATTTTAAGCTCAACAATTGACAAATTAAGACCAAAGACCAAAAACCGAAAAGGGAAAACAACAGCTAACAAAGTCATGTTGCTGTCTGTACTTGTCAAGTGTGTGTTTTGAAGCCGTCAGAGCAGCATACTTAAACTGTGCATTACAAAATGTTAGCACTTTACCTTTTGAATTTGCTGCATTTAAGTTTGTTTTTAACATCAAACACAAAACAAAGACTTTTTACTGTTTAATATTTCAATATGTGGAAATATTCTACAAACTAGGACAGAGTGGTTTACTTTGATTTCGGGAAAGTCATGGGCACCATTACATTCGTAGAATCGATACCATACTGTAAATAATTCAGGATGCACATATATGTTATTTATGGTGTGCCACGTAGTCACCATTAGACCAGACCGTACCGTACCGGCACGTACGCTGAAATGATACCCACTTGTGAAACAGAGTAATGACGTGCCAAATTTAGTCTGTAGTATCAAGTTATAGCTGGCTTTATTCATACATGCACAGTGCGCCGCATAGGGGATTCTGAAATGGGCTGTGGCTCTTCTATCTGACTGTTACCTCAAATACACCCTTTGAATTCCCTGCTAAACATTCAGAAGGTAAAGCCCGCCAGCATCAGCTCACGTTATGTAAGTGACAGTCACCTCAATGACCTCATTCTGAGAAGCATAGAGTCAGTTCAGGCCAAATCAGCTGCACACGTGTCTGGTTTACTGATGGGAAAACCGTCCAGCTAAGACATTGTATAGTAAGACATTGTATAGTTTATAGATGAATGAATCCTGGGTAGAAAAAGAAGAATATAAAGTCTGCAAAGTGTATATACAAAAACGTAATCAGTTTGGATTAGTGTGATAAGCTGCACATTACTTATCTGGTATACTTTAGTACGCGTATATCAGAGTGTGTCAGGAAACGCACATATCACTGGTTGAGGATAGTGAAGATAGACTGGTAGAGACAGGAAATGTACAGCAGTGTTTCCCAACCAGCGGTGTGGGGACCCCTGGAGTTGCTCAAGGCAAGCACTTCGTAGGGAGCACATGGAATTACAGCAGAAACAGAATGTTATCGATGATAATTGATTTTAATGTATGTGTATAATGAGTTTGAACCTAAATGTTATCTAAAATAAGACAGTATGATATTATTTATCACTACAATTGACAGATGATGTTGTTTCCTGCTTCTTTGGGGGTCCTTGGAGTATTACGCAAAGCTAAGGGGTCACTTGAGACAAATAAAAAAAAGGTTGGGAACCACTGTGTTTAAGCTATGACTCATTTGCTTGTGTGTTTTTCAGACGGAAAAGCAACTACTACCACTACTGACACTACTGATTCCCAAAGACAATGCCCAACTCAGAGCTGTAATGGAAGGTATGTCCATTACTCCTTTTCAAGAGAATTTAAAGTCACTATTTTCCCTATAATTAATAATGAATAATAGCAATAAATAGTTACAGGTACTTGAAAGAAATGTAAAACTCTTGTGTAGGATATAGATATTACAGACACACAAACATTTGAGAGCTGTATCTACTCTACAAACTGTGATTTTCTCCACAATCGTGTCCTTGCTTCTGTCGGTCTAAACCTGAAGGACATCTGTGCATTTAGGTAAGGCACAGACAATCATAATCATAAGAAACCTCCGTAAGGCTCCGTCCCTGCAGCAGCTTTATGAAAGGTGCAGTTAAAATAGAGCCTCTCCACCATTTTTAATTGTGCTGCAAATTCAGTGAAGACATTTCTGCTGCCCCTCAACGTAGGTGCATTGTCAGTTGTCATCCAGACTGTAATGAGTTGTCTAGACAACAAAATGAATGAAGCGCTGTGGTCCATTCACTATTAACACAAAAAATCTAATATCCCAAGAAGGACAAGGACTCATGAGTGGATCGTGCATTGTGCTACAGTCGCAGACCACAAACTATTCACTAACTTAATCTGTTTGGAGGGTAATGGTAATGTGTCAGGCCTCATGTTAATCTGGCAGGCTCATGATTGTTGTAATTAGTTTTAGTGTAACGCTAGAATGGACGGTCCATTTAAAATATACAATACTGTGCGAACGTTTTCACCAAACGTAAAACTGCTGTTCACATTGAGTGTTTCCACGTTTCATTTGTTAGTTTTTTATTGTGAACATTTCAGAAATGGACAGTGAAAGGCCAAGGACATGTGTGAAATGCGCTAAACCAAATGATTATTAGTGTTTGGCGGAGATGTATTTTTTATTTTTTTTACCAATTAAACACGTAAAGGTTTTTGTGGCGCAAATAAAAAGCAAATGCGTAGGCCATACTCAAACATGCCATGCATCTCTCAACAGCTGGGGCAATAGACTGGACAATGAGTGAATACACTGGTGCCAAATACAGTGGGGCATTTCTGTGAAGAAAGACCCCAAGATTTTTTCTCAATAGAAGTCAAAATGCTGCCATCTGTTGGTTCGAGTAGTCGGGTGAATGGGGCAAGGGTGCCGGTCATAGCTGACCTTTGATTGACCACAACACTGAATTGTTTTGCATATCAGTAAATATTTGCACAAAAATGGAAAAATAACCCTTTTTATGGTATAACTTATTGAGACCCAAATTAATTAAAACATTTTCCATTTTTGTTCTTGTTAAAAAGAAAATAAATAAATTAAACATTTCACTTTGATGAAAATATGTGACCAACATCGTGGGTCAATGTGACAATTTCTAGTGAACAGCAATGCGATGTCAGCAAAGCAGAAGAAAAAAAGTCTAAATTGGAGATAATTCAACTGAAATAATGTGAAGGACTGGAGCAGATGAAAGGCAACATTTGGAAGTTAATTTCACTCAAAGCCACAGAAGAAGAACACTTTTTATTCTGTGGCGTATTGTTCCTCCTTTAGCACCCGAGTAACACAGGCTGTTAAAAAAACAGACAAAATTGGCAAAGCAGTTACTTTTAGGATTCAATGAAAAACAGTGTTAATAGCCGACAGAATGAGCGAGTTGTGCTGAGTTTGTACCAAGATTGAAAAAGTGCAAGTGATTACAAGTTTATATATAACTATCGTTTAGTTTTACTCCACTGCTACTTTGCAAGAGACTATTTATTTCACAGACTTAACCCACAAATTTGCATAACATTTGTGGCTCCACAATATATCGCAGAATTATTGTTATCACAATATTAGATGACACAATATCTAAATAAAAAAGAAGCTACAATTTATTGCAAAAGCACTGAGGTCTTCCGTCTGACTGAGATTTACACATTTGTTGCCATCACAGCTTAAAACAGAAGTGCACGGTAGCTTAAAAATCCAGTTTGAATTGATTTTCATGAAACAAATTCATTTTAGGCTTGTTTTGTTTTCTGTCTCTGTTTTTCTTGTTTGACACTATTTGATGCAAAAAGACCCCAAATTACTTACTTTGCCTCCCATATAGTGCAGCCCTAACAACATGGTTGGTTATTACATCGACCCTTTGGTGTATTTTCATCAAAACAAGTGTATATTTAAAAAAAACATCTTTTAATATCCTTGTGTTAAATAATTAGATAAACTACTGCCTCATATTATATAATCTTCTCTAATCTTCTTTTTCATAGGTTATAACCTATTGGAGACAAGACCTATTTAGATATGTACAGCTGTTCTGCAGAACTGCTTCATGTGTTTTGCACACATTTAAAACTACTGTAGCATGACAAAGGGGTTGAAGATATTAAAGCCGTACAGTTCTAAAGAAATCATAAATAAATCAGGCCTATTTGATGTATTTGTTCTATTCGTGGTGGCAGCAGCAGCAGGCCGCGGCTCAGTGCAGCTCCTGTTACATATAAAGAGCCTTTCGTGCCACCCAACTCAAACAAAAAGCTTTGGTTGTGCCCGCCCCATGTGCCATCGGCTACGCATTCAACTCAAGTATCCTATACAGTACGCGCCTGTGCACGAGAGTTTAGGTAGTCCCGTAAAAAAAGCCTCTTTTCTCTCACTGCAGCCCGTCTGCGAACAGCCGCGTTTTCAGCGGGCCTGGGCCGGGTGCTTTAAGGCCGCCAGTGGTGTTCCTGGTTAATGTAGGTCAGAGTAGTGACGGAAGGGTGTCCTCCGTTGAACCCGCGGCTCTAATCCACAACACAGCCCTGCAGATGGCGCGCACAGTCAAGCACTCGGCTCAGCCCCACTCACAAACAATAACGTATCCGTCCGAAACAACACTGGGAGAACCTTTCAGAGAGAGATGGTGAATATCGTCAGAAGCGGTACCTTGTCTCCTGATGAAAGCAGAGTTCAAGTTACGAATGCTTCCTAGCAGCAGCGTGCGCACTCACTCACACATGACCCGCATGGTTACAAAATGCATTTTTGTTACAGGGCAGCACCCTCTCTGACATTGCACACTGCACAGTGCATGATGTTAGACACAGTAACACCGTCCTTTATGATTATTTGCAACTACAGACGAGCACACACCTGTCACTGTCTAGACAGGGAGGGGGCACCAAGGCGGTGGTGCGGGGGTCCCACATGACCCATTAGGCTTTATTCTATGCCAGCCAGGATATATCTCAAGGCGTTAGATAATAATGACAAAAAATACAACAATAACCAAGAGAAAGGCAAACCCATTATTCTATCTGATTGGTCGCCTTGAACGACACCAATCATTTCCCCCGCTCGCTAACTCGAGGTCAGCTCGGGACGATAAAAAATAAATAAATGAGAAAATAGAAATGCGTAGAAAGTAGAAGGCACGGCAGACAATCTAGCATGTTGTGTGCCGGTCCCTGAGTGATGGCGACTGTGGCCAATAGAAAGGCCAGGAGAGAGGCTCGTGCTATAGTGGCAGCACAGACGTCCAATCAGAAGTTCAGACGGCTGACTGACACATAACTGACAATTCAGCGAGTGGCTTTGATCAGACCGGGCTTACAGTGAGTTCATTCACATTTATGGTCGCTGTATTTGAAACAAGATTCACAAAACTCACAGAGCAGAGTTGAACACCTCGCACTCAGACTTCTCTGAAGGAGGTAGCCTAATCTGCTGCATCTCTCACAGTGAGTTTTATTTAAGAGCGTGTTTTACGCACACAGGGAGGTGAGTAGGAGAAATACTACTACTATCACAGAACTCCCACTTGAGCCGTGATGGAGAGTACGGTTTAAAACGTCCCATAGAGCGGACTGCGATTGGGGCACATTGACGGCGTAGTGATCCAAACCAAGACAGTGCACGGGCTCCTTCCAATCGCAGCTTAAGTGAAAAGGCGTGCCTGTCCTCCCTGCCTTTCTGCCTGCTTCTCTGCCCCCGTCCCTCGTCCTCCCCCTCCACCCCTCAAAGTACTCGATGTATAGTTAAAAAATGGGAGGGCACACTTAAACCGAGCTGCTCTATGAAGGTAGGCTGCAGCGTGTGTTTATTGATGAGATGAAAAGAAGATGGAAGTGAGAAATGAAACAAAAGTAAAAGGAGCGTATTGAAATTGATAAAGTAGACGCGCAGCTTGACTAGGAGGAAAACCACACAGGAGGGAGCCGTGGAAACGCTGTCGCCACTTTTTTCAAAGCTTCGAAGAAGTGCAGGTAAGAAAAAAAAATTAAAAGTAGTAGGCTAGGTGGAAAAGAGGATGGGTACTGATTGTATTTGTTATCGCTACTAAGGGGGCTTTCCTGGGGCAGGCATTCAAACATGCTCGTGTGACTTCAGGGTCAAATGCTGAAATGACTTCCATGTACAGTAGGAGTTGTAGCTGCCTTTACCAAAACCAAATATTGAACTAAAGCTAAAACTTGTGTCAAACACAAGCTTACAATAATTGTGAAGCTGGTGCGTAACGAAAGCAGCCCATCGCGGACACATTTAGGATTGTCAGCGCATTTTGTTGTCCATTTATTATCGAGAATATAAACGCGCTGATAGCCCTGGCATGACGCAATTTTCCCCATCTGTCATTATTCTCAATGTGCCCCTTTTACCTTTAGCTCTTCACTTTGTGATCTGCGGTGGACACTTGAGGACAATGTGGCCGAAGTGTCTGTGTTGGTGAGCGATGTTCCCCCGGAACAACTGTGGCAGCCCGATGTGCGCATTTGGCTTTTAGGTCAGTTATGTGAATAACGTGGAAATGCGGTGTCTACATTACAATTATTACAGTAGACTATTGCTTTTGTGGAAAAGGTTGAGTTTGTTGAACTCGTAAAAGCTCAAATGTGTCTTAAGAAGCGACTCTTCCATCGGATCCACAGCGCGTACAGCCAGACAGATGTCTAGCCTACATTTTTTATGAATTAATATTAATACGGCGTGGCATTTATGAGATGTGTCTACGCAAGGATCGAGTCGGTGTCCTGTCTCACATTGTGCCCTGGTGTAAAACAACACCACATCTTTAGTTTCACGGAGATAAATCTCTTCTCCATCCAGCGGGACTCGCTGCGCTTCGTGCCATGTTTTTACTAAAAATGATTTATTACTTTCGTCGTCCTCATGCACTCCAGTGACTCGCTGAAATTTGGGGGATGTCGTGGCAAATGGTGGCATCTGGGCAACACAGCTGAATGTAAAGTTCTCAGCGACTCTTTCTTTCAGCGTTTCAATCATTTTGTTGCAAAATATTTTCAGGGCAACTCGTGATATCTGTGCGCTTTCCTTATCGCGCTTCTTGGAGCTTGTTGAGTAAAATTAATATCTTTGGTTATTTGCTGTAGTGAAAGGGCCCATGCACAGGGACTTGATTCGGAGTACCGTCTCAGTCGGTAGTTCTCCATATCTGTGCGTGCGCGTGGCTGAGAGAGGGGACTGTGTGGACAGTGTGTGCCAACAGATGTTGTCCCAAAGCTACAGTAAAACAGTGCGTTCCGGTGTCCACACACAGCACGTACCATCTTCTCCTCGTGGATCTGCTACAGGTTAGTCCTGGAGGCACGGCGCTGGTCATGGGTCTGTGGACTTGGGTTTTACTTATCCTGTGCATTTCTGTGCGGTGTTTGCATGCGCAATGTTCCGTGCATGTGATGTTTAGGCCTTAAGTCTGATAAAGTAATGGATCATTTTATTTTACATATTTTTTCAATCGATTATAGAAATGAAGTCGAACTTTATCCTCACTTTTTCCAATTTTATTCTGGGTTTAATCATCTTTCTGACATCTGTTTTTCATGACTTTTTAACTTATTTAACTTATTAGTAGCTTTTGTTGGTGTGTAGTCCATGTGCTTTCTGAGAACACGCTGTTCTGTGGCCCCTACTTCACTGGCCCCTCATCTGTTCCGTGTGTGGGTCGCTCCCCTGTCTTTATTCATTATATATTGCTGATGGTCTATCTCTGCAAACAACTTGGTTTAATTTGTGACCACTGTTCCGCTGCTACATGTGTGAGTTGTCCTTGTGCAGGTTGGACAAGGGCTTGGTTTGGATTTTTGGAAACCTGAAGTGCACTGTGATTGACAGACTGATCGTGTGTGGGACTAAGGGAGTAAAGTCACATTATCACAAGTGGAAGGCTTCCCATTTTACAAAAGGCAACACGTGAAGTTCACACCTATATTTTTGGGCGCGTAACTGTTTGATGAGCAGAAAGGTGGCCCTGTAAAGTATACAATATACCGTCCCCCCCCCTTTTTTTATTTAAAAAAAAAACTCAAATTCTGTATTTTGATGAATATTCAGCCTGTGCGATTTACCCGTCTTTTTTCTCTGCAAGCCTAAAACCCACCCATGACTAATGAATATTTAAGAGCTTGTCTGCGGAATAGGGCAAGTCATTATTATATGAAGGAGAGCCAGCAGATAAAGGGGAGGGGTGGGGATGTGGAGGAAAGGGGGAGAGAGGGAGGGGTGTGTGGTGGGGGGCTAGTGCTCTAGACAGAAAGGTGTTCAATTAATCCATATCCAGCAATCAGACGTGCTTGTCACCCACAGCTTGTCCTCCTCTCCACCACAACCCGATTTTTTTATTGTTATTTGTTAAAAATTCACAGTCTCCTCCAAAGTGTAACATGTGTCCAAATGTTTTGATGACCAATTCACACATCTCTCCCACCTTGGTTTTCGCGGATCAACGTGTATACAATGTCCTGTTGTTATTTTTTTTATTAATATAATTATTCTTTTGGAATTGAAAGGGAAGAAGGAAAAAAAAAAGATGATAAAACACAATCATCTCGTACTGTAAGCACCACACACAGATGGCAGGTCACTTTTCCAAATAATTTTTAAGCTGCCCAAGTAGTCATGATAAGGACATCTCTGTTGCCTCCGCATTGCCACATTTCACTAGTTTATTATTCACAGTCATTTTTCCGGAACCATGCTTTAACTAGGTAGCACACTCTTTGAATTTTGAATCATTATAATGTGATTTTGTTGTTGTTTTTCGGTGTGTGGTAGAAGGAATAGGAGGCGGCGGGGGGGGAAAAAATCTGAAAATTGAATATTGTCACGAGCAAATTCAAATAATCCACAGCAGCATTACGTTGGATTTTTGTTTTTGTCACGCACATTACCAGATACACATTTTTAAGATGTATTAAGAAGCCTAATTTAATTCAGATTTATTTTTGGCTGAATTTTTTTTTGGTTTAAGACCCAGCCTGCTATCACCAGGATCCAATTTCTCTGGTGGAACTTCCCACACGTTGCAAATGTGATGTAAATATGTAACAGAAAGCTACTTAGCAATACTTGACCAACGATTTGCAAGGTGCACAATCAGAACCTGCACTTGAGCCCTATTCCTGGCACTTCCTCCCAGCCCAGTTGAACATATTTGGCAGCCATTTTGGGATTGCAGAAATCCATCGATATAACGAGGAGGCACTTTGTGGATTGCGTCCAGAATGTCACGGTGCTTGTTAACGGCTTGGCCTTTTTGTCTCAGACACTGTTTATCCCCGCTTCCCCTCCCCTCTTTTTTTTTTTTTTTTTGGGAGGGGGGTATTTCGCTGTATAATAGTAATTAGAAAGAATCAGCGCCTATGGAACCAGCCTAATCTAATCTAAAAGTCATTGATAAGTTGTGTAATTAAGTTCGCAAATGCCCTTTAAGCACGTTATAGCTTTAGCTTTTATTGCAGGGCATAAAGTTTCTCACCTGATGCTCGGGACTGCTGTGTTAGACCGAGTCCCCGGTTTCCATGGCAACGTCCCCAAAAGCTCAGCTACCTCAAAACCTAGCTGTGAAAAAAATACCATGTGGTAACCCTGAAGCATGCATGTCATTTTCGTACTGTATGTTGGTTTTGATAAATCATTCATTTATATTTTTAAAGTACATTACCTTCATTTTTAAAATTTTGTAATTTGTAATTTTTTATTTATATATATATTTATAATCTTTCTTTTTTTTTTTTTTTTTTTTTTTTTTTTCGCATTTTGGTGCTTCTATGTCTTGTCAATAAAGGACGCCTGAATTGCTTCGGGAAATGAATTTTTATTAGCACCAAAAGGCAATTACAAGTGCAGTCCTGGAGGGTTTATTTTTATTTATTTTTTATTTTTTAATATATATTTTTCCCTTAATCTGAATTAACTTAGCAGCTCTAAAGTGTTGGTTCGTTAACGCACACACGCTTGTCAACTAAGTACTGGCAACCTGATGGCTCACCGGATCCAATTGCTCTACCCACGATGAACATCTCCCTCACGTCGCGCTTCTCCACACTCACAATATCATGTTTTAATTCCAGGAAATAGTTTGTGTCCATGTTATTCCCTTAGCTGCAGTGCATAAAAGGTAATGGTTTTCATTTATTTGCGTGTGAAAAAAAAAAAAAAAGATAAAGTAGACTTCAGGTGCGATGGCTCAACTGACGGTTTTGTAGCGAGAGTGCTTCATTCAATGCGCATCACTCAAAAACATGATTTCTGATAACTTTTTATGGCTTTGAATTGGTTGATTGCCTTGACATTTTGACAACCTTTTCCCACCTAACACCATTATGTTGAAAAAAGACATACATAATATATAAACGAACTTAAGTTGCAAGTTTTGAAATGAGTCCTTTTTTGGGGGGAGTCTAACCCCTGTAAGAATCAGGAATGCACTGAGGCAGAATTTGTATTTGTGTGTGTGTGCGCCACATTGCTATGCAGTGACCTTTTGCTCAATTGTAAAACATAAAAGCAACATTTGAGAATTTTTTCGTGATGAAAGCATGCCGTGTTTGCTCAAAATTAAAATCTTTTTACCCGAGCCCTTAGCATTTCTATGGTTTACTGAATGACACTAAGTCATTTTTTTTTTCTCTGTTCGTCTTGCATGCTTTTGTTGTTGAGATGATTGAGGGTTAACTTTGATTCAGATTTCTTCTAGTCACAGGTGGCCCTGCTGGTGTGTGTAGTGTGTATGTGCTGCAGATTCCAGTTGTGGGTGCAACCATGTGTTTCCTCTGTGTCAAAATGCCGAGCTAAACACACTATTTATTCATGTTTCCTGGTTGGGTTTAATAAACTTTGATTACCAGTTATCAGTGCTTTGTGTTATAGAAAGGTTTACTGTGAGTTTGGTGCATGCACATCTGACGTTTGTGTAATAGTCGTGTTTGCAACTTTTGTATTGAAAGGAAACAAGTGTTTGAAGTGCATGGTTATAATGTGTGTTCTCTGACACACAAAATTGCAGGCCCAAGCATTCGACTGATGTGAAAAATGTATCCTGGATTCTAATAGCGAAGTTGTATGTTTGCCAAGGAGCATGCGTGTCCTCACTTCACCCTGCTGCCCATATGGTTTTCTACAAGTCATGGTGAGCTCACTTGCCGAGTTGAACGGGAGGAAAAGTATCTAAAGAGGCTTTAAGGAAAATCAAAAAATAACAGGCCTCCAAACTTTTCTAACTCTTCTCTCTGCGAACGTAAGCTGTGAGTCCTGGCTTGTGCAGGAGGTTTGAGCCCGGTGCCAGTAAGCAGAGCCATCGCAGCCAAAACACTCCCAGTACACAGTCTCACTCAAGGTGCATCGATACGCACCAGGCGCTGAGCAAATTTACTGCCAGATATTTGCACAATACCACTGTAGTGTTTTTTACTGCAAATGAGCAGGATGCAACTCTACAGAGACTATGTTTTTTGTCTTATTGAATCCTTCTTTTGAAATACAGCTGTGAGAAATTATTGTCAGATATTTTGAAGTTTTTAAAGAAAGCCTTTCTTCTTCATTTTACCACCAAAATGAAAGCAAGATGTGCTTTGATACTGTCTGCATTGTTTATTGACCTGATATCGACCTTGATAAAAATCGATTTGAAAATAGCTTCATTCTGAAGCTGGAAGTCATGATTAATTTGAGTTGGTGCATAATTTGTGGACCAACATGGAGTAGGCCAGCGTTGTTTTATCTGCACAGGCTGGTACAGTTCTTTATGACAGTTGGTACGTGTGAAAAAACACACAAGCATGTGTAACCTGTTCAACAACAAACAAATGTTGGAGCTGATTCACAGTTTTATCCAACTCGCTCATCTTGTTCCTCTGATGAATGTCTTTAAGCCTATAGTATTTAACCAGTCAGTGCACATTTATATGGCACATTTATATTAGATACAGTCCGCTGAACTAATGGCAGGTGATGCTCACCATGATGCGCTTTATTCACGGGCTTCTGCATGAATCTTCCGTGCAACAGATTTTATTTATATTTATCTCATGAATAGGTTAACTAACAGTAACACCAGGCATTTGGAAAACACACTTTTACGACCTTTGGCTGCGATGGCACTGCCTCAGCGAGCGCCTCCTGTTTATTCACTTATTTACTCCTCGTTTTCATTTCACCTCGTGCCGATCAGACAGTAAGAGCCTCGCCAGAACCCCAATGCCGAAAAGAAACTTAAAATTAAACTTTTATAAATATATTTTAAATAGCGCATGCACTTGGCTCAGAGCCGATAACATTTGGTCAGTTCAGATTTATGCTGCTGTGACCTGGCCAAAACACGCACCATGGTATTCTAGAATAATAACCAAGACGCTCTTCAGTCTCTGGAAGATTCTGTGCACATCTGACACGTAGCAGTTGAAATGTAGCAGAAATTACGACAATTTGATACAAACCCATATAAAAAAAAAGAGATTGAATCTTTTCATAAAGGTTGTGAAATACTGACTTTGCTGTACATTCCCTCCATTCAATGCAAAATTACCCAAACGTTTTCTTTCCTCTGTACCCAGATCAGGTCAGCTCATATTTCTGCACGATAGTGGAAATATCTAGACCTTATTTCTTGACATGTCAGGTCAAATTAATAAAATAAAAAAGGCTTGCTACTTATGTACGTATGTTACAGCGATAAGGCCACTGGTTTAGGTTACACTTTAACCGAGTCGTGTTCGTTCATGATTATGAATCACTAAATGCCAGAGTCCGTGCCACGCCTTTGCCAGATCACTTCACGAGCCAGATTCGACAATAACAAGTTTCACCAAACGCACTGCACATAAAGAAGAACTATGTGAGATATGTGACTAATGTGTGGTTGAGCAATGATACTACACGTTAGTAGAAGGCATAAGACAGAAGCAGGAAGGATTTATTGCAAATTTTACTTAAAGATATCATTATTATTATCAGTAGTACTAGTAGTGGTAGTAGTAATAGCAGTGGTTGTAGTAGTAGCAGTAGCAATAGCAATAGACGTCGTAGAGGTAGTAGAACCTTCTGTGGCTTGATGGAAAGCCATTGAGTGACAAATAGCCTTTACTTAAAATGCCGACTTATAGTTTAGCAAACATTATTGGAAAATAACTTTTTGATGCTCTCTATGTTGTAAGAATGCGGTTAATTAATGGCTCCACGACAGAGCTTTTAATAAAAAGTTGTAAAGAGAAACAAAGCAAAATACAGATTAAAAAAAGTTTAAAAAAATACAGATTAAAAAAAGTAAAAAGGTGATGTTTACCTTAAAGGCAGAGATAATTAAGAAAAGGTTAAAGTTCCAAATTTGAGTCTGAGTTAACACGTTTTGAGGTTGCATAGGTGATTCAGTTGTATAATTTGTTAATCAAAAGAAGAAGAAGAAGAGGACAAGTCACTGCTGTATTTGAGCTTTAGATAAACTGCACCTGGATCAGTAACAGCAAAATACGGTCAAAGTTCAACAAAAAAAGTTGCCTCGCAGGGGACGTATGCCTTTAAAACTTTGATATTTGTATAAGTCGTACACACTATCTTCTGAATCGTTTTGTTTTCCCTGGGACGTTTCCAGACTGCATTCTTAAGTTCGCCGCTTCACTAAATAAATGTTGTTTCTGTCATAAACACACATTTTGTCGATGTCTGTCGCTTTTGCTGTAAACCAAACAGATTATGAACTTTATGTCGGAGAAGAATTCTCTCTTTTTTTTCGGTGGAAGAGCCTGGAGAGAGATGTTTTGTCAGCGCCGACATTGTGAGCCGTAATACCACATTGGCACATAATTTTAAAGAGGATGAAATCTTGAATATTTGGCTGGGCTTGTGAAATAGCTGGTTTACTTAACAACTTGCGACACAGCACTGTATATGGATAAACGGGTCCAATCTGGGCATATGGCACTCGCTCTCAAATGGATTAGGACAAAAGGCTTTAGTTTGTGCCAGCTTCAGACCAAGTGACGGTGACCATTACTTGTGTTTTGGACTTCTTGGCAAATGTATAGGCCCTTGTGTTACAGCGTGTCAGCAGGACTCTTTTAGATGGTGTCAAATGAGCTCGACACATACTGTATATAATCTCCATTTACTACACAACAGCTTGTGGGACTATTAATACAGCCAAAAAAAAACCTAAAACAACTTTGAATATTTATTTTTAGTCACATGGGCTTAATACCTTTTTCACATATTGAGCGCAATCTGTTGGCGTTAATTTACCTGGATAATGGCTCGGTTTCGCCTCTGCCCACTGTGTATTGTGTTTAGTACAAGTTTGAGAAAGAGCCTTCGTTTAAAAAGAGAAGCTCTTTTTTTCCTGCAACTTTTTAACATGTGAGAAGTTAAAATATTCAACCGAGGTCAATTTGAAATCTTGAGATTCAAAAAGGTGAAGGCAAAGCTCAGCAGGGGCTAAGAGGGCGAGCTTCCACTCGTGCCCCTTGGAGCGTAGTAAAAACAGTTGGTGTTGGCTGCTGGAGATGCCAAGCACACAGTGTACCATTAGTGAATGTTCACCTTTGGGTGGGACCGACCTGAGCGCATGTGTCCCTTGTGCTTTACCGGCCTTACATCCATGAAGTCAAATGGGGTCAAGCGGGATTATTCTTTTTGTTACGTTATTCTAAATGTTAAATAGTAATAATTAAGGAAAATTTAATGTATTGCTTTGCCAATCTGACTAATGTCATATTTAGGAATGATACTAATGGAGAATTTTGATTTGAAGGCAGCGACAGTATGTGCATGTGGACCTAAAGATAAGTGTCCAATATATACAGTAATACATTTTCTCTTTTTTAGCCCAGAAGTTTCACTGAAATGTAGCCACATAAATGTACAGCCAATAATCTTGCCCTGAAATATCCTGTACAATAAAGCTTATAAGCCAAAAACGAAAATCCTTAAAAAATTAAGAAATAAAAAGCCGGATGTCTTTATCCTGCCTTACCCATTTTACACAACAGATTTTTCGCATTCCGCCCATTGACATCTTACACAACTTCTTCTAGTTTGCTAAGTTCCCCAAAAACAGAGACTTACCAGATTTAACCTTTGCATGTCTTTTTCAAATGTGGCTAAATACTACACGTTTACTGCACTCGCACCAATAAAACCGCCAGTACAAAAGCTATTTCCGAATGGATCTAAACGGTTTCTATACTCGCGAGACATGTATCCAAAAGACCGCGCAGATGTGCTGTTAATACGCGTACGCTCATTAGTACGGTGCCCTCTCGTAATTCGGCACAAAGCATCCTTGTTCTGGTTTATCTCTCAAGGACACCAAGTCAGAAAACGCTATTCTTTTCCCGGAGATCCCGTCCTTAAGATACGTTTGCTATATAAGTTCATTTCCCCCCTCCCACGTGGCGTATACTGTATGTCGTCAATGTATTTCATTTAAGATGAGTAAAAGTGCCAAAAGGTGCTCTTTTTTTGCGCACTTGGCAACAGGCCCTCCAATGTGGTGGAGAGGGGCGGTGTAATGTTGAGAGGCAGTTGCTGTGGACACTTGTGTCTAAATGATAACTCTCGAATGTAGCTTTATCTGCTTAGGGGGTTAGAGGTGTACCAGAGATCATATGAGTAGTCAGATGCTTGTATTCGGTCAAATGCTCATTAACAAAAGCACAGCGAGGGGGCCAATTGTACAGAGTCCTCCAAAGAAAAGGCTTTAGAAATAAGACACTATGTATGTCAATGGTAGTAAGTTCAGGGGTATTGTATAGAGCTGTGGAAAAATTACAAATTACAACAAGTGAGGACACGTTTTTTTCTTTGTCCCAAAAAAGAAAAAAGAAAGAAATAAGATTTGTGGCTTTAAAAATTGAATTAATAGAACAAGTAGGGTCTGCGTTCAGGTCTAGGGTTTTGCAGCCAATAGGAAGTGCATTTACCCCTGAACACCAATTCTAAATTAGCTAAGTGGTTGCTGGTCTTCTGGGTTCCTAACAGAGAATTAGTGTAATAGTAAAAAGCAGTGAACATACAAAGGAAATGAGTTCCTTCTTATTGAACCAGTAAGGCTATAAAACCGGGTAAAGTCCTTGCTTTATGGTATATTAAAGCTTCATAAAGTGTTAGTATTCTTTATTATGTATAATCTGGTCACAATCGTTACCATTGCCAGACAGAACAAGCTCCTTGGCTCAGGCCTCAAAAGTTCTTCTTTGGATTATTTTTCGTGCGTGTACTTGTGTTGATATGGAGTGAGCCTGAAAAGACTTTTGCAAGTACTGTACATTGGGAGTGAGTTGGTGCTATGTATAACGGCTGCGTGACACTTAATGACGAACTTGAACAAGCTGTTCTGTCAAAAAAAATGGTCGGTTTGTCCCGTACTTGTGCCATAGCATTGTACCACTTATTGTTACTTGTTTGTTTGAGGAATTCATGCGAAAGCTGCACATCCTGCCGCCTCTCACTGTCTTGGAGTATCTCTGCACAGTCGCGATTGGCACCGGCGCAGTTCTTTAAGTGGTGCGAGTAGTTTAAATTTAGGAACTATTAGCAGCAGCAGTTGCTTTTGGGGACACGGAAATGCACGGACAGTTATTTAGCGAGCGCGAGCCAAAGCAGTGGTCATAAGTTAACACTGGTGCTCTGTAAATGATGAGGGACAATGAGAGAAGAGAGGAAATACTTTGTAATAAATGAGGAGGCCGTTTTTGGGAGAGTTTGAATCCAATGGTAGCACGGGCTTATGTTTTGGGCCAAAGTAGTGCACATACATGTATAGAGTTAAGAGACAGAAGAGGTAATATAGTGTTACTTCAGAACTACTGTACTCAGTGAGAAGTAAAAACTAATCCGCAAACATAGACTACGATCTAACCCAAATGCAGCTGCTATTGCTTTTAGTTGGATAGTTACTTTCCCCAATGAAAAATGTCAAAGTAAACGTAAAACTCAATAAACTTTAAAAAAAAAAAGAAAAGAAGAAAAATCAATATTTACTTTTATCTGCGTTTATTTTGAAAAAGTAGGCCTGTCACGATAGCAAATTTGAAGTTCGATATATTGAGGCAGGAAAATATCGCGATAAACGATATTATTCCTCTAACGATACTAGATACTTTCAACTCTCAGGCATAACAATGACAGTAAACCTCTGTTCTAAAAGTGTGTCTTCATATCCTAAAATATCACAGAAGCTGCAATAAACATGAAATATACTGTAACTCAATTTGCTTCAGTTAAAAATCAAAGTTTTACAAAGAAAGAATAGGGGTGAAATGCTAATAAATGTACAGGCGATAAATATCGAGCCCAAAAAATATGTCAATATAGTATTTATCGCGACAGCCCTATGAAAACGTCATGAATATTGAATCATCAAAGGCTACAAAATCATTTAATTAGAGGGAGGCAAAACCACAAACAAAAGGGAAAAGAATAGATAGATCAATACTGTAGGGTTTGAATTGTCTGTAGAAACTGAACTGAAAGATGAAAGTACCACATGTAGTCAAATATCACTTGCCAAAAGTAACATTTTGAGTCAAATGCACACCAAAGTCAAAGAGTGATTCACGAAATCTTACAAGTACATTTTGTTCAAAGCAGTGTAACTAGTTGCTCTCTACTTCGCACGCGGAGTGCTACAGGATCCTATTGTAAGTGCTCGAAATGCTAAGACTCAAGTATCTACTGGGAGCCTGCGTTAGATCCATGAAAGAGTTTTATTTAACTTGTTCGGAGTTCAGGAATACCTCGTTTTAAAGTCATTTTATAGACAATTTACAAATGTCTCCTTCCTTGTTTCACGACGGCAAAGAAGAAAGCTCGTAGTGGGAAAAAAAATTCATCACACGCAAAGTGAAAATCTTGGCACCACTTGTCAACAGCCTACGTTTGCTTGTTGATGATTTTCAGCAACTGCCATGAAAGCAAATCAATTAAATCTGCCGTTCCGAGAGGGAGAGGAAGTCCTCCGCTGCTAACTGTGTGTGATACAGGTGCATTAGTTACATTACCTGTTAATTGCTTCACAACGTTATAGACGAGCGCCTTAAACTCAACATACGATGTGACACTTCAAGTAAGTTCGGATCCCGTCAACAGATTGTCATCGAGACGGGTCCGCTCACAATATTTTACTTTGTACCCGCAGATGTGGAAACAAGCACCCGAGCAAATTACTCTTAACATTAATTCAGCCGGGGTGTCACTTTCTCAGATCTTCCGAAGCTATAGATTTCCAAAGCGTAATA
This sequence comes from Neogobius melanostomus, assembly GCA_007210695.1. Classification (NCBI taxonomy): domain Eukaryota; kingdom Metazoa; phylum Chordata; class Actinopteri; order Gobiiformes; family Gobiidae; genus Neogobius; species Neogobius melanostomus. Next base: position 523,650 of record VHKM01000224.1, on the reverse strand, counting down.
AATGATATCAGGACTCATAGCTGAACCATACCATTAAAGCATCATTTCTGCTAGTTTATATGCTAATGCAATTGGCGCTAAATGGATGATTGAAATTAATAATTACAGCGTTGGACAGTGATCGTTAAGAGGCAGAGGTTTCAAACAAACTCATAAATTACCATGAATTAGGTGCTATACAAAACAGTGCGCGTCTTCATCAACATACTGTATGCACTTGCATGGACTTGAGCTCGCGCCATTGCCCCGTGGCCTCTTTTGTCTCACATTCAAATCGAGCCCGGGCCTTTGGTATATGCCCACTCTGTGCATTGTGAGCACTATTTGCATATTCAAGATGTATATTATTCACATGGCTGTTTCTTTCATAAGCACGCCTCTTATGTGCCTTCTCAATCCCTTCCCCCCCCCCCCCTTTATGTATACCTCCCTCATAACCCCCGACACCCCTAAAAAGAAAAAAAACGCGCAACACACTTGATCAACTAATGTTGTATTCGATACGGCGTATTTTAGAAGCTTGTCACCTAATACATGTGTCTGATTAACCTGGAGTCTGCGTGCTGAAGTTGCTCTGCCCGTGTTTCCCCCCGCGCGTCTTCATTTTTCTCTCCTCCTCTTTTTTTTTGGTACAAAAACCCCCCCTCCCTCTACTCCTTAGACCCCTCCCTCACTGTCTTTGTTGTGGCGGCGGCAGCAGAGCATGCATTGCACTGGCGGTCTGAAGCATTGTGTCTGATTTCCAGCAGACAAACTGACCTCTGGGGATTTATTGACAGCGAACTCCACAGAGGCAGACACAGAGCAAGAGCGGGCAGGGGGGGAGGGGGAGGAGAAGGGAGGTGCAAGGAGGAGACAGGGGTGCAAGGCGGGAGGGGTGTGGGGGGGTGGAGGGGGCCAGACAGACAGACAGACAGACAGATGGGAGGTAAGATGGCGAAAGAGGTGATGAAACAGGAAGCAGGTAGAAAGAAAGAAAGAAAGAAAGGCACAGACAAGGGGACCAATATTGCAAAGGAAAACACACACCCTGAATGTAGTTTGATTTAGAAATTTGTTTTAGTTGGAGCAATAAGTGAAAGAAAATGGCCGCCTCTTACAAGGACCTAATTAATTTTGAAGGATCATCAGCCCCTTTAGTCCGAGGCAGGGTACAGGAGGGAGTGCGGGAGGGGGGAGGCAGACCCCTGGGCTGATTAGAATTCACTGCAGGTAGGCACTGGCTGCTGCTCACCCACTGTGTCACGGCGAAAATGGAATCACTGTTGTGAGTGGCAGTCTGGGCCACCGAAGCCCGCTTGTCTTGGCCTGCTCTTTGTTGCCGATGCTCACCTCACGTTACCCCTCAGGCAGGTGCATTTCCACGGCTGTCGGCCCGGGACGCCACGCACAACACATGTATGTCTGCATTGTCCCCGACGCTCGCTGCAAGGCCCATGGCACCAGCCTCAATTACATCAGCCCTGCAGTAGCAGAGAAATAAGGAAAAGGTCAAATATTTGCCATGCTGGTGGATTCAAGCGTTTTGGCAAATATGCCTCTGCTTATGTGTCTTCCAATCAGAATGGGAAATTTCAACATTCTCATGACAATTATGTTTATTTCAAATGTATTCAGCCATATTGGGTTGAGAAGAGTTCTTTACATTGGAGTTAGTTTAAAAGCCATGGTCTAGTTACGATTTGTGATAGAGTTAAGAAATGTCTTATTTTAGCTTTTGACCTGGTGCAGGAAATACGATCTCCGTGCTAATGTGTTTGTCCCAAACCGTATGTGGATAATAGAAAAGTATTTTTCTAAAGAACGGCCCGTCTCATTGCTGCATGATCTGTCTTTGCACGCTTTCACTTGTCAGAACTGAATCATCATTTGTCATAAACACTACAAGAAAACAAAAGCACTTTTAGCAATAAACGGGGGAACGTGGTCTGAAGACAAAACGCCAAGAACGAAAAAAGTATCACATCTCCTTGTCAGTTTCTTACAACATCCCGTTTCCTTTGACTGACATTCGAAAATTGCTCTCTATAACTCCGTGTATGTTATTAAAATGTTCCAGTCACGTTTTTGCAGCTACATTAAAGAATAAAAGTGGTATGTGTGGCTATGGTTCGAGATTTTATTATTTTTTTCATTTAAATATACGTACTACAGTAACCTTTTAAAAACACCTTCATTTTTAGGTTTTCCTCAATGTATATTTCCCAAAACTACACTGATGTCCAATTGATTTAGAAATAAAATAGAAAAATCAAGATTTGCTCTTTGCTCTTTGATGAACCGTGCCCGGTTATATGATCTATTATATGAAGGGCAACTTATTAAACATCCACTAACTAAAATACAAATGTATAACTTTTAACTATAGCGTTGTATCAAGGGCCAAACACTTTATCCGGACCCTACCGGGATATTATTAACAAGCTTATAGGCTACTGTTTTAACTTGGAAACTCCAAAATGGTGGCTGCTTGGCCTGAACATTTGAGCTTATATAAACGCACTGGTTACATAAAGTGGTGTCTGGTGTCAGTACGTTTGAGTGAGTTTATTGTCAACAGACTCACCATACAACTGTGCAACTCAGCAGACAGGGTCTTTTGCCGTGGGATTGTTATTAGCCGCCGAGTTAGAAAGTTATAATGATTGTAAAAGTGTTTCTCAAAATCGAGGCCTTGAGAGTATTATACTTTCTTATATAGTTTTTCCAGCCATTCCAGAGAGAACTGTACATGTACAATCAAGACTGTAACACATTGACAATCACACTCAAAACACTCATTCTTTTCTAAATTCCACCTCGCTGCCATATGAATCCCCACATTCAAAAGGAATTTTGCACCAATCAACCGGATTTTGACTCTGAATTCTTTCATGTGTGGCTTTTAAACTTTGCCAAAAAACCCTGGAGCTGCATTGATGTTACACAAGTGTTTACTTAGGTATGTTGCTTGACTAAGAAGTGTAGTATGCGGCAAGACTTTGGTGCAGGTCTGGTCAAATCTTGCGGCACGATATGAGAACTGCTTCTTCGTTAGTTTGGGCGGCGAGCACAGGTAGTAGGTGAGACTGACCGACGGGAAGTGTTTTTCATTTCATTTCTACCAAATAACATATTCCCATTCCCCCTCTTAAGTTATTTTACAGCGTTAATAGTCACTATGTCGAAAGAAGGCCTTACCAGCAGCATGCGACTAATGAGAGTGGAATCGTTGGTGAATAGCACAAGGGCATTTTTGCATGGCTTCTTCAGACAGCGTGACCTTAAATGATACCATGAGACTTTTAATGCGGTTTGCATCATTTTGTCCCCAGCTGCGAGGTCAAATCTTTCCCCATGTTTGAATGTGTGTAGTATAAAAAAGATTGTGCAAATCTCACCCAAATCAGCCCGTCACATGCCTAAATGTTCAATGCTTTTTTTGTGTATTCGAATCAATAGCTCGTGTGTTAAGAAATTGGACTCTTTCTATTATCGCTAAAACAAACTGTGCGCACACTAGTTAAAAAAATGCTCCATCTCGGCGCACTTTGTTGTTTGCCAAAATTTGAAATCTGGTGTATGTGTTTTTTTTTCTTTCATGCAAAGTAATTTATTTAGGCGGGCGTGGTTTTACTGCCCATTCGCAGAGATAACCACAGATCTAAACCATAAAAAAACAATCTTATTTCCGCCCTTGCTTTGTAATTGGAGGTCATGTGTGCACGGGCCCGCCATTGGTCTGTGTGTGAAAAACTCCTCTTCTTCTCGCATCTGTTGCAGCGTGTTGCGGGGTAGATATCTGGTGCTACCGTGATCGGGTTCATTAAGGGAGTGGCAATAACATTGAGTCTCTGTGTGTGTGTGCTATTAAGATTTGTCTTTGTCTTTTTTCCTCCCTCTCTCTCCTCCCTCCAAACATCGTGGCAGAGCAACACATGATTCGGGCCGACTGGAGTGACAGCAGAGCGAACAGCGCCGGCCTCTGAGCAGTCGCCAACACCAGCAGCAAAACTGACGCCTGACCCGCACCTCCATCACCAGCCCCAACTCAGACCACTCACAACGGCTTCGGACTGTGAGTAACGCGACTTCAACTTTTTTGCGCCGCAGACGTTCGTGGCGTTTCAAGAAAGGCAATTTCAGTTCGATATATAAACGCACTTTTTATTTTGTGACATTAGTCTCTTACCTTTGCAGCGGTGTTAAATGTGTTTTTCGTCACACATCTATTTACTTTGTCTATGGTATGGATCGTGAAACTACTTTGAGTGGGTTACACGGGATTTCATCATATACAGAGTTTATAAATAGACTTTTTATGTTACTGTCACTGTGGAAAATAATGATTACAAAATATTTTACACCACGGCAACCTGTTTTGAAGAGAACAAGAGCCTATTTAATGTATCCCTCAAAACTGGTTTATTAAAAGTTACGCCTCTTTACGTGCAAAGCAATATATTTAATACTAATCTAAAGTGAAGAGAAGTTTCTTAAATGTGTACTTGACTTGTGCGTAAGGTATTTACCCGCTTTGTTCAAGACCAAGAATAAACATGTTGTAACTTCTGAGCACAGATCAGTCAGGTCACATCTCAGATCTGTCTAATGGACAGTGAGCGCCATCATAGTGAACACATGGCTAACAAAAGAGGCCCGTGTCCTGTGAGCCCAGTGCTCCATCTAATGGTGGAGTAGGGAACCACACAGGTACAACCATGTGCCCGGACAATTGAAAAACCAAAAGAGATTAGATTATGCAGACTTGTTTAATGTACTTTATTTAGTATAATTTATTATTACAGACTCCAACATCTTAAATGACTATATTAGTATCATTTTGTATTTATTATAACTTTGAGAGAATCTAATCGTTCTCATAGGTGTGTGTCTTGCTATTGCAGGTGACCTCAGTTCCAAGGGGATGACCGAGCGCATTCATAACATCAATCTTCACAACTTCAGCAACTCTGTACTCGAGACCCTCAATGAGCAGCGCAACCGTGGGCACTTCTGTGACGTGACGGTTCGGATCCATGGAAGTATGCTGCGCGCTCACCGCTGTGTGCTGGCCGCTGGGAGCCCCTTTTTTCAAGACAAGCTGCTGCTGGGGTACAGCGACATCGAGATCCCCTCCGTGGTCTCGGTGCAGTCCATCCAGAAGCTGATAGACTTTATGTACAGTGGGATCCTGCGCGTGTCTCAGTCTGAGGCACTGCAGATCCTGACCGCTGCCAGCATCCTCCAGATCAAGACCGTCATCGATGAGTGCACACGCATTGTGTCCCAGAACGTGGGCCTGCCTGGGCCGGGGGCTTCCCTGTCATCCCCGTGGACTCGGGACAGGACACCCCGCGTGGGACACCTGAGTCTGGCACCTCTGGACCGAGCAGTGATGCAGAGTCCAGCTATATACAAACATCATCACAGCAGAACATGGAGCGCACCCTCACCTCGCTGTACGGCTACACCAGTTTGTCTCAGAATGGTAAACAGGATCGTTCCCTCTACATCAGCCCCCTGACCACAAACTACGAGCACGCTCTGGGCCTTCAGAAGGATCATCAGACACAAGACCCGCCCTGGATCAACCGGCTGCAGGAGCGCTCACAACAGGTGGACCGCTTCTCTGAGTCCACCCACTGTCGTAAACAGTCCAGACCCATCCGAGTGCAGATCAAGCAGGAGGATGTGGACGAGTACAGCTGCTACGAGCCCCTGTCCGAGTGTCAGGAGGATGGGGACCACACGGCAGAGAGTGAATCCAAAGGCGAGAGCTTTGACTCCGGGGTGAGTTCCACTCTGAGTAATGAGCCGGAGGCCACAGATCAGCAGTCCTTCATGTCAGGCTTCAACCGAGAGGGGGTGGGCGAATCCCAGCATTCAGAAAGTGCTTCTGTGCAAATAGAGGTCAATGACTCGTCCCCAGAACAGGCCCAGGACATGGAGGATGCAGATGTATCCCACAGCACTAATGACAGTCAAATGATGCAACCCCTGCAGAATTCTGTCATGTCCCACCCACTGTCAAGTGCCCCTCACTACACTACTCACACCAGCAACCTGAGGATGCCGCTCAGTGTGCCCAGCAATCACCAAGTCATGGGTGCTGGCAGCGCCTACTTGCCTAATATCTTCCCTACTCAGTCACCCAGCAACAGCAAGCCTTTCCTATACCTGTCCAGTCAGCCGCAGCCCCCATTTGTGGCAGTGCAGCCTCCTGCCATGCCTTCATTCCCAAATCCTCTGCCCATCCCGCAATCGCCAGTGCAGCAGCAGCAGGCAGCATCCGGACTGACTCAGGGGAGAAGAAGCCCTACGAATGCACTCTGTGCAGTAAGACCTTTACTGCCAAACAGAACTACGTCAAACACATGTTTGTCCACACTGGTGAGTCTGAGTCTGAAAATCTGTAACTTTTTCATTTTACGCACTATAATGTTTAACATTGTTTAGTACCTTGTAGAAAACAATGGTAAACTGTACATATCACGTATAGCTTGCTGCTCATAGTTGTCTCTTATGTATTTCATTATTTTTAGTAAAAAGTAGGAGGTCCCCCTTGTTCTTTGTATGAAAGAGTTAATTCAAATGTCTAATTAATTAAAACAGTAAAGAGAAACTTTGAGAGGCGCGATAACACTGCTCATAACATGTCTCAGGTGGCAGATCAGATTTCAAACCTGTGCCACAAGTCATTACTTATTTCAAACTTGATTTTGGATGGTTGCGTTCACACTACGAGGTGAAAGCATGGTGAAAATTGTTTAATCAAAAATGCTCTAAATATGTAAATAATGGCTAAAAATTTTAAAAAGGGCGTTTCAAGCGTAAATATACAAACTGTGTTTTCTTTTTTTATATTAAAATGATTTCCATCCAATATTAGAGCTGGAGAGCTGTCTTGAGAGAGAATAATTTAGATACAACACACGCAAATCAGTGCTTATTCAAAGAGCCACGTTTATCTAAAACAATACAATACATTTGATTTTAGGTCTAAAGCGAGATCCACCAGTTCTTCAGATTGATCTGGTGAGAACGTGCTTGTAAAAGAGCGTAAAGGAGCAGTGGCAACAAACCACAATTATTTAAACCAGCTTGGTTCCTATTGATAACAGATAGATATTGAGGACTATTTCTTTTTGCCTTTTTTGCAGCATTGCACTGCTCGATTTGGTTTAGAATTAGATATAACTCACACCTAATAAATGCAGAACAACAATGTAGTAGATTGAAAAATATGTATATCTTTATGTGATCTTGAAAACAGGAAAGAGTTCACTCAAAATCAAAGAACTAGATTAGATTAATGAGGACCACAGTTTGCTCCAAGAATCACATGCAAGTGTTATTTTCACATATTAAGTTAATGGCACAGACAGACTGTGTGAGAAATTAATGATGCAGCACTCGCCATGTGGTTACAGTAAAAGCATCAAGCTATTCTCTTTTTTAATAAAAAAAGAAAATAAAGCATTTTATACTTAACAATGACTACATTTAGTCTTCAAGAGGAAGGAGAAACACTTCTTTAGCACGGGACTTAACAGATCTGCTGGTGTAACAAGATGACACAGGTTTAAATAATTCTAGCCCGAGGTGAGCTCCTCCGATGGCAAAGTAACACGTCTGGCTGCAGGCTCGGTGTTACTGCTAAAGTTTACAGTTAAAGCTGTTACGTCGTTTATGTGGCGCCAACATCACTGGCAGGACTCCAGTTGCTTTACCATTCGCCTTGAACCAAATCTCTACTGGCTGCAACACATATGTCTCACTTTGATCATTATGATAACACACCTGTGTTCTCACTCGCACTTTTGTTTCCAAATGCAAAGTAGAACAACAGCCTAGTGCTCCAGGTTTGGACGTGAGCAAGAGAGAGCTCATACACTCTCTTACTGCTCTCATTTACATGATCCGTGTAAAGAGGCAACATTTACAAGGTTATTATATTTAACTTAAAGCAGGGAGGGCAGTGAATGTAGAGATGTGACAAATGCACTTTAGGTCCTAATTGTCCCATTGCAGTCTCCTCTATTCGGCCTTAATGCTGTCCTTGTTTACCTCCAGGTGAGAAGCCTCATCAGTGCAGCATCTGTTGGCGCTCGTTCTCCCTGAAGGATTACTTAATCAAACACATGGTGACACACACAGGGGTGCGCGCCTACCAGTGCAGCATCTGCAACAAGCGCTTCACCCAGAAGAGCTCGCTCAACGTGCACATGCGGCTGCACCGTGGAGAGAAGTCCTACGAATGCTATATCTGTAAAAAGAAGTTCTCCCACAAGACGCTGCTGGAGCGTCACATGGCGCTGCACTGCGCTGGGGGCTCAGTGATGGGTATGCCGGATAACAGCATCACGTCCGGCCCTGTGTCCATCCCCATGCCCATGGCAGTGCCCGAGCCCGGGGCAGGCGTGGTGGCCTTGGCCATGCCTGTGGGCGGAGGGGCGGGCATGGGTGCCGTCGGGACGGGTGTGGGTGTCGCTGCTGAGGCCAGCTGCCAAGAAGGGACCACCTATGTGTGCTCCGTCTGCCCTTGCAAGTTTGAGCAAATTGACAACTTCAATGACCACATGCGAAAGCATGTCCCTGATGGATAAGTACAAAAGATAAACTCTTTCAAAAAAGAATGACAAATAAATGGCACTAGATTTTCTTTTTTTTCTTTTTTTTTATGTATGAAGAATAATGAGTATAGACACTGGCACATTAAGTTTCCCAAAAACTTTTTGTTTTCTCTTATTCTAAAAGAAAAAAATGATGGTGGCCTTAAGGCTTAGTAGTTTGATATTGATCTACTGGATGGATCCGAACTACAGGCCTCTAAATGTATGCTTTCCTAAATAGTGATTTATGTGTTGAACACTACCGAAAGGCCTAGAGTGATCACAGACACGCAGACACACTGTAGTGTAGGTGAGTGTGCGTGTGCCCAGCCCTGTGTGTGTGTGTGTGTGTGTGAGCGCTGCCTGAAGTCAAACTCACGGCAGACAAACCCATACTGACCAGTTTGGAAACTCTCTGTGTCCAAGCTTACTGTGGTACCATTTACAACAACAATAAGCAGAATTGTGGGTGGAGTTATTATTCCCTCTAAAAATACTGACAGTCACAAGATTGCCTTCTTCTGTCAAATAAAATGAGAGTAGTTAATTTGACACTGGTTTTAATGTATTCCCATGTTATTAAGGGATTCTAATGCAATTGTTCAACAGTATCAACCAGTCATCTTACTGAAGTGTCTCATCCTATCAGAGCGAGTATCACTTCTGTTAATAATTGTTCTCCATGCATCTAATGCTTTTGTACTAAATTGAGGTGTGAGGATGAGACGGTATTTGAGCAAAAATATTTTTTTCTGAAGTTTGAAGTTGAAGTCACTGCATACACTGCCACTATTATCTTTAAAGACTGTTAAGGCTAGTGGACCTCTTCCATTTTAGAACGAGAACAAGACGTTAGCCTTTTACATCCACAGTTATGGCAGGCTCTAATATGCGATTCTCCTTCATAACTGCTGCTCTTCACTTGCACCTGACTGTTACGGGATGTGGCTAGAAATCAAAAATGGTTTCTTTGGACTAAGCTCCATTGTTTTGATTTGATAATCTAATGATATAGAATAGGTGGGATAGGCTACTTGTTGATTCAAATGGTGTTAAAGAGGGACGACTACAATTTGAATCAAATTTGAATTGAAAATAAATACCACCGTGATCCTGGCGTCGCTGTGTAACCTGTTCATTACGATCGCAAAGCCATTTTAGCAGCTGGCAGCTAATTGCGCCTGATGGATTGGCTCTCCCTGAGGCTCAAATGGCCTGCGACGTTGTGAGAGGAATTAGAGGCGCGAAGGAAAACAAGTAGCTTTGTTTCTGAAATACCACATGGTGTAGACATTTGACAGTAGTATACATTCCTGTTTTCTACAGCCTAGATACAGCCTGTGCAGAGTAGACTGGACATTAATGTGCTCATGCATCACTACATCTGACGCTTTGTGATAATCATTTTGTACCGTCTCTTCAGTTAGGACACACACAAACACACACATGCAACTGCAGACTGAAGGAGTAGCTCTAAAGTGGGAGCAAACTCTCTCAGCTGTGTTGTTTAACAGCATACGGTGGTCTGGAAAAGACTGCTGTAGTGTCAGAAAAAAGTGCTACTTTGCACATTTTCTTTTAATGCCTGTGATTAATATTTTATTATTTTCTTGAAATGGGCGTATTCAATTTTCAAAAGAACAAAAAAACCTTTTTTTCAATCTTTGACAAGTGGACTGCATTATTTTCTTGCATATACGTTGCACTGCTTAAACCAATAAGTGCACTACTGTTAACAGAGATATAATTATAGAAAATATTTTTTTCATTCGACATTGGTTGTAGACTTCTTCATACGTACTTCAATACTTCTTGGCTTTAGTTAGAGCTTGCAGTTACCATATATTCTGTCATTAGGCAAGCATTTGATTTTACTCTGTCAATGTGCTCATCAATGTCTGGATTTTTAATGGCATCACTTCCCTATAACACTTTTTATATTTGCAGAAGTAGATTTTCTTTTGAGAACATCCAATCCAAACAACAGTTAGTAATGCTATGCGAGTCTAGTGGCCGGAGTTAATGATGATGATATAAATAATACTTAAACTATGTGTGTGTGTAACATACAGTAATTGTGTCCTAGACCACTGTAGTGTGTGGGAGGAATGCAGCTTCTTCGGTATCTGTCCCTTTGTGCACAGTCCTTAGTGTTAGTGTGAGTGTCTGTGTGTCGTCAGCCTAATCAAACTGTTGATAAGTGGTGAATATGAACTGTAGGGCTTCCTTTGCAATATGCAGCACAGGTACTATGAGAAGCAGCTCTTCTTCAGGCTCATAGACGGCCTGTGACACTTCTGAGGTCCTGCCTTGTTGACCAACTGCTACTATAGACTGTAAATGTGTGAGAGAAACAGCGGGGAGGTCCACGGGATTAAAAAAGTAGCACATTATTGAACATTTGATTGGGCCTGTCCTCTCTGGTCTGCATATATACCTAAAAAAGTGTATGGTTCTTGTTGTAGCTGTTGCCAGGACGGTGATATTGCTGCATGCTAGTAGTAGTGCTATATTTGTCTCTACACAGCACGTGGAGGGTGAATCTCTTGCCTTAACAGACAATGCACTAAATAGATTATACTATAAGCAACTGCCGAAATCTCTCTCCAACAGTATTGCCACATGTTTTTCTGGCACACAGCTCATTGAAGTTGTCTGTTTCGAGTTTTAACACTGCCAAAACCATCTATCAAAAAAACAAAAAAAACAACGCAAAGGCAGAGAATTTTTCACTGTATGTTATCTAGCATTCCTACATGACACCGTAACATTTTCGCATATTATTTTTGTGTGAACACATATATCAAAAATGCACTATTGACTGTAGCTATAGTTCAACCAGCTTTGTTGTATCATTGGTCTAAATACAGTAGTAGTTAAGTAGCTCAACGTCAGTTTTTATGATTTCTCAACTTCACTACTATCAATTGTTCCTTTTAGATTTTTTTTTTTTTTTCCCCTCCTTTTTGTGTCACAATTTCAAAAGTAGCCAATTTGACCCGGATAAGCGTTAATAACTTGTCCGCTGTCGTGTTGTATCATAGTGGTGTTTTTGATAGCAGAGCGGGCTTTTGAAATATAGGGGAAGAACTCTTGTCTAGTGTCATAACTATGTGCTATAGCAACAAAACAAAAAAAATCCCAGGCCTTTTCCAGAAATCCTGTTTGGCATCACTCTCTCCATATAATATGATATTCCTTCTCCTTCAGCTACTCATGGTAGTCATTCTCTTTTTACACGTTGCAAAAAAAAAATCGGTCAAAAAATGAAAAAAAAAAAAAAAAAAACATCCAGAAAATACTCGTGCTTCTTCTTGTTGTTAGTTTGATGAAAAATAGTTTATGTTTGCAAACTGTACCATATTTTTCCAGAACAAAGTACTTATGAGTCGTAGATAATAGCCTTGAGCTTGCAGCTGTTTGTAATGTGTCTCCCAATATATTACTGTTCTGTTTATCTTAGCGTAGAAACACAGGGTCTACAATACAATGTTGTCCTGCTTGCCGTATGTTCAATTCATATAATTTTATCCGCTTTTTTAATTTCTGGTGATAACAGTGGTGTTGTTTATACATAGCTTCACGCGACTGGATAGTAATATTTTCACAGTGTACTATAATATATGCATATACATAACAAACAAGGAAATAACAAAAAAAAAATCAGTAAAAAGGGTTAAGGGGCATGTTTAGAACATTTTATTTTGGAAAAAAAAACGTCCGTCAATACCTGTCTGTCTGCATATACACCTTTTACTTTGAAATACAGTTCACTGCATCTTTGTCCTTCTACAATACTACGCATTATAGTGAATACAAATATATATTTAAGTCATGGTGTCCACACAGAGAAAGATTACAGATAGTTTGAGAGTATACAATACCTTTTGGGATATAGGGAATATGCCTATCAAGTGCCTATCAGTACATATTACAGCAACTATAACAGAGGATTCATAGTTTTTCTCTCCTACATTGCACAGCTATACAGATACAGAAAGTACTATTTATGCTACTATACTGCAAACCTGCTGGTCGTGACCCCCAGAGAACCCTTTAAAATGTCCAGATGTTTTATCCATACAATTTTATGTCTATACTGTACATGCTGGAGGGTTTTGAAAGTCTTGTTATTGCTTTGCTCGCTTGCTGCTTACAAATACCTGCTCCAGTCCAAGCCGCAAACAAGCCATATACTGTAATGTACTGTATCTGCGAGGGGGCAAAAGGTCAGTGGTGCTTTACGACCACCAGAGGGAGCCAGACATCCCTAGCCTCTTAAACACTCTCTCTCTCACACACACACACACACTGCCTGGCAAAAACCCGGTGTATTTTTGGGAATGAAAATTTCCAAGTTTGCATGGCAACAAGTGATGTCAGCGGCTCCACTGGTTCCTACTGTAACGGGAGGGTTTTTCTGCTTCGGTAACAGGTTTTTGATTGGTCCACGAGTGACCCATTGACCTTTGTAGTAAACCTCTCAAAACATGCAAGCCACTGTCCTCCCTCCCTCCCAACACATTTATACATTTTCAGATGATCGACAGCTTTTTTCCCCCTCATCTTTTTTTTCTTCCTCCCCCTTATGGAATTTGTAAGAGGCAAGCTCAGAGCAATAAAAAAAGAAAAAAAAAATCATTATTATTTTTTCCCTCCCGAAATTATTTGGAAGACATTTTGGCGAGAGATAAAGGAACGCCACAGAAATTTTGTGCATGGAGGGATTTAAGTGATTGGTTTATTGGGACTTGAAAACACGGCACTGGCTGGGAGAATATGGTGGAGAAATGGCCACACAATTTGGGCAGTTTCTAAAATGAGTGAGATAAAAAGCTTTGCGATTGGCTTATTAAAACATCCCCCGTGGACCAATTACTAGAGCTGCTTCTTTCACCTTCTCCATCCACTGTTCTCTGCCAAATTTATTTTTAATTAAAACAATAGCGAACGGGGGAAAAAAACATTCAAATTATTTCTGGGGGGGGGGAATGTGCAATGAATTTTCGACTTTAAAAATCCTCCACTTTTCATACTTTCAACCAATAGGAGAAAAGAGCTATGATTTACAAAGACACACACTTCTGTCATTTTATTTCATTTAGAACTAATAGAATACATTGAAAATATAGGCAAGGTGATATAGCTAGTCCCTTTCATCCGACACTATACTTAACAATATAGCATCAATAGCCACATCACTCCACACAGCCAGATTGTAGTTCTCAATGAGCTTTACACAGCTATCTAAGCTATAACATAACATAGTCTATGATTTAGTACAATGCTTTCTCAAAACATGCAGTTCTTACTATTTGCTGGTAACTTCTCTGCAGTCAAGTCTATACCTTTTTTTCCTCTCTCTGCTATTTTATGGCTTTTTGTTCAATTTTGAGGTGTGCTTAAGTAATTCAAGATCACACCTACACTAGTCTGTCATTGTTGCCGTCTTCTCAGCTCAGTCCCGCTCTCTGTATTGTAAAAAAAAAAAAAAAACACACACACACACACAAAAAACACTTGCATTCCTGTCTAGAACATTCCAGCTTCTTGTCTGGTGTTTTCACTTTCCAAATTTGAAAAGAAGAAGAGAGGAAAATAAAAAAAAAAGATTTTCCAGCATTAAATGATAGATCTTTTGTGGGAGGTGGCGTAAAAAGCGTGCATTGACATGTACATAGTTTACAATGCAGTGGAATGCCTGGGAAGTGGATTTTCATCTCCCATCAGAGGGTCTCCGGGCTGAGCTCTGGGTCGGAACTGGTTTTCTTGGTGCTGTTGTACAGGGCCCTCTTGTCTCCCTCCGTGGCGAGCGCACACCGGAGCAGCCGGAGTGAATGGGGTCCATAGTAACGAGTAAGACGGCAGACAAAAAAAGTGTTTCAGACAATGTTTTTTGCTCCCAAACCAAAGAAGGTGCAGATGTTTTAAGTTTTCTGGAGGACAGTTTTGTTCTTGTTGTGATCAGGCTTGACGCTTCAGTTTGTTGAGTTTTTCTTCATGCAAGGGTGCTTGTCAGAGTCTATCTATGCTTTGTCACTTGATCACTATTGGTTGTTTATAGTTTTGTGATCGTGTGATTACTTGCCTGTTGTAGACCAAAATAGATTTTTATAAGACGTGCAACAAAAATAGAAAATTAATCGGACACCGTTGAAAGAAAAAAAAGACATGTTGCATTGTTCCAGGAAAAATGAGGTTACATTGGTAGAATTTTCTGCACACCAAGCACACATCAAGTGTTGACTCCTGTTCCCTTATAGTTTGTCAAATATTTCTTTCATTATTTTGTAGATCCCCCCCCCCCCCTTTTTATTTTGTTTATTTTGCAGTAGTATGCATTTAACCATTTATATACTTGAGATGGACCAAGATTTTAAGTTTGCACATTTTTGTAGGTTGCTTCTGAAGCCAAAAAAAGAACGAATCATACGAAACCTTCTAGTCTCAAAATTTCATAAATGAGACTGAAACTCCGATCAAAAGCATTAATCAGTGCCAGCCACCACTACCACCCGCTACAGTTTATTTTACTAAACCAAACACCGGAAAATTAACTACAATGTGGTCCAAATGTGTTCATCTATTTTTGTAAAAGCAGCACAATACTGCAAAGTGAATGTAAATTGTTTAGGCAGAATTTGACAATATTTCTAATGTTGATCTGAATAGGTGAATCTGCTGTATATTTGTATCCTTAAATGCTCAGAAATAGGACATGAAATCACATTGGACAATATCGGTCCCTCTTGTAGGTTGTCAAGCTTATTGCTGCCATATCTTTTTTGTAGATGCTTTTGTAAAGAGACAAAAAAAAATGCACTTGAGTTAAATTGTGAGATGTGTATATTTTGTTAGTTTTTCTTTCTTATGTTAGCTCGCTATTTTAATTACTATTACCCAGGCAAAAAGACATCCTTTTTCATAACTCGGCGGAAGTGGAGCTGTTGTAGTCACGGTTTAGTTTTAACATCACAACTAAGCAAACCCTGAAATATATGCTGCAGTAACGTGTTTTCAGTTTGTTTTGAATAATTTATGCTCCAAGTTGCTTTGTATTTTATTATTATATTATATTATTGTTATGAGACAAGCTTGTTTGAAATGTATTGACTGCTGTTTTGAAAAATGTGCAAGGAACGTTTTGTAATGTAATTTGTCAAACACTGGACAGGAGGGAGATTTGACAACATTTTCCACGTAGAGAGATGTTTTTGAATGGACAAAACTGCACAAAAAAAAGCATGGTCGCTCTAACACCAGTCTGTAGATGGATGACAATGTGGAATTTTATTTTATTTGTTTGTGCTGGTTAATTACATTTAGGGGTTTGCGCATAATAGGGAATATTTATTAGGTCCTTTTTTCCTTCCAAATTGTTGCATATTATGATCATTTTTGTACTGATATAAGGGATACCACTTGACAGCAATCCACTGATCCCAATCATCTGGTTGTTGCTATTGGAAAAAAAAAAGTATTTTTTGCATCAACCGCCACTTCTCAAACCAGAAAAGAGATTTGCACTAGACTTATTTTGGTCTTCTTTCTTCAAAAAGCAATATAATTCACTGATATCATCCAACCATCGTCTGCCCACAGTGGGAATGCTGAGTAAATGGTGATTATTATTTTTATTTTGTAATGAAAGGTACAGAATTGGTTTTTTGAAATGCACATTTGTGTGTTACTGTACGTAGCAGTTTTTTTTTTTTTTTGTATTATCCAGCACTTATCCCTTGAGTAATAGTGTCCAAAAATTTATTAAGGGGCATTACACAAACAAAAAAAACTGTTGTTTCCTCCTTGTGATTGTTGGACAAATCAAGCCGCTCTTGTTAATCAGAAAGACATGGGGATGCATGAGGGAAGATTCCCATTCGTCACTATTTTGTCTTTATCACACATGCCGCCATTTTCCATCTATCAACATACTGTACGTAACACCACCAAAAACCAAAAGACAAACCAGCTGCCCACTCTCATACACACCTGTCCATTTGTCCGAGATGCTTTTAAAAGCCAAACAATATAACTCATTTAAGGAGAGAGAAAAAAAAACAAAAAAACAAAATGCACCTTTCTCTCATCGCCATCACTTGAGAATCTGTTCCATCCATTTTTTAATAAGGTCACTCAACACCGTCACGCTTGACTTTCTGTCATTGGTGTAAATTTTTACAATAATTCAGTGAAATTTCACCATTATCTGGATGTAGTAGCTTTCCTGTTTTCACCGCTTTGTGGTGTTGTTGAAAGATGTTGCGGTTTGTCTAAATATGTTGCGTGTTAGAGGAAGCATAAGTATGTGCCTTCTTGTAATCTCCTTGGTGAGCTTGTAATTATTGAGAAGCTGAAGCCAGCCAATTGTGTTTGCACTAAAAACCAAATTGCTTTTCGTGATGTGGACTATTTAAACAAGCTTGTTGCGTCACTTTAACCGTACAGTATGCATGAGGGTGAATTGGTAAGTTTTAGGGCTAGAGCTCTCATCTGTTGACCTGTAAACCAGTGCAGCTTAGAGGATCTTGTGAATATAGCTTGGCTTAGTTCTGCATTCAGTTTTCAATTCCATCTCCTTATCAAGTTTGTCACAATTTCTACAGTAAAAAATAAAAATAAAAAATGGTTAAAAATGATAGACATACCATGATTACATACAAAACAGCTTTTACTTTCACATGTCACAGTTAGGAGTAACTCGTGCAGGAGATAGTCACGCTCTCATCCATGAAATTGCATGTATAAGAGGTCGCCTCAAGACAATTGGTCAAACTGTTGTTTTTTAAATCTTGTATGTATCACCTATTTTGTTGACAATAAAAAAAAAACACGACATGCTATGAGTCTTTCAAATGCACCTTATTCATGTCGTCCAGAAAAGAGGCTGGCATTGTAATATCTCTGATTTAGCACCTTACTACCCAGCATGTTTCACTGATGCCAGTTTAGCTCTTCTTCCATACAATATGATTTCCAAAATAGTCCGACACATATTTGTGAAGTTGTTTCATGGGATGTGCCAAAGTTTGGAGGCGATCTCCTGAGTGTTTTCTGCTTTTCATTTTCTCTTTCCTCCTTGTTCAGTTATAGCAATGGTATGTCAACACTTTCCTATAACAGTGTGTGGAATCAATTTATCTCAGCAAACAGTATCATTACTTGCCATTTTACAATAAGCCCTGTATTTCACATATATTTACCAGTGATGTGTATTTGTTATTATAAAGAAAATAGCCGTAAAAGCTTCATTATGTTACATAATATTGTGACTTTTTTCGAAAAACTGTGAAGACTTATCTTGCATATACTTTATACAGAAGTATTAAGCCTTAATACAAAAGACTAAAAAAAGTGTGGAAGAATAAACTGATTGTTGCTAAGTAAGGATGATTTTTGTAAATGTTACCAGCACTTTTTTTGTAATTTTCACTCTCTGAGGTATTGTACAAGTTCAAGCTGTTTGTGAAGTTTGATTATGAAGGAATAAAACTAGTACTTTCCTGTACTTCACAGAAAGTCTGGCGTCTCTTATTTCAGGGTTTTGCATTTTGAAATGCAAGGACTCGTCATGTGTAGAGGACAGAAAGCTGCCGGTGGCTTATGCTATATATGTTATAATTAAATATTTTCATATATTAAACTTCAACACATTTCACACCACTTTAATGTGGCCGTAGTCTGGATTAAACCTACTCCTGGTTTAGAATATCCAGATGGGGGTCTATTAATATTTGATACTTTCACTGCATCATTTGTTTCAGACTAAGGATTTTAAAATGTTGGGGGAAAATATGTGGACAGGCTAAAAAATTAGATTCATTCACAGTGGCTTTGTGAAAATCCGCTTCAAAGCTATACTGGATTTTAAATTGATTTTCATATGATCCATGAAAAAGATCGTCATTGAAGCGTTTACCTCGCCTCATATCGTGAGCTTTGTAAACTTCACACACTACAGCCCTGAGTGATAGTGCACCCAATGGGCGCTGCTCGCAGAGTAAATCGTACTACAGCACGTATTGCGCTGACAGTCACGAGCACCTTATAAGGAAACACGGAAGTTCAAGAGTATGTGCATGACACGAGCGCCGCCTGCTGTATAACTTAGTTTCTGCAGGTCATAGCACGTCTTTTTTTTTAATATATAAACACATACATATACACTTGTTATATATAAAGTTCCACTTACCGCAAAATACTTTGTACTCCGCTTACTCATTAACATAGTAAACCGCTCTTAAAAATGACTGACAGAAAAAGGGACTAGTCAGGTCCTTCCCAGTTTATTCCAACTATGACAAGAATGGTGCAAAACCAGGGTAATACACAATTTCACTCTTGAGCTTGGTAAATAAAGTGGTTACATTATATATTTGACTGGTTCTCCAAGATGCCAACAGCCAGCGCACTGGTCAGGGATACGAGTTGTGAGCAAAGTAACACTAGAGGCTAGAGATAAGTACAGGTAAATTTAGCAGAGGCGTAATCCACTTGTAGAGTTTCATTAGCCAGTGAACACTCATCTCGTGCCATTGAGTGGAGACAGGAGATAAATTGTTAGGTTTGTTCCCAGTATAGATTTATTCAAATTGGAACCATACAAATCTAGTGAATGACAGAGGTATCAGCTTTTTATTATTGGGAATGACATTGGTAAAGAGGGTGTGGAACGTTTTAAAATCAAAAATGCAGAACTTACAGCCAACGAACCGCCATTGCCCACAATGGAGTGGTGACATACTATACTTTGTTCCCATAAATAAGGCAGAATGTAGAGTCCACAGAAATGGAAAGATATTACATTTTAGCCAATTTGGACAGTGATGTGACAAAATTACATAACCTTCTTCAACTCATCATACAACACCAGCACAAAGGCACCACCCATGCCTCTGAGAACGTTGGACCAGGCCCCCTTGAAGAAAGCCTTACCACCCTCATCGCGTGCAATCTTGCGCCAGCAGTCAATTGTGCCACTGTACATGATGTCAGCTGGAACAACAAAATACCGGTTTAAACAATTGTTTGCATGTTCGGCTCACATATGTATTTTGGGTGCTACTGACCTCCTTTGCGTCCAGACTGCATCATCATACGTCTTCGGACAGTGTCGAAGGGGTATGAAGTGAGACCAGCAACAGCAGTCACAGACTGTGCAATCATCCAGCTCACCAAAATGTGAGTATTCTTTGGGTCTGGGAGCATACCTATAAATTACACACACAAGACAAGAGACAAGACAATTATAAGCATTGCAGACGGAGAATTATAGGAAGATCCACAATCCAAGTCTGCACACCTTTAGCTGTGTCGTAGACGCCAAAGTAAGCAGCTCTGTAGATGATGATGCCCTGCACGGACACATTGAAGCCCTGGTACAAGCCGCGCAGACCGTCAGACTTGAAAATCTGCGTCAAACAGTCGCCTAAACCTTTGAACTCTCTTCCGGCTCCAGCTTTTCCTACATCAGCGGCCAGACGGGTACGGGCGAAGTCGAGGGGGTACACGAAGCACAGGGAAGTAGCACCAGCGGCACCTCCAGAGGCCAGGTTACCGGCAAAGTACCTCCAGAACTGGGTGCGCTTGTCAACGCCATCAAGGAAAATCTTCTTGTACTTGTCCTTGAAGGCGAAGTTGAGGGCTTGGGTGGGGAAATACCTGATGACATTGGCAAGGTTACCTCTCCAGAAAGACAGGAATCCCTGCTCCTTGGGGATACGGACAACGCAGTCGACAATACCCTTGTACTGCTTGTCGACGGTGATCTGCTTACTTGCATGCTGGACCTATAAGACAAATGAAATTATTATTAACCATAGGCCAACAGATACAGACCTTGTTATGACATTGACACCACTTAAGCAAGTTGTTTCATGTGACTTAATGACAAGTCAAAGTTCCAAGATACTACAAATTTGGCCAACATAATTGATTTTCAGACAAGATTTATATCAACATAAAAAAAAGGTCCCGATCAAAAGCTTTCCATCTGAAAACCGGAATTGTTCATATGCAATTGGGATTATTGAATTTTCTTCAATAAGAATCAGATGATTGTGTAATATCCTTCAGCTAGCTCAATTTACAAACATGTTGCATCGTCAAATATTTGGACCATCACTCATGGCCCATAATACGGTCAAAACTATACATTTTCGCATGTCAAGAGTTGACTGTCTGATTATTTGATTAATAAAAAGGCACTTAAGCAATTAGTACATGGTGTGCCAAAGTCGACTCAGTTTGTCCTTTGTTAGCTAGCTGCGCCGACTAAGGTTAACGTGGGATGCTAACAGTAGCGGCAAAGCTCCTGTAGGTCATGGCACATTCAAGGATGACCTCAAGGCTTGGTCACACTATGAGCAAAACCTATAACCAACACGGACAGATCACTCAAGTTGTTTGCTGTGTTTGAGTTCGTCGCCCATCCATTTGGGAAAGCGACACTAATGGAGCCCATCAAAATCAGTAGACGAGAAAGTGCTAGCCGGTTAGCTGCAGCGCTAGCCACATCCGGAAACGCAGCATTACCTGAAGGAGAAGCTTGACTCTCTCGATGGGAGCGACGGCTGTCTTTGAGATGGCGGCGGCGATCCCACCAGCCAAAAAGTCCTTGGCGAAAGAAACAACCGTCTCATTCATTGTGCGTTTCTTGGTGTTGCTTTCAGGTTACCAGAACAAGATATACCCCCGCTGCCCTTTACGGTTAATGGCCTGCACCGACGAAATGGCCGATTGAAAAGCCTCAACTGGAATTTATGCGAAATGATGGCTCGCGATAGAAAACGTGAGTAGAGATGTGACGTCATACAACTCTACACCAATCCGAGCGCGTACAGTAGTGTCGTCGACACGTGCCCCCACGCTTATAAATATTCTACTGATTACGAAACTTGTATCACATGTCTATGGTCACTACTATTCACGTCATCAAAAAAAACTACTATTCACGTCATTCATTCAACGAGCTGATAGATAAGTGCCACAGCTCTCTACTTTATTTATTTTAAAGAATTGTACCAAAAAAGCCTACCTGCAAATACACAAATACCACGCCCAAATATACTCCAAAGAAAACTGTTAGCTCTGTGGGACCACTGTGCACTTCAGGGGATGGACTGCGATTGATATCTAACATTTAATTGACATAACCTATGGCAATTAAGAGTTGCCTCATGTCAATTAAGACAACTATAAAGCCACTGACGTTTAAACAGATAGGCCTACAGCAGTTTTAGGAGTGAGACACTGATAAATTGGCCAAATGTGTTGGTGCCAAGCCAAGGAGGTTTTTTACTTTACTTTATTGAAGAGCCTGCTACAATAGGTGCTCATTATTCTGACCACTTTAGATATACATGCCATTACAGCCATATAGCAAATTGTGACGAAGTGAGTTTTACACTCCACTTGTCCCTTAATTTGTACACACAACTGCAATGGTCTAATAGGCTACACATGCATATCCCAGGGTTTGTGTGTGTTTGGCTTATTGGTCCATTTCTTATTATTCCATGTATATACCTCTTGTACAGTAAAAACACGAAGGTTATTTAAGTTAAGTGTATTGTTTGGTGCATTGGTTAATGTTGTTTTGTGTTGTTATTTTTTCTTTGTTTCCATCTGGGAGGTGTTTGGGCGAGGCCGCCCAAAACATTTCCTCCAATGATGCTTGTCTGTGGTGATGACACTGATGATGTCATCAACACCATCATCAGCCTGTACCATTGTGAAATGTATGTTTAAGAAAGTCTTGTGACTTACCCGGTTATTGTTGTGTATTTGTTTAATAATGTTAAGGTGTCTATCACTGTGTGTGCAGTTGTGTGTGTGTGTGTAAGTAGTCAAAAGATACATTGTTTGTTATTCTTCCATTGAGGTGGAATGGGCCAACTGATTGGCCATTGTTTTAGGCAGGTGTGTGCTGTTGGTGGGGAGGCTACCCAGTGAGAGAGCCATGTTGTAATGGGACCTGTGAAAAGTCTGGGGACTCGATAAATAAAGTTTGACCAAGGAAAATGAATTTGGTCTTCTGAAGTTTCCTTTGAAAGCCACTGTGTTGGCCACTCACCGTTACACTACCTTACAAATGGTAATAATGGAATAGATGAAAATATAATCTCTACAGACAACAGTGAACCTGCAGCCTACTAATAGCCTAGTTACAGAATTACAGAATTGTGCTCAAAGGTCAAATAGCTTTTGTAGTGGTGACAACAACTAACTCTCAGACGCTGGATACCTGATACCTATGTAAAGGCATGCAGAAATTTATTTTTTATTTTTTTACTTGATATACTATACATGCATACTGTACTATATATTGTACACAGGACTTTCCTTCTTTCTATTTTACAAAAACTAAATATATCAGGCCTACACTATTCCTGAAATAGAGTACCCTTTGGTTTATTTTAACCAGAAACTATGTGCCAGCCAGGTTTGAGTACTATAAAGAAACTTTGCATTTTGTGTACTGTCAAAATCCTTCTTCAGTAGCATAAATCACAATTTGTTAAAGGTCTTCTAACTAATTTGTTTTGTCCTTCAGGATATCATATTTTAAAAGAAGATATTTGTGGGAAACAACCTTTGTTTGCTGTGCAATTAATTACAATGCATTTTTAGCTACCGCACAGTTGTTGTTTACCATGACAGTAGACCTAGTGCTTATAAAAGTTAGGAATGAGTTTGAACCACAACTAAGAATTGAACATCTACGCTCTTTCATTGTTTGTAAACCAAAAAATCCAGGCTACAGTCCTTTATTTAACCATTAAAAAAACAAATCAATATATATACAATAGAATTGGCCAAATTCTGTCAGTATATTGATTTGTTTTTAAAAATGGTTAAATAAAGTAGGCTAATATTATAAAGAAGTATCTTCTTCAAGTCTCATGTTGACACATAAAATAGATGTAGTTTGTGTTTCATATTCTTCAGGAAAAAAATTGTATATTTCTCTGGCATTTCCGTCGGGAATATTATGACTTTTACATCATTTTAGGTTTTATTGCTCATAATTTATGTCACCACTGAATCGCAAAGCCGACTTTTACGCTCGGACACTCAGTACTCACTCAGTAGCACTTTCTCCAGGTACTTTTTTACTCTTACTTAAGTAATTATTTTGGTCATTACTTTTTACTTTTTCTTGAGTAAAATTATTTCAAAGTTACTCTTACGCACCTCTGGAATTTACACAACAGAAAGGTATACTTGCAATGACCGATATGGTGCGATCTTGTTTATACTAACCACAGTACCAGTTTGGTTGGTATGTCAGGGAGGTTGATATGTCATTAGGGTAAACTATTACTGCATTCAAGTATTTATGGATATGTAAGGGCTATTCAAATCTTATCTTTGCTGTTCCTAGAACTGCACTTTTCTGGACCGAGATGTCTGATGTATTTCCTGGGACCTGCTGTAACCACTCCTACAGTTTGGGTGTCACAACCCCGAGTGCCCCAACGACCATGGGCACTATTGATGCTTTCACCCTCCAGGCCTTCTCCAGCTCTTCTCTGAGCCCCTGGTATTTCTCTAGTCTCTCGTGTTCCTTTTTCCTGATGTTACAGGGATGTATCTGAAAGTCTCACAGGATCTTGGCTCAGTCATTCTCTACCACCTTTGGAGGTGTTTCCCACTTTGACCTCGGGGTTTCCAGCCCATACTCTGCACAGATGTTCCTGTACACTATGCCAGCCACTTGGTTATGGCGCTCTATGTAAGCTTTCCCTGCCAGCATCTTACACCCTGCAGTTATGTGCTGGATTGTCTCATTGGCCTCTTTGCACAGTCTACACCTGGGGTCTTGTCTGGTGTGATAGATCTGGGCCTCTATTGCTCTGGTGCTCAAGGCCTGCTCCTGTGCAGCCATGATGAGCCTCGTGCTGTCCTTTAGTCTAGGTCTGTCTAGCCATTGGTCGGATTTCTTGATGTCTGCTACTTCACTGGGCAAAGCACTGCCCCTACCAACTGCTCCCTACGGGTCGTCCAGTGGCATCAAAGGATGGGTTAAATGCAGAGGACACATTTCGTTGTACAGTTCATGTAATGATGACAAATAAAGCAACAAAGAAACAAACAAACTTTGTTTATGTTTCGGTGGTACATCCTGTGTATAGGGGCTTGTCCTCTGCACCTTTTATCTTGTGCTGCACTGGCGTTTCTGGTTTCTGAGTCATGAGGAAAGCAAAATAATTGTCAGAGGATCTGCAAGAAAGGTAGTTGAACTGTTTAAAATGGGAAAGGGTTATAAAAAATGATCCACAGTGAATTCAAGCCTCTAATAAAGAGTGTCTTAAATCAATCAAGTGATTTTTCACACCAGCTAATACAATCACAAGCCTATTTTAATATATTAAAACAGAAACTTTACACATGCTGTGATAAGCGATTACATATGCGCATCCCATATCAAATGTGTATAATTTTTTAATGGAGAGGACAGGGATAAAGCTCAAATTATAAAATTAATATCATAATGGTTCCACAAAAATACAGACAAATAAAATAGACCACATTCCTCACACAGTATAATGTTACAGACCCTCATATGCCCATATCCAAAATGTGCAAATAACCACCTGAGGGCAGCATAACACATCTTTGCTGCAGGCCTTTGGCAGGTGTGACTGTTTGTTGGGTAGCTCGTTGTTTCTCTTTCTGGAGTAAGGACCGTAAAGATCACTCAGACTTAGGCTGATAACAGAAGCATACACACAGATGGGCAATGTTCTGCTACATTGTTTGAGGTTCTCTGGGTTAACAGCAGGTGCGGACCACTAGGAGGAGCTGCTGTGTTGCCAGTGATTCCATTTGGACTAGGACAAGAAATGCACTAATAATATGTGTTGCTTAAGTTGTGTTTTGAGCCTGACTGTATTGTTGTTGTTTGTGGACCTTTTGACGCACTTAAAGCCACTTGAGCGTTCACTGACAGGACACTTCACAACAAATAATAGACCTACTTAAAGAACCGCGTGAACGTGTTTTGAGCATGGAACAGATTGAATTCAACGTTTGTTGATGCCTTTATAAATGGTCATCAAAGGTCATGGCTGAAATAGAAAATGAAACACACTCCCCTGTGACTGTAGATACTTTTACTGGGGACTGTGGAACATCACTGCAACATGTTCAGTGGCTTCAGTGGCCAATCCTGCTACGCGCGTAAAAGGACGCGCTGCACTGTGCACGCGCCCTGATCTCAGCTCTGACTGGACAACTGTGGAGCTGCCGTGCCACAAAACCAACTCCAAGTACTGCCACCGAGGTCAGAGGGACCGACAGGAGTGGAGCCGAATTAATCCTGCCAAATGTGCGTTATCGGAACATTCATGGAACAAAAAGAAACGCGAGAATTTGTGGTTGCTCTTGTTGTGCGCAGGATTCATTTTCGTTAACTTTGAGCAGGGAAGACGACAAGAGGCTGAATGTGGACGGGTCAGTAAGCTGCGTGGACCTCTTTTCCTCTCCTAACTATCCTCAATGTTAGCACAGGACTGCATCATGATCACTGGACTTCTCCTCTACATCTTCTGTCAGGGTAAGATTGTGATCCCTAATGGCAAAGAGCAAACATAAAATGTCAAATTAGTTATGTGAGTGCTTATGTATTGTTCTGTAGACTCTAGGATGACTATCAGAAGTAACACGTTTATTTGTTTTGCTTTAAGAATGAAACATAACCTGTCTTTTATAACCAGACAACAAAGAAAAGTCAAGTTTGTTTGAGTGGGTAAAACTTGCATAGCCAACATTAGGCTGCTTGCTTCACGACTTCATAAAAAAAAAAAAAAGTCCTCTAAGCTACACTATACTGTTGAGGTCATTTTAAGAGTGTGTGTGTTTTTTTTAAATTTGTTTTTATAGGCCTATCTTGACTTCCATTTTGCCCAATTAGAGTTTTACATCTTTACAATATCGATTGATCCGTCCTGTTCTTAGTTTAGTGCCGGGCATTGATTTTCAATATGTTTGTTTTTTGTAGCCTATGGAATGTGCATTATGGATGCAGCAAATTCATAACACATTGATAATCTTTTAATATTTAGTTTGGTTATGAATACTGTTTCTTGTAATCATGTAATAAGGCTTTAATCCTGTATTAATAGTACTGTGAATTAGTAAAGACACAATCTTCCATTTACATTAGTGGTAGTATTTTATTTATATATTTTTGTATTTTGAATTTATGACAAAACCATACTATTATTATCATACATTTGCGTTTAAGTCCATGACATGGTATTTCTTTGCTTCATGTCCTTGTCCCTGATACTACAATTACATTGAAAATAATACAACATGTTTTGAATTGAAAGTACACAGTATTTGTAACAGCAGCACGCTATTATTGTGAGCTGAGTGCACTAAGACAGAGTCAGGTAGAGCTGCCCATTAGAGATTAGTATCTTAAAATGACGAATGCTTTCTCGTGTGGATGTCAGAGGCAGCCATAGTTCATCATCCTATGTGTCAAATGGATGACTGTCATACAGGTGAGCCACGTCCCGACAGCCAACCATTTTCAAGCTCTATTTCACTCAGACGCTCATCATTAGAAATGCTAATTACACTGATTGTCATGAGGCTGATTATTGTGCCCAATTGCCATAAATGGTTGACATTAATCCGTTAGAATCGTCATTAAGAAAATCTGGAGGTGTAATATGCAGTGATGATTTCTCCGTCTAATGATGCAATGAGTTTCCCATATAGCTGTGGCATGTGAACAGTCCATGGACACTGTTCTATTTGAAGCATGTTATTTTTACCATCTATATGTCTGACCTTGTATATGAGCTGATGACTTAAACAATAACAGTGAGAGATCAGTGCATGACACAGGCTGTCCGCTGTCTGTCATCAGGGATTCTCCAGGAGTTAAAGTTCACTCATGTGTTTGCATAATGCTTTTTCTAATAGTGTCTCATGTTGTGGCATAATGTTATCAACACATGCCTTATAGCCCCATAAGCAACAGCTTGCACGTAATGCACTGCACTTTCATGAGGCTGAGCAGTCTAGAGGTCTTTGTCCATGCATGTGCATGTGCATGTGCATCACTTGTTCTACTTAATTTGATTTTTTATATACATTTTGTGTTTGTGGACTGCAGGGAAATTCATCCTCTGTATTTGACCCATCCTTCAGCCAGTGCCACTGGATAATCTGTCTAGAGCAGCAGAAGACAGCAGTGCAACGCCTGGAGACTCAACTCCAAACAGTTATAGTAATTAAGTAATTTTTTGTTGGTTCTTAGTTTACAAGCATGTCAAAGCGCGACACTATTGTTGTATTCATTCCTTTACATTTGGCTATTGAAGCCACAGCTGACAGAAAAGTGAGGCTGTCACTTCCCTCTGACCATCATCCACTCATTTACTCACACAATACATTCATATTGCACATAGGCAAGGTGGGTGAAGCGTCTTGCCCAAGGATGTAAGATACTACTCCAAGATCGTGGTTTATTATATATCTGGAACTGTGTACCAGATTTTGGAAAATGCTCTAACCCAGTTTACGATCTTTACCTGCAACACAACAACCTACCCAAGATGCCATGCCGAGTAGATACTCTATGCAGAGGTGGGCAAGCTGCAACTATTTTGTCCGGGCTTCGGCTCTATTTTCACAATATTTTTCCCCCCGCATTTTCCACGGTGAAATGCGTAGCAGTCTATCAGAGTGGGCTCAAATAGCTCTATAATTTTCTTTTTCATTCAAAAGTGACATTGAAATACTGTATACAATATACAACAAAAGTGCTAAGTCAATGCATTCGGAATGAAAAGGAGCAGAGAGAAGAGCAATCTTATTATATCTGCTCCTATGGTAACTTTACAATGACGTTACATCAGTTCTGTTATTCTGCAGTGGGAGAAAGTTGAGCAGAATTAAGTTCAAGTTATTGTTGGTGCGGGCCTCAGTTCAGGTTGCTCATGTGGCCCCTTGTAAAAATTAATTGCACACCTCTGCTCTGTGGTTTTCACGTCAGCTGTCACTGGCCATTATGTGATGCTTGAATGATGTATGTTCCCAAAATAAGTTCATTATGTTAATCAACAAAAATAGTAGCACCAGTTGCACACTCTATTCTGCATTATTAATCCATGACAGTTTAGCTGGAGGCAGCGGCTCATGTTTAATAACACTCAACAATAGCAGCTTTCCATTGATTTATGTAGCATTAGTAAGTGTGCAGAACCTTTCAAGATCTCATGCATTATTCCTGAGATGTCTTCCTATAGAACTTGGGTTAATTTGGCATAAAAGAGCACATCTGACGCCGGCACACTGAAAGAATATATTGAACCTCAGATTGGAGATTTCAACTGAACAGCAGTGAGTGTTATAGATACTGAACTCTTATTCAAAAGTCCACTCAAATTGTGGGTTTCACATTCTCAAAGGCAAATAGGCAAAATACTTATTTTCATCTTTTTGCTTTGATATATTGTAATATAGCTGCCTTATTAGCTCTCTCAGAGTACAGCAAAGCACTGATCAAGTATAGCATTTGACCAATGACAGGTGGAATGAATAGTACTTTCTTTTCATTTAGATACACATTAATGAAACAAGTGGGCATCTTGACCTAAAAGAAGCAGAAAAATAGGACATAGATTTGTGTAAGAAGTAGAGCCAATTTGTGATGATGACTGCATCAGAACATTTCTAAGACTGCAGCACTTGATGACTCTTCCTGGTCTGTAGTGGTCATTATCCATCAAAAGTGACAAAACGAAGGACAGCGGTGAACTGATAACAGGCGAGGCTGGCCTGTGAGCCTAATCTAACACACAAGCTACTGTCACACTCTTTGAAGTAATTTATGCTGGCATTGATACAAGTATGTAAAGCATACACCAGTGATTTCCCTCTAGTGTTTAATTTATACTCTGAGTACCTCCAACCTGTGCTGCTGAGTATTTAGAAAGTGATCAACTAAACTCTGATTTATTAGTGTTTGTTTGTTTGTTTGTTTAAAAAAATACTCTCAAATTGAATGATAATAATGCATTGGTTTTATACAGCGCTTTTCTGGACACTCAGATGCTTTACACGGCATTATTCATTCACACCATACTTTTATTACAAAACAATAAAATTAACTGCTTTGAAAATAATGAAACATGGAATTCAGTTTCTCCTTTTAAAAAATTTGATATAATTCCAAGCACATGCTTCTAAGGAAACGTGTACCCCTGGTTGGGAAACACTGGCCTACACAACACATTGCTCTTTGTTTGGCTCATGACCAGGGGTTAAAGTGGGCGGGAACGGTCGGGAACGGCGTTCCCGCACCTTCGCGTGATCAAAAAAAAAAAAAAAAAAAAGTTAATGATAGCCACTTTGTCATTTTGCACACATGCGAAAGTCTGCCTGTGAGATAAATCAATGCAATAAATACTAGGTTGGGTAGTTTTATTATTAATTTGCTGAAGCTGCGCTGGACAAAAGTCCACTCTTCAGAATCTGGAGAAATAATCATAAGATCAGCAGCAGGTCAGCCTGCTCCTCATGCGCGCGGCCTCAATATAACAGCATTTATCACATAATAATGAACTTTATGGACATAAACTAATCCATAAACGGAGTCTACTCTTCCCAAGCTTCAGCCCGCTTTTTATTTCGTATCAATCAGCCTCATATTTTCGGTTTTAGAGATACATTTAGGAAGCATAATGAAAAGAAAAGGCGATAAACAGTGCGTGGTTACAGCGCTCGGTTACAGAAGAGCCTCTGAATCTGCCCACAGTTTAAAAGTCACAACAGAGTCATGAATCCTGACTAAAGTTTAGTCTTTAGACTCGTGTGGAGCCTGTGTCTCCTCCTCACTGCTCAGCGCGATGAGCAGCTACAGATGGAGGAAGAACAGGGGTGGAGCTGACACAGGCAGCAGAGGGACTGGGGCCCCAAAGCAGAGGGGCCCCAAAGGGAAACACTTACACAGGATTTTGACAGTACATTAAAACAATAAATTTCTTTCTTTCCTTTCTTTCTTTCTTTCTTTCTTTCTTTCTTTCTTTCTTTCTTTCTTTCTTTCTTTCTTTCTTTCTTTCTTTAGGAAAGTAATCATAATGTTGACAGTTCTGATTCTCATCACTGTATAAGGCTAATCCAAACAGCATATTTTTTGCCTTAAATACACCAGATTGCACTAAATTGTATCTGATTATTAAAAAAAATTAGGACTGGCTGTTGCTCTAATTTTCTGGGAGTATCTCAAACAAGAGCACATATAAAGAAATCTTATTCTGTGTAATGGTTTAAAACTTATTTTTAAAATACATAAATTAAAAGTAATATAAAACACCTTCTGTTACATGTAATATACACACAGCCTTTCATATATCGACCTAATGTAGCATTCTGAGTCTTCAAGATTAGAGTTCCACCACCTTCCAAAATCCACTTTAACCACTGCTCATGACCATACGCCCCTTCAGCCTCACTGTTGTGCATTTAAGCTCCACTGTATATCATTAGGGGAGCACTCCAACCCCAAAAACCCAGGCTTATCTTGCCTTCTTTATCTTGCCTCCAGACCTCACTTTTCCTCTTCCTCATTTCTGCTGAGCCATTGTCTCCATGTACCGCTTCTAATTCAGTTTCGTTTAGGACGACAGCCCGCAAAGATTAAACTGGCACTCCGCCCATTAGACATTACTCCGATTAAGAAATCATGAAATATGCCTTCTGAACATGCAATTATTTCACACATTTGAAGTTTTAACACTACGGTGTTAATTAAAATGTCCTCCATAAAATTGAAGATTAGACCATGTTTCTGATTGACACCTCAGCAAAAGCAGCTGCATTTTGGGCTATTGTCCCAAGCTATTTTTATGTCCTGGCTTGGCAATGGGCTTCATTGTTTGTATGAGCGCTAACAGTAGTGGCATTATTCAACACAATGTTGTATGAGGGGTGGGAGGAGAGGTAGAGGTCTGAGAAATGTACTGCACTGGTGAGAAGCAGACAGACAGACACCAGATAAGTGTGTATTACTTAGAGAGAGAGAGACAGTCAGAGAGACAGACAGAGCCTGTGGAGCGTGATCTGGGTACCAGGAGGACATGCACTAAGCTCTCAGTGAAGATCATAGCATCGACTTGGCTCTGAGTTGTACTGAAGAGGCCATAGACCACTATAAGCTCATGTGTAAACCCGCACCAAAGACAAAGTAAAGTGGATGTAAATGTGAGAGCGAGTGTGCTTTTGTCTCAAAGTGCACTGAAACTTCTCAGTGTGCGGAGAGTAAATAAACAAGTAGAGATGATGGATAGAGAATTAACTGGTAAAAAGGCGCTGAAATAACGTGCCAGTTGCCGGGTCAGGGGAAGAGATTTTTGGATATCGTGACAGAGAAGTTTTGTAGACATGGATCTTGCTTTTTTCTGAAAAACAAACACACGATTGAAGCAGAGATAACAGAATTAGATGATGCTATAATTTCTAACACTCACAAATAAATTATCAATTGAAACGAGGTCTATAATTTTACACTTGAGATAACAATGTAAATACTGTTTGGACATTATATCATATGCTGTACTGCATCTGCACTGTTGCTCAAAGGCGGCTCACACCAGCTGCTCTCCACAGTAGACACAGAGCTCATGGCTGGACACTGCTCGTGCCATAGGGGTTACGGTTAAAACCAGAGCTTCAAAGTTGTGCAGCACAAAGAAATTCTGTAGGGCCATCTTAGAAAATTGCTTTAAAGCAATTTGAGACAGTTTGGAACTCCCATTTGTGTTTGCCACACCTGCAAAAAAGAAATTCCCCGGGCACCTATTGTACTGAGTGTCATAGGCCTCAAGAAAATCACAGGTTTGGGTGAAACATTGTATGTTAAAAAGAAATGAAAGTGGCTGAGGATTCATGGTTTGTGCAGGCCTTTGGAGTCCCTGAAACTTTGTTCTTTATGAAAAATAAAGATATGGTCACTGTCAATCCCTTTGAAGAAGTGAGACTGAACAAAAACAAATAACAGAGACGACAATCACATACACAGACAAATATTCCTGAGCATAGTATTTGATAACATTATTTTTCTGTCCCTAAAGGAACAACAACAAGGCATTATTACTGTCCTTAAGAAAAAAAAAATCATTGTGCGACTGGAAACCCTGACAACGGAGCTAAAGTACAGTAAGATAATCTCCCTATTGATAAACTGTTATGTTGTCTATCCATATCATTATCTTATCAATATGTTGATGAAGACTAAAAAATATAGGAAGTTAAATTAGGACTTAATAGAGAAACACAAGATCACTGCTCGTGGCAATGGCTCTAAATTTACTCTTTCCCTGCATTTTATTAAAGATGTTTAGCATATTTCATAGGTAAAATGTTAATGATTATGTTAAATCATGGGGCTTGACGCTGATTGGCTGAAAGTAAAAATGCTGAGTATAGGAAGACTTTAACTGCATAACAACTCTGAAACGCTGCCTTAACAGCACTGTTTAGGCACAAATCAAATAAAATGGTTGATTTTCAATCAAAGTTCACCTTAGTTGACCATCTGTTTTCTATGGCTTTTTATATCTTTGAATTTAGCTGGAAACAGACATTTGGCAGATCAGCCCGTGTTGGGCGCACTTAAACTACCTTTTACTCTGGGGACATACAGTTTTATAATAGCAGATGAGCTGGTTAAAGAACTTGAATGGAAAGGTGTTATTAATATGGAATATAGTGTTTGAAAATTGGGTTCTGCAATATCCTTATTGCAAAAGGCCACAATATTATTGCAAAAATCGCTTTCATATGACTGAGATTATGCTAACATAGCCTAAAACATTTATGGGATACTTAAACAAGCGTGCAAAGGTTTTAGTCATGATTTCTCTCGTTTACAATTTACAATTTATAGTTTATTAATGGATTGCCCCTTGAGATGTACCATCTCGATTCTAGCCATGTTTTGGACCTGACTTTGTCTTCTTGTTTTCGTTGAAATGGTAGTATTTAGAATCATGACCCTAACCTAATAGCACATTTAGGATGTGATTTATGTGCTGCAGCCAGTTTGAAAACAGAAAAATGAGATTGAAGATGGGCAGTGACAGTTCACTTCAGCACTTTCACTTTTGCTGTCATTTCCTTGTGGGGTCTGTGACTTCCTCTCCTTCTGTCCTCATCCCTGTGAATGTATTTCACATATCGGGCTTGCACCACTCTGCCATCACAAATGTCCTCTCAAGTCAAATTACTGGCCAACAGGCAGCATGCTCCACTGCCCCCTCCGATATTTGAGGGTTAGAAATAAAATCCGCCAGGCCCCTCCACTCGCTGTGGGTTTGCACACTTGTATCCAGAGTGCACCCAGTCTCATTCAGATGTTTTTCACTAATGCTTCTCATGCCCAGTAAGGGGTCAATAGGCAGAATTATAGCAACATACAGACATGTTTATATACATTTTTTCTCCAAATAATATTAAATGACGCTATACTTTCAGATTTCACAGATCAGTCAACCGTTTTCATTGATAAATTGTGGCTTAGTTTTTGAGAATGATAATAACTAGCCCTGTCAGTATGTGCACATATATGGCAGATATGGTTCTCTCTGTGCAGTCTCCACGGTGGGAGCTGGAAGTCTGCAGAGCCGTTGGAGCGTAGCCTGTTCTCATGATGTGGCTCGTGCCAGAGAAGACGTGGACCTCATGTGGCGTCTGAAATTGCAAAACATGCTGCAGCAGAATTGATTTTGGGCTTTGCTTTTGACGCCAGTCAGCAGGAGCTTAATCGAAGAGTGGCCAATCAAACACAATGTGTGTGTTTGTATATCAGCTCTTTTATGTGGATTATCTGCATTGTTACAGCGGACTATCAAGTACAGACATACACAGCCATAGGGCTGAGAGTAGGCTGGTTTATGTTACAGTGTAACATAAACCAGTGTTACATTATGTTTATGTGCAGTTACGGTGACAGAACATTACCGAGGATATATGTGCACAAATACAAAACTACAAATGCTCTCACCAGACTGTAATCACTGCCTAAAGTGTTATTTGTGGAGACAATTGTGTGTCACATTTAAATTAATTTCCTGATCATAAAAAATCTATTCTCATGAAAAGGCGTCCATTCTCCTCTTAGGCCTGCCACTATTGTGAGTCTCAACAGTAATAATGAGGAGAAAAAATAAGTTGTGGTCCTCTATTCTCTAGAAAACACTGCCAATCACACACCACTCACTACTTCACTGTAACAATCCGCTGACGATGACACCCAGCATGAGATTACATTTGTCAAGACGTTCTTTAAAATACTGAAGTTCTTCCCATTTTTAAAGGATTTTTTGGGGGGCCCAAAGTTTTTATTAAACAGGGCGTAAGTGGGTGAAGGGCAAGAAGAGACATTCAGCAAATTGTCGGAGCCAGGACTCAGAGTTTTCCCTGAATATGGCAGCAACCTTATTCGCTAGACCACAAAAATGTTGCAGTTCTTAAAATAGCATGGAGGATTAGAAAACACAAGTAACAGATATAATGTACCACAGAAAACTGAATAAAGGCCAGTTAGCCAGTGTTATTCACTGTAGGTAAGATAAACTTTATTGTCACTAAAGGGATTCATCTTTGTATGGTACACTGAAACTGTAAAATGATGCTGAAGGATGAGCTGAGTCTGTCCTGGACCATGGTGAACTCGAGACCAGGAGGAAGTGTTTTTAAAGGATGCATCGTTCACCTCATACTCAGCTGTGAGTGCATTTTCTATTCTGCACCAGGCGTGAACTTAGAAACGGCTTTGAGCAACTCTCCTAAAATATTCAGCACAAAGATAGTGAGACATAATAAAGTAAAAAGAAAGCCAGGACCACCTGGGACCTCAGAGTGCCTATAGGTCACCTACAATCTTGTCCCCTATGCTAACCCCTGCCTAATCCCCTGTTACAGGAAGTGCTCTGGTCTCTGCCTCTCTGGACTGTGTGGTGGCAGAGCAGGGCTGTGTGCGGGACCAGTCCTGTATGGGGCACTACCGGCTGCTGGAGTACTGCGCGGCTGAGGAGGCAGTTTCTCCACTCGCATCAGATGCTCGACTCGAGTGCCTGGAGGCCCAGCATGCACTGCAGTATTACCGCCCCCTACAGGTGTGCAAGTGTCAACGTGGCTCCCGCAGAGAGGACCACTGCCTGAAGGTCTACTGGACAGTTCGATTTGCAGGTGCAAACAGCCACTTGCATTTGTTGAAACAAACTTGTACATGTTTTTAAATAGAGTGATTCTGATTTCAGCATACGAAGAGTATGATGTATCTCCATATGAAGAACTGAAGATCAACTTGGTGAGAAACATTGAGATGTCACAAATGGCCTCTATGATGTCAGGTACAGCTGCTCTCACACCATTCTCCCATCTACATGATGAATGATATTCTGACGTGTGGCCCCTCTGCAGCCTCTTCTGTCTCTGTGGATGGGCAGAACCTGTGTCTGAAGGCGGCTCAGGACTGTGGACTGTATGAGAAGTGTGGTTCCCTGCGCTCTGAGTATGTGGTGGCCTGCATTAAGAGATCCGGCCTCTCCGACAGCGGCTGCAACCGACAGAAATGCCACAAAGCCTTGAGGCGCTTCCTGGAGCGTGTCCCAGAGGAGTACAGCTTCGCCCTGCTCTTCTGCCCCTGCTCTGACACTTTGTGTGGCGAGCGGCGACGCAAAACCATTGTCCCATCATGTTCTTATGAGGAGACGGTGAGGGGAGAGGAGAGAGCGGGCAAACCCAACTGTCTGAGCCTACACAACTACTGCTCCAAAGATGAACTGTGCAGGTAGGACACTGCTCACTCGCTCTGATCGAGAAGCATCTCTAAACTTTACTGCGCTAAAGCACTTCAAGAGCTGGGTGCTCATTCGTTTTTGGAACCTTTTTGTGAATAAGAAGCACATCTCTGCGCTTTGTAAAGTTACTTCAAATCATCTACAATCTACAAAAACAAAACATAAAAAATTATGTTTACATTTAACCGAACATCATATTCAATCAATGAATTAAAAATTGGCAATGTCTGTTACAGAGATCTTTAGTGTTAGATGTTCAGGCACTTCATCCTGGCAGCGAACAACATGGTATCGGATTTATGCAGCTGTGCTGCAGGTGTGTTTGTTGGTTTGTTTTCAGTCAATGTAAAATCCCAAAATGAAAAAGAAAACATCCACTTGAAATTGCAGACCTTCCTCTCCAGCACTTTCAAACCAAATGTTGCCTTCTCTTTTATAATTGTTTGTTTGTTGTGTGTGTTAGGTCGCGTTTTGCTGATTTCCTGCAGAACTGCCAGCCATACCCCCTGTCCCCCTCTGGATGTGAGCGTGAGAGCAGAGCCATGTGCCTCAAGGCCTATGCTGGACTCATTGGTGGGTTTCCATAGTGTTTCAAAATACAAGAAATCCTTAAACATTTTACTTTACAGCACAGTAATGTCACGGCAATAGAATGGGATTAGCAGTAGCGCCTGTAAGTGTGGCCATACCGCCTTTACGTTGCCCGACCCCAGATCTCAGAAGCTAAGCAGGGAAGGGCTTGGTTGGTTCTTGGATGGGAGACTGGTAGAATGTAGTGAGTGAATGGTTGGTGGTGGTCGGAGGGGATGATGGCACAGACAGATTCCGTCAGTCTACCCCAGTGCAGCTGTGGCTACAACAGTAGCTTACCACCACAGAGTATGAATGTATAATGACTACCGTGTAACGCAGGCTTGCGCAATACAAGTATAAGGCATTATTATTATTATTATTATTATTATTATTATTATTATGATTATCACACAAACATTCACATTTTCTAGGTAATAACATGGAAACAAGATGCATTATTCCCAGCGCTCCCTTTAGTGACCATGCCATATCCATTCTGTCACCATGTTATTGCTGTGCCACAAACCAAAGGTAACAATACAGCTTGGATAAGATGCAGTACTCCTCTGTACTTTAATAAATGGTGCGCTGAGTTGGCTGCTCTCAAACTTGCCTGCCTTCAGTTTCCAAACTCAATTTAAAATTTCCAGAAAATGACCTTGATGTCGGGATTTCTTTTTTGTTTTCACATTCTTTCCCAAAAGTGTAATATTGTGCACCGGCAATTATTGTTATCAAGTGTCGAAGAGTGGACACAGTGCCTCCCCCGGGATCTAATATTGCTGTCTTGTCTTTGCACAGGTGTGAGTTGGAAATGAAACCAGGAAATATTGAGTTAAAAGTTTTTTCTATAGCTCTAGTAATATCCAATGGTTTTCAATCCATGTGTAGGTACCATTATGACTCCAAACTATGTGAGCAACAGCAGCACAGAGGTGTCGCAGTGGTGCACGTGTGACGGCAGCGGGAACGAGTGGCAAAGCTGTCAACGCATCCTCAACTTGTTTACGTCCAACATCTGTCTACGTAAGTACAACAAATCAGGGTGGTTTTTAGTTTAGCTCCAGTCAATATCGTCATTTAGCCACTTTGTACACTTTGATTTGAAAATATCTAGTCATCTTCAAGGTAGGTATTTATCCATCCATCCATCCATCCATCCATCCATCCATCCATCCATCCATCCATCCATCCATCCATCCATCCATCCATCCATCCATCCATCCATCCATCCATCCATCCATCCATCCATCCATGCATCCATTTTCTTCCGCTTTATCCGGGCCAGGTCCCGGGGGCAGCAGTCTCAGCAGAGATGCCCAGACTTCCCAATCCACGCACACCTCCTCCAGCTGTTCTGGGGGGACCCCGAGGCGACACCAGGCCAGCTCGGAGACATAGTTCCACCAGCGTGTCCTGGGCCTTCCACAAGGCCTCCTCCCAATAGGACATGCCTGCAGAGGGAGGCGACCAGGAGGCATCAAAAACAGATGCCCTAGCCACCTCAGCTGGCTCCTTTCGACGTGAAGGAGCAGTGACTCTACTCTGAGCTCCTCCCGGGTAATTGAACTCCTCACCCGATCTGGAAGGGTGCGCCCAGCCACCGTGCGAAGGAAACTCATTTCGGCCGCTTGTATCCGCGATCTTGTCCTTTCGGTCATTACCCAGATCTCATGACCATAGGTGAGGGTGGGAACGTAGATCGATCGGTAAATCGAGAGCTTTGCCCCCCGACTCAGCTCCCTCTTCACCACAACAGTCCGATACAGCGACCGCATCACTGCTGACGCTGCACCGATCCGTCTATCGATCTCACGCTCCATCCGTCCCTCAGTCATGAACAAGACCCCGAGATATTTGAACTCCACTTGACGTAAGGACTCCCCACCGACCTGAAGAGGGGAAGCCACCTTTTTCCGGTGGAGAACCATGGCCTCGGATTTGGAGGTGCTGATCCTCATCCCGGCCGCTTCACACTCAGCTATTTGTTATTTACATAACAAAAATGTTTAAAATACTACTCAGATAAGGCGCCCGACTTGCCCCACTGCAAGAAAGTCCAAGGCTGGGGAGGGAGAGGGCAGGGTAGAGTTCATCTTCCTGACAGCCTGGTGGATGAAGCTGCCTTTCAGTCGGCTGGACCTGGCCTGTTGACGCCACAGTCTCCTCCCTGACGACGGTACACTGAAAAGACTGCATGATGTGTGTGAGGGCTTTGCGAGTGAGAAAGTGTCCTGAATGGAGGAGAGAGGGGCTTAGCTGCTCTCGCTATGGCTCCCACTATTTAAATGATTGTGGCCTAAATGAAGGAAGCTTTACGTAGTTTTGTTTTCGCTGATAAACTAAACTGATGTCCACATGGCTAATTTGCATGAACTCCAATAGTCCTTACTGTGCTGTTGATGTTGCCCCCCTCTACTACACCACTGATGCTGTCTGTTGTCCTGCTGTACTGGCTCTTTTCTGAGAATGTAGAGACGCTCATGTCCTTTCTCTGTGTTTTGTGGACCAGGATAGGTTCTCTGTGATGTGCACACTCAGGAACTTGGTGCTGGTCACCCTCTCCACTGCACCGTTGATTGTCAGAGGAGCATGCTTGGATGCATGCTCTCTGAAAGTCCACAACAATCTTCTTTGCCTTCGCCACATTTAGAGAAAGATTATGTTTGCACCGCGTGGCCAGGCTGTTCACCTCACTGCTGTAGTTTCTCTCTTCTCTGTTTCTCATGAGACTCAGCGCTGTTGTTGTCATCTGCAAACTCGATGAAGAGGTTTGAGCTGTGCATTAGTGTATACTGATCAAGTGTAAGTAATGTAAGGTTATGATATTCTTGATTCCATTACATGAGATGGGACCAAGACTATGATATTGATTAAAACTCACCCAGACGTCATAACAATCCCAATGCCTAAGCCCTGATTATTTCCTTGCATCCAGCAGTAATTGGAGTGGCAGGCTCGGTGTCCCTGTGGGATAGTGACAAGGGAAATGCTA
The DNA here is from genome assembly GCA_007210695.1 of Neogobius melanostomus. Lineage (NCBI taxonomy): Eukaryota > Metazoa > Chordata > Actinopteri > Gobiiformes > Gobiidae > Neogobius > Neogobius melanostomus. The sequence goes on along the minus strand of VHKM01000224.1, from coordinate 483,661 downwards.
CCTTTCTGCCATCATCTCATCGCCGTGAAACGAAATGGATCTGCTCTGAGCGTTTTATAATGTGCATTAATACGGAATTTAAATGAAGCCGGTTATAATTATTAGAAAGTGCAAATCGGTGGACCATTTAAGGTTTTTTTCAGAGATCCCCTCCTCTATTTGGCCGACTGCCAGATGTGATTAGGCCCTTCCAAGTCTCCAGCGTCGATAAATCCTTCATCTGAATCTGGTAAACAGAAAGTGACTTCACGTTGAGCCTTGGCCAAAGAAGTAGCACAACATTTAGAGATATACAAACAATATTGGAAAAATCTATTGGAAAAACTATTTAGTAATGGATTTTAAACCCATGATTAATGGAAGAGACAAATGGAGCATCTGTTTGTTTGGAAGACGTTGTACAAATTATTAAATACTCTATATGCGGCGGGTTTGAGTGAGTTTTTCTGATTCCAAGAACTGACAATGACAATCACAAAATGTAATTATCTTAATTGTTATATGATACAAACATTTTTCACGTAGTTTTGGAGTTAAAAGTCCATTAAAGTTAGGATATGAATATTAACATATCCTTTCTGAAGAAGAAAACGTAATACTGAGGTTGCAATTTCCGATAGAATTCTGAATGAAAGTATAAAATCAGCTCTAACATCTAAAAAAAAGTTGTGTAAGAACGCGTTTGCAATAATCTTACTTTCAAAATGTAGTCATAAAAAGTGTAATTCCAATGACTTGATTTGTGACTCTAAATTCACCAATACACCATAAAGTGCCTGTGCGGTGTTCACTTCACTATGCAGACACGAAGCTAATCTTCGAGCCATCACTTCTGATATTCCCTGTGACGCCTTGAGGATAAATAATCACTTAATGACTCCGACCCTTGCTGCGTGTGTTTCAGGGAGTGCCATCAGCTCAATGGGGGTCTCCGCTGCTCCCCTCCTCCTGCCCCCTCAGCGGAGAACACTGCGCTACCGACCTCACAACCGTCTGAGCGCGTGCACCTAGAGAGGCTCCACGTGAGCCACAACACCGTCCCGCAATCCAACAGTGTAAGTGACCTCGAGCGCCCGAGGCCGTCCTGTTCATATTGTTGTTGAGGATTAGCTGGAGGTGTTTGCAGCAATGTGCTCAAGCCGTACACTGGCATTCATTATTATACACTCTCTTTGGCTTAGAGTAGGTTGAATCATTCAGCAATCCCTTTAACAGCACCAAACCTTTTATGTGATATTCTGTTGTTTATTCAAAAGGGTTTGGGATCCTGAGCTGTACAAGGTGCTGTACAAGAAATGCAATGCAAAAATAAATGTGCTGTTTATAAAATGGCTCTTTATAACTTTTATAACTAGATGACATAGAATTAAACATGGACTTAGAGGAGCATCTTTTACCAATAAGGATGTAGGAACAACAAAGAAGCACCTGGAATTACCCGTGTGCTCCGTTACAGGAAAGTAATACATTTTCTCCATGTGTTTTTGAAAATGTGACTTATTTAGATGAGTAACATCTGTTGTAAGTAAATAATTATCATTTTAATTCAGTGAAGCAGCAAATTAACGAAGAAATGTTGGGCAGAAAAGTTATTTTTATTTGAATTTTTAAGGTACTGACAGGAAGTGACATAGATAAAGGTAAAGTTCCACAGCAGCTTGACTCCTTTCCCATTGACATAACATGGTTGGCACGGCAACAGTTTAAAAATGTTGTCCTCTATCAATGTCACTTCCTGTCAGTCTCCAATAAGGAAGTGAAACTATAAATATCACAGAAACTAAAGAGAGCTGGGTAATTTTTTTTTGCAAAATCTTAAATATAAATGTGTTAACTCTATGTTTTAGCAAATATTGTGTCATATGCACTTTAGGTATAGGTGAAGATTCTCATTCATCAGTTGTGGCCTGCTTTTATGATATGAGTACACCTAGACCAGTGGTTCTCAAATAGTGGAGCGATGCCAGGAGGGGCGCATGCGACCGTGTGTTACTGTATCTAAAACATGGACAGTGTAGACAGCCTGAAGCCAAATAAATGGTGTCACTTAAAGACATTACTCCCCAGTCACACTGATAAGCCGCTTGAGTTTCTTCAGTGAAAACGTGCTGAATATCGCCAACAATCATCCCACTTTGTGAAAGCGTACGTAAGTGTGCACACCGGCGTCAGTGCAGCTGCAGCCCGCACCTCAAAGTCGAGGGGATCCCCGGTAATTTAGGGGAAATAATGCACATTAACTGTCCACATTAAACTGTTAAGAGATCTCACAGTGCTGCGCTGCTTCTCGTGTGCTCTAAATTGGTGTTTATTTGGTGAAGATTGGTCAAATACTCATGTATGGTCATGAAATGGCACAGCGCAGGCAGGATCAATACTTCAGCTCCTGCCCGTTCGACTCGTACTCCTGGACAGTGGGAGACACAAAGCTAAACTTTCTCTGCAAACTGTAGCTGTTTAATGACAATACACATCGGGAGCATCACTGAAGAAAGGCTCGAGCAGAGCGGTGCCAAAGAGGCGTGCGCCCGGACAGACACACAACGAGCGCAGTAAGACCAATAAATACACTCAAGAGCAAACGCGCCGCCACTGGTAGGCCTGTTATCTGTATCCCATCCTACGGTCAGCATCATTCAGTGTTCACTGCCTTTCCCAGGACAGGGGCAGCAGCAGGACCTAGCGCGCACACCTGGCTGTGCAGAGTGCTGCATCCTGCATGCGCTCTGCTCCAAACTGTGTCCCCGACCTGCACCTTATCCCACAGCGCTGTTTGTGCGGTACGGATCAGAATCAAGTTGGTGATCATTGATCAATGTGAGTGGGAAACTTATTTTCAACCCAAACGCAGATGTATCGACAGAGACGCGTCCAGAGAACACTACAGGCTGCCCACAAACGTCAGAAAAACTTTACGTGGCAGGTCCATGCAGGGCAGTGAGAGGGAAGTGTGCATTAAAGAAGGTGGAGGAGGTTGAGGGGATGGGCTGCAGTAGGTGTGGGGGTGGGCGAGAAATGTTTTCTTCTTCCTAAGGGGGGCGCCGCAGAAAATAATTGAGAAGCACTGACCTAGACGATATGGCAAAAAAATTAATCATGATTTTTTTTTTCTTGATTGATCAATTTAGATATTTTCTTTTAAACTGTTTCATTATTATTTATTGTTTTTAATGTGTTTTTATTTCTATATATTGTTTATACTCATTTAATGGTAGAGCTAATTTGCTTTGTTTTAGTTTCATTGTTTGTGCAGCACGTTTTGTTTTTAAATGTGCTATATACTGTAAATAAAGTGGATTATATTGGGTTGTCACTGCCAAAGAAACGGCTGTAAACCTGACAAATGACGATTTTTGAGATTGACGTAGAGAAGTGTGAAGTAGAGTTTGTGTTTGTTTGTATCATACAGTTGTGGAGTCAATCATCGTGAAAATATAATTCTCTGCATATTCTGCAGGATCATTTTAAGGAAAGTCTCTGCAATGATATATCAGACAACGAGAGACCACTGAAAACTTGTTACCTTGGTCTGGGACATCTATATCGATTGTAAATTCGAGTTTCGTATTGTGGAGAACAGCCACAAATGTCCTCAATTCAAAGAAAGTTCAAAACTGAAAAACACTGCCATTTGTAAGTGCAGTGGTAATAGGAAGCAGCTTGTCGTGTAACACCACAGCTGGGCAGTGAGTGTGAAGTGCAGACAGCTGCTTCCTTAGAGATCAGTGCTACTGTAGCATTGTTTACCTGCTCTTCAACAGTCCACACAGTGCAGCCCCATGTGCAGACCTTTGTGCGCACTGACATGAAACTGTTTGTATTTCCATCACACATCGCAAACTGAACACGGGTGGAAATTGGCTCCTTGTCAAACAAGTGTCCAATATATTTTATTTGTGTCTGGGGCATATGCCAATATTGAGTAATTGTTTAGCGAAGCGTTTTTTGTTTTGTTTTTTCGGGTCAAAGAACCAGAGCACTTTAAAAGTCTAAATGATGAGTAGGGTCGTATTAAAAGACAGATCCTCGCCGACAGCTTCATTTCCACAGTTGTTCCTATTTTATGGAATTGCATTATGGGTATCTGCTGATTCAAATCCTCTGGAGCATTTAATTATGAATGACCGAGGCAAGACAAAACCTTTAATATTTGCTGCAGTAAAGTAATGCTCAGTCGCTGCAAAAAAATCTGCACATATGCTCAGATATATCATAGGATGGTGCAATAATCTGCAACTGGATTTGAATTGCAATTTGAAAGGTTGCCATTATCGAACAGCAATAAATCCCGTCTCGACAGGGTCTTGTCTGCACACCTGTAGCTAGCACCTCCATGAACCTGAAATTCACAGTATATTTGTTGTATGCGATTTTAATATTTGTGTAGCAGTTGTTTTTCAGACGTCTCTCAGAAGTCCATGATCCTCATAGTGTTTGAAATGACCACTGTGAGCTGAAGCTTGACTTTAAAACATCATTTGCAAATCCTAATACTTGTCACAGAAATGGCAAATAGATATTTCTACAAAATTGCACAGCCCTTCTGGCAGACATCATGTTCTGTGCAACATTGAAGATCAATAACAGCTCCACTTGTTCCCCTTGTCTTATATTGCCTTCGTCGAGAATATCCACTTGGAACAAAGCGTTCTCTCACGGGTTAACAATACCCCACCTAATACAGTGTTATTAACTTATTCTGAATGATAACTGATGATGATAGTTGCTATTAATAAGGTCTGGAAAGTATGAGTCACCCCTTGGTCCCATTATACTTGATAGAAATGCACAAAGTGAATACAATAGCAGCTTCACCTTAATGCGATTCATAATGGGAAAGCATCAAAAGAAGCTGATTCAGGACTTCCACTGGCTACATCTTATATCAGGGTTATTGCAGATTTCCTCCAGAGCTACCAGTATTGGGTTCATTTGTGACCACGAAGCCTGCATGATATTGGGGAGAAAAAATATGTTTATTACAAAGCTAAACTTTTATCATTAAAAAAACATTGGTAAAATCAAAAGTGTCTAGACTTGGAAAGATTAATACATGTGTTTGTCTCCAGGTTAGACTATTGTAATGGCCTGCTCACTGGCTTCTCTAAACAAGCTATAAGTAAGGCAACTGCAGTATATTCAAAATGCTGCTGCCCCAGTGCTGACCAAAACCAAAACGTATGGGTAACACTTTCAATAACTACACCTTATTTAGCCTTAACAATGTTGAGATAACACTGAATTCATCATGAACAATTCATTAGTTAAGTGTGACTAACACTTAATAACTACTTAACAAGGAATAAGTCAAGTATGTGAAGAACTATTCATTATGAGTTAGGCATTAACTGTAGTAGTTAAGTAGTTATTAAGTGTTAGTCCCACTTAAAGGGACTATACGGAGTTTAAAAATGTTAAAAGTATGTTTTTCCTCCCGCTACATGTTCCAACAATGTCCTAATGTGTAGAATGAGCCCAGACCTATTCACCACAACTGCCTCTAAAATCTTGCACTGTCACTCAAAAAGATGTTAATTCAGGTCCCAAGTGCCGTCATGCACGAGCTTAAAGGGACTATAGGGAGTTTTAAAATGTTAAAATTACCGTATTTTCCGGACTATACGTCGCTCCGGAGTATAAGACGCACCAGCTAAAAAATGCGTAATGAAGAAGAAAAAAACATAGATAAGTCGCTCCGGAGTATAAGACGCACTAGTCCAACATTGCCTAATGAAAAAACAACAGGCTGAATAGGCGTACAGTATGCTAACGTAACACATTGATAGTTACATGAAGCATAAACAATGAACTAAATAGGTGTCTGGTATGTTAACCTTCAGAGACCCAAAGGCATTTTCGCATGGAGTAGCTTTTTGCCCTTTCATGCCAAAAAAAAAAACTTTTAATGTCCCCTTCAAGTTTTATCGTAGTTTTATCACTATCATTTAAGGATCAGAGGATTTCTGCAGGTAAGTAAAACTTTATCTTTGGCATCACCCATGATTCTCTGGGTCTCTGACAGTTAACGTCACATAAACAGTTCAGATAACTATAGCATAAAGGACATACCAAACTCTCGATCTCGCTCTATATCAATGGCCTTGGCAACTAGCTGGGCACGGAGCTGTAACTGCACGGTTGACAGTCCTTTCCCAACAGCATGTTTTCAAGCTCTCATCTGCGAACTTGTTCCACTAGCTGTGGCCATCTAGCTTTTAGCCCGTGATTAGCTTGTTTTGTTTACTTCATTGCAGTAACCTCCGCTCTCTCGCTCACTCCAAACTTTCTTTCTGCTGCTCGATTAGCCTGCAGTGCCCTCTAGCGGTGTGTGAAAGTATATATTTGAATAAAAAATTAAAAATAAAAAAAATCACATATTAGTCGCTCCGGAGTATAAGACGTATGAAAAAAAGTGCGACTTTTAGTCCGGAAAATACGGTAAGTATTTTCCTCGCCCTACATGTTCCAGCAATGTCCTAATGTGCAGATTGAGCCCAGACGTATTCACCACAACTGCCTCTAAATCCTGTCACTTAAAAAGGTGTTAACTCGGGTCCGAAGTGCCGTCATGCACGAGCGTAATATAGAGATTGTAGTTACGCGTTAGACCTGAGATGGCAGTAGTGAGTATAAAATTACCAACTTACATCTAGTCCCTTTAACTAATTAATTATTCATGATTAATTAAGTGTTAACTCATCATTTATTAAGGCTAAATAAGTTGTAGTTATTATAAGTGTTACCAAAGTATGACCATATTAGTCCAGTGCTCAGGTCTATGCACTGGCTTCCTGTTGCTCAAAGAATAGATTTTAAAATTGCTTTTAGAATCTTTGGCCATTCTATACGGTAGAATTAGTTTTAGTTGTTTTTTATAATAGTTTTAACCTAACTTTTCCTCCTATACTCCTCTCCACACTCGACTTCTTTAGCTAATTGGGGATAAAGTTCCTGTGCCCCTTTTATTTCAGATGGAGGACAGAGAGAACGAGGCAGAGACCGAGCAAGAGCACAGAAGCAAAGAGTTCAATGTGATCCCGCCGTACTCGGAGAAGGACTCGAACATGGACTCAGGAGCTCAGGGCAGTCAGCAGGGAGCGGCTGACCGACCACTGCTTGCACTGCTGCTGATACTGCTGCCCGTGTCCATCCTGCAGTGGGACTGTTGGTGCTACTGAAAAGTCCTAATCACTTGTGGCAAAAATGGACCACTCCGACACCTATGTTTAATTTGTAAATAAATGTGTCTTTATGCCACAGTTGCTGCTGTCCATCACAAAGATATCCTTTGGAGGTCACTAATCACCTGTCTCCACTGTGTTCCTGTGTACCTCTGTCACCAATTGTGAAAGCTTGGGACGGGCACAAAGCACACTGTGTGACTTTATTATGCATTGTAATTATTAGAGTAGAAGTTTCCAAAGATATCAACTCAACTTTGCATTGTTTTAGTTGAGGACATTTCCTGCCATCCACAGAGGCTTCTTCTGTTCTTGATCTCAGCAAAAGCTAAATGTCCTCCCCTCAAACAATCCAACCCACTTTAGAAACTTCTACCAAGATAGTAAACTCCTGGATGACTGACAGACTACACAAACGTGTTGTAATTATGCAGATACAGTAAAATTAAGTTATTAACATGCACTTAAAGATGCATTATGCAACTTTTATGTGAAAAAAAGTTAATATTTGTGTGTATTTGACCTTGTAGTGACCCAGCGGCTGTATGAGTGGACAGCACATGGCATTACTTTCCATGGGGCAACAGTGGCGTAGATACTAGAGCGGGTCGTCTTGTCACCGGAGGGTCGGCAGTTCGAATCCCGCAGGTGCACACTGTCCTTGGGCAAGACATTTTACCCACCTTGCCTCCATGTTGTGTGTGTGAATGAGTGAGTGGTTCCTTGATGTAAAGCGCTTTGAGTGCCTAAAGCAGGTAGAAAGGCGCTATATAATGGGACCATTTACTAGTTGGTAGAGTGGGTCGTCTCATGATCAGATGGTTCGAATCCCAGCTCCTGATGATGCACGCTGTCATTGAGTGCTTGGGCAAGACACTTCACCCACCTTGCCTCCTGTGCTGTGTACACTGGTGTATGAATGAGAGTGTGATTGGGTGACTGGTTCCTTGCTGTAAAGTGCTTTGGGCCTGATGAAGGTAGAAAAGCGCTATATGAGTTGAGACCATTTACCATTCCCTCACAGTGGTCTCTAGGACGCTCCAGGATCAATTGTTTGGAAGACGGACCCTCTCACCGAAAACCTACAAAACAATTGATCCTAAAGTGCAGAGACCACAGTGATCGAAAGTAAAGGCGGCATGCTAACCACTCACACAACTTTTTTTTTCCACATAAAAAGTTGCATAATTTCAACCTTTAACAATAGAGTCCATTATTCATCCCTCCACATTCAAAACATTGACTTTTGGTGCCACAGCTGCCCTGGGACAGCCTGACAAAGCTGTGGCAGACAGTCACGTCAGAACCACAGACACTGAATGCAAAGTGGGCAAAGTGCTGCTCAATGACACACCTGCAGCGTGGAAAGAAAGGAGCAAAAATCAAAACAACTTTTCAATTTAAGGACAAACTGCTGCCATCCCGAAAACATGGATGTGCCACACGCAGCTGTAACGTAGGAAGAGCATCTGTGAACTGTAAAGTGCTGAAAGGGCAGATTGTAGATCCCGTCTCCTGCTTCATCCCATTTTAACAAGCACATCGCCCAAAGCCACACTCACTATACATGTTAAACAAAAAACAAAAAAACAAATCCGCTGCAGCCGACCCGAGTGTCCTCTTTTGATTCCAATTTCATGACTCATGTCACATCCGCCTTTTTGTCGCCCCTTTGGCTCTTCCTCTCATCTCTAATTCTATGGATGACAAAATAATCCACTTCACAACGAGCCCATAAGAGCGCCACTTAACCTACTTTGTAGCATAAAAGATGTCTGTGTAAAGAAGTGATAAGTCAGGAAGTAATTTGTTTGTGTACAACTACAAGAATCCACTGTTTGCCCTGATTTACTATGCATAGTTCAAAGTAGAGTGCTCCTTTTGTTATACTACAGACGAAAGTAATAACACAAATTTTTGTGTGCAAGTTATGGGTAGAAACGCAACATAAGCAATTACTGCACTGTACAGATTGTGAAGCACTGGGGAAAAGGCTCAGGGGAGCAAATAGCCAATTTACTGCTGTCAGCCCCTTTCACGTAGTATCTGCAGAGATGTGTTTTTACTGCTGCCTCCGTATCACAAAGCAGAGAGATGCAGCGCTGTGGGGATGGACAGTGGAGAGAGGTGCTGCTCCAAGTCCAGAGCAGCGCCTCTCTTCATGTCCCTTCTGTCTATCCCCCCTCCTCTCTCCGCTTCAGATATCTTCTGCTGATGTTAATGATTTTTCTCTTATGGCTCATTTTCTGGTGAAATTGCTCTGCTCCAGGGAAGTACTGTAGGTAATGCACAGAGACGTTTGTTAAAGAGATAAATCGTGTTCATTTTAAGATGACACAGGAAACTTTCAAACTGTTCAATTGAAGAAAGCGATACAAGTAAATAAGAGTCTACTTGTCAGCAAGTCCAAGCAGCACATCTACAAAATAGGCATCTTTAGGCTTACATTAGTTTTCTTTTACATGATAGAATACTACAGCACTGTTTTCTTAACACACACCTCACTACTAAGCATTACTACAATAACAGATATTATCAGCAATATTTGATTGAAGAAACTTAACAGATAATAGAGATTAATAATTTGGAAGTATTTTCTCATTTGTAACTTTTACAGTTAGACTTTTATTTTAGTAGAGCCCAGATTTGGTCAAAAAAGAACAGTTTGAAAATCAACAATGAAACCGAGATCAAACAATGAGGACAAGCAGATGGGAAATGTCTTTCATTCGACGCTGAAGCAGCAGATGGATAATTGTCGAAGGGTTTGTCTTTAGACCTTTCTTTTTGGCAAGAAAATAGTCAAAAAATATTTAAAAAACACAAGGAAATCTCCTCGGAGAGAACCACACTGACGGGGAGCTCCACTTCCATGACTCATGGGCTTCAGACGACTTTAAGACACACATAAGTCACCATCACGACCTGAACTGCTTATCAGAATAAATAGTGAAGTCACTTACTGAACTCAGCACTTTGTCATGCTTTTATACATATAAGTGACACATTAAAAGGCATTAATGCGGCCTGCAAGTCCTGGAATGTCCAACAAAGTGTGTAACGCAGGAGTTGTTATGTCCAGAGTTTTGGCCTTAAATACAGAATGTGTGTAATCCACATCTTTAATAATAATATTGTAAACTATGTAAAATACATAAACTGTATTCATGAGCACTTGTATGTTATCCCTTGGCTAATACTGTATGTATGTATTCCATAAATGTAAATAATATCGACATTATTTTGACAGGGGGGGTTAACATTATACACTGCAAATAGATCATAAAATAATGTTCTGTGAGAACCTGTGGAAAAAATAAAAAACACATTGGCATAACCATGTCTTTTAAAGCAGGTTGCTGTTGTTGTTTTTTTTAAACCTTTTCATACCTAGAGTCTTATAGCTAAACTAAAGCACACATTCAGTTCAGTCTAAAGTCTCTTGATAAGGATATGGATAACAATATTTGGCCGTCGAATGAAAAAAAAAGAACTCATCTTATTCTTCAACAAAACAACGAGAGACCATATGCTTTTCCTAATCTTTTTAACACTGATGAAGGCTCAGCAGAAGGATCCCTGTTAGTAATGTCACTTTAAGTGCACACTGGAGCTCATCTAATTTTATGGCTTTTAGTTTCAGACTCTAGAGGACACCTCTGATATAGTATTTAGTTTAACACAAATAGGCTTTAATTAAATTGGCACACGCTTAAGCAGGAGCTGTGAGTTTTGGTGGCAGGTTTCCGCTCTCGTCAAAGTGAAGCGTCACCTATTAGACAGAAGGCAGAGTTATGTTCGTGTCGCACAATTGGTTTACGTGCACAGTCGGCCCTGTTTGGAACCAAACAGTTTGAAATGTGTAGTTGTATATAGTCGTATGAAAGGCATGTTGCAAATAAAAAAGCAATAATGGAAATCAGTTCAAGTCTCACAAACCCAACATGTGTAAAGGGGTCAGCCCTATGTTCCCCACTTCTATTGATTAAGTTTAGGCACCAGCCCACTATCCTTAAGGTTAGTGGCTAGGGCAGGGTCAGGGTTAAGCTGCTTGATATATGACATTTCACTCTCATGATTATTGATTGGTTGAAGTACCAACTCACCTACGGAAAAAAAAATCGCACCCGGGGAACATAGGTATGCACCTTCCCAGACACACGTGAGCAAAGCTCCTTCCCAGACACACGTGGCACCCTTTTTCAAACCGCCGGTAAGCGCCTTTCAAAATCCTGTCCAGCTCTGTAAGTGTGCAATATATAATCACCATTACAGCAGCTCTTGTGCGCATCAGAGTGGAGTGAGTCAGACAGTGTATGATCAGGTTTAGACTGCGTATCTCTTTGCACACGGCGACAGTAATCAGGACTAAGCCACTGCTGCCTCAGGAGGAGCCGCCTTGTTCTTCTGCCATTCCCTGTAATGTAGAGAGATAAGCACTGACGATCACTTCGCTATTAATTAAGAAAATCCAAGCATTTCTTTGCATATGTGAACAGGCTGGCTGACTCCTGTATGCACTGAAAGTTTGAAAAGTTACATAAGGACCAACACCGCTTCCAGGAAGAAGAAGAAGAAGAAGTCATATGTGCCACTATGACGGTCAGTCTAGAACAGAGATGTTAGGAGATAAAGTACCCAATGTGGACTTAGGAATGAATTCTATATTTAAAAAAAGCATTTATCTTGCCTTATCTTTATCCCAATGAAATTACACTCCCAACTAAACTGGGCTAACTTCTTTGCCTTACAGGTTATCATGTGAATAAGTAGCGACTCGTTGGCGGCTTCTTCTCTGGATGATTAGCACAATTAGCAGCACTTTAGCAAACATGAGGTAGAAAGGATAAAGCAATCAGGCAAAGTAGAGGCAGGTGTCTGACTTCTTTATGTTCTTTACAAAAATGTCCCCGCAAAAGGTCACGCTTTGCCGGTGCATTTCAACATCATTTGGACAACAGATGTTCATGGACTTTTTTGTTTATGCAACTGTCCACCTGTTGTAGCCGACTGAAAGTTTAATTACTCTCTTTGTTAAGAAGTTGCAGACTGATAAAAAAAAAAATGTTTTATTTGATTCACAATGTGTATATTGCCTGCACACTAACATACTATAATCACGCATCGCTTTATTCATCCAGGCTTGGGATGTGCATGCATTAGCTTGATATTATTGTTACTGTTAATTTCAAACTCTTAATCCCCACCTGAACCGAGCACATTTCCTCCAGTTCTGTTTTACCCTAATCTAAAAGCTTCTCGACTGGAGCTTACAGCCTACTGGTTGTTTTCAGGCTCTAGAGTGTGTTTTTCCTATTAACTGCATTACACTTTACAAGTCGCATCTAAAAGAAAATGTATGAATTACAAAAATGATCATTAATATCAGTCACTGGGTCCCTGATCTCTTTGTACAAGACCAAAAATGTCCTAAAAAACAAAATAATTTTACTTATATATAATATTAGGCCTTAGAATGCTGTGATGTCACCTGAAACCCAGCAATAGACCAGAGTAACGCCTGATTTGAAAGCTAAGACCTACAAAACTGATGGGGTCTCTTTTGTGGCGTGTCGTGTCTGTTTTTTGTAATTTTTTTGTTGTGTTTTTGGCATTTTTTGTTGGTTTCTACATCGCTTTGCTTCTTTGTCGCTCTTTAGTGGCTTCTTTGTCTTTTTGGGTAAAGCCAAACTGGAGAAATTGTGCTCAGTTCAGGTGGGGGTTAAGAGGTTACTATATAAAAAAAACTTGAGTTTGTGCATTTATTTACAGTATCATGAAAGTCTTATAGGACACCAAAGCCTGGAGCCAGATGTGTTTTATTGACCACAGTCGGATGGTGCTGCACAGGTCATTGAGTGCTGTGATGCAATGACAATGTAAGCAGTTATAGAAGTGCAGGACAATGAACATTTTTATACAGCCTTGCGGCACAAGCCTTGATATTTATTTTAGCCATAGAGTGTTGTCCCTGTGGCTCAAACTGCAGTCTCAAATGGATTTATAGTTTTTGGTAGCAGTACACTGAAGTCATTTGCAGTTCATGAGTGATTTAGTTTAATCTAGAGTAGTTTTTGACTCATTTTTCACACTGTAAACAATTTATAAGTACTTTATATCCCTAACCCCTTTGTAGACTTGTCTTTCTTGTCTAGTCATGCTTACATTTTTAAAGCCCAACTTAATTTGAGAGAATATTCCATAACAACATTTCTGGATGATGGAGGGATAGATGAATAGGGAGCACGGTGCGGGACACTCCAATACTACTCGACTCTGAACAGCCTGACCGCTCCTCCCTTTGTGTCCTAAATGTTTGCTGTCCCCTGTGGCCCGTGTTGCACTTTAGCATTACTTTCCCTCCACTTTCTCAGCACACACTCCAAATCTCCAGGCTTGGTTTCATAATCTTTAGACTTCAGACATCTTACTTTATATGAACCTTAAATTACATAGTATAATCTGATATAAATTGCCTCCCAAAAGTTATTAAGAGCTGTTTGAAGATTACATCTGGTCTTTTCAGAGTGGCATAATACCCACCATAGGACATGGTAATATTTTTTTTTTTAAGTCAGACGTCTCTATTTCAGTGTAGAGACTTCATTCACGCATAAAATATATATGTAGCGCAGAGAAAGAAAACAACTATTAAGGGAAGCATACACAGCATTATACAGATTGCACATTTTGAGTTCAATTTCGCAGAACGTCCTTCAAAATCTCTGTACATGAAGTGCTGCATTCATGTGTTCTGTTTATAAACTCAAAAATGTCCAAAATATTGTGAGCAAACAAGACACACAGCCATCTGGTAACGGTGGTGTGGAGAGTGTTGTTGTATGGGAGACCTTTAGGGCCTTGGCTGTGGCTGCTGCTGAAGCTCGGTGAGAGACATGCAGCAACAGATGGAAGAGATCCTTAGGGCCGCACGAGTGCCAGCGTCTCCGGAGAGCGGAGGTAGTTAACTTGGTAAAAAAAAAAACTAAGGTTGAATTTCTGAGTGAGGACAAATGGGCTTCTTTGTAAGGTAAAGTCGGTGCAAAAATCCATTCAAAAATCAATTGTCCTCTTCAATTGTATTTTTATTTTTTTTGTGCAATATTTATCCGTTTTTAAGTTTTGGTCCAGTTTGCTCTCATATCAAAACAACTTTCACCTGAAAACAAATAGCTCTTTGCAAAAAGGACTGATTCAGCATTTCTCCATCTTTATATAACTCCTTTTAAAGTAGCGCCTAACTCACACCAAATCTTCCAATCTTGTACTTTAAAATACAGCCTCTATTATTCAGATTGTGTTGCCCAAAAAAGGCAATTATGGCCATTTTTATGTATAATTACCGAAATTGCATATAAGACATTACATTGTTTTTTTTAGCTGCGGAAACAGGATACGGCGTTGCCATACCTGATCGATCCCTAAAGTAAAGTGGTTCAACTGTTTTTCCTCTTTCCTATCTTTATGTCAGTAATCCACAGTAAAGGTTTTAAATTAATATCACCAACAAAGAAATCCCCTTTTCTTCTGCAGTGCCTCGTCTTATTAACTTATTTATTAACTTCTCTGAGAACAATATGTGACCAGAAGAGGCTTTTGCTTGCTTCTGTTTTATAGAAGTGGCCAAATGATAAAACAGAGCCAGTGAGCTGCCAATGGATGGAGCAGAGCTGTCAGCGTAAGCACAAAAGGTGATGAGTGAGAGGTTTGCCCTGTTAAACCCTCATGCTCTCATATTCACTGCGGCGGGAGCCAAGGCCACTGGGATTTTAAAACACTCATGGAGATATCGTAAGTCCTGACATAAAAGGAAGGCTATAGTTTTATTGAGTAACATATAATAATTGTAGTGGCTTCAGGAGGTTTTCAGACCTCTTTCAATTATTTCCATTTCAATGGCACTCGTATATTTCTTTTTGGAAAAATCTACAATCCTCTACAATAACTCTGCAATAATACAATAAACATTTGTTTTGTATATAGCCATAGTTAGATTAGTGTCCAGATCCTAATACAGACTCATCCCATAGTTGTGCACTTTTTAAACATTCATGAATTAATCAAGATCAGTGGTAAATTCTATTCATTGCCCCTGACAAAGAAAGGTAAGGCTTCTGTGTAAGCCAAGGTATAAATGTCTTTAAGAATAAAATAAGGAGTTGAACACAGAAGGAGTTCTTACTAAATTACATGTAAAATACCAAAGCTAAGGTACTACAACAATATAGAGTAATGAATTATATTGTACATTTAAGATTATACTCCAGGCATTTATTTGATGTGTAAATTCTATTCAGATGAAAGGCCATAACATCAAGGCAGTTTGCTTCTTGTGATATGGATAATGTGATATTTTTCTCTATTGAAATGTCATCCAAACTGTCTTTCCACTGGTGTCTCTGCACTTTATTAAACCCAAGTCTTCTCATATGTTTCTCCCTTGAGCCGAAGAATGTGATGCAACACGTGTAATACTGGAAATTTCATGCACTCTCTGGGCACTAAAATTACACTGACAAAATGGCACAGCCAGTGACCATTACCGTTGGGTCCACTGACTTTAGTGTCTATTAAGAAAGTAAATGATAAAGTATATTTTAGAAACAAGTAACAAAATGTATGTTCTGCTTTGGAGCAGACTGAGATTGTTGGGTTGTTATGTTGAGAGCAGGATCAAGTTTTGATTTGGGTTTAAACTAAAACACTTACGGAAAAGGGAACTGCTTTGTGGGTACATTATGCAACCTAACGGATTCATCTGTGCGTCTCTTCAGTCAGCCGAGAAAGCGCGGAAATGTCTGGGAATGTGGAGAATTACGGCGGATCATGATGGTAAGAATGGGAGCGAATGTGAGGCGATGGGATATCTCTCCGAGGTAAGGATACAGCCCGCGGCTTTAGAGCTCCAAATCCTCTTTCTTCTGCTGGAGACGCAGGTTTTTCGGACTTTTTTCTGCTTTCATTTCTGATCTCCCACATTCACAGAGAGCAGCTGTGCGCTCCATAAAATCTATGCATTCACACAGCAGCCAGGAGAATTGATGCAACAACATTTTTACTCTCTAGTACATGGGAAAGGCGTATCTTCTTTGTGATAGTAAAAAATAATATTTATATACAAAATGAGAACAAAAGGGAGATTCTTTTTCTGATGCAAGGTTCAAGAACCAGGAAGATTGACTTGCATTTTAATAAAAAAGTCCTTGACTAGTCCTATCAAAGTGAAGTCCTAGGACACAATTGGACAGTGATAAGGTGTGGTTTAGTGACCAGCAACTCTGTGCCATTGGCCCCTTTATGGTATACTTCGACTTAGAGCTGCAGACCTTGCTCAGTGGATGAATGCTTTAACCACTGAGCCCCTGAAACCCCAGCCCAAAACAGTTTCCATCCAAGAACTAACCAAGCTTTAAGACAAGATTTAATGGCTGTGAAGCTGCATAACATGAAGACAGGATGTTAATTACTCTAAATAAAGGGAATTGCAAAATGAATGAATAGTAAAATGGGGCTCAGGCAGGAGGCTACAATCTATCAAGACCCATAGATCCGCCACTTGAACAGTTTTTTCCCCACCGCCATCAGACTCATGAACAAAAAACAAGATCCATAACTTAGGCACAGACTCATGGATGTAATCTGCTCTGTTGCACTGTGTGGTGTGTCCACATTTAGATCAGATGCTATCACTTTATCACTTTATCACTTTATATACCTACACATCTGTAAATACAATCCCGCTGTTGAAGTCGTCTTACCATATTTTATCTTTTATTATTTATCTTATTTATTTAATAATCGTATGCATGCCCCCTATAGCCTTATAGTTTAAAGTTTTATAGCTTATTTTTATCTAGATTCTGTGTTATATGTTCTATGTTGCACGTCAGCACCGAGAAAAAATCCTAGTTTGTGAACTGTTCTCAAACCATGGCAATAAAACCGATTCTGATTCTGATTAACGTACAATCATTCCCCCACAATCTGACCAGAAACTCCATTCACTGTAGCTTGTGGAGCAGAGCGTACAAAGTCTATCTTAACACAGCAAACACACCAAACTCTGGAGCTCTCATCCTAATATAAGAGCTCAATTGGGTAAGGATGCACCAGGCAGTGGGGTGAGCGTGTGCAGAGGCAGGCAAAGAGTTCAGATTAAGAGTGGTACTAATTGTGAGCCATAATCTGTGACAGTGTAATTGAGGTCGCACACCGAGGGACCGCTGAGTTTATGAAGGGGACCGCTGCCATTTTAAATCTCAAACCTCAGAGGACGAGCAAAACACACCCTGAAATGAACTGAGGATGCAGACGTCCTCGGACCCTGAGAGACACAGGCGCGATTCAATCAAAGTAATAACACAAAATGAGTCTTAATTAAAGCTAATTATTGAACATAGAACATGTTCAATCAAGGTGTTTGCTCTCTGTAGGCTCGTACAATCAAGACTTATGAGGTTATTATGTGGGTTATGTGTTACATTTGATCAAATTATTGTATTTCCCTTTGCGTCATATGTTCCCATTAGGCGGTACAAAGGGTATATTTAACCTATGCAAGAAAAAAACTAGGCCAGAACATCTGACTGCAATTAAAAACTTTTAAAGCAATATAATGTCCCCTGCAAACAACATAATATCCTGTTTCTAAAGCCTAATTATGTGCCAGTCCTGCTAACCCTGTAGTTTGTACTATGCAAACATTTAGCAGTAAACAGTATTTCAGTCTTCTCTCAAACGTTTACTATACTAAATTCAAAATAATTGATTGTAATTGTTTTCACACCTTAGGAGCACTTCGATGTCCGAGCAGTAATATCTTCACTCCTAAAGAATTCTGAAGCTATTACTGCGCGGATGTCGAAGTGCTCCTAAGGTGTTATTACGCCTTACAATATAGTCCCCCTTTTTATCTGCTTGGAAATTGACATGTTTAATTTTGTGTAACTAGACTTGAATTGTGTAACCGGATTTAAATAGGGAAAACGTGAAAAAACTTGGTCGCTTCTAACTTCATCCCCATTTGGGTCCACAGAAGAAAGGAAGAGAGGCTAAATGCTAACATCAGCTTTGGTCTTTTTGCATGACTGAGGGCACGCACAAAGACCAGACGGGTACGCATCAACTCGTCTAAGCTCAGGTAATCTCAGTATGGAAAAATGGTGGCCTGTTCCTTTAAATCTAAATGCAATCACCATAAAAAATATGTTTCCCACTGTAGACTGATTGAGGCTCAAACAATAATATTCCAATTGAGAGACATTAGAGTTAACCACTGTGCACACCATTTTTTATACTTTCATACTTTGACAAATTTCTGACAGATGCTTCCTCTTTATGTATTGGTCTACAGACTTAAACCATTTGTCAACCTGTGTTTTGGTTTGTTGGTCCCACTTTATATTTCTTCTTCACCAAAAAAAACTTCACCACTCTCCTTCCTCCATCTGTCCCTGATCAATATAGTAATATCCAGAGAGGAGAGCGCCTCATCATAATCGATAATCGCAGCATAAAGCCAGGCGGAGGTACACAAAGAAATCATTGTGCCCAGCGGCCGAATTGAACAATTCTGACACCTCATTCATTTAACTATTGAATGCCCGCTGCACTCGGTCATAGCCGGAAACATCCTGAAGGGTCCAGTGGGTCACATCCACGGCACAAAAACTCAGAATAGCTTGGGACTCTGAGGTCGACCTATGGAGATTAGCAAAATCCTCAAATGTCCAGTAAATGTCATGAGTTTGTAAATTGTTCATCAGGCGACATTGTCTGGCTAAAGCCAGACTAAAATCAAAGTGATATTTGGTCTGGGGACCACCAATTCATTTTCTCGTAGGAGAGGTGTGGTTTACGATTGTCCATAGCCGTTTATTGGGTGCTATGAATGTCTATCATATGCGTCTGCATGTAGCCATAGCCAATCGTATTATCGTATCAGATGACGTATGACGTACCCGCTGTAAACTTTCGAGCTAAACTATTTAGAACACGGTCTAAAGCTTGATCGAAAGATGGTGTCGCGTCTGCTGCTGTCATGTTGGATCTGTAAATAAACTTTTTTTTTCAAATCCGTAAACAAACTACAAGCTTTCATATGTCGAATAGCACGTCATCGTCTTACAGTCCCTCCTCGTTCTGTGATTGGTCCCGAATCCATGCAAAGATTTCGGCCATGGTCCCCAGGCTATTGTGAAGTTCGAAAGGATTCGAGGGCACACAACAGTCTGACGTTAGCCAGGCTACAGGCGACACGTAAACAAGCAGCAACTTCCTCTCTCTTGGTACTGTGGTGTTTTTTGCCTTTTTGTGTGGACTGCATTTGTATTTTCCGTGTCCCACGTTGTTTTACTGGATCATTTTGTACTTCTTTGCTGGGTTTTGAGAGATTCAGTGGATTTTTTACTGCTGAGAGTCCATACGAGCAAAGACGGACCAAGGTTTTTTAAAAGTAAACAAACATCTTACGAGCTAAAGACATTTGAGTCCTACAAATTTCTTCTTCTGAAACACTGAAGAGGCCCCAAGAGCCCAACACCTGCAGCACAGTGGAGGCAACGCAAGAGGAGCTACAGAAGATTGTGAAAGACTGTTGTGGGGAAAGAGGAAGGAGGAGGTGCAGGAGCTGACCAAACAGGGACAAACCCAGGAGGATCGCATCGTTTCAGAGGAGCACTGAAGGCAGCCAGACAGGTTTCCTCCAGGTGCTACGATCACTCACTCGCTTGTGTAGATCCTGGCAAGATCTAGAGATGGATCCTATGCGGCTGCCCTCTTCTCGTGACAGGTTGCCCAGGTGCAATAAAGGATGGGTTAAAGACAGGGAGCAAATTTCCCCATGGATACAATAAAATCTACAAATACAAAATGCTATCATTTGCAACTCACTGGCGCCCAGCTGGAAGGCATTTCATTTGCAATATAAACAACGCCACTTTGCTAGAGGTAACAATTAACCTAGAAGACCAAAAAGATTTACTGTACATGTGAAAACACTGAGAACACATGTAGTCTTTCACCATCTTATAAATATGTATTTCTCCATTTGAATAAACCTGATAAAGTAATTCCGAATTTGATACAGATTGTTCCAGCCGTCAACTACCTAATCCACAACAGACACGGTGGGAGGAGAGACATCCACAGACGGGTTGCAAAGTCATCATCTCCTGCAGACTGAATGAACACTCTCTCTCAGATGGCCTATGCCAGCGCTGCTAGTTGACTTTGGTGCCACTTTAAACTCAGGGCTAATAAGGATGTGCTGTTGGGAATTTGCCTGCGTGACAGCCAAAGCAAAAAGGGAAAAGGCTCTGATTAGCTTGGGCGCTGCGTTAAAGGGAATCACAGCCTAGACATCGGCGAAAACCTGAACAGAAAGAAAAAAAAAAGGTGCAGGAGCTGCTTGGAATAAAAAATCCATGAATGCCATTCAGAGGGCAAGCATGTCACTTAAAGCCGCATTGCAGCAAAACCCAGGTTATGTGTTGCTATGTATACATAAGATCACACGCCAGCATACCAACGTCTTATCAAATAAAGCATTTGGAAAAGATCTATTGTGTTTTGTCATTAAAAGTCACCCATGTTCTTGTGTTTGAATCCAGTGAGATGACACACTGTATGGCTATAAGATGTTACAAAAGAACAAATTGAGACCTTTGGAGTCAATCGAATGGTGTGAAACGGATGATGGGGTTTAAACTGGCAGAACAAGAACAAATGATTATGATTAACAGAGAAGTCAGTCGCAGTCCATATAAGGTCCTGATTTGTGGCTTAATAAGTGAGACTTGACAGAGAATGATCTATAGCACCGCAGCATTTGGGTTCATTTCACACCAAGAGAGGCTCATTACAAGGATTTGATTCGATCAGTCAGAGCCAGTGTGAAGTTGTCTGGGGAAGTGATAGCAGAAAATGAAAATTATGATGTATAACATAAACAATTACTCATGTTGGATACGGCAACATTGCGACGCCTTCAGCATTACCGTAACTTTAATGCAGACAATCAAAATGGCGCTCGGAATGACCAAGGAATACTGATCCTTGGGTAAAATCGTCTTCACCAGTTTTCATTGTTGTGGAAGTAGTTGCTTTCTCTAATAAAAAAAAAAAAGAGAAAAGGCACAACAAAAACATGATGTGGCAACTCTCTTTTGATACCTCAATTTCAAGTTCCAAAGACAGTTCAATTTGACTGTGCCACACTGCTGTTGTGTCTAATCTTCTGGAAATCAAACTCAATTCACTGAGACTTTATTGTTTTGTACACAGCAGAAATTACAATAACTGGCCTGACTAAAAAGATCTCTGTTTTATTTTCTTGCTGAGATGTGTTGATCTTCCCACTGAACAAGTAAACTCTTGACATACTCAATAAGCTGTGTGTGGAATGAAGTGGTAAGTATTGTTATTTTTTTTAATTATCTATTAAATCTTTTGACTTAATGAATAGATTCAAATCACAAATTATCAGAGAAAAAGCACCGCTGCGCTCTTTGTGAACTCTCCGGGTTTTCGACGGTTACATTTTTATAGTCAAACACTGGAAAAGTGGGTAAATGTCAGTGCACAGCTGTGAATTGCTTCAGTGAAATTGTGATGATGTACAAATAACACAAGTGAAAAGCGAACCGGTAAGTGCAGAAAGATAGCAACGTCCTCAGCTGCAAATGGGGAGTCAAAATACGACGAGACCTCAGCAACATGATGCAACACTGACACTAGAATGAGAGAGGTGACCGTCGGCGTAAGATCGATATGTGCCAAGCTAAAAATCAGAGGAAATGTTATTGGACGGGAAGTACTTTCTCAAGACAGAGGAGACATGAAATGATACACAACACCAGAAGTGGGCAGCAACAATCTGGCCGCGAGCAAGGAAACATTATGGGAGGATAATGAAGATGGTTCTGCTCGGTCACACCGCACATAAGCCCAGAGTCAGAGCGACCCCAGAGAGGCAACAAGTTAATAGACCCGCTATCACTGCCACAAAATGATTTACAATAATCATAGGGGGATAAATATAACATAGATAGCTGTACATGTGAATTAATGGGAAAAACACAGTTAGCTGTGCAAGTGGAGAGATGGTTGATTATCGTTTGGAGTGGAGCTCCTGGTGTGAACATTACACTGATGTTTAGCAATGTTTTGTGAAATGGAGAAAAATGAAGAAGCAATTTTCAGATAATGACTCACATGCTTGTGTTTTGGTCCATCACAGAAAAGACAATACATTTTCTCGTTATTATGTGTCAATTTATTTTGAGAGTAAATTATTATAAGCACTTCTTTTCATGATGTGGTGAAAGTCGGCATTCTGTGTACTAGATTCAAGCCTGCATAGGGAGAAAATTGAGGAAGTAAGTAAGTGCTTTATTTGCCATTGTACAATTGTACAACAAAATTGCTGTCAGGTGTTGGGTTAGTCCTGAGCTGCTGTGACCAGCAGGTTTTTGGAGGTAAGGGTAACTGGAGCACCGGAGAAAAACTGGCTGGCTGCCTTTGGTGCTCCTCAAAAACGGTGCACCGCCTCCTGGGTTTGTCTCCGTTTCAGAGCGTGGTCGCACTGGTCAGCTCCTCCTTCCTCAGCAGTCTTTCACCATCTCCTGGGACGAGCGTAGCAGACAAATATAATCTGTCCTATTCTCCAGTGAACGAACATTAGCCAGAACAATACGGATAGAAGATTTGTGTGGCTTAGCTGTGAGTCTTTCCTAGATCTCCTTGTTTGCCGCGTTTTTGTTTCCTGTAGTAGTCTTCTTCTTCTACAAGAAGAAGGAGTTGTGTGATTGGGCGCTACGAATGTCTATCATATGCTGCACGTAGCCATAGCCAATCGTATCAGATGACGTATGATGTACCCGCTGTAAACTTTCGAGCTAAACTATTTAGAACACGGTCTAAAGCTTATTCGAACGATGGCGTTGCGTCTGCTGCTGTCATGTTGGATCAGTCAATACACTTTTTAAAACATTTTTTATCCCTAAACAAACTACAAGCTTCCGTATGTCGAATAGCGCGTCATCGTTTTGCCATCCCTCCTCGTTCTGTGATTGGTCCCCAAATCCATGCGAAGATTTTGGCCATGGTCCCCAGACTGCTGTGCAGTTATGATTCGAGCGCACACAGCAATCTGGCGTTAGCCAGGCTAGGCTTGTACGACTCTCTGCAGTAAAATAAAAATGTACAAAAGTATCCAATAAAACAATGTGGAAAACTAAAATTCAAATGCAGTTTGCAGAAAAAGGCCAAAAGTTCTGCTATACCAAGATAGAGGGAAGTTGCTGCTTGCAACAACTGAATCAGAAAGTGCAAAGATTTGGGGGGAAAGGGAATAGATTATAGATTTTATTTCACTGCTTACTCTTCATATTAAGGAAAGGTATTGTAGTTATTGGAAGTAACAGAAACAGCTTTGGACTTTGGGGTTTCCAGAAAACTGCAGGACTGACATTATACTGAAAGCCATCACTCTCATTGTTTCGTCTTGCATGTTTTTGGAAGGTGGGAGAACGCCAGAGTTCAAATCTTTAGAAGTTCAGTCCTTAAGTTAAATTCACACATGCGCTCTCTCACTTATTTTTGGAAAATTCCGATATTCTCCTGACATTGTCCTGAGGAGGGTGCATGTGTGACCAATCAATACATATCAAATTAATATAATGTTATAACAATTGAGTAGGCTTGGCGGCATGATTTTTGTACATTTTCAGCTCTGTATTGAAGTGTATCAAACTGTGGAGTTAAAAGGGTGATTTAAGACTTAATGGGAACGTTGCGTATGATTGACAGGCCAAACAGTATTTTTTTAGCTTACTATAATAATAATAATAGGACATCTCATCTAAGGCTCAAAAATCGATTAAAAAAATGCTTATTTTTGATACCTAACTTTTATTGTAGAAGCGTTTATGTGCACAGTATGTCATCACAAATCTTTATGGTATTATAAATGGAACGTTTTCAGTCGGAAAACGATTTTAGTCAAAGACCAGTTTGAACAATCATTTCCCACAATTCTCCCAAGAGACGCCACGCACAATGAAAGCAATTTAGCCGGATGCATTCCATAGACATTACGATAAGGACTAGTTGATACGCAGTTCTTGTAGCCCCTTTTAACCCAGAGCCTTGAAGCCATGAATTTCAATTCAAATCCCAATGTATTATTGCATTCTTTTACTGTCTCATTTGGACATGAACAATGTTAGAGCTTGTTGGTGGATGAAGCCATTTCTGACAGCTTTGCATCAATCACTATGAAGTGACCAACAAAAGAAGCAAAATAGGGCAGTGTGGAGCGTGTGGAGCGTGGGACAATGGGGTGGTGTAGATGTTCTTGTAAGAAAGAGTACTGTCAATGTAATAGAAGTTTGTTTATAATTTAAGGCTAAGTTGGTTAAGGTGCTTTGTGTACAATCATTATACAACTGTAGAGCAAAATTTGTCTCCTGCATTTGACCTACATATCAAGCAGCAGCATGCAGCTCCCAGGGGCCCATTTCCAGAACCCGGGGATCCATCTTCTTAACTTATAATATCATTTTGATAACAGTTCAAACACATTGAGGCATAATTTTATATATCCTGGATGACACCAGCTCTCCTCTCAGACGACTCTGTGGCAGTCTGTGTCCACTCTCTCCCTTCATTCCCATCACCATCTCCTCAGCGAGATGACCCTCAGATTAGTGGATGTCTTTTTTTGTGTGTGAACATGTTTATTGTTTATTATTTGGATCCCCATTAGCCGTCATAATCTTGACATCTTCCTGGGGTCTTTGTGCAGGTGCTCCATGGGAAGCTAATAACATCTTGAATGACATCACTGACATTTGGCTGGTGGTTGTAATTCTGCGAGTGTGGGAGAGTGCCCTGAGAGACAGTGATGTGACAGGCGCCGCTCTCTCTCCAATGATAACACAGATAACTTCAGACCTACTCGTGATTATGTTGCTTATTATTTCACCCCGCCTGTTGTGGATAGCTCCTCTTTCATTTGACCATTCCTTTAGCACTCCGAAATCATGTATAAATCTAGCAAAAAAATAAATCATGACAGATCTTTGGAAACTCCTCAGTAATTGCAATGAGCCACTTAAAAAAAAAAAGTGGCTCTATTTAATCAAGCGTTGTCCTCTAAAATATCTTGGGTGGCGGACAAGACCGAAATATGAAATGCATTATACTTTTTAGAGATTCAGAGAAGAGCCGCGGTAATTGACCACATCAGAAACAGGGAGACATGGGGTCGAACGCAGCAGGCTTCTCATTATCTAACTCGCCATCACGATCTGAGCAAATGTGCGATAAGGGAGTTTTCTTTAACAATTTCTTTCATTGCAAAGATAATTGATTCAACTTCACATGTCTTGGCGGCCCTAACAGACACACACAGACTGAGATTTTTATCAATACAGTCCAACAGAGCCAATTGCAAATTAGTACAGAAAAGTACTTCTGAGCTGTAATGCTTATTTGTTAATGTAAAAGCAGTAAACTCTGAATTGGAAAGATCCCCATTTATTGGCCAGTAGTCTTCCTGGGGCAAAAACAAAAGATATGATTATTGATGTATTTAGTTTATTATGAAGAACTCCTATAATAATAATAATAATAATAATAATAATAATGCATTAGTCTTGTATAGCGCTTTTCCAGACGCTCAAAGTCACTTTACAATGTCCTGCATTATTCATTCACTCCATACTTGGTGGTGGTAAGCTCTATATTGTAATGATGATGTGTTTCTTCATCCATCAGGTCGAATCCGACCCTGGTGAACAAATCGACTGGGCATCTCCATCTCCTCCTGTCAGTGCCATAACAAGACCGTTCTTCAGAGTCGTTCTTACAAGACGGAGTCGTTCCCAGTTTTTCCAGCACAGTGTCTCCCCGTGCTTCTCTTCCCCTCAATGGCAATGACTTTCTCCAAGCTGTTGCCTGCTCTAATCACATGTCCAAATAAAGACAGTCAGTTCCTCTCTATCATGTTCATCATACTTGAATGTCTTACTATTGAAATTGCAAAGTCTAATATAGATGTTTTTTCAAATTGGATGGAGGAGCACTTTTTAAACTCAAATCAGAAACTCGTGTTTGTGGGGGGTGATTTTAACATCAATCTGTTAAACCCAAACAAACATAAAAAGACTGATGAATTTACTAACACTCTATTCAGCATAGGTTTGTTTCCTTTAATAACCAAACCGAGTAGAATTACATCCCATAGTGCTACTTTGATTGATAATATTTTTTCCAATGAAATAGAAAGTAATACAGTTAGCGGACTATTGATAAATGATATTAGTGATCACCTTCCAGTTTTTGTACTACATAAAAATGAGTATCAAAAAATGAAGTGGAAAACATGTATTGGTTTAAGAGTAAAAACAGGGAAAACTATGGATGCATTTAAAAAGGAGCTATTAACGCAAGACTGGAGTTTCATATACAGAGAGAATGATACTAACAAGGCATATGATGAGTTTGTACAAGTATTTCTAAAAATCTTTGATAAAAATTGCGCAGTGAAAAAATACTGTAAAAATAGAAAGTGTAAAGAAAACCCATGGATGTCTAAGGGATTGTTAAATGCATGCATGCAAAAAAAAAAAACTCACTTTACAAACAATTGATAAATAATAGAACAAAAGAAGCTGAGGATAAATATAAAACATATAATAACAATATTAAAGGCTTATGGAACATCTTAAATAGTTTAATTAGAAATAAACCAAGATTGTTCGATTATCCAACATTTTTTAAAGATCAGGATAAAACTATTAATAACATGGATAAAGTAGTCAACACTTTTAATAAACTCTTCGTAGATGTTGGCCCAAACCTTGCTGCATAAAATTGCAAATGTTGAGAAATATAATTGTGAGCGCATAGACATAAATCCGAAGACTTTGTTTCTCAATCCTGTTGAGGAAAAGGAGATTCTGGATAATGTTAGAGGTTGTAAAAATAAAACCTCTACAGATTATTTCAACATGGATATGAAGACCTTAAAAAGTGTAATTGAATGTATCTCTAAGCCGTTAACATGCATCTGTAACTTATCGTTGCACACAGGACAATTTCCTGACAGTATGAAAGTTGCAAAAGTGATCCCTCTCTGCAAGGCAGGAGATAAGCATCTATTTACAAACTACAGGCCGGTTTCCCTTTTACCGCAATTCTCAGAAATATTAGAGAAGGTTTTCAATTCTAGACTTGACAGCTTTATTGAAAGATATAATTTGCTCTCTGAAAATCAGTTTGGTTTTAGGAATAATCACTCAACTTTGCACGCGTTCTTAGTATTGAAGAAATAACTAATACTGTAGATAATAAGAAATATGCAATAGGATTATTTATTGACCTGAGCAAAGCTTTTGACACAATAAATGTATGACATATTAATTAATTAATCAGAACATTATGGGATTAGGGGGATAGCACTACAGTGGGTTACCAGTTATTTAAAAAATAGAAAACAATGCGTGAAAATCTGTAATTACCAGTCTAGTTGTCAGGAAATTGTGTGTGGTTTACCTCAAGGTTCCATTTTGGGTCCAAAATTGTTTAATATGTATATAAATTACATGTGTAAAACATCTCAAATACTTAAATTTATCTTGTTTGCAGACGATACAAATATATTTGCATCAGGAGACGATTTACAACAACTGTGTCAGATTGTCAACTTGGAACTCAAAAGTGTCAACAAGTGGTTAAAATAAAATAAACTATCTTTAAATCTAAGTAAAAGCAAAACGATGCTATTTGGCAACTGTAATTCCAATGCCCAGGAAGGAAACAATTCAGATAGAGGGCGTTGGAGTTATTATAGACGATAGAATTACTTGGAAATCTCACATTAAATATATATCTACTAAAATATCAAGAAGCATTTCAGTAATTGCGAAAGTAAAGTATATTTTAAACATCAAAGCTCTACATATCTTATACTGTTCTCTGATTTTGCCATATTTATATTATTGTACTAATTAAGGAAGAATGTTGTTGCTCTCAACGGGTGTTGACAAATGACAAATGATAAATGACAAATAGAGAATTAGGGTAGGCGAGCTATGGATCTGTTGAGAGGGATCCTCCCAACGGGCTCATAATCCTCGTCTTTTAACGCACCACACAGCATAGGAACATTATCTACAAAATCAGCTAGTTAGGGCAGCTGCGTAGAGGTTTGTTGATGAGCTACTGCCCTCTACAACAGGCCCGCTCTACACCTGGCTTTTTAACGCACTACACTGTGTAGGGCTTACATAATAAATGTACATATTAATATTCACGGAGTATAATATGTATATTAATCTGTCTTTTTAACATAAAACTAGTGACTTTTGGTAATGCTAACAATGTTAGGCATGGTAATCCATCTGAAAGAAATGTCATGATCGCCTTTTGTTACTTGCTTTGTACTAGACTTCGTACTTGAAACTAGACCGTTGTTGTAATTGTGCTTCTTTCTGTTGATGTACAAACACTTCAAACAATGTTTTGTAAATTATAGTTCTCTGTAAATAGTTTGTAAGTATGTAGCATTATCATAGTTGGGTCAATGACGTATAAGGGGTCTAAAACATATTTTCAAAAAGTTTTTTTCAAAACTGATGGCATGCATATTTTTGAGTCAATAATTTGTGTTTAAACAAGTTATGTTTGTTAAATAACATTTAAAAGTATTTAAATGTATTTTTTCGATGTATTTGTAGTTTCTCTGTATAAAAAGTTTCAGGTAGCGCAACCAAGTTTTTTCTAAAATTTAAATAGTTCCAAAAATGTGTACAAAGTCAAATCTTTGCCAAGTATATCTTAGACAGTCTTTCTCCTCTGAACATTTCATCTGTAATTTGTAACTGACTGATGCTGTAATCAGCAATAAAACAGGAGGACCATGGACTGAGTGCTCGGTGTCAGCCCAAAACAGTTATCGGTTCAGTATCGGATATTTGAAACCAATATCTGATTTTTTTTTCTAGTATTGACTCTGATAACTTATACCAGTATTGGATCAGTGCATCCCTATAGTTTTTAGATGGTAATTTGACATTTTTTGCAGTTGCACCACTTGACTGTCTGGTTGCACCACCTGACATTAGCAACTCATTTCAAATTAAATTGGCTTTTATGTGGACTCTTACATTAGCTTTAGCATTTGTAAGCATGGGTAAACATTTACTTTTAAAACAAATTAAGACTTTTATAATAAAATAATATTTTCCAATAGTTACATCGGTTGTACCACCTGACACCAAAAGTGTGACATTTTACCTATGAGTCGGAAAAATGCTATTTTTTCTCAATTCTTGAAAGAGATTTTCAAACCTTTTCACTCAGCCATAAAGACAACTTGTTCTTCTGGCTGATGTCATATCCTGTTTGCTGATACTATTCTTTATTTCAAAATAACAGCCCTGTTCTTACGGTTGTCCCACCCTGATATTTTAAGATTACAAATTGTCGGACAAATGTTTTTTAGTGATCTCAAAAGCTTTAAAACTATTAATATTCACAAATGACGGCTTATTTGAAAGATATTTAACATACAATTATGCCATGATGTTTTATTTTTTAATTGTTACCCTGAAATACAATTTTCAGAAGCTTTATTAGTCTTGTAGTGGGGTTACATAATTCACCCACGGAACCTAAGTTGCGTTACGGAGTTCCGGGGGACAGTTTAGACGGTGGGAATTTTCCTAGTTTGGTAGTTGTGTTAGGACTAGTCTGCTCCATTGTTGTTGACGTGTAAATGTCATTAAAAGAAGCATCAGCACTGTCATTTGACACTCCGCCTCCGACTCCCGTCCTTGCACACTACAGTGGTGACCCCGACATCAGTCCCGCTGAAGATTCCGAGACTGAACAGAATACCGACCAAAACGACATGGCTAATCCTGCCGTCCTCAAATTGCCTGAGTTTTGGGAGACGTCCGCGGCAACGTGGTTCGCGCAAGCAGAGGCTCAGTTCGCCCTCCGTGGGATTACTGACGATGCCACACGCTATTACCACGTCGTCTCAGCGCTCGGGAGCTCTACTGCAGCCAGAACAGTGAGTTTTATCACATCTCCTCCGGCCCGGGATAAATATGCGGGTTCAAGGCTTACCTTCTCAAACTTTTCGACCTGTCGCGATCCGAACGAGCCCGACGCCTCCTTGCTATTCAGGGCCTAGGGACAGCAAACCCTCTGAACACATGGACATGATGTTGAACCTGCTGGGTACTGAGGAGCCGAATTTCCTCTTCATAGAACTCTTTCTGCGACACATGCCGCCGCACGTCCAGACTGCGCTCGCAAATACATCTATTGCTGAGCCACGCGCCCTGGCAGAGGAGGCGGACCGATTCTTCCTGGCCACCCAGCGTTTCGCCCCTGACGTGCTGGCCCCGACGCGCAGCTACACGCCTCCTGACACTGGCAAAGGACGCACAGCCACCGACAGCCGTGCCAGCCCAGGATTGTGCTACTTCCATGCACGTTTTGGTGCCAAAGCTAAAAGGTGCCGCTCCCCTTGCAACTTCAACGCGACGGGAAACGCCAAGGCCTGCGCTCAGTAGTGGCCGTGAGCGCAGGCACAAAGGGCCGGCTGCTGTTCATCGAAGACGCCCTCTCTGGGCGCAAATTTCTCTGTGACACCGGCGCCCAGAGGAGCGTCCTGCCAGCTACAGTGGACGACGCCGCTGGGGGGTTGCACGGCCCGCCATTGACGTCCGCCAACGACACCCCCATCCGGACGTATGGCACAAAGACTGTGGACGTATGTTTCGGGGGACAGTGCTTTACATGGACTTTGTCACAGCCGACATCTCCTTCCCCCTCCTTGGCGCAGATTTTTTGTGCGCCCACGGGCTGCTTGTGGATGTCAAGAATGGCCGCCTGGTGGACGCTTTGACCTTCTCCTCGTTCGCGTGTGTATGTGACGAGGGGTCATACGACGGTCTCTCCAGCTCACTCTCTGAGGGCGACAAGTACCAACAGCTCCTCGGAGAATTCCCCAGCCTGACGCAGCCCACCTTCTCGGCCACCACGGCTAAACACGGAGTCGAGCACCACATCGAGACCAAGGGACCCTCCATCCATGCCAGGGCCCGACGGCTCAACCCAGAGAGACTGGTGACTGCCAGGGCCGAATTCGCCAACATGGAACGCCTTGGCATCATTCGCCGTTCCGACAGCCCGTGGGCCTCGCCGCTCCACATGGTTCCGAAGCCAGACGGTGGTTGGCGTCCGTGTGGAGATTACCGCCGCCTCAACGATGCCACCACGCCCGACCGCTACCCGGTCCCCACATTCAGGACTTCTCTGTGCATTTGGCAGGGAAGCGCCTGTTCTCAAAAGTGGACCTGGTGCGAGGTTACCACCAAGTTCCGGTGCACCCTGCAGACATCCCTAAGACGGCGGTGGTGACTCCGTTCGGGTTGTTTGAGTTCCTTAGGATGCCATTCGGCCTGAAGAACGCGGCCCAGTCCTTCCAGCGACTGATGGACTCGACACTTAGGGACATGCCCTTCATCTTTGTCTACTTGGATGACGTCCTCATCGCCAGTTCCTCGGAGGAGGAGCACCTGACGCACCTCCGGGCCCTGTTCACAAGGCTCGACCAGCACGGCCTGATCATTAACCCGGCGAAGTGTGTCTTTGGCGTGCCATCCATCCAGTTTCTTGGGCATCTCATCAGCTGTGATGGGGCTTCCCCCCTCCCGTCAAAGGTGGAAGCCGTCTCCGCTTTTCCCTGCCCGCGCTCGGCCCGGGGGCTCCGGGAGTTCCTCGGGATGGTTACATTCTACCACCGATTCATCCACCGAGCAGCCCACATCATGCGTCCGCTGTACGAAGCCCTCAAGGGCAAGACCCCTAACCAGGACATCGACTGGACCGCCGAGAGGGTCAAGGCGTTTGAGGACACTAAGGCTGCATTGTGCCAGGCCACCATGTTGGTCCACCCGTCGCCCGGAGCTCCAGTCGCCCTCACAACCGATGCGTCTGACTACGCGGTTGGTGCTGTGTTTGAGCAGTGGGTCGACGGCGCCTGGCAACCGCTCGCATTTTTCAGCCGCCAACTCGTCCCCAGGGAGCGTAAATACAGCGCCTTTGACAGGGAGCTGCTCGGTGTCTGGTTGGCAATCCGCCACTTCCGCTTCGTCCTGGAAGGCCGCGAGTTTACGGTTTTCGTCGACCACAAACCCCTCACGTTCTGTATGTCCAAGGTGGCTGAGCCCTGGTCCGCCCGCCAGCAACGCCAGCTGTCTTTCATCTCGGAGTACACCACTGACATCCGACACATCGCCGGCAAGTCCAACGTAGTCGCGGATTGCCTTTCCAGAGCGATCGTCAGCACTGTGCAGCTGGATCTTGACTACTCGCGTATGTCTGTGGAACAGGCCTCGGACCACGGGATTCAATCGCTCAAAGATTCGGACACCGGTCTGCGCCTGGAGGAGGTCACGGTCGGCAGCTCGGAGGTCAGGTTGTGGTGCGACCTCTCTACCGGCCAGCCTAGGCCACTGGTCCCTGTTGGTTGGCAGCGGGCCGTTTTGAGGCAATACACGGCCTCTCCCATCCTGGCAGAAAGGCGTCCGCGAGGCTGGTGGCTCAGAAGTTTGTCTGGAAAGGACTAAAGAGAGACGTGCGGGCCTGGGTCGACTCATGTGTAGCCTGTCAGCGCGCAAAGGTGCACCGCCACACCAAAGCCCCATTGGAGCCATTTGCTGTCCCCGAGAGGAGGTTTGACCACGTCAACATCGACCTGGTGGGCACACTCCCCCCTTCGCAGGGTTTCTCGTACCTCCTCACGATGGTGGACAGGACAACCCGTTGGCCTGAAGCCGTTCCCCTTGCCTCAACATCGTCTGCCGACGTGGCCCGGGCGTTCATCGGCACGTGGGTCGCGCGCTTCGGAACGCCTTCAGACCTCTCCTCCGACCGAGGTGCACAGTTTACTTCGGAGATCTGGAACGTGGTCGCCAAGGACCTGGGGGTCAAGCTGCACCGCACCACCGCATATCACCCCAGGCTAACGGGTTGTGCGAGCGGTTCCACCGTTCCATGAAGGCGGCCCTACGTGCTAGCCTGACGGACGGCAACTGGGTGGATAAACTTCCCTGGGTCATGCTAGGCCTCAGGACCGCCCCGAAAGAGGACCTGCAGTCCTCGTCTGCCGAGCTCGTCTACGGCCAAGTGCTGCGGGTTCCTGGGGACTTCATTCCTGATGCTACCACACCCTGGTCTGCGGCCAGGCAGCGGTCCTCCCTGCTGGAGGTCGCCAGGGCATTCGCACCCGTTCCCACGTCACAGCACGGCACCCCTGTTTCTAGGGTGCCCCCCAACCTGCGCACGGCAGAGTTTGTGTTCATCCGCCATGACGCCCACCGCGGACCGTTGCGTCCACCATACGACGGGCCCTTTAAGGTCTTGCAGCACGGGGATAAGAACCTGGTCGTGGACATTGGTGGTAGGCCTGAGACTATCTCCGTTGATAGGATTAAGCCTGCCCACGTGGACGTTTCCAGGCCTTTGGAATTGGCCCAGGCCCCTCGCCGTGGACGCCCCCCTGCGCCTCGCCCCACTGCCGTGGCTGGGCTCCCTGCTGCCCTGTCAGCTCCGTTACCGCCCAGCCCAGTGGTCTGTCCGGCTGCACCCGACACCCCTTTCCACCCCTCGGCCCCTGCCACCTGTACACGCCGTGGTCGGGCTATCATCCCTTTACGACGCGGGGACTTTGACTATGGGTGAATTCTGGGGGGCTTGTGTAGTGGGGTTACATAATTCACCCACGGAACCTAAGTTGCGTTACGGAGTTCCGGGGGACAGTTTAGACGGTGGGAATTTTCCTAGTTTGGTAGTTGTGTTAGGACTAGTCTGCTCCATTGTTGTTGACGTGTAAATGTCATTAAAAGAAGCATCAGCACTGTCATTTGACACTCCGCCTCCGACTCCCGTCCTTGCACACTACAGTCTAATCATTTGCTCGGACGGTTGCACCACCTGACATTTTAGGGGTTTGAGGTGTGAAAACATGAACAAATATTTATTATTGAAATATAATGAAAATGTGTTTAAACTAAATAGGTTTCGTAGAATAAAGTGATACATTTAATGAAAAGGTCAAATTATTTTTAAAAGAAATATAACACTCGGACACAAAATATGCACATCATGTCAATCACCCGTTTCGTAATTAGTTGTTACGTAATCAGTATTGCTCTGTTTTGGGGTATGGTCGGATGCTGCGGGTGTGTAGGGTCTATTTTGTTTTGCTGTTGTTTCCTTGTTGCTATTTTGTTCCTTTGTTGTTCCACTATGTTCTTGTGAAATGATGATTTAATTGTATTGATTTTGGGGTGACGTTTATAAGGGTCCGTGTACCTTTCGTTCAATCAATTTTCAATTTGAAAACGACAATGAAATTACACAGAAATGTGTGCTATCAGCATTTTTCATTTCATAAAATGAAACGAAATCACTCAAATTGGCACGTATTTTCATATTTCAATATTATACAAAAATGAAAATTGAAATCACTGCCTCAGAGCGTCATTATTTCGTTTTATCGATTTGCGTATAGCCGGAAGTTCGGCTGTACGGTTCACATTAAGGTCCGACCTGAAACACAAATTTAGATAAAAACTAACGCGGAGATTGTATACATTGTTCAATTTTCAGTTCTTTGTCCTGGGGTATTAGCACTCCTTTATAATAATTCCTCAGAGATGGGATTGGTTATGCACAGAGCTAACTACAGCGCTATGCTAGGTGGCCAACGCCAGCGGTTTATTTATCAATATAATGCATACATCTTGCGCATGGCTGGCTTGTACTTTTCAATTTGATGAAGCAAAATTATGATCCGTTCTGCACAAGACAGAACAAATATTCAGTATCATAAGTGATCGATGACTCCATAATGTTTCACTAATAATAACAATTTAACTAGTTTTTTTTTTTTTTTTTTTTTTTTTTTTTACAATAAACCGCTGTTTACTAAAGCCCTCCTTGGAACTGGTCAGCTGGGAGGTGTTCCAGGTGAGTGCGCAAATGTTGAGAGTCCTAATCTTGAACAAAAACTCGAACATCAAAGTGGAGAGATACGCTCAAGGGACAGCACGACCTACGCGCCCCAGGTTGTGCCACCTTCCCAGCCTGCGAACGGCGCACTGGCCACTTGGCACAGTATGTTTAGCTCCGTGCGTAATTGTAGCTAAAGCGTTCGGTCCAATCCATCTCGCAGAATGTCCGATTCTACACAAATGTAGAGAGTCCGCATCTAGGTGGACAGAAGACTCGTGCATTGTTTCGAGGAGGAGAAAGGAGTTCGGGGAAGAGCACGAGTTACGCACTCCAGGTAGTGCCATCTGCGGCCTGCAACGGGCGCGTTGGCCACCTAGCATAGCGCTGTAGTTAGCTCCGTGCATAACATAGACTGTTAAAAAGAATAGACAGCTCCTCCTCACTCCTCCCCGTTACCATAATGACCACTTTCGAGGGGAAAATCATGGCGGATTTACAGACTCCTCCTCCCCAGCTCTGACGAAGCATGTTCCTAATAAGGGCAAAAGGGCGGGATCTCACTGTAAACTCGGCCCTTGCGTGACGTGTAGCTCGCGCAGCTCCAATGCCAACAGTCCGACCTCCGTTAAGTAGGAGATTAAAAAAATATATTTCGAAAACCAGCCTGGTTTCAATTTTTTTGACTAACCCAGCGTTATCTCAGGAGGAATATGTAGCCATATTAAGTGTTGAAAAAATTGAAACCAGGCATTAAAGTTGTTTTTAACGTGTCTAAAGTCCAATGCTTTTCAATGGGGGCCTAGCGGCCAAATGGAGGTACTACAGCAATGGAAGAGCAATGGCGGCCTCCAGTGTTTGCGGTCACAAAGCAGAGCAGCCAGCGGCCATTGGTGCATAACCAATCCAATCTCTGAGGAATTATTATAAAGGAGTGCTAATACCCAGGACAAAGAACTGAAAATTGAACAATGTATACAATCTCCGTGTTAATTTTTTTTATCTAAATTTGTGTTTCAGGTCGGACCTTAATGTGAACCGTACAGCCGAACTTCCGGCTGTACGTGCCAATTTGAGTGATTTCGTTTCATTTTATGAAATGAAAAATGTTGATAGCACACTTTTTCTGTGTAATTTCATTGTCGTTTTCAAATTGAAAATTGATTGAACGAAAGGTACACGCCCCTATAAGCTCTTGCTTCGGCCCACTCCTTTTGAGGAGAGTGTTTGCTGCTCAAATAAACAAATAAACAAAAAAGAGTTACTGCTTGTATTTTGTTCAGGACCCATTGATTTGTTTTCCTCGCTGTCCATGGAACACGTAGAAGCATCTTTGCTCTTTCTGTCTGATTTTCTTAAAGTCCAGCTCTAATAGGTCGCCGCGGGAAAGACCATTGTTTGGACTAAACTGATACGGATACATTTTAAATATGTCAGTAAACTTCCTTAGAGTTGTTCATGTTCATGTTCATTCCTATTTTTCTTTGTGTTTTTTATGTGTTTACAATCAAAAAAATGCTTGTAAATTTAAATTTGATCCCACTTTAGAAATGAACTCTCCTACCAGCGTTGCATGATCTGCCGCTGTGACGTAGAGAAACCAAAGAGAAAAAGAAAATGGGGATAATTCATGTTGCAGTCCAGGGTCCATACTATTACCACCAAAATACTAAGCATGCAGGTCCTTTACAGTATATTTATTATTCAAAAACGTTTTGATACTGGTTTGGAATAAGGGTTATGAGTAATCCATTAAACAAATGAAGTGTGTGTCCTGTTTTGTTACTAACTACTGTATAACTACAATCTTCATGCTTTCAACTTTTAGGTACCATAGCATTTCCATCCTACAGCAGGACGCTTTTCCTGTGATATAATGTCAAGTGCTACCAAATGATCAAAGTACAAAGATGTCTGTGTTGTGTGAGCAGTGAGAGTGACTTATATTTAACATCTACAATCATTATTTTTGACATTGTTAATATTTAATGGTTGGTTTTGTGAAAGGAAACATGAGCCAGACTTCAGTGACACCACCAGTGAAGTAAAAAAAAGAAAAAAAAAAAGAAGTGCTGCTTTTGAGCACGGCATCGTTAAACCAACACTCTGTAAAGGCACATTATAACAAGTTACTTTATCAACGAGCCGCTGCGTGTTGTTGAATGACAGGTACAACATCAATAGATCCGTCACTGTGTGTGTGCTCCACTGAGGCTGCACTCATTAGCAGGAAATAATTAAATGAGAATCAGAGACAAAAGCTGGTCCCGATGAACTCAGCCCAGCTTCATTAAATAAGTCTACAACATCACATTCACAGAACAATGTATTTAAGATAGACATGTGTCCTCCTGACAATAGATGTAAACATTCAAAGCCATGCACTAAAATGCCGCTGTAGGTGCTTTAAAATACAGAAACAATGTGTTGTCTAAAAACATAAAAACTCTTGTATCATTTTCTAGTTCAATTATGCTGCTTTAATTAATTTGCTTTCAGAGCCTCGGCAATTTAAGGTCATAAAAAAGAATAATGAGATGGTGGAGGATGGGATGACTGAAGTTTTTGCTTGACTGTGAGTCTGAGAGCTCAAGAGGAGCATGAACAAAATAGTGCGTGAAGCAGCAGAGATGAGAGCAGTGATGGGGGCTCGTACTGTCTCTCCTCTCTTTGGTCTCTGATGGTCTTCAACACTCTGCTTCCTCTGATCTAGCACCAAGTAGACTCCCAAAATACAGCCAGCAATTTCAACGTTTTAGAGCTGCTATAATAGCCATAATCAAAAGCCTGATTCTCACATGTCTGATATGTATTATGGCGGCGCGGTGACGCAGCAGTTACTGATCTCGCCTCACAGCAAGAAGGTCCACTGTCCGATTCCCAGCTATAAACTCCAGCTACAGGTACTCTTGACTAAGATCCTGGCTCAAGATCGAGATGTGTCAAATGCAGATGATACATTTCCCTATGGGGACAATGAACTAGAAGCCGTTCAAGTCAGTGCTGCTATCTCTTCATCGTACGTAGGAAACACAACTCTACCCATGATTCTACAATTTACTTTCATTCATTTACTGTAGAAGAGCAAGATCTCTCGATTACCAAGAGCTTACACAAACATCTTTATTTACCCAAAACAAAGTGATTTCTCTTTTAAAAAAAAAGTATGAAAAAATACACTCTGCTCCAATCCATGCTTCAATCAGAATCATGAGAAAAGTACAGAAAGATTGATTTGAAAGAATACATCGTGCTTTTTTTAGCACTACCGCAGCTGTCTGAACCTCTGTTCACTGTGGATATAAAGGATTACTTGTACACCTTTGGCAATCTACCTGACATTTCCAGAAAAATACCAAAAGACGACAGTTATGTCATTTCTTTGCTCAGTGCAATTGACACGACAGTCTAAACTTTGCAGGACACGGTCCTTATGAGACCTCTAATATTGTGATGCAATAAATGCAGAGACTATAGACCTATAGTTTGTCAATGTTTGAAAAGATTTATGTAAAAGCGGCACGATGGTGCAGTGTTTAGCACTCTTGCGTCCGACAAGATCCATACAATCTGCTGTGGTTTGTTTACATGCATGACAACCTATTTTTTTATTATTATTATTATTAGTTTATTTGATATGGACATAACAACTGCATTGGACAAACCAGATACATTGTTTTTTAGTGTTGTAGCAAAACTGCTCATTTGCAACACCTGTCCATAGGAGGCTACACATTTCACAAAACACAATACAATACAGTACACATTACAATATTTAAAAAGGTAAACAATACACAATTACACATCATCAGTATACATTTCATACAGTGTTACCATGTGAGCAGTTTTGACTTGACTTCAGCCATTGTTTCAGACCTCTGTAAAAACTGTTCATGTCAGTCTGCAGTTTTAGATCAGTGGGCAGAGAGATCCACAGTCTGGATCCATTAAAAGAGAAACTGGACTGTCCAAAGGATTTTGTAAATTTTGGTTTGGTTTCATTTGGTCATCATGCTCATTACTCATTACTGTAATAATGAAAATGAGCATGAAAAAGTCCAGTGACAGAAGACATTTATGGTGTAAATGCTCAGAATTCAATATGCATTACACATTTACAGATATCTGCCTGATTGGTGGGTAGTTCAAACATAAAATAAACTAATCAACCCTTCTTTCACCATTTTGTAGTTGTAACAGCAAATAGGCAGTGATTCACATACTGGTTTAGTGACCGATTTGTCCGATTTCCTTTCCTCTTATTCATGTTTGTTCCACATTAAACAAACTTTTGCTCAACATCGTTATCTCCATGTTTGCAGACTAACAAACTGACTGATGGCACAGATCCAAACCCTAACTTTAACCCAGCCGACCCTGCGTACCCCATAATGTCTTTGGGTTTTCTTAGACTGGCCCAAGCTGCTGTCAGGTTCACTCCAGAGAGAAGCCGCCTGTTATGGTCTCAGGAGCAGGTGACACACATCACTATTTGACATAAAAATTGTCTTGAGACTTGTGTTTGCTCCACGGAGAGGATATCTGATGCTCCAAAGCAGGTTTAGCGTGTGGTTAGTCTATAACAGCCCAGCGTGGGAAACTCACTTTGATGCACAAAAGAAGGCAGTTCCTCTTGGTCTGCGGTAAACATCAGCAACAAAAGACGAGACAGACTCAGATTTAAAAAGCAAGAATTTAGAGAGAGAAATATAAAGCGTCTGAATATGGTAATGCTAAAAAAGAAAAGAAAAAAAATGGCATTCATTGAGCATGTCTGAATGTAAAGGGTGTTAGAGTTCGAGGCTGTCAGTTTGAAGAATGGGGTGGTCCACAAGGGGTCATTGCCGGCCTGTCTCAAGATTACTGCCATTTGCAAGAGCTCATTTTCTACCTCAGCAGGTAGACATTTAAAGCACTCTTCCTATTTTTGGAAATCCTCTCTTGGATGATATTTAGATCTGGCTTTGGAGACTTGAGTTGCATTAGTAAGACATTTAATTAGTAATGTTCAAGTTAGATGTGGATTTTGGTAATTATTTATTGCTGTACGATTGTGTAGTTTGGCTGAATAGTATGATGCTGTTATAATTGCCAGGGCAGAGGTTAAAGTAACAGAGTCAGCTGCCAAGGATCCAGAGGTCAGAAGTTTAACCTCAACTGTTGACTGATGTGTGTTTCAAAGGGAGGCGGCATCCAATACATGCACCACTTTTGACCCGCTCGTTCTGCTCATTATAATGCAAGCATGTACAATACAATATAAATAATATACAACAAAGCCACAAGGAATCTAAGATAACAAGATCCTGTCTTATAACTATGTCCAGACCTGACCTTAGGCTAAGCATGAATCGTAAGGTATTGTAGGATTCAAATACCTTTTGTAGTGGAAACTATGGTGTGCAACTCTTCAGAGAAAGCCACTTGTTACATAGGCTATTTCCCACTGACTTTAATGCAGATCTATCCTTGTTTTTATTCCCATCACGCACACTCAGCGACAGTTGTAACAAAGTCACAGCATGTTGACGTATTTTATTAATTACCTGTGAGCAATGCATCATGTAGCGCTGAGTGTAGTCTTGTTATGAATAAATCATACAAACACTTCACGGGAGAAGGGAAATGATTATGAGAAGTCATGTATAAAGTCATGAATGATGAAATATTAAACATATATTTACATAGCCGAGGGTGAAGCAGCCCAATCATCTCACTCGGCTGCGTTCTCTGACCTGCACAGCTGAATCACAACTGTTGATAATTAATATTGGCCCAATTCATTCATTTTTGTGCAGCTTCTGCAGTGGAACAGGTCACGCGAAATGATTAAAACCCTGAAGCAAACGATTCTGAGCCCTAATATTTTTGCAAACCTCTCATAAAAGGCACAAAACTATCATCTACACTAAAGAATCTCATACAAGGAGTCATTAGTATATTTAACTTTTTCTCTATTTATGGGACTGTCACGAATGCCCAGCAATACCTTGTGGCAAGATTACTCAAATTAAAACTCACAAAACTTGAATTGTTATTTTTAGTTGTTAGTTGTGGTGAAAAATTGTACAATTACAAACTTTATTTACTTTATAACATTCAATTCCTCACAGACATGAGTTCATTAGCGTGTATCCCAGCTTTTGGGAAGCAGAGTAACCCGGGTGAGGTCACAACATTAGCCTCTACCAGGCTAATTGATTGACTGCGGAATCTTCCGCAGTCAATAATTGGTTTGCATGTTCTTTAATATTATTATTCCACTTATATCTTTTTCCAGTTTTTCGGCACTTTTCACAGCTTTCACATTTTCAGCAATTTCAACAAGTTATACATCAAAACGTTCAGCATGTTCAAGAGAATTATGCTATTACTTTTGGGAATTCAGCGATTTCCGGTTTTTCCGCAATCGGCCAAAAATCGGTCGATTTTTTCCATTGACTTATAATGGGGCTTCCACATATTCATGGTTTTCAGCATTTTATTCCACATTTTCTGCAATTTCTGCAGTTTGTGCATGTTCAGCTTCCGCAACTTGTCAGTTTTCAGAAAAAATTAGAGTTCTGCAGTTTTCCAGTTTTTTTCTACGGGCTTGGGAATTCTGCCATTCATTTGTATTGAGAATTCTGCCATTCATTGATTGACTGCGGAATCTTCCGCAGTCAATTATTGGTTTCCGTTTCTTTATTATTATTATTATTATTATTATTCCCGCACATTTTTCCTGATTTTCTGCAGCTTTCTGCACTTTCATGCTTTGTGCAATTTCTGCAAGTTATGCATCAAAATGTTCTGCATGTTGAGGAGAATCGTGCTATTACTTTTCAGACTTCTGCGATTTACGGTTTTTCCGCAATCGGACGAAATACCGAACATTTTTCCCATTGACGCATAATGGGGCTCCCGCAAAGTCATGCTTTTCCGCATTTTTTTCCGCAATTTCTGCAATTTCTGCAATTTGTGCATGTTCAGCTTCCGCAACTTGTGGGTTTTGAGAAAAAATTGGCCTTCTGCAGTTTTCCAGTTTTTTTCTACAGGAATTTGAAATTTTTGCATTGGTGTGTATGTGGTCTCTGCCCCATTAGTGTGTATGGCGAATCCAGCCAATGCATTTTAATAGGATTTCTGGCTCTCCATGTGTTTCAGCCATTTGTGCAGCTTCTGCAATTTCAGCATTTAGGCGATTTCAACAGTTTGACCAGTTTATGGAATTTAAAAAGTTTATGCAATATAAACAATTTATGCAAATTAACCACTTTATGGAATTTAACCAGTTTACGCATTTTAACCAGTTTACGCATTTTAACCAGTTTATGCAACATAACAATTTATGCCATTTAGGATTTATGAAATTTAAACAGTTAATGCAGTTTATATAATTTATGCAAATTAACCAATTCATGCATTTTACTGTTTTTTTTGCAATTTAACCAGTTTATGCAACATAAGTTTGTGCAATTTAAACTGTTCATGCATTTTACCGGTTTATGCAAATTAGATTATGCAAATTAACCAATTTATGCATTTTACAGTTTTCTGCAATTTAACCAGTTTATGCAATTTATCCAGTTCATGCATTTTACCAGTTTATGCAATTTCACCAGTTTATGAACATAAGTTGATGCAAATTAACCAATTTATGCAATTTATGCAATTTCTGCATTCGATTCCCGCAGTTCCGCAGTCAATCGCAATGGCGAAGCCATTGCTGCATTTCTAGTTTTAATAGGCCCATGCATTTTAATAGGACTTCAGGCACATTCAGGCCTTTCAGCCATTTCTACAGCTAAAGCAATTTCAGCAGTTTCAAAGACTTCAACAGTTTTAAGGATTCAACAGTTTTAAGGATTTCAGCCGTTTCAAGGACTTCAGGAGTTTCAAGGTTTCAACAGTTTCAAGGATTTCAGGAGTTTCAAGGACTTCAGCAGTTTGAAACCAAGGACTTCAGCAGTTTCAAGGACAGTCAATCTCCATGGCATCAGCCATGGAGATTGACCTTCAGCAGTTTCA
This sequence comes from Neogobius melanostomus, assembly GCA_007210695.1. Taxonomy (NCBI): domain Eukaryota; kingdom Metazoa; phylum Chordata; class Actinopteri; order Gobiiformes; family Gobiidae; genus Neogobius; species Neogobius melanostomus. The sequence goes on along the minus strand of VHKM01000224.1, from coordinate 440,432 downwards.
AGGTTTCAACAGTTTCAAGGACTTGAGGAATTTCAAGGATTTCAGGAACTTCAAGGATTTCAGCAGTTTCAAGGTTTCAACAGTTTCAAGGATTCAGGAGCTTCAAATACTTACCAACTTCAACAGTTTGTACAGTTTCTGCAATAATATAGGTATTTTTGCAAGCAATTTCAGCAGTTTCAACGACTTCAACAGTTTTAAGGATTCAACAGTTTCAAGGACTTCAGCAGTTTCAAGGATTTCAGGAGTTTCAAGGACTTCAGCAGTTTCAAGCTTTCAACAGTTTCAAGGATTTCAGGAGTTTCAAGGACGTCAGCAGTTTGAAACCAAGGACTTCAGCAGTTTCAAGGTTTCAACAGTGTCAAGGACTTGAGGAATTTCAAAGATTTCAGCAGTTTCAAGGTTTCAACAGTTTCAAGGATTTCAGGAGCTTCAAATACTACGCAATTTCAACAGTTTGTACAGTTTCTGCAACAATATATGGATTTTTTGCAATTACAACACAATTATGCAACTAAATAGTGATTTTCGCAATGAAACCTATATAATACAACTTTATATGGAATTTTGCATGTAAAGCAGTATAATACAACTAAATGGGGATTTTCACAATAAAAGCAGTATAATACAACTATAATACAACTAAATGGGGATTTTCACAATAAAAGCAGTATAATACAACTAAATAGGGATTTTCACAATAAAAGCACTATAATACAACTAAATAGGGATTTTCACAATAAAAGCACTATAATACAACTAAATGGGGATTTTCACAATAAAAGCACTATAATACAACTAAATAGGGATTTTCACAATAAAAGCACTATAATACAACTTAATAGGGATTTTCAACATAAAAGCACTATAATACAACTAAATGGGGATTTTCACAATAAAAGCACTATAATACAACTAAATGGGGATTTTCACAATAAAAGCACTATAATACAACTAAATAGGGATTTTCACAATAAAAGCACTATAATACAACTAAATGAGGATTTTCACAATAAAAGCACTATAATACAACTAAATAGGGATTTTCACAATAAAAGCACCATAATACAACTAATAGGGATTTTCACAATAAAGCACTATAATACACTAAATGGGATTTTCACAATAAAAGCACTATAATACAACTAAATGGGGATTTTCACAATAAAAGCACTATAATACAACTTAATAGGGATTTTCACAATAAAAGCACTATAATACAACTAAATGGGGATTTTCACAATAAAAGCACTATAATACAACTAAATAGGGATTTTCACAATAAAAGCACTATAATACAACTAAATGGGGATTTTCACAATAAAAGCACTAAAATACAACTAAATAGGGATTTTCACAATAAAAGCACTATAATACAACTAAATAGGGATTTTCACAATAAAAGCACTATAATACAACTAAATGGGGATTTTCACAATAAAAGCACTATAATACAACTAAATAGGGATTTTCACAATAAAAGCACTATAATACAACTAAATGGGGATTTTCACAATAAAAGCACTATAATACAACTTAATAGGGATTTTCACAATAAAAGCACTATAATACAACAACTAAATGGGGATTTTCAACCATTTCAAGGACAGGAACAAAGACCCAGACCAGGACCTGAACCAAGACCAAAACCCGAACCCAGACCAAGACCCGGACCAAGACCCGAACCAAGACCCAGACCGGGACCCAGACCAAGATCTGAACCAAGACCCAAACCAAGACCCAGACCAAGATCCGAACCAAGACCCAGACCCAGATCAGAACCAAGACCCAGACCAAGACCCAAACCAAGACCCAGACCCAGATCCGAACCAAGACCCAGACCAAGACACAAACCAAGACCCGAACCAAGACCAAGACCTGAACCAAGACCGAGACCCGAACCAAAACCGAGACCCAGACCAAGACCCGAACCAAGACCCGAACCAAGACCTGAACCAAGACCCAGACCAAGACCCAAACCAAGACCCGAACCAAGACCCAGACTCAGACCAAGACCCGAACCAAGACCCAGACCAAGACCCGAACCAAGACCCAGACCAAGACCCAGACCAAGACCCTGACCAAGATCCGATCCAAGACCCAGACCGAGACAAAGACCCGAACCAGATCCAAGACCAAGACCCGAACCAAGACCCGAACCAAGACCGAGACCCAGACCAAGATCCGAACCAAGACCCAGACCAAGACCAAGACCCGAACCAAGACCCAGACCAAGATCCAAACCAAGAGCTGAACCAAGACCCAAACTAAGACCCAGACCAAGACCCTGACCAAGCCCCGAACCGAGACCCAGACCAAGATCCAAACCAAGACCCAGACCCGAACCAAAACCGAGACTAAGACCCGAACCAAGAACCAGAACGAGACCCAAGACCCTACCCAAGACCCAGACCCAAACCGAGACCTAGACCAGGTTGCCATAGTTACCAGAACTAAAACACTATCAAGGCAATCCACAAAAGCCAGCCAAGACCCAGTCCCAAACGAAGACCCAGACCCAAACCCGAGCCAAGACCCAGACCAGGTTTCCATAGTTACCAGAACCAAAAATATATCAAGGCGAACCACAAAAGCCAAACCAAGACCCAAACCAAGATCCGAACCAATACCCAGAGCAAGAACAAGACCCGACCCAAGACACAGACCCAAACCGAGACCCAGACCAGGTTGCCATAGTTACCAGAACTAAAACACTATCAAGGCAAACCACAAAAGCCAGCCAAGACCCAGACCCAAACGAAGAACCAGACCCAGACCCGAGCCAAGACCCAGACCAGGTTGCCATAGTTACCAGAACCAAAAATATATCAAGACGAACCACAAAAGCCAAAACCAAGACCCAGACCAAGACCCAGGCCAACATCCAGACCAAGTCTCAGACCAGAACCAGACCAAGTCCCAGACCAGGTTACTATAGTTACCGGAACCCAAATCAGATCAAGGCGGACCACAAAAGGTGGGCCAAGTCCAGACTAGGTTGCCATAGTTACCGGAACCAAAATCAGATCCAAGTAAACCACAGAAGGTAGGCCAAGTCCAGACGAGATTTCCATAGTTACCAGAACAAAAACCATATCCAGGTAAACCTAAGAAGCCAGGCCAAGTCTTGCCCAGGTTCCCATAGTTACCAGATAATTTCAGTGGTGTGGGAAACAGTTGTAAAGACACTTTCAAGGATTTCAGGAGTTTCAAGGATTTCAGAAGTTTCAATTATTTCAGTAGTTTTGATAATTTCAAAAGTGTCAAGGATTTTAGGAATTTCAAGGTTTCAACAGTTTCAAGGATTTCAGGAGTTTCAAGGTGTCAACAGATTCAAACATATCAGTAGTGTCAAGGTTTCAACAGTTTCAAGGATTTCAGAAGTTTTAAAAGACTTCAGGAGTTTCAAAGCTTTTTCAAGTATTTTAACAGTTTCAAGGCATTTTTAAGGATTTTTTTCAGGTGACTTCTGCAATAGCATTATTCCGCAGTCAATCGCAATGGCTTCAGCCATTGCAAAAGTTTCTAGTTGTTTTTAGTGCTATTTCCAGATTTACGATTGCTCATACTACGCTGCAGACCAGTCTCTTTTTCTCACATACAGTGGGTTGAAAAAGTGTCCGTACCCCTTTAACTTTTCGACATTTTGCCACACTGTGGTCCACAAACGTAAATATATTGAGTTGAAATATTACGTGAAAGACACACACAAAGTGACACACAATCGTGAAGTGAAATTAAATATATACATGATTTATTTATTTTTTACTTTTTTTATGAATAAAATCTGAAATGTGGGGTGTGCAAAAGTATCTACCCCCTTTCCTTTTAGTGCAACCAATTGGCTTCAGAAGTTACATGATGATTTCTGAATGATCACATTGACCCAATGACTAAATAGAGTCTACCTGTGTGTAATCTAATGTCAGTTCAAATACAGCTGCTCTGTGATGGTCTCAGAGGTCTGTTAAGAGACTATTGGGGAGCAGACAGCATCATGAAGTCCAAGAGCACATTAGACAGGATAAAGTTGTGGATAAGTATAAAGCTGGGTTAGGTTACAAAAAGATTTCCAAAGCTTTGAACAGCTCTCGGAGTACTGTTAAATACACCATCCAGACAAACATGTGGAACAAGGTGCTTTGGTGAGATCAACTTTTTGGCCTAAATGCAAAACGCTATGTTTGACGTAAAATTAACACTGCAAATCCCCCTGAAAACACCATCCCCACTGTCACATGGTGTTTGTAGGATCATGCTCTGGGGGTGCATTTCTTACGGCAGGGACAGGGGATGTGGTTCGAGTTGATGGGAAGGTGGATGGGGCCAAATACAGGGCAATCTTGGACGAAAACATGTTGGAGTCACGTGGAGCATAAGTCTTGAAGCTGGGGCGGAGGTTCCAGCAAGACAACGACCCTAAACATGAAGCCAGGGCAACAATGGAAGGGTTGAAAACAAAAAATAATGTTAGAAAGGCCAAGTCAAAGTCCAGAACCTAAATCCAATCGAGAATCTGTGGAAAGATCTGAAAACTGCGATTCACAAGCGCTCTCCATCTAATCTAACTGAGCTTGAGCTGTTTTGCAAAGAAGAATGGGTAAAAATCCCAGTCTCAAGATGTGCAGGACTGGAAGAGACATACTCCAACAGACTTGCAGCTGTAATTGCAGCAAAACGCGGTTCCACAAAGTATCAACTCAGGGGGTATAGACACTTTTGCACACCCCACTTTTCAGTTTTTTATTCATAAAAAAAGTTCAAAATCATGTATTCATTTCATTTCACGATTGTGTGTCACTTAGTGTGTGTCTTGCACATACAATTTCAATCATATATATTTATGTTTGTGGACCTTAGCGTGGCAAAACACTACAGCAACGAGTACTGCAATCAACCACAAGACATGCTTGTGATGAAAATGACTCATTTTGACCATGGATAAATACGGTCAGGAGGGCATTTATATCCAATTTTACAGAAAGTCTTTAAATAAACTTTTACTGAAACAAATGTTCAATAAACCTGTAGCCTTTGTACATCCCTCCCTTCTCATATCTGCTTTTGATTATGAAACATCTGTTGTGAATTCACACCTCGCTCTGGTTTAATTTGTCCCCAGCTGCATACAAACGTCCTACCACCAGCTCAATATAACTCACTGCTCCAAAAACTTCATATCCCTCAAAGCCTTCTGCCGTAAAAGCCGTATTACATTGCAGAAAATGATAGCCGGGTAAGAACGTTATGCTGACAGAGACTTTCCATCCGAATTAGCGCGTTACGTGTTCTCAGTGTCCTGCCGAGTTGGGACGCGGTTTGGTTGTAACATAAGATTTATTGTGTCTGCTCTTGCCCCCCCACTTTAGCACCTGTCCCAAAGCGCAACGTAATCCTGAGAAACCCCTCCTGGTGCTTACAGACAAGCCACATCTGTCTCTGCTTTCATACATGGATGAACCACATGTTTGGGACACATCATATGGCAGCCCAACACAGAAGGAGGTCACTTTGTAAACTCTATCAGATAGTTCCTGCAAGGTAAGCTGGAGACAAACACCAACAAATGAGTGAAGAAATGTTAGCGTATCCTTTAAGAGCAATAGAAAATAGCTTTATATAATTTGTGAGAGTAATTAGGTCTGCAATTTATTATTTGAAGCAATATCAATCGTCTATTATACACAAATAATTGCAGCGTTGTGGATGTAATTCAGTCTGTGCATGTCAGTGGAGCTCAGTGCTCAGGTGGTTGTTGTTCTCCTCATGCCTCTCATTTCTTTACATATTTTTTCTGAGTCCAAATACAACTACAATGTCATCACTGGCCAATCACAGCATCCTCTGCCAGGCCCCCAAGATCCATACCACAGGGACCAGGCCAGTGAGTGCAAAACTGCTTTTTCACGCTTACTTACATCAATGCGGCAGATGCACCACTGTTGGGTTTGAAGGACATAGTAATATTGCTCAGGCTTCAGACATGTTGGTGAAACTGGATTAAAAAAATAGAGCAAATAAAATGAGTATTTCTACACAGTCTATTCAATATCTGTGGGATTTGACATGTTTTCTTATCTTTCTTCTTTATATTTCAGCCTTTGATTTGGATCTCAAGGGTGTGCAATGAAATCTGCGCAAAGTATTACACTTCACACAACATTTTTGACAGTTTATAATTTGTAAATATTTTATCAATGTCTACTCATGATCCATTAGAAAAATTGTGCTAGGGAAATATTAGGAAATAGGGAGTGGACGTTCAGTCCATTTTAAAGCCGATAAGATGAGATCACTGAGTGCAATTTCAATTCACCGAACATTAATATTGATTAACTAAGAAACCATTTATGGATAAGCTGTAAAGTAGCACCAAGTGTAAACATTAAAGCAGCACCTGCTTCAAGGCAATGGCTCAGTCAAAATATAGATCTGTGCTATGGATTCAAATGCAGGATCTTCTGTCCCAAGGCTCTGTCAATCTATCAAACAAATCATATTAATCCACCTGCATCTGGATACTTATTCATGCACAAAAAAAAGCCTTTATTTAGTCTGTGATGTGCTCATAATTAGTGTTTTTGGGGCAGCCGCGACATCACTAGGGTGTTTAGAATAACTTCCACAACCACAATGAAATATAGCAATAACACTGATTGAAAAAACAGTTTATCAAAGAAGGCTGTAACTGGGGGGTCGACTGATTGGGAGGACGTCCTGTAAATATGCTAAAATAACTGTGCAACTAGTGTGCTGTGGCAATCCAAAAAGAGACAGGGGTTTGCAACAGCACAGTTTTATAGGCTCATAAGTTTTATAGGCTCAACCCTTACAAAAAGTGTGATATGGTCTCTCCTTCTGTTTCTAATAATCACACATATGATTAAAACAATACAAATTTAGGTAACAACATGTTATCAGTGCTGAACCTGCACTATACTACTGCTTGTCAATGTGGTAATATAATTTCTTAAAATATTTATTGTATCAAAGGCTGTAACTCTACAATCTACTGTATGCACTAATTAAAATACAGTCACCACAAAGCACAAGCTTCTTGGCTGAGAAAGTCCAAGCTACACAAAATATAAACCAGCAAACGCCATGTCGGTCTATTTTACTTTGAATTACACAGCTGTCTCACAAGTCTGAGTCTCAGCGGCTCATGTGTGCATCCCGCTGCTTCAGACCTGCAGGATGTGTCATGAAGCAAGTGGTTTGAGAGGGACGCACACGTATAGATGAAAAACACTGGAGGGAGAAAAGCCCAAGCACAGACAATGTGGCTTGTCTTTTCAACCTGCTCACTCAGCCATGGGGCAGGCCTTGTAAACTGCACTGCCACTTGATTACTTTGTCAGTCTCCTTAAGTGGATTTTTCTCATGTGCAGGAAAAAAAGTGTGATATGTCCAAGTCACTACTGTGGCCAAAGAGTGAAGGGACAAGAAGGCAACATTAGAAAAATTAAACTCTGTCACAGCAAAGGAATGACAGCTTTTAATGAGTACCATGTCCAAGTCTTGCCCTTATTTGTTAGGATACTTTGATGACTTTTATGACGTAATCCTGAAACTTATTTTAATATTATGAGAACTGTACTTCAGTTGAAAGAGAAACAAAAGAAGAGAACATAAGGTTGGGGAGGGTCTGTTTGAACAGTTTTGAGTTAAAAGTTTGTGCTTAAAAGATCCTACACAAAAAGTCAAAACGTTCAAAAAGCAATAAAGTAGATCAAAGATGGCTCAACACTGCCTCCTGCTGGCAAACATTGGCCATTTGTCTTTCAGAGTACAAAGACACTTTTACTTCTAGTTGGAAATACTATTTATCATTCAGGGCTCACAGCCTTTCAGACTGGTCACAAATAACAATATTGTAAATGTTCCTATAATGCAGTGAAGCTGACAGAGGCAACACCGCAAGTATCTCATAAATCTGTATATCAATCTTGTATTGCTTAGCAAAATTATTATTTCAATAATCTCTGACAAATGACTTGGGCGCCTCCCTTTGCCACGCGATTACCTTGACTTGGAGCAGTGTTTGTCAACCTGTGATACTCGGGGGTTCTTATCTTCAAAAGATACTCACTGTGATTAGACATTTTTTGACTTTGATTAAAGTTGTGGTTCCCAAACTTTTCAGGCCGCGACCCCCAAAATCACTTAGCCAACAACTCGGGACCCCCTTCTGTAAAATGCAATTAACATTTGTAATAATTTAAGGTGCAAAACATTTAAAATCTGCTTTAATGATGTTTTTTTGGATACTGCATTTTGATATTTGGTTAAATGTAACTAGATATGCTGTTTACAATCAAGAATACACAAAATGTAATGTCAGAAATGTAAAAAAAACAACAACATTGTCTTAAAATCATCGTGCGTCAGTGTCCTGCAACTCCCAAGGGGTCCTGACTCCCATGTTGGGACCACTGAAGTATTGCATCAAAATGTGTTTTTAATGCAAGAGAGCACCCAGTTTAGGTATTCATAGTTTAGTCCAGTTTTAGTCCCTTTTATACCTTGTTTGATTCGAATTTGGTCTTAGTGTTCTGCTGGTTCTTAGAAAAACAACAATTTTAGGACCAAACGTTTCTCAAGTTTAGCATCAATCATCCTCTCAAAGAAATAGTCAAAATGTATATGACAAATTAAACTAAATAATTAGACAACCACAAATGTTCATCATCATCTTTTCTTTACAAAGAGAAGGCTAAAGGAAAAGGACATTATTTCCAAGCAGTGAGGTGGGAAACCTGAAGCAGAAACGCTTCTGATTTTGATGGACAGAACATGATGAGCCATTATCAGCTCTGCTCCACTGAAGCAGGAAAGCTCTGAGAATGGTGACAGAAAGTCAGATTATTCAGAGAAGATGGCAACAGCTGTCTGTGCTTGAGCCTATACATTCAAAGTCAAAATTATTGCAGGGCAGCCACTTGAGATGAATTATCTTGTTTTTAAGGGGGTCCTCTAGGGGGGGGGGGGGGGGGGTCTTATTTGTATAGCGCTTTTCATATGACACAAGTCACACCCAAAGCGCTTCACACATGAAAGGGAGGGGGGTTCATTCACTCCATGCTGATGGTGGTAAGCTACATTTGTAGCCACAGTTTCCCCTGGGGTAGACTGACAGAAGCGAGGCTGCTCACATCTGCGCCAACAGTCCCTCTGACCACCACCAACCACTCACACATAGTAGGCATTGGGTGAAGTGTCTTGCCCAAGGACACTAATTCAAATAGATAACAATGTCCCTATGTTCTGGGGCTAAATTAATTAGTTTAATTTAGCAACTCCAAGTCTATTGAAAAGCTGCTGCAAATACCTTCAAAGAGCAAGCTGAAGCTTGAATCATAGCACCTTCATAATGTTTATTTCTTTCATGTTTTTTTTTACACAATGCATACAAATAGTCTACATTTGAATGGCCTTTCTGCCATAACAACAATGTAAATGATTTAAAACATTTTCATGTATGTGATGATTTTGTGTAGCCTATAGGTCCATGTTTTTCACAGTCTAGGGTCTATGGACACAATGGGCAATTTAACTATGATGATCACAGATAGGGCTGGATACTGTTACATATTTTTTTCTGTACCATGTATTTTATGAGACTTGGTTTATGATACTAATACCAGAACCTACAAAATAATTGTCATCTATAACCATAAAACATAACATTCCATAAAGGAATATTTATTTCAAATATGTGTCATTTACTTGAGTTAAAACAAGTTGCTTCCTTTAATGCCGTCACTGGACCAGCAACATCAAAACTTGGTCTCTGAAGATATAATATATTTTTCCGTACTTGGTTTTGATACTTTTTTTTTTTTTTATAACAGTAGTAGCCTACCTAAACTTTTTTTACCCAGCCCTAATCATAGAGCAGTAAATCCCTAGTTTGAATTGGCTATATTAAGAAGAAAAAAGAAAGAAAAGAAAAACATCAGTGTCCCTTAAGGGTGGATTTAGAGGTTTGTGGGAGAAATTTACTACTTATCATTTATTAAGTCCGGAGTAGGCAAGTTTGTGTCATGGAGGGCCAATTTTTATCATTGCCAAAACACCAAGGGCCAAAACTCACAATTGTAGCCCAAAGTAAAGCACCTTTTTTCCTACAAATATTAGTTTTGTAAATCTTATATGACCTATAAGTGTTTTGCAATGTGAAAATATTCACAGTAATCTCCACATTTTATACTTTATCACGAATTTAGTCTCTGATTTATGTAATATTTCTTCAAAATCCTCGTCTAGGCGGTCAGAGGTTTTATGCTGGAGGGTCGGATTTGGCCCCTGGGCCTGACGTTGCCTACCCCTAATTAAGTGTTTTAGTGTTGATAGGCTAATATCGGTACCCTCCTCAATGGCGACGTTGGCGTGTTGTTATTTTTTGTTCATTTTTTTTACAAATAATAACAGAATAATAATACAAAAAATAAATCAATAAAATAAAAGTAATAATAGAATTAAGGCGGGACTTCCTGTTTGAACGTCAAAACTCACCAATCACATTCGCTCAAGGTGAATTATGAAAATGGCGGCTTTGTGTAGTGAGTTTGGGGACCTGGTAGAAATAAAAAAACAACTGATATCTGTCATTTCTCTTTGTAAAGAAAGGGGACTTCTGCACAGCGCGAAGTGGTACGAATCACGACGACTATTATCTTCTTGACTGACGACCTGTCTTTTCCGTTTTTAGTTTACACGGCGAGTTACCTGTTAGCATTAGCAAGATGAGCTTTGTTATTGCAAAAAGACGCGAATAAACAAGCTTACTTTTGTAAAAGTTTGGGGTTAGATTAATATTGCTTGATCTAGGCATAAATCCGAGGTGACTTACCTTCATTGATGAACCGACGTCATGTCGATTTGTTGACACAAACGCGACATAAATCCCATGTTTGTTGTGATTTTCTTCCAGGGCATCAGAACTCGCCTTTGCTTTGGAGCCACTTCCCAAAGATAAATTACCTCCTGCAGCCGAATTCACTGAGGTCTGTGGTGCCTTTTTTGTATGATGTTTTTTTTCTTGTATCTCTTTTTAGTAGGCCTAATTGGACTGATATATACTGTATCTTGAGTTGAAAATATTTACTCTTCTACTATTTAAAAACGTATCGTATATGTTTGTCTTTTGAATTACAAAAAAACATAAATAGGAAAGAGTAATGTTGTTCTGCTGGGGGGAAATGTTACTATTACTACTATTGTATTACTTTATTTAATGCTCAGAAAAATTGCAGGAGGATGCAAAGGACCTTGATGCACTGACGTTGGCCAAATCCTACTTTGACCTGAAGGAATATGACCGTGCAGCGCATTTTCTAAAAGAATGCTGCAGCAAAAAGGCATATTTCCTTTATATGTATTCCCGTTATCTGGTAAGATCATACTCAGGCAATGATTCTCAATATTTTTGATGAGTTTCTAATGTAATGATATCTACTCTTTTTTTAACTGTCCCCAAGTCGGGAGAGAAGAAGAAAGATGATGAGACCGTCGACAGTTTAGGTGAGAACTTGATACAGCCATTCTTCTGTTTTGCTCTTGGCGCACTGGAAAAAAATGTTATCTGAACACTGACAGATAACACAATGTTACCTAATAAGTATTTCTCTGTCTGATGTCAGGTCCCTTGGAAAAAGGTCAGGTGCGCAATGAAGCTCTGCGTGAACTTCGGGTTGAACTCAGCAAAAAGCACACAGCATCTGAACTTGATGGATTTACATTATATTTGTAAGTTTTGCCAAATGATCAGTATGAAAGAAAATCAGCAGTGCTCATGATGTTACATTTAATCAATTTGTGTAACGTAACAGATATGGGGTGGTGCTGAGGAAGCTTGATCTGTTGAAGGAAGCAGTGGATGTCTTTGTAGAGGCCATCCATGCTCTTCCTCTTCACTGGGGAGCGTGGCTTGAGCTCAGCAACTTGGTCACCAACACAGAAATGGTAACATATTTTAGCACACTTATCCTCTGTAAATGCACTTAAATATTCATTGTATTCCCCATGTTCCCAGTTAAAATCGCTGTCTCTGCCTGACAGCTGGATGAGGGAGTTCTTCATGGCGCACATGTACACGGAGCTGCAGATGATCAAAGAGGCGCTGCAGAAGTACCAGAGTCTGATCGAGGCTGGTTTCTCCAAAAGCACTTATATCATCTCACAGATAGCTGTCGCCTATCACAACATAAGAGGTGTCAAATATTGATTGACAGTATTCAGATCATCTTTTGACCAAAGTGAGATAATAATATTGTTATTCCAGATATTGATCAAGCCTTAGCTCTGTTTTATGAGTTAAGGGCTCAGGATCCCTTCCGTATTGATAACATGGACACATTTTCTAACCTGCTTTACGTCAAAGTGAGCCAATATTAGTACACCTGATCAGTAATTAATAAGGGTCACGATTCTGTGTATTTCATGGTTTGTTTTTATTGCAGGGAATGAAACCAGAGCTGAGCTACTTAGCCCACAACTTGGTCGAGATTGACAAGTACAGAGTGGAGACATGTTGTGTAATCGGTGAGACTGATTAAACAGTGCAGCAGCGTGGGCTTTTATCAAAATTTACAGCTTCTATTTTGATTTATCAGGTAATTACTACAGTTTGCGCTCCCAGCATGAAAAGGCAGCCTTGTATTTCCAGAGAGCTCTGAAGCTAAACCCTCGATGTCTTGGTGCCTGGACTCTAATGGGACATGAGTATATGGAAATGAAGAACACATCTGCAGCCATTCAGGCCTATAGGTCAGACTGGAGCGAAGGAGTTTTAAATATTATTTGGGACGGTTTTTATGATGATCTGAATCCAATAGGCATGCCATTGAAGTAAACAAACGGGATTATCGAGCGTGGTATGGATTAGGCCAGACATATGAAATCCTTAAGATGCCATTTTATTGCCTGTACTATTATCGAAAAGCTCATCAACTCAGGTAAATTAGTCATGAATATTTGAGTGATGAGATTGTACATTTTATATTAAATTAAAACACTGATTTCTTTTAGACCAAATGATTCACGGATGTTGGTTGCTCTTGGTGAAAGCTATGAAAGACTCTCACAGCAAGTAGAAGCCAAAAAGGTACAAAGAAAACACAAAACTCTTGTTTTTATTGGGCTTTGAATTAATGTTCTTTGTTGTAGTGTTACTGGAGGGCCTACTCAGTGGGAGATGTTGAGAAAATGGCTTTACTAAAACTGGCAAAGTAAGTGAACTTTAGTAGATCTGATTTTGTGCTTTCCAAACTTAAACAAAAATGTGATCGTTACAGGCTTCATGAACAGCTGAATGAGTCTGATGATGCTGCTCAGTGTTACATGCTTTACATTCAGGACATTTTCTCCTGTGGGGTAAGCATTTCAAACACTTGGCCTTTTCAGCTCAAAACTACTTATCTTAAACTTCACCTATTATTTTGACAGGAGCAATTGGAGCATGCAGAGGTTAGCACAGCCCTCCGGTACCTGGGCCAGTATTATTTCAAGAATAAACTTTATGACGAGGCATCTCTGTGCGCTCAACGGTGTTGTGACTACAATGATGTGAGTGCCTACATTATACAATTACAGGTGTGCTATGGCCGTTCAAATTTGTTATGTTTTCATAGGCTCGAGAGGAAGGAAAGGCTCTGTTGAGACAGATTTCCCAGGTCAGAGATCAGGTTGAAACACCGTCTGCAGATCTGTTTGCTCCACTGTCAAACAACACCCCAGTGAGAAGGCTGTCCCCTCTTAACCTAATCTCATTCACCCCCTGACACGTCTGCTCTCAGACCCCAATGCAGATGTCTAATTGCATGAGAAAGTGTCATAACTTGGCTGCCAGAGAATTTGGACAATACATTAACAACCCAAAAATATTGCTGACTTTTAACCTTTTACTGTTATGTAAAATATTGATGTCAATTGCACTTTTGTCCCATTTGTATATACACATACTTAGTAGTACAGTAAAAATGTTTTGACAAATAAAATCTTGATCTCGCACAATCTTGGTGCAAATGGAAGCTTGTGTTTTTAATGTAACGTTGAACAGACAACATAAAAGCATGCTTCAGAAAATATGAACATGTCAAGTCCCATCCTCTTTTGGTTTAAGAAAGCACAAAGCATTATACATAAAATAGTGTTTCTGGTTAGAAAAAAGGTGTTTACACACACACAAAATATAAAACGGCTCCTTGATTATAGCATAAAACCTTTAAACAGCTCAGTATTTGCCCCTGAGGCCGCGGGGTGTAGGGACAGGACTGCGAGGAGGAGACTGCTGCCGCGAGCGGAGGATTCGGGAGTATGGAGTGGTACCGGCCTCTTCAGCTCCACGTGTGTTGTATTTACGGCTCGGTGTATGCGTTGGGAACAGGTTCTGGAAAAACTGTCGCTTCTCTGGGGGTCTGTTTTCTGTAGCCGCTGCTGCACAGCCACGTTTCTTACAGGAGCCTGGTGTGGCAGAGGCATATCCAGAAGGGGGCAGTGCAGGTCTCATGGTCTGGGTTTGGGACAGACTCTCTGCTTTCCTCCTCAAGTCGGCTCTGACCAGCAGTAGGTTATTCTGCAGCTCCACAAGGATCTGGTCCTGAGAGAAAGTGAGTCAAAAGGGTTAGCAAAGCCACAGCAGTGAAGGGTTAAGGACATCTACGTCGTCAACTGTGCGCCATGCTCATTAAGCATTTCAATAGTTAAAAGGCTCGCTGTGTGCGTTAATAGTGTTAGTGTGAGGGGAAAGAGGAAAAGGCACATTTTATTCCTCAAAATATATCTAGCTAGAAATCTCATCAGTAAGAATCCGACCAAAATACTTAAATGTCACCTATATGAATTCACATTTTTGCACTTTCAATCACTCTCAGCTTTAGGTCAGGGATTATAAAAAATAAAGAAGTCCTTTAGGTAATTTAGCATTCATTTTTTAATATTCAGTCATGTTGTAAGCCTGCTTTTCAATTTCATATTAGTACAGCAATCAATCAATCAACCAGGGCAAAAATCCAAAGTCTGTCTGAGCCCTGTAGTTGTACCTGCTTGGCCAGAGTCTCGTCAGCAGTAGTTAGCGCCTGCCGTAGACGCTCTCCTCCAGTGTTACGACAGCACGCCCTTTCACCAGACTGCAGGTCCATCCCCAGTCTCTGCAAATCCTGCCGCAGCTGTCGGAGGTTCTAACAGAGAAGGACGTGTAAAAACATGGGTATTTTTGAGCACTTAATATACACTATAAAAGGGTTACTCACTCGTTGGCCCTCCTCCAGTTTGCGGTCAGCAGCATTGGTCAGTGCACCTGCTGATCCCGGGACTTCCAGCTGAGCCCTAACTTTGGCCAACTCTGCACAAACATACGAGACAAATGAAACATGCTAAAGTGTCTTTGTTATATTAGGGCTAAAGTGAGTAATGGGTCAACTACAAATTAATGACTTAAAATTGTACCCTGTGTTTTGGAAAGGAGTTCAGCCTGGCACCGCTCGAGCTCAGAGTGCAGCCTGCTAACTTCAGAGTTAACCGTGCGTCTCTGAGAACGACGTGGAGGATCACAAACTGCATCGGACATGGTTGATGACTGGGCTTTTAGTTTTTCCAAGGCAGTTGATAAAGCTTCAATCTCTTGGTCTCGCTCCTGACAAAAGGAATGCAAAAGTTCATATTTAATGCACAATAGAATGAGATGCGACCTTATTATCCACACTGCCGCATCGTGCTGGGTCAGTACCATGAGCTCTTGACTGTAGAACTTTTTCAGATGTTTCTGTAGATTGTTAATTTTGTCCTCGTATCTCTCTTCAAGCAGAGCTCGCTCTGCCTCCAGACTCTCACTATGTAAAGAGATCATTTATTTTCACATTTATGTTGTTAATGTCTAATTTATACAGGTGTACTTTATTCTAATATAAAGTTGATATCAAACAAAATTAGGTTAGTAGTTCTTACCTGAACCCGTCCTGCATCCCAGTGATGATCTCAGTCATCTCAGTGACCACCTGCTCTCGAACATTTGCCTCCAGGACTTCTTTCTCCTCCCACTGGCGCTGCACCTCTTTCTTCAAGACATCGATGGCCTGCAGCAGGGCCTAAATCATCATGAAATAGGTTGCATTTACACAAGACCAATTCCGACCAAATTGAAAACACAGAAAGAAGAGTATGGGCTACCTCAGTATTTAACATAGTGATGTCTCCATCTTCCACATCACTGTCCTCTTCCTCTTCTTCAATTAGAGAACTTTCATTGCCGTTAGCTGCAGGCTCACGCAGCAGAGACAGAATATAGGCCACTCTGGTCTTTGTTGATGGGCCATGCACCAGCTAAAGCAAATAAACTCTAAACATTCATTTTCTGACAAAAAGGCATGGCCAGTATGACACAAATGTGAAAATATTACATACTTGAGTAGCAATTGCAGAGAACTTGAGAGCTTGCAGAGTTTCGTCGTAGATGGAGGCACAGGGGTTAATGTTGACCACCATGCTGGAGGTTCCTTTACCACAGAAGAAGCCTTGTAGCACACGGGTCAGTTTACTGTCCCGAAACGGCACAACTTGAGGAGGACGTGTCCTAAAAACACAGATGTTGAGAGGTACAACGCTCCCTCATCAGCTCAAATGAACAAACTTACTTATTGTTCTGGTTGTGCCTCAGTGCCGCTATACATCGGCCCAAAGTGAGCAGAGACGTGTTGATGTTATTGGCCTCTTTCATCCTTTCACCGTTTCGCTGCTCTTTGCACCGTTCAGACCCAGCCAGATCGCATATGGTCAGTCTTGGGAAAACAGATTCATTTTAACAAACGGGACAGAGAAGATAACAGAACAAATGAACCTGAACACATACTCGCTGATTCGCATGGCTTGGGCTGAGACATTCTCTGTGTGAACATGCAGGACACGGATGGAAAAGATGCAGTGACTGGGGTAGAATAATAGATAGTGAAAATCAAATATGGCAAACAAAAACATACAGGAAAAATAAAAGAAGATACCTGCGACTAGAGTTATGATTGAGGTGGGTACTGGCAAAACTTTGGTTACGACGTCCAACTTTGAGAACTCGCCATGCCTCCTCAGCGTTACGGACCTGAATCCATGTCAATTCTAATGATATAAATAAATAAACACAAACAGAACTAATAGGAACAAGCGGGCTGATTTGTGAGTGTTCATGTAAATGAGCTGTATAATTATTATTAATCTTACCTTTTACATAAGGATTCCCCTGTTTGTCATCACTAAGTCTGAGAGTAACCCTTTTTCTGGGTTGCATTGAGGGCGAAGCGTCCAATAAATCATACAGAAACTCATTGTAGATTTCATAAAAGGACACCCAGATAGAAAACTGCACACCGTCCTCCAGTTCATCCTCTCCACTGTTGGACAAACTGTCCGGCTCCAAACACACGGTGTCAGCATCTGATGAAATGCAAGGATTGTAATAAGGAGTTTACTTGGTGAACATTATGTCATTTGATATATTAACTAATCCAAAGCGTTTCTGAAGACCTTCCAGGTGAGTCGCCATGTTGCTTGTGGACGAGAGTCCTCCGATGCCACTATCCCACACAGTTGTCCCATCTCGACGA
Source organism: Neogobius melanostomus (assembly GCA_007210695.1). Lineage (NCBI taxonomy): Eukaryota > Metazoa > Chordata > Actinopteri > Gobiiformes > Gobiidae > Neogobius > Neogobius melanostomus. The sequence goes on along the minus strand of VHKM01000224.1, from coordinate 422,838 downwards.
GAAGTTTGACTGTCATCCTGTTATGAAAAACAGATTTATGCATTATATATATATATATATATATATATATATATATATATTTTATATATATATATATATATATATATATATATATATATATATATATATATATATATATGACTGAAAATAGAACCACCAAACATCATTTTCTCCTCAAATTACACTTATACTCTAGTTTATTATAGAGATATCCAAAAACTGAACATTTCCTGACTGTTGGTTTACCTCTTTGAGAAGAGAGTTTCTGCGGCTTTCCTCCACTTTCATTTCAAGGGCATCTAGTTGTTTGATGTCCTGATACATGACAGGCTTCAGGTCCATGCCACTGTACAGACGCCCCTGCAGTTTCCTGAACATGGAGGCCAAAGCCCTTGGCAAAAGGCCGGCTTCTCGTCCATTTCCTGAAGAACATAAGCCCCAAATTAACATAACCCTCTTATTACCTATGATTAACAACAATAATGTAATGTGAAGCAATACACACCCTGAACAGTGTACGTCTTCCCAGAGTTGGTGACGCCATATGTGTACAAGAGTCTGTTCTCTCCCTGAAGTACATCCTTAACCATTGTTTTCATTGTGTTCTCATAAAACTGCTGCTGCGTAGTATCTGGTCCAAATATCTAACAAAAAATAATGTGAAAGAACATTTGACTTCTCTTCGGTATTTATCGTATACTGTGCTTTGAAATATAAGTTTGAGCCAAGTTAATTCAATGTCTAAAAATCATATTAGAAATGGTACAAGCAACCAACTATAAATTACCTTTGAAAAGCTGAACTTGTGCATGCTGTGAGCTATTCCCCTTTCTGCATTTCTCATGTTTTGGGAGTCTTTTGGAGCCTTTAGAAGTAGAGACTTTTCATCTTGGACAAGCACACATCCCTAAAAATAAGATCGAGTTTATGCATTAGTTACAGAGGCTTTATACTGTATTTTGAGCTTAAAGGCCACGTCTCACTTGTTCTTCCCCCTTGTCCTTTTCATTTCCAGTGAGAGGCCTGATACGCAGATAAACCTTCACTTTTTCTGGATTTTCTTGCTCATGTATTCCTGGTCTCACAAGTGACTGCTTCAGTATCTGTAACTAGAAGTATAACATTAACATAGTTGACTAAAACTAAGACAGTTCAGTTAATAATTTTGTAAAACGAACCTGCTCAGTGGTTGATGGCCGCCTGTCGAGGCCAGGGGAAATCACAGAAATTTCAGGTAGACGCGGTCGGCCCATGCCCCGAGCTCTGCAGCAGTGGATTCAAAAACAGCCATCTCATCGTCTTCATCAGAGCGAAAGCCGGGGGACAACAAATTCAGCGCCATCTTTACCTGGTAAAATAACCATATTAAGGTAAGACTGTATTTGTATTTTGGCACTACATCATTCTTCATGACCAACAGTAACTCTTGTCTAAATACACGTGTGTACATTGTTGTGACAGCAAATCTGACAAACTTGAACAGAATCACTGGAGGAGATTAGTAAAAGTAAAAGGTGGACAAGCTGAGGACAAGCTGAGACAAATGGTACACAAAAACCCGTCAAACAGGAGTAGTAATTACTGAATCACTGAAAGCAAAGTACCCATGTCTCAGGAGCATGTGTGATGTAGGTTAAAAAGAAGGGGGAAAAACCTCGTTGCTGTTAATTCATCATGAATTAACAGCAACGAGGCTTTTTTTTAACTACATATTTCATGTGTAATTAACTTGTATTTACTTACATGTATTTATGTTACACCTTTAATATAGGTGTAACATACATGGGCTTTGAATCCTTTTTCTATGGACTACACAAGCTACATTTTGTTAGCAATAGTAGTTAGAACAATACGAATATGGCACAATAAAGTAGCAAAGCTTGAAAAGCCGAGCCCCAGCCTGGAACTGAGTTTCACTTACCAGCTCCGCTGAATTTCTTTTATCCTAACGGCCCTGTTTGAATAGTGCTAAAAGGTAATGGTAATAAGAGATTGCACGCCGTTTATAAGCTAAAGGCACACATTTAAGTCAAAACACTGTATTCTTCTCTCGGCTGTGCTGCCGCTAAACAGCTGAGTTGTTTTTTCCTCGACTCTCGGCTGGTTTTTTGAACAACGCGCTTCCTTCTCAGGGCAAGTCGCTGATTGGATGATGGAACCCACTCTCTGCGCGCTGATTGGCTGTTCTCAGTCCCCCGTGTAATTGGTTCCGCCACAAACAAAGATTTGTATTTATTTTTGTTCCAGCCATAGATTTAATATACACGCCTTCTAGCATGGTGTGGACAAACGTGGGCACCAAATCAAAACATTGAATTTTGGCTTAATAAAGGCCATATACCTGATACCTGGTAGTGGATTGAAGTTGTTTTTTCTTCCTTAAGTAAATTGTAAGTAAAACATGTAAAAGTGCACCGTGCACCTAATTATCTAAAGCTTTTTTTCTTCTCCTTTTTCACCCTAGCAGGCAAGTTTTTGTTAACATTATTGCTATAGTGACCCTGAAAGTTATGAATGAGTTTGGACACACACTAACAATAAAACAATGAAATGAAATAGCAATAAAAGCAAACAGTCAACAAAAAATGGTATAGGCCTTTAAAATGCTTTTTGACACAACTCTACACAATTCTGTATGGACTACAAATACAGTATAACGTGTGAATGGTCAAAATGCACTGACTGACATACATAGAAATGCAGTTTAAAAGAATATTTGAAAGAACAGAGTAGCACTTATTGAGTCTCAAACTCATATTCTGACTAATTTGGCTAATTATTTGCAGCAATGTTACGTATAGTAATCTCGTCACGTGATCTTTGAAGTCTTTGCTTCTGAACACTGTACTGAACACCATAAGAGAAGTAGATGATTAAACCTGTGAAAACAAATTATTGGATTTATTTATTTTATAGTGTTTTTTTTTTTTTTAATCATTGTAGAATATTTGTAAATGGACTACTACGCACCTATAGCCATCCATACGGCATATCGGATCCACGTGTCAGACCCTAGCTGAACCATTAGGTAGACGTTGACAAAGGTGCTCAGAATTGGTAGAAACGGGACAAATGGAATCTCCATATGTCAAAACACAATATACCGTTACAATACAATTTTGTAGATGTTTAGGTTTTAGTTAACTGATTAAGACACACCATGAATGCAGCTTTGGTCTGGCTCTGGGGCTGTCGCCAGATGATGAATATTAAAATGAAGAGCATCAGTAAATTTACAGAGACACAAAGCAGGATCCACCACTGGTGCGCCTGCAAGGCCTCAATGCCTCCAGATATGAAGAGGCTTAGACTGATTACTAAACAGACTGCAATAAAATCAATGTGACAGGTTAAAGTATTCATAATTCATATTGCATAAGACTGTGATTTCATTGATGACCTACTGATGAAAACTGCAGAAACAGAAACATTTTTGGATGTTCTTGCTGAGGGTTGCATTTGAGGCCAGAAAAGCCCACGCACTGTCAATGGCTCGGGTTTGTTTGAACTTGCATCTTCAGTATCCTCAGGTTGGTATCTGGGATGAAAGTACAGACAGAAGCAAACTTGTTGCAAAAGAGTAGTCTTCACCACAACAAGCAGCTTGGACCTTTATGGATTTCTATTATGTATACAGTTTCAAGTCATTTTGATACTGCAGTAATTAAGTTTACCATACCTTAGTTTGAGGATACATATTGCCACAAGGGTGTAAGCAAAGAGTGTCCCAATTGACATCATATCAACCAATGCTTTCAGGTCAAACAACAAAGCCATGATCGCTGCAAAAGACAATGGCAGAGTGCTTTGTAATAATGCTCACTAGAAGTAAAGAAGGAAAAAGGCATTACCAGCAACGATCCCTGACGCCAGTGTTGCTATGACAGGACTTTGTCTGTCACTCATTTTACTGAGTGGCCTAAAAAGAAGTCCATCTCTGGCCATTGCAAAAAGCACTCGGGGCATGGGAAACATGGATCCTAATAGGCTGTTAGAAACAGAGAAGTACATTTTCTTTATTTAAATATTATCTAGTTTAATGGGTGTGTACCTTGTTGAGAGAGCACACAGGGATCCCACAGCCACTGCATATTTTGCAGGGCCCAGCCAATGTATGTGAAAGCTACAGGCAAAGGACTGTGGACACTGAGTAAAAAGTATGGCATCATGAGAGTGAGGGCAGCAGAAACGCCAAAGTATGCCAAAAAACAGATGATGAGAGAAGACACAATGCCTAACGGGATGGACTTCTGGGGGTTTTGCACCTCTTCCCCTGAAGTAAAAAAAAAAAAAAAAATTTACATCCTACAATTTCGAGAGTATTGACACATGTATATGGTGGTAATTTACCTGTAGTTGCTATACAGTCAAATCCAACAAATGCATAGAAACAGGTGGCTGCCCCTGCTAATGTTCCTCCAAATTCAAATGGAAAAAAGCCCCCAGTGCCATAGTTCGTGGTAACATTCAAAGAAACATTTTTCCTGAAAGAGAAAATGTTCTTGTTTTTACTCAAGCAAAAACCAACATGTTAATCAATATTAAACTTTGTATTTGAGCAGTACCTGTATCCATTTAAATCATCTTCCCCAATGTACCAGTTGTTAATATCTCCTTTTATAAATCCAGCAAGGATAACAAATAGCAATACAAGAACATTCACAGCTGTAAAAATCTTATTCACAATGGCCGACTCTTTGACACCAAATGCAAGGATCCCTAGGCAGAAAACATGGTATTTGAATAATACAATATACTGCAATTTTCTTCTTATATTGGAATGAAAATAGTTTTGTACATGTTTAATAATAAAAAGCAGACATTTTTGAAATAGCAAATAAAGTCCTTTCCATTCCCAGCAGGCTTGTGTATATTGAGAAATGTGTTATTATAGTTAGGAATGAGTTTGAACCACGACTAACAATTTACACTTTTTTGACAGCTTATGTCAAATGTCAAAGACTGAATGTTACCTGCTAGAAGCATGATGAGTGCTGCAGCAAAGAAGTCTGGGTACGGGGCTAGTCCCGGTAGGTTCATCGCAGCATGATTTCCAAGAGTATTGGCAATAACCTTTCCAATAAGGTCATCAAAGGTCCCACTCCACGCTCTGGCAACACTGGATGTCCCTAAATGCAACACAAACCAATATAATTGAACTAATCCAATGTAAACACTCACTACAGATATTGTTGTAGTGTTTTACCAATGACATATGACAAGAGTAGGTTCCAGCCCGTTATGAAGGCCCATATCTCCCCCACAGTCACATAGCTGTACAGATAAGCAGAGCCAGTCTTGGGAACTCGGGCTCCAAATTCAGCATAGCATAACCCGGCAAATACGGATGCTATGGCTGCAATGAGGAAGGAGATGATGATGCTAGGACCAGCCACAGTACGGGCCACTTCTCCGGACAGAACATACACCCCGGCTCCCAAAGTGCTCCCCACGCCAAGAGCAACCAGGTCGAGAGTGGTCAAACAGCGCTTAAAATCGGACACCTCTCCTTCGGGCTCCAGAGGCTTCCTACGGGTCAGGCTTTGGAGGAACGACCAGACTTTTGAGACAGACATCCTGAACAAAAGACAAATGTTTAAAAGTGAATCGTAGTATGTTTCAGATCTCTCAAAGGCTTTCAAAGTTCCAATCAACATCACAGTCAATGCCAAACAACAATATTTCTGCACATAGTAATAGCTTAGTTTTCCTTTCGTTAATTTAACTGTGAACATATCAAAATGAAAATATGCTTTGTATAGCCATACCTGAAAAGCAAAAAGCCAGTGTGTTACAGTAAAAGACAAAAAGATGAAATGTCTGGAATTTGCTTTATACTTCAATACAACATATCACGTTCTTTTTTTCATAAAGTATCAAAAAAGAACACACTTCAGGGATAGTGTGAATCATAATAATCTTTTGAATGATTATGATGAAAAAGAATTATAGTTCATCAATTTATCTCAATTTAGTTCAGACAAACTGATGAACTAAAATTCGTCTGTCACGGTCAAATGCGAATGCCGCACAATTTCAGACAAAGTCCGGCATATTTGGTTGAATACATCACTACTAACATAGACATAAAAGTCTATAAAAATGTATTTGGGAAGCAGATATCCTTACCTTTTGAATGTAGCGATGTGTTTTCATAAGCCTAGGTCCGCGCTCGTGCAGTATGGACGCGTCTATTCACCGTGAAGTCAATGCAGCCCAACATTTTTTACACATTATGTTACATTTTGGAGGTATGTGCTAGTTTTGGAAAAAAAAGTCAAGGTTTTGAAGGATTTGAGGCACGAGGTGTTTTGGACATATTGAACAAGGACACAGTTAGTTAAGTGGTTTCTTTATCATGGAAGGATGTGATAAAGAAAGAGAATCGATCATTTACAAGCAATCGACATTTTTAACATGACTTGATTTCTTTCCCATGGTATTAAGCAATAGGTTGGCTTTTGAAATAATTGGGACACCATACTTCGAATGGAATACTTTGGCTTCTTTTCAAACTGATCTGATGAAAATTTGGCATAACACTCAGTACAACGTTGATCTCCACCAGAGTCTAACACATTCGGGACATTTGTTAACCAGTACCCCGCCTTCACATGTGGCCCAAACCTTACATACCACAGTTTTGTATTTGAGACAGTGCTGTCGTTGGGGCCTACATAAGTAAACATGTTGTAAACTGGAAGTGTCCTGTCCGGTCTCTTCTGCTCAGTAACCAAACAGACAGGGGTTCATCAGAGCAGAAGACACATGTTTGAGGAACATACTGTAATGGCACGATCCAACCCTTCCTGGAGTTTGTGGCAACATCAGCTTCACTAAAATAGTATCAATTAATAAAATTCCTCACCATATTAAATAAAATTGCACAAATGAGTCCCTAAAATGTACACAGATCTCTGGTCGTTGTGACCTTACCTTTTACAATAAAGACCCAGCTTCATTAGCAAAAGGAAATAGCCCACCCCTTTTTACAGTTAATAATTGATCCACAAGTACAGATTTAGGTGCCCACACCATTGTCCAGCGCATTTAGCGTTCTGGAGGTTTTGGGAAAAGATCTAAAACTTCACACTTGGATTTGACTCACTTTACAGGAATGTAAGTTTTTTGTTTTTTATATTCTTTCATCATCTATTATTTGATCTTCCTTTCTCAAGAATGGAGACAAAAAAGTTTACAACTTATTGAAGAAATTTTAGACTCAATTTAGGCTAATTTATGTCACTTAATTTATGTTTAATGTATTTCTTTTGTACATTTGTAGAGATTTTCTTTAGGTCAGTAAGAATAGATGAGATGTAACAATAACCGACTACTTTCAAAATTCAACCTAATCAATACAATACCACACAAAATAGTTGAACACGATAAGGTGTACTATAGTATAATCATGAATCATTTCAAGCCAATTATTTAAATGTGTAGATTGGCATTATATATATATATATATAGCCCCATGTTTTCACTGCAGGCAGCATTAGTGTTGTCCAAATTCAGTGCACGGCTGCAGTGGTGTTCACCATGGCGACGAAGTTCACTGGCCACAGCGTGGGACCAAGCCAAGCCAGGAAGAGGCTCAACAGACTGTGACTTCACTTTCCTGCATCTATTTTAGTTCACAGCGCTGCAAAATATACCTGATATTTTAGAAACGCAACAGAAATGTCAGGTTTAATTGAGGGACACAATTAAAACCAATCAAACGGATGTGTGACTATTCATTTGATTCTATTCCTAGGGTTAAAGGTATCAAAGATTCTTAACACAATCAGCTCAGGACGCAGGAGGGCAGTTAATGGCGGAGCGACATTTTGAGAGAACCACCATCATTATACTGAGTTGTGAAGAAAAAGCACAATGATGAGACTGGTTCTGTACTGTCTGACACTGCTAAGCTCCAGTTGTGTCATTTCAACATATGGGCCCTATCAAAGAGCTCAGATGTCCGGGGACATTCTCCTTGGAGGACTATTTCCTATTCACTTTGGAGTCACATCCAAAGGCCAAGACCTGGCAGCTCGGCCCCAGTCTACGGAATGTGTCAGGTAATTAGCAATGTCTTCATACAGCATTAGATCTTGATATGGGTAATTTTAAAATTGTTTGTCTCCTTAGGTTTAACTTCCGAGGTTTCCGCTGGCTGCAGGCCATGATCTTTGCCATTGAGGAGATTAACAACAGCAGCAGCCTGCTGCCCAACATCACACTCGGATACAGAATCTTTGATACATGTAACACTGTGTCAAAAGCTTTGGAAGCCACTTTGAGCTTTGTAGCACAGAACAAAATCGACTCCCTAAATTTGGATGAATTTTGTAACTGCACGGACCACATACCATCAACTATTGCTGTTGTGGGAGCAGCCGGATCAGCTGTCTCCACTGCAGTTGCCAACCTTCTGGGTCTGTTTTACATCCCTCAGGTGAGACACTGTTAACAAGTAACAATGAATGATATTTATCCATCACTATCTAATACTGTAGTGTCAGACTCTGCATAAAACTCAGTAAAGTTATACGTAGGCTCGTAATATTCCACCTAATGAAGCTTGACTCATTAACAATTTAACTAAAGGCAAATAGAGAGGCAGCTTAAAGCACATTACATCAATGATTTGTCTATGCATTGCAGATCAGCTATGCTTCTTCCAGCCGTTTGCTGAGTAACAAGAACCAGTACAAGTCATTCATGCGGACCATTCCCACAGACGAATACCAGGCCACAGCTATGGCAGACTTCATCGAGTACTTTGAGTGGAACTGGGTCATCGCTGTGGCCTCAGATGATGACTACGGGCGCCCCGGCATTGAGAAGTTTGAGAATGAGATGGAGGAGCGAGACATCTGCATTCACCTGAATGAACTCATCTCTCAGTATTGTGAGGAGCACGAGATCAGGGCTCTCGCAGACAGGATAGAGAATTCCACGGCAAAAGTGATTGTTGTGTTTGCCAGTGGGCCAGACATTGAGCCTTTAATCAAAGAAATGGTGAGAAGGAACATCACAGACAGGACCTGGTTGGCCAGTGAGGCATGGGCAAGTTCCTCTCTCATTGCTAAACAGGAGTATATAGACGTTGTTGCAGGAACTATTGGATTTGTCCTGAAAGCAGGGACCATACCTGGGTTCAAAGAATTTTTACAACAAGTGCAACCAAAGCGGGACAGCCACAATGAGTTTGTGAGGGAGTTCTGGGAGGAGACATTTAACTGCTATCTAAAGAATAGTCCCAGACTGCAGGAGAGTGAGAACGACACCAGCTTTAGGCCTCAGTGCACTGGAGAGGAGGACATCACAAGCGTGGAGACGCCATACCTGGACTTCACTCACCTCCGCATCTCTTACAATGCGTATGTGGCAGTCTACTCAATAGCACAGGCCCTGCAGGACATCCTTACCTGTATACCTGGACATGGACTTTTTGCAAACAATTCATGTGCAGATATTAAAAACATGGAGGCATGGCAGGTGGGTATTCCAGTATTTTCAAACATTTGATTAAAAATTATCTAAAAAATGTGGTTCCTATTGCCGCAGGTGCTCAAGCAACTGAGACATTTGAACTACACCAACACACTGGGGGACAAGGTTCACTTTGATGAAAATGCAGACTTGGCTGCAAACTACACAATTATAAACTGGCACCGATCCACTGAAGATAATTCAGTCCTGTTTAAGGAAATTGGCTATTATAATGTGCACGCCAAGAAAGGAGCCAAACTGTTCATCAACAAGGAAAAGATCTTGTGGAACGGACACAGCTCGGAGGTAAAATCACAAACAATTCAGTTGTGGGTAATTAATACAATACGGTTATACTTTTTTGTGTGGCACAGGTGCCGTTCTCTAACTGCAGTGAGGACTGTGAACCTGGTACCAGGAAGGGAATCATTGAGAGCATGCCAACGTGCTGTTTTGAATGCACTGAATGTTCTGATGGAGAGTACAGTAATCACAGAGGTGGATAATCATTCCATTTGAACAAGGTTTCACTTTATACATGTTTATGTTGCACGTTTAAAGATACATTGTTTTTTTTGTTTTTTTACAGATGCCAGTGTTTGCACCAAGTGTCCCAATAATTCCTGGTCCACCGGTAACCACACATTCTGCTTCTTGAAGGAAATTGAGTTTTTATCCTGGACAGAGCCGTTTGGGATAGCCTTGACTATATGTTCAGTTTTAGGTGTCATCTTGACAACCTTTGTCCTTGCAGTGTTTGTCAAATACAGAAACACTCCAATTGTGAAGGCTACAAACAGAGAGCTGTCCTATGTGCTTTTGTTTTCTCTCATCTGCTGCTTCTCTAGCAGCCTCATCTTCATTGGGGAGCCTCAGGACTGGACCTGCCGTTTACGCCAGCCTGCCTTTGGCATCAGCTTTGTTCTTTGTATCTCCTGTATTCTGGTCAAAACCAACAGAGTGCTCCTGGTGTTTGAGGCTAAGATCCCCACAAGTCTCCATCGAAACTGGTGGGGCCTGAACCTACAGTTTCTCTTGGTTTTTGTCTTCACCTTTGTTCAAGTGATGATCTGTGTGGTCTGGCTGTACAATGCACCACCTTCCAGCTACAGAAACTATGACATCGATGAGATTATTTTCATCACTTGTAATGAAGGCTCCATGATGGCTCTGGGCTTTCTTATTGGTTATACCTGTTTCTTGGCTGCCATTTGTTTCTTCTTTGCCTTCAAATCACGCAAACTTCCTGAAAACTTCACAGAAGCCAAGTATATCACCTTCAGCATGCTGATCTTCTTCATAGTGTGGATCTCCTTTATTCCAGCCTACTTCAGTACCTACGGCAAGTTTGTGTCAGCTGTGGAGGTCATTGCTATTCTGGCATCCAGCTTCGGGTTGCTGGCCTGCATTTTCTTTACCAAAGTCTACATCATTCTTTTCAAGCCCTCAAGAAATACCATAGAGCAAGTCCGGTGTCGGACTGCAGCCCACGCATTCAAAGAGGCTGCCAAAGCTACACTAAAACATGGAGCTGTTTCTAGAAAAAGGTCCAACAGCATCGCAGGGTCGTCTGCCTCCTCTCCCTCCTCCTCCATCAGCCTGAAGACCAACGGGCACGACAGTGAACCCAGCTCCAGACCCAGGGTGAGTCTGGCTAGCGGGACGGTCACACTGTCTCTGAGCTTTGAGGAGTCACGCAGGAGCTCTATTATGTAAACAGGCCACACATTTCTCTCTGATTTTTCTTTTACATTTTGTGACAAGCAATGTAAATACAAACAACAGTTTCTCCATTTCTGTAAGCAAAACATCTTTGTAAGATAAACATATGTCATGATGTGGTCCGAATTTTAAAAAAAATGTTTTAATGTTTTTCTTGCTGTATATAAGTAAATGTCAAGCAACATAAACATGTTTTTGTGGCTATTTATCAATAACTTACTGTATATAACAAATCAGCGTGACTGACAGTCACTTACAAATGTTGAAAACAAACCTGAGGATTTATCTGCCATTTTAAAAACAAATAGCAATGCTAACGGATGAAAGTCAAACGATCGGTTTCTTGCTCATGTCATTGCAGATAAAAACAAGGCCCTGATATGTGTCAGCTGCATGTGAAGTCTTCAGAGAACACTACCTATCACAGGTTTCTGACAACTGCAAACACTGTGGGCCGGTCTCACATGTGAACTCCAGCTCTTCACTAAGCATATATACGACAAGCCCTTGACAAACACCACTGTATTGGTGAATAAGCAGCTTTTCCAATACACTAACTGAGAAGTTAGTGTAGTAGTCTGTACTGACAATGTGCTGCCACCTTATGCTTTTAAGCAGCCTATAAAGTATCTTCACAGTACGCTGAAATAATGATGAAAGGTCTCTAAATAATATACACAAGTCAAGACGCAAAGCCACAGGGGAAAAGTAAAATTGATAATGAAATCCCCTTTTAACGGAAGTCATAATTATTTCAGGAAATTCTGTGACAAGAAACTATATTAAGAATTTACTGATTATGTACATTTATTTATTTACATTTTATTTTACATACATTGTAATTTGTTTTAAATAAAATCATAAATCATGTAAAAAGTAGTACTAAAAGTGTATTAAGAGACATGATCAATTTCAATCAGTTACGTTTTGTTTTTTTACCCTTCCATACAGCACAACCATTAATTATTAAAGCGTTTAAATGATTAAGCCCTGATGGCGATTAATCATAAACTTCCTGAACTTCATAAGGTACATGAATTGTGAAACATCCCCCTCTTTCCACTGCTGATTTCTAAAAAGAGAGGCCGCAGGGCATTGCAGGTAATAATGTCTATGGTTGAGTGTAGTAAACATAGTAAAATTTACTATGTTTACTACATGTTTACTACGTCCCGGTGTAAAGATTTTAACTACCCCCATTCACCTTACCCCCCGGTACTTTAAAATTGATTTCAGATTACCGGGGTAACCTGAAACTGATTTTAAGGTGAGTCCCCCCCCCCCCTGATTCAGATACCCCCCGCCAATTACAATATGTATTGTTTGGCACGGCCGCGTTAAATAGAAATGCCCGGATGTAAGGTTAGGGCTAAGGTAGGGTTAGCTTGTAAACCCACTAGGGTAATGTAAGAAAGCAGTGAGAGGGGGTATCTGAAAACAGAGGGGGTATCTGAAATCGCGTTCATCCTACCCCCGGGGTAACTTGAAATCGATTTCAAATTACCGGGGGGTAGCCTGAGGGGCTAATTTAAAATCTTTACACCGGTGAACTGAGCTGGATCATGTCCTGCTGTGGTCTGAGAAACAGCTGGATAATGTCAGCGTACACTGGGCCAGCATGAGACCAAAACACACCGAACTGTGCCTCTCAAGTTATATGGACCTCAGCCAAATCGACGACAGAGTGTTTTTCTTGAGCATTCGGCTAAACTTGTGGTTGCAGTAACATTACAGTATTAGATTGACAAAACAATGACTACAAATAATGATTAAAAAGCAAATTATCAGGTAGATAGATTGAGATATTGATAGATACATTCTATCAGTGCTACAGAAAAAAATGCAAAGAAAGGCACTTTTATTCTGAAAGTCTCGGAGCGGAAGTGCGCCTCTGATGTTGACACCGTGGGCTGAGCCTGAGCAGACAGTACCTTTTAAAGATAAGATTATCACCTCTGTTTGCGGAGTAGCGGAAAAGACGAGTCTGCCTGGCATTGAATAACAGGTGAAGTGTGTGAGCAGCAGCGACTTATTTTCCACAGATAGTTCTGAACCTAAATGCCACTTTGCTGGAAGGTGCATCCGTAGTGGTTTGGTAGCTTTTATGCTAACACCTGGCAGAGGAGAAAACAGCAGTATTTTAAGATCCCTGCGACGAGCAATTCTTAACAATTGAGCAGCCGACAGTGAAACTCACGGTAGTATGTTCCATATGTTTACAACTTTTTCATGCGTCTTTGTAGGCATTAAAGCCCACAAATTACGATGTGACCATGTTGAAGTGGCATGCCATAACTCTGAGCTGATAGTCTAACTATGTGGTCTGTTATTTCCATTTGATGGCTATCGTGTCTAAATCAGTAAATATTTATATTTGAATCTATAATGTAGGCCAAGTTATTTTGTTATTAGCTATAATCAACAATTCTTTATCTGTTTGTGCTATGATCCTGTTTATAAACTCTTATCTATAAACACTTCTTGCTGCTGAAGTTATTAAGAGCTGTTTCCATTGTCCCATTTTAAGACGTGAGGCTTTGTAATGTGAGACATGTGGGGCGTAGCATTGCCACGATTTCTTCTTCAATTTTGTGTGTGTAACCCAATGAAAGGAAAGCGGAGACTGAGGCTAAGCGATTTTGAATTGTATCTCCTGTTGTTTAGATAACATCTGATTTCACTGGAGGCCATTGTCTGTCTAGTATTGAATGGACTATGGTCTATTGTTGGGGAATTGTGCTGTTATGTTGACACTTATTACTGGTAATAACTTTGTCTTTTCAAACACTTTTTTTACAGACTCCTGGAAGTTCTGGATTTGGAGTGTCCATGATGATGATCTTAGAGTTTTTTTTTATCCTCTGGTGAAAAATATGCATTATTTTTACTGGATAACTCCTTCGATAAGACTACTGGATAGAGTTGATGACATGTCTCATGCTGAAGACATTTCATGAACAGTTTCCTTCTCACCAGTATCCCTCAGCTATGGCTCCTTGCCCATCTATCTGTAAGATTTTGCGCCGCAGCAAATTTTTTCTGCTGATATTTCTCTCTTTATCAGTGCTGGCATGGATAGCGACCTTTTCAGGCGACACCTTTAAAAGTGTACAGTTGTCCTCTGTCACGCCACAGACTATTGTAAAAGGAGACTCTCTGAGGGAGAAACTAGCTGCAGCTACAACTACAGCTAAAGATGTGCCAACAGTCCTTTCACGGCCCAACTGCCCAAAGGAGTCACCCCTGCTGAGTAAGTTCAACTACAGTCTCTCACTACTCCACTTCATACATATTTCTGCAGGGAAGGCAGTAAAGAAGTAGTGCCTGTCAAAAAAATAAATAAATAAATGCATGTGAATTTGTCAACATCTTGTGGTGAATTTGCAGATCGTTTCTAGGTGCTTAAAGTCTGGACCACTGCCACACTGCATTCAGGAGTTTTACACATTATTGAAATTAAAATATACCTTAGCGGAAGCAGTCTTTTCCAAAAGCACGAAGGTTACTGACTAGCGGAAGACGCACTTATGTAACACATAGCCATGAGGTGCCCACCTGGTAGTGATTTAGTTGTCTGGTCTGCTAATGTTGTGAACTCAATGAACTGAACACAGAATCTTTTCAATGTTGGAGATGGATAAAAAATATTGCTGTGACCAAAACGTTGCAGCAATAAAAGTTAAAAAATAAATAAAAAAGAGGGAGAGAGTGTGCAGGAGCTTTTTTTCAAGTTTATAAAATATTGTCCAAATCCAAATAGATCTAAAACAAATAAGCAAATCTCAAACAAAATATCGTGAGCCACAGTGTCAAATGCTTTGTATTATATATATATATATATATATATATATATATTATAAATAAATAAAAGAGAATTTAGCTGTTGTCTGTAATTAACTCATTATAATCAATTAAATCTAAATGTATGTAGTAGTAGTTGGTAGTCATCGTGTAAAGACACTGATTGGATTTCATTCCTTCCTTTGCATGCCTTATTTGTTCGAAAGATGAGAAATCACATGGCACCGGGAGTGTGTGTCTGTTTCAAATCTGTATTAATGTATAATTTACAGAGGAGCGGTGAAGCTGACTTTTGAGTCTTCTCTGATGCTAAAGGATGTGGAAAGTGAGAATAAGGCAGTGACGGAGGGCGAGTATGAGCCCAAAGAGTGTAACTCGAGGCAGAGCGTGGCCATCCTCATCCCTCACAGGCATCGAGAGAAGCACCTGCTCTACCTGCTGAACCACCTCCACCCCTTCCTGCAGCGGCAACAGCTTCATTACGCCATCTATGTGATTCAGCAGGTACGTTTACGACTCGGTTTGTTCCAGTACCCTTTTTTCCCCCCAATCTGAAATGATACTGATACTTTGGCTCTGTGATGCTGCCAATACTGCGTACCAGCCCAGTGCGCGATGTGAATCTACAGCAATGAGGCCAGTAAAAAGACGCTAAACTCAAGACCACATGGCTCATTATGTATAATAATAATAATAATAATAATAATAATAAATAATAAATGCTGCATCGTTTTTTTTATATAGCGCTTTTCTGGACACTCAAAGGCGCTTTACATTGCATTATTCATTCACTCCATACTCAGTGGTTGTAAACTACTATTGTAGCCACAGCTGCCCCGGGGTAGACTGGCGGAAGCGAGGCAACGAGTCTGCACCATCGGCCCTCTGACCACCGCCAACCACTCATTTATTACATTCTCTAGGCTTTCTGGTGTTACCAAACGGTCTCCCATCTAAGTACCGACCAGGCCTTCCTGCTTAGCTTCCAAGTCTGACCGGATTGGGCATAGCAAAGGCGGTATGACCACAACCGCCTTTGTAAATAAAGTTGTAAGTCACAACTCATCTTGATTCTGCCATTTCTGCTACTAATCCACTCTAAAGACTAAATGAAGGCATCAAAGCAGTAACATAAATGCTTTCTTTGGGAGAGTTTATAGATCCTGCAGAGCCTTAAAGGAACAGGCCACCGATTTTCCATACTAAGATATGTTCTTACCTGATCTTAGACGAGTTGATGCGTAACTGTCTGGTCTTTGTGCGTGCCCGTGGAAGAGCGTTGACGCTTTTAACTTCACCCCGTTTGGAGCTATAGGAATATGCTGGAGAGGCCAAATGCTAACAACATCTTTGGTCGTTTTGCGTGACTGAGTGCACGCACAAAGACGGGTACATATCAACTCGTCTAAGCTCAGGTAAGAACACATCTCAGTATGTAAAAACGGTGGCCTGTTCCTTTAAGTTGCTAGCTGCAGCATGCAGACACTAAACAGCAGTGAGTCCCATTTGTGGGAGAATACAGCATGGTATTGCACCGGTGAAATGTTTAGGTAGATACTCACTAATATTAATACTTGGAAAATCTGTGGTTATCGGGTATAGAATCCAATACCAGTAACCGTATCATGACACCGTATCATGACAACGCTATTTTTACTTTAGTATCTTTCATCAAAGGGTCAAGTGGCTAAGGTTCATAAAACACCAAGCCCATTTCCATACAGCTACAACAGCCCTGTGACCATCCTATCAGCCCTTTTTAAAGCCTTGAACTGTTCAGTCCACAAGACTACGGTCATTATTGTACTGTATTTTTTTTTCCCTCAGGCTGGAGATGCAACCTTTAACCGAGCTAAGTTGTTAAATGTTGGATATTTGGAGGCTTTAAAGGACCACAACTGGGAGTGCTTCATTTTCCATGATGTGGACCTGGTCCCAGAAAATGATCATAATTTATATGTGTGTGACAAGCAGCCTAAGCACTTGGTGGTGGGGCGTAATGCAACAGGATACAAGTAAGCCATGCACACCTTGAACATACAGTGCATGCACAGTCCACCATTCTGTTTCAATCTTATTCTGAATCTTATTCTTATTTTTTTTTCTTCCAGGTTGCGTTATAAAGGGTATTTTGGAGGCGTCACAGCTCTGACTAAAGACCAGTTTCTTCAAGTGAATGGGTTTTCCAACATTTACTGGGGCTGGGGTGGAGAGGATGATGATCTTCGGATTAGGTGAGACAATTACTTGCTGTAATTCAACAATAATGTTGTTTACATTAAAAAGACACTCTAATGTCACTTTATTGCATATTTAGGGTCGAGCTGCAGCAAATGAAAATTTTGAGGCCTCCTGCTGATGTGGCTCGCTACACTATGGTTTTTCACAAGAGAGACAGTGGCAATGAAATAAACAAAGACAGGTGTGTCACACTAAGGACTATTCCATAATCTGCTTTTGATTAATTCTATGTAACCGTGTGTCTTTATGTATTTAAGGATGAGGTTGTTGAGTCGAACGCCGCGAGTGTGGAAAAAGACGGCCTGAACAGCTGCTCCTACAAGACGCTGTCTGTTGAGAGGATGCCTCTTTATGTCAATGTAACTGTAGATATAGGGATGCCCAGCTGACATTTAAGCACTTTTTTATTACAGCTGTGGCCAAAGATATTTTCCTCTGTTTAAATCAGTGTGTTAGGATGTACTAGGATGGTACATTCTGTACATACACAAATTGTTTATTTTAAAGATTAAATGTAGAGGACAGCTGAACAATTTAATGCTAAATTTTGTACCTCGTGCCTTTTTTATCACTACAAATCTGTCTGCATTTCATAGCACCAAGGCAGATTAAAAACTGACCAAATTTCAGACAAACAACATTTCATTAAATGCAGTCAATCTTGGTTTAACCACCTGCCTTATTGCCACTACCATGTAAAATATATAATTGTTTAATTTTTCATCTTTGTGAGTTTATCTGTGAGGTATTTCCTTTTCTTTTTACACTAAATGAGATTTTTGCTACAAATTTTCTTTTGTAACTGTCCTGTGCATTTTAGCGCTTGTCACTTTTTAGTTTCATCTGTTACATATCTCACTGTGTGAAGACGCACATTGTGTCGTCTGTCCTTAAGAGGGGCTTGTTGAGCCAATGCTTGAGAAAAAATGAAAATGTAACGTAACTTTATGCACTCCGTATCATTTCATATGTTTTGAAGGCCTTACATTTTTGTTGGTGGTGGAAATGCTTTGTTTAATTTTACAAATGACAAGATGATCTAGGACCATGTGCTACTTTTACACAAAAGTATGTGTAGAATCTGCCTAATTATTGCTATGATCATTGCATGCTGCTTAGAAAATGTTTCTAATGATAAATAATATAATGATAAACAATCTTTTTACTTATATTGTAGCTTAATCACAATTGTCTTATTTTAATTTAAATATTTTGTTCTAAAGATCAAAAATATCCCATGTACAAAAACTTGAATCTACAACACTGTAAACACTGACTGTAAAACTCGTAATACTTTTCTGTTTACCTATGACTGATTTTTTTTTTTTAATTAACAATAATTCTTGTTAAAGCCTTTATTGGAGAAAGTGTCCAAATATGTTCTGTGCCATTGCTTTTATTTGACTTTCAGTTACAAATTCATGAATGTGATTTAAAATAATGTCATGTAGTAGCTTTGAGTGAATGGGTGTTTTTTTTCTTTCTAATGTTCGGGTGATGGGTATTTCTATTTATTTAATTTGTTGGTATTTTGGGGAAAAAAGACTGATCAAAGGGAATTGTAAAAATGCATTTCACTAACAGGAATTCTTCTCACAAAATGTGACAAATAAATGGTATTTTCCTATGATCCCTGCTGTAATCCAATTTTATGTGTTAGCATCCAAACTGCCTTCAGTGAGTGAAGGGCACTAACCTATATGTCCTTTATTCATCTGAATTGTTTTGCATGAACTTAGTTTACACATCCACAGGCAACAATAACTTGACTTCACTTGAAATTAACCTGACCAGCCAAAAGTGCTGCAAGCTACTTATTTGTTTATAAAGAAATGATTCATCAATATTGTAAAACTGTAATGAAAATATGTCTGTACTGCAGTGACAACACAAGACCAGTAAGGGGAGCTAATGAGTAATTTAGTTCAAGGGAGAAATTTCAATTTGAGATGCATTTCTATGTGTCACACAGCCAGCCACATTGTATTAACACTTAAGGCATGTTCTTAGGATTATTATTTTTCGTTTTTCTGTAATTTTTAGCTTCACTTCCATAATTCTTCCAACATAACTCGTAAGACATGCAGCACATGGCAGTATGGCAGCCCAAAAAGGCCCTTATTATCCGGATACAGTGAGTCTTGTTCAGAGCTCTGGCATTTCTTAAACCAGTGCAGAGTGAGAGCAGGGAGTCTAGTGTTTGTATGGACAGAATGATGTCACCTCCTCTTCCTATGGAGCAGAATACAATCCTTTGTCCATCGAGGCCCGGTCATAGTGTTCACTTGTGACATTCACAAAACACTCGCAATCGCAGCACTCAAATATCTACAAATCTGCAAAAAAACAGAACAGCCTCTACTGCCACAATCTCACCCCTGATAAATTCCAGTAGATATAGTTGGTCATGGAGCAAAACTGGAAGGTCGTAATTGAACATTAAGCACACTATAAGCACCTATTTCATATTGTTAATGGGTTAAAACCAAAACAGTGTTTGTTTGTTTTTAATCAAGATTACTAATGAGAATTTCCAAGGAGCTCAAATTTGTATTTAATAACACCAAATGACTTCAAAATCTGAAAAAAAAAAAAAAAAGTAAGTTGTCATAGTTTTGTGAAATTAAAGAATCCATGACTGACCCAAACTAGAATGAAAAAATATAGGAATGAACAAAAGTGTTTCTGTGAGTCTCAAAACAGATGACTAACCACCACAGACAAAACCTTTTTGTTACTTTTGTATCTGAATCTTAAAAACGGAAGGGACGGAGAGAAAAAAGCCCTAAGTGCTTTCTTACAAACATATTCAGTTGTAAGTAATACAGCTGAGACAACTTTGCTGTAATGAAAATTTCCCTTTTGTGAAATCTCCATCTGTCACAAACAAAATGTGCGTGGCTGATATACAGGATATAATCTCTTGAAGCAGCCTTTGATGATACAGTATATATTTGTCGATTCTTCCATCTTACTCTCTCTATACTTATCCTTGAGTATATACTATTCTATACTTTGGATGAATTGATATAATCATTTCAAGACCCTGTCTTTTTGCTTACTGTAGATAAGTGTTAATAGTAGTGTTTGTGTTTGATATACAGAAAATGATGAGAGCAAACTTTCAATAGCCTTCCAAATAGCTTCAAAGAAAAAGAAAAAACATGACTAATTATTTCAGCCAGTGGTTCCTTTGAGAAAGATCCAGCTCTGCTCTTGCTTGTAAAAAGTCAGTCACACTCCATATACATCTCAAACAAGTAACATCATTCATTACCCTCACTCGCACTCTGCTATAGTCTGGATAATGACGTCATGGCTTCAAAAATGCAGAAATGCATAGCTCTTCCTAACCAGAACCATGTGGCAGGGTCTTCTCGCCCTCTCCCCACTGCACCCCCTCGTTTCCCTCTGTGCCCTTCAGCCCGCTGCTCCAGTCGCCTCCCACTTCCCTCTTCCCCTCAGAACCTCCGTGTGTTTTTGTTTTTCAGCCTGGCGCTCCCAACAGGAAGCCGTACACATAGGGAGCCTTCAGGAAAGGCACCGGAGGATTCTGACTTTCCCGTCAAAGTTTGTGCAGCATGGTGGGTCGTGTTCAAGGGTCAGCTGTTTCAGGACCTGAACCAATCGCTCTAAAAAAAAAAATCATGTTTAAGCCCAGAGAGGAAGCTATAGGGTTGGGAGATATGTACAATGTCCACTTAGTCTACCATAATATTTGATAGAATTAGAAGTTGTGTTCCTACAACTTTGTAGGAATAACTTTTTTGTACACACAATTTCCCAACAACCAAACCAAAAGTTATTTTTTTTTTATGAAGACTTATTCTCATTTGATTATTCTATATACAAGATAACACCCCAAAATTAATGGAATACAACAGGGATCTCACAAGGGCTCAATATGTTTAACTGTTTAAGAATTCCCAAGAGCCAGCCAAATGTTATTATCGAAGAGCGGACACACAAAATGTATAACAATATCCTTAAAGGCACACTGCGCAACATTTTGGACTATACTGTTGCCATCAACACAAAACATGTTCCCAATAAGTAGCTCGACACAGAAAATGCTATTTTTGCAGTGGGTAATCAAAAAATTGATTTGGATGAGAACTTAACCTGTTTAAATCTATAATTCTGCTGCCTTCAGTCAACATCTCCATGGAGACGAGCTGAAGACCTACCCACTCCCGGTAAAGTTACAGTCATGTCTTAGGAGAGGTGAGCTGCTCACAGCAAACACACATGTTTGTACATTTATAGGCATTTTTCAATGATGAAAATATCTGTTTAAAATAAATGCTTGTATTTCAATTGTATTTATTGGGTCAAATTTTCCTCAGTGTGGCTTTAACTTTCTGATCATTATCTGGAGACAGAAACATAAAATATCTTTTTTTGTGGCAAGTACATCAAAGCTTTGTGTCATTAGTAGCCCATAACTCATGTGTTGATGATTCTTTAAAGCCACACTGCGCAACATTCCAGATTATACAGTGCCTCTCGAAAGTACTAATACACCTTGAACTTTTGCACATTTTGTCATGTTTACAACCATAAACATAAAGATTGTATTTTGAATTTTTTACTGAACGTTCACACACAAGTAACAGACAACTGTGAAGTGAAAGCAAAATGATACATGATTCTGTTATTTAAAAAAAAAATAGAAAACCGAAAAGTCGGGCGTGCACAAGTATTCATACAGCATGATTAATACTTTGTGGAACCCCCTTTTGCTGCAATAACAGCAGCAAGTCTTTTGGGGTATGACTCTACAAGATGTTCACATCTAGAGACTGACATTTTAGCCCATTCCTCTCAAGCTCTGTCAATTAGAAGGAGAGCATTTCTGAACAGCAGTTTTCAGGTCTTTCCACAGATTTTCAATAGGATTTAGGTCAGGACTTTGACTGGGCCATTCTAACACATTAATATATTTGTTTTTAAACCATTCCATTCTAGATTTAGCTTTGTGTTTAGGGTCATTGTCCTGCTGGAAGGTGAATCTCCGCCCCAGCCTCAATTCTCTTGCTGACTCCAGCAGGTTTTCCTCCAAAATGTCTCTGTATTTGGCTCCATCCATCTTCCCAACTATTCTTACAATCTTCCCAGTCCCGCTGAGGAAAGCAGCCCCATAGCATGATGCTCCCCCCACCATATTTGACACTGGGATGGTGCACTCAGCACGATGAGCAGTGTTAGTTTGCTCCAACATAACGTTTTGCATTTGGGTCAAAAAGTTAATTTTTGCCTCATCTGACAAAAGCACCTTCTTCCACATGGTAGCTGTGTCCTCCATATGACTTCTAGCAAACTTTAAACAGGATTTCTTATGGCCTCGCTTTCAATAATGGCTTTCTTCTTGACTCATTCCATGAAGCCAGATTTGTGTAGAGAACGACTTTATAGTTGTCGCCATGTACAGATTCGCCGCCCAGCTCAGCGGCAGTACGTCGCAGCTCCTCCAGAGTTTATCTTAGGGCACTTGGTTGCAATTGCTGACTACATTGCCGCTCCTTGTTTCGGTCTGTTTAGTTTAGGTCACGGCCGTGTCTGGTAAGTTCGCAGTGGTGGCTATACTCTTTCCAATTTCGCGATGATGGATTGAAGCAGTGCGCGCCATGAGATGTTCAAATCTTGGGAAATTTTTGTATAAGCTTAAGCTGCTTTAAACTTCTCTCCGCACTTTACACCTGACCTTCATGATGTTGTTTTAGTGACCAATGCACTCTGACCAGAGCTCTGGAGGCCGCTCACAGAACAGCTGTAATTATACTGAAGAGTGGATTAACACACAGGTGTCTCTAATTTAATCCTCAGGCAACTTTCTGCAATCGTTTAGTAATGTTATAAAGGCAATTTAATGCTCTCAGAAAAATGCTGTATGAATACTTGTGCACGCCCCACTTTTCAATTTTCATTTTTTGAAAAATAACAGAATCATGTATCATTTTGCTTCACTTCACAGTTGTCTGTTACTTGTGTGTGAACTTTCAGTAAAAAATTCAAAATAAAATCTTGTATGTTTATGGTTGTAAATATGACAAAATGTGCAAAAGTTCAAGGTGTATTAGTACTTTCGAGAGGCACTGTATGTGTATGTTACAAGATTGACTGACACTGACCTAAAACTAAACCAACCAAACCAAAACTAAAACTAAAACAAACATGTCAGCGATAAAGCAGGAACATTTCAACGGGCTGGAAATGTCCCGCTCTCAGGTAACAACACTCATAATGAAATAAATGCTTGGATTTTATTTCATGCATTGGGTGAAATGTTGCAAAGTATGCCGAGTCCACTCATCGATTCAAGTGGACATTTTTAAACGTATGTGCCCGACTAGTGGAGCTCACCGACATTACGAGAATCCTCCAAGAAGAATGTGAAAATGAATCTCAATCATCTTCGATTCATTGGCCTCTTCTATCTACAGGGATTTTGAGATGAGTCTTCATGAAAGTTACAAAGTGTGGCTGTAAGTAAGAATGTTACAAAGAAAGATGTACCCCTTCATCTAACCAGGGCACCAGTTAGTAAGCACTGCCATACAGCACTAATTAAACTATGCAGGCCATAAGAAGCATTATGGGAGCTGCTCCATGGTGTATGTGGTGGCTCTGTGCAGCTGTGAAGGCGCTTGTGTGTCTGTGAGAGAGAGGGGAAAGAGGAGGAGATATAACAGAGCAGGGCGACTGGACTGGGGCTAAAAAAAACAACAGGAAACTCCGAGCAGAGTCTAATGTTGTTTCTGCTCAAGCCTTCGGAGGAACAGCACTGCCACGTCCTACAGCCAAAACTACCATCGCAAAGATCATGATCGCAAACATCTTCAAGTAAAGCTGGGGAGCGTGACGTCACCGCTAAAGTCAAGACAGCGGGCGAATGCAGGCTTTTTGGGAGTCCACTGCTGAGATTTCTGTTCTTCCGACCAATTCAGTTTAACATATGGATCTGTCGCAGTGGAGGGGATCTGCCGGTTTTTGTCACTGGGAGCGTTAAGAGGAGACACATGAGGAATAAAGCTACCAAGCAGAAGTCTAAGAAGAAGGGAACTGACAATGCGTTCGGCTGTGACCTGATCGAGCATCTACAGAGCACAGGACAAGATGGTAAACTATCTGAGAGTTTGAAAATGCAGCTATAAGTCAAGCTTATCAGACCTTTGACTAGCCTAAGTTGATAAAAAGAGCCGTCACATAACTTATTATGGCAGAGGGAAAAGAGAGAATGTTAAGAACAGGCAGAGTTGGTTGGCCCAGTGGAAATGCTTACTGTGGACTCTACAGTGAAGTACATGTGTTTTAGTTTATGCACGCTCATTCATTCCCCTGTGACAGAATTAAAAAGTCCATGTGTCATTGGGTGGGGCTCTCCTCACATTTTGAATCATTTAATTTGACTATTAAGTGTAAGTGACGGACGACAGGGCGGTGCTGCTGACAACATGAGAAAAATGTATGGAAAAGTATCCAAAAAAAAGATGCTTAGTTATTTCAATTTAGACCCTCCTAAGTTTACAAAGGCTGGTACTTTTTAAACATTGACAGCATTTCCTGAAAACGCTAAAATGACAATGTGCAGTGACAGGCTGAATGAATAGGGGTTGAAAATAACCTAAGGAAGAGGCTGTTTGACTGAGTGGACAGGGCTTTGGGTGAGGCGGGGCAAGCGGGACAGGAAGTGAGGGAGGAGGTATCTCATTGTGCTCCAGTGTGCTGGATGTCCAGCAGACATGTTGTCCTCCACCACTGATACTGGTGTGAATTATCTCTAAAGTTTAGACAATGGAGCCTCAGTCTACGTTATCAATGACAAAACTTAGATATTAGGCTCCACTTTGTGCCATTTGAATGACAGATACAGAGGCTGCCGGTGCTGCTTCAGTAAACTAGGCTTTAAATAAGCAGCAATACAGTGACGCAAAAGTAACAATAATAACAATATACTCAAGTACAAAACTCTGAAAAACATGTGAAGATACGTAGATATACTAAATACTTAAACACTTCTATCATTTTAGCTTTGTGGTTAGTTCACCTCTTGTCAGAATACACCAAAACATGTACAATAGACAACACTATAGAATAGATCAAATGGAGAGAAAGATTTCCGAACAGGCACAATGAAGAAGGTTTCCTAATATCTATATCCTACAAAGACAATGCACCATTAATATACAGACTTGCAGATTTGGTTACACTTTAGAATACAGCCCGGTAACTCCTAGGTAGTTACTGTAGTACATCCTGGTACTTACAGAGATAATTACCAAGTACTTACAGTGGTACGTTTAGGTAAGTACCTAGGAGTTACGAGGTCGGCCTATTAGTCGACGTCTCATTATTCTGAAAATCACCCATTGAGTAGGGGTGCCATTAGGGTTAGGGTTATATTTTTGTAATAATGAGACGTCGGACTAATGGTTGTTGGACCAATGGCATGGCACCGGACTTACCAGGCCATACCAAAGCAAGTACCTGGTAATTACCTCTGTAAGTACCAGGGATGTACCATAGTAACTACCTAGGAGTTACTGGGCCGTATTCTAAAGTGTTACCCCAAACACTTCTGACCTCAATTTCTGGACAAATTTGGCCTTAGATTGAACCCAAGTCCCTGACGCTCCAGCACACACAACAATACTAAAACAAGCGGTTCTATTCACTAGTTTATAGCAGTGTCAATAACGCTGGACAAAAGGCAAGTTCTTGTAAAGTCGACTGCGGAGACGTAGCTGCAACCTCTCCATTTACCATCATGAACTCGCAAACAGTTCCTATCTGTCTGGCATTGCTCAGCTTTTACAGTCCCGCAGACTCTCCCTCACTCTAGGCTGAGAGTCCCAACTGCAGGGACAACAAACAGAGGCAGCAGAGTCTGTGGAGCTGCTCACCGAGGTTAGACCACAGGCACGTCGCTAAAACTCTTAATTAAACCTAATTCACGAGAATGTAAATGATGTAGATTCCGGGTGTCTGCTGTTATTATAGATAAATTACATTTAAATTACGCGTGTGAGTAAGTGACTTGCTTATTAAGTTTAGAAAATTATACTTTTTATTGCAGTATATGTATTTACAGTCTTTCGTTTTTGTGAGTTAATTAGTCTCCCAACTTTATGCAGAACTTTAAATTGGGCAGCTATTTTTGCATAATTGTGTGACAAAAAGCCAATAACTCAGTGTCAAGAGTGTATTCTCATTGTAGCTGTCATTTAAGGGACAATATATATTATAGAAGAGAAAGCTGGAAGCGTATACACATTGATTGTTACTGTATTTACTCAAATTTTTTTTAGAGCTGTCCCACATATCTCACCTCTGACACTAAGCTAAACCCTCATGTTGTGAAGAGTAACCTTGGCATCTTCCTTGTCTCCAACAGTACAGAATCCCTATGACACTCCTGGGACAAAACAGAAATACAAATGACTGAATAAATCAATCTAATCAAATAATATATATTTTTTAAAGCAACATAAAGGTTTCAAGATCTCAGTGACGTCATCAAGACGCCTACAGTCTATGTCAGCATTGTTTTCATGGTCACAGTCAGTGATTCACACATACCCTCTGTCTTCCCATATTTAGTAGTACATGATCATCATTTTGGGTACTAGAAAGAGGAAGTTGTGGTCAGACCAGAATCCGTGTGTAAATCACATGCTGAATCCAAACAAACTAAGTCTGATATATCAGGGGGCTGAAGTGTGTGGGCCAGTGGTTAAGATTTCAAAAGCACTTTTCTATTAGAGGAAATGTCGTAAGTAATACCGGCTACAAGAACTGGGTGTGTCAGCCTTCCTCTGAAACAAACAAACCATTTTTAACTTCCTGCCAATGTCCACCTACAATCACAAGCCTTCAGGCAGAACAGCCCCATAGCCATAGAGTACAATTACATGTGAATAGTTTCCTAAGTGTACAATGGAGATTTGGACACTGTCTAAATCAATCACAAACCAAACGCTGCTGTGTTGTTCATGCACAAGTTAAAGGGGGGTATTATGTAAAATCGACTTTTTCAAGCTTTATATCATGTTATTATGTCATTCCCTCATTAAACACATGCCTTGAGTGTTGCCTTGGCTCATTCACATATTTTTGAGTAATCAGTAAAAACTTTTAGGTGTAGCTATGCCTCAGTCCTCCTAGGAACGCCCCCACCTCCTGGAGACGCCTCTGGACCTTTTGTCACCAGCCAAACCACCAACCACTGCTCCTCAGCTCAGCAGAGCCCCCTCCCCGCACAGTGTTGTTGTTTAAATGCCACAGCAGTGTGCTGAAGGGGCCGTGTCGGAAAGCTTCTTAAAGAGACAGAGGCCTATTTCAAGACGTTCAGTACAGCCATTTTGAGAGAGCAATTTTATTCAAGGCAGTTATTTTAATTTACTGCATATACAGACCAACAGAAGGTTACGTCATCATTGTAGTATGCTATAGACTGGTGCTATGTGATTGAAAAAAGCATAATACCCCCTTTAAGTTACAGTATATAATGCAAGTGTATGGATATGCTTCTTGCCTTTAGTTCCTCAGGTCCTGAGAAAGTGTGCAGAGTTCATAGAGAAACATGGCATTGTGGATGGAATCTACAGACTGTCGGGCGTCACTTCTAACATCCAACGTCTCAGGTATGAAAGCCTTAATCTGCAACAACATAACCTCTAAAGCAGGAGTGTCCAAACTTTTAACATAGAGAGCCGCATATTGTTGACGTTATTTAGACTTGGGCACTTAATGCAGCTCTGCCTCACAGGGCAATGTTAGTTTATGATGCTATAATCATATAGAATTATTACATTTGCCATATTTGATAATGTGTGCCAACTCAACAAGAAGCTTGAGGGCCATAAAAAAATTGGCCGCATATGTCCCCCGGGCCACGATTTGGGCACCACTGCTGAAGCAAAAGCACAAGCAGTGCTTTTGTCATGCTGTAATATTTTGTTGCAGATGAAGTAGCGAGCATTACAGATTTTGAAGCTTGAATTCTATTGGCCAGAAAAGTGGACAGACATTTTTTCCATAAGACTTCTATACTGTAGTGTATAGAAGAGAGAAGACAGAAGGGAAGCCGTTGGTACCTCCTACATTTCTACAATTATTCAAGGAATGAACCAAACAACTAGACAGGCATCCTTCCCATGCTAGTGGTTTGTGATGAATGTGTTGTATCTCTTGTCTAGAATCACAATATATCATGTAAGCTCAAAGTGCACTTAACACATTCGACACAATTTTACACAATTTAATTTTAACATAGTTAAAATTAACTAAATCTATCTTTTAGATTTTGCCTAACATTTTACCCAGCTTTCTTTACATTTTTGTGATGTTTATAGTTTCACTTCCTTATTGGACACTGACAGGATGTGACATAGATAGAGGCAAACACTTTCAAACTGTTGCCATCCAACTATGTTATGTCAATGGGAAATGAGTGACTCAAACGTCTATGGAACTTCACCTCTATCTATGTCACTTCCTGTCATTAGTATAAAAATTCAAATAACTTTTTCCCCCCAACATTTCTTCATTAAATTATTGCTTTACTGAAATAAAATGATCATTATTACTATTACTATTAAAACCTGGCATTAAGTAAGTAAGTGGTTTATTTGTCATTGTACAACCGTACAACAAAATTGTGTTCAAGTTAAGTATGAGAGTTGTTAATACATATAGTACACAGTTTAGGAAGCTGTAATGTTTCAGACTGATGTAAGAAATTGCGGTGTCCTTTGTAAATTAGTATTACTACTAACTGCTGGTGAAATGTATAATTGTATATATTGATAAAGTTTACTTTTATTGATTATGCAAAACTGACATTATTAATGTGTGTGTGTCCATGTGCACAGGCAGGAATTCTGCTCCGAGGCGTGCCCTGACCTCACTAAGGAAGTGTACCTCCAGGACATCCACTGTGTGGGCTCTTTATGTAAGCTCTACTTCAGGGAGCTTCCCAATCCTCTTCTCACATATGAGCTGTACACCAAATTTACTGTGAGTAGACCACCACACTGTTTACTGTCTGGCATATTGTGAATTTAATACATCCATATTTGTAGCAAAATGAAAGATAAGTGCGTGCAATGTGTTGGAAAAATATTTCTTCAGTAACACGTTCCAGTCCTCAATACATTTCGACTTGATACAGCTTTAACTGCATTTCATGGCCTACCTGCAGATGTGAATGGGCCTACAGAAGGAGAGCAACAGGAATGCTACACTGTGGAGCTCTCTGTTTACTTACCCGGGTCATTTGCATATCTGGGCATGAACTACTCTGGGCATGAGTAGTTCTCATGCTACTCGTGCTTGCCTCCTGCTTGGGGAACAGTGATGCAGTGTTGTAGAAAAAACTTTTTGCAATGCTAAGGAGCATGCGAACTGAAAAAGAACCTGATAATAACCACTATATCAAACCTTCAAAGGCCAAATATCAAAGTTTCAATACTGTTGGTTCTGCTGTTGTAGTCAATGCAAAATGACTAAATATCTACGGCAGCTCAATATAAGAAGAATTTAGTTTTGGGCTGCATTACAGAAATTATCTCAGACCGCAGTGATTTTGAACGGATATTATTGCATCACCTAATGTGAGAGGTGATTTGGCGATTTATTGGCCCTAATCCTATCACATTTATTTATTGGTTAATTTGGTTGTGACAGTGCATGTTAATGAACATACATGCATGTAAACAAGCCACACCGGATTGCAGCCTTGGGCTAATTTCCACCCGTCGTCCCCCATGCGCACTCTCAAACACACTCACATTCATCCTGGCCTATTGTACATGTTTTTAGTGGTAGGGGAAACCGGAGTACCCGAAGGAAACCTACGCAGACACAGGGAGAACATGCAAACTCCACACAGAAAGGCCCGTCCCTGGTGGAATCAAACCCGGACCTTCTAGCTGTGAAGCACGAGCGCTAACCACTGTGCTACCGTGCCGCCCAATGCAGGATAAAATGTTATTTGATCAAAACTTTAACTTTGTTTATTTGTGTGTGACCTTCACAGGAAGCAGTTTCCGTCCAAGGGGACCATGATAAACTCTCCCACATTCAGAAGGCCATCAAAGAACTGCCAACTGCTCACTTCAGGTACAGTTTAAACTTATTAACGTAATGGTTGTGTAAAAAGCAAACCAACAAATTGTATCTGAACTGTCATTTATTCACAGGACTCTGGAGTACCTGACCAAACATCTGGCTCGCCTTGCCACGTTAAGCACAAAGACCAACATGCACACAAGGAACCTGGCCCTGGTGTGGGCTCCCAATCTGCTGAGGTAAAGACCGATCGGTCTTGCAAGACACAGGGCAAAAGCAAAACTCAGAATTACTGACCAAACTATTTGCTGTGATTTAGGTCAAAAGATATTGAGGGTTCTACTAGTAATGGGGACATGGCATTCAAAGAAGTCAGAGTGCAGCAGTCAATCATTGAGTTCATTCTCAACCATACCGAGCAGATCTTCAATGATAGTGAAGTGCCAATAAAACCCAGAGACGGTAACTATAATGCCCATACCATTTCAAAACAGACAAGAATCATAAATATAAAAGCTAATTATTTACAGGTTTAATGTGTGGGGAGAAGTACGCCACTCTGCCCATCAGCGGAGCATCTGGACCAATGAAACTGATGAGTCTAGAGGAGGCTCAGGCCCGATCCCTAAGCCCCAACCATCCTGTGCACAAAGAGCGTCAGAGAGAGAACAGCCTGCCGGACCCCAGCACTGCTCAGCTCTACCACACTGTCATCGACTTAGACAGCAAGTATGAACTGTGAAGACATTGGTGTATTACATAATTCAGTATCAGTGAATGTGACATCTCTTTTTAGGAGGAAATTCTCAGGAAAATCTAAAAAGTGGAAGTCCATTTTTAACTTGGGAAAGTCTGTGGATTCCAAGGGGAAACTGAGCCGCAACGGCAGCGTGTTCATCAGAGCACAAGGGATCACAGGTTGGACAGTCATGCTACTATAGTGCATTCTTCAGTGTTACATTGAAAAACTTTATGCCAAGACAAATACTCTTTATATACTGTGTATTGATTGTCATAATATATCTGATACATATGGAGTTTTGTTTTTGTATTTTTTAAGCTGAAATTACAACTTCTGATTCTGTAACATAAATGACTTCAATTCGATAAAATGTCATGAAATTGAAAATGTCTTGTTGAAGTATTAATAGCGATAGTATTTTCATTACAGAAAAGGCAAAAAGCCGAAAATCCAGGAGCATGGAGTCGCTGTGCTCATTACCAACAGGTAAAACAAAACCAGATACATTGAAAGTCTTTCAAACATGTGATTCACACATCTGCTCTTTATGATCAGACGATGAGAGAATGGGAGGCAGTGCGGCTTCTGGACCAGGTAGCTTTTTGCTCCAGATGTGAAGTCGCGAACTCTTGGCTCGGACTATCTGTTTGACCTGAGTGAGGATGAAGCGACCTGGGAGATTAAAGGGATCAGGCCCAGTGGAGCAACAGCGGGATGGACGGCACACATGGACCAGGACAGTCCACTGGGGACCTCACTCCCCTCTCAGAAAGCGCTCCCAGAGCAACTAAAGGTCTTCAAAGGAGAGGACCTCAGAAGTTTCCAGCCCACGTCTCCTAAAAGCAGGAGAATGCTGTACTCATCCCACAGTTCCTCCTCGCGGCCCTCTTTCTCGGGGAACTTCTTTCCTTTGGAGTCATCCCCACGGCACCAGCGCAGGGCCCTCAACATCTCCGAGCCTTTTGCTGTGTCTGTGCCTCTGCGTGTTTCTGCGGTCATCAGCTCCAACAGCACACCCTGCAGGAGCCTTGCCAAAGACAAAGCAGCTGCCCTGAAGATCCCAGAGCTGGATAGCCAAGAAAGAACAACACTGCCCCACAACTGGAAACCAATAAGCATCAAGAGAGTGAGAAGACCAAGAAAGAAGAGGGCAGCTCCATTCAGTCAGATGGTGAGCTATTTTATCCTATTACTTTAAAAGCCTTTTTGCTCAGGTCAAATATTAAAACGCTTTATTTTTCAGATTTGAGAAATGATGGATCCCAGGAGAGTCAGAAGAGTGCACATAGTTTTGAATCTGAAGACTCACTCACTGGGATTGCAAAAGGCCAGACAGCGCCCTCTAGTGGAAAGGTTCTACACAATCCATCACACCTAAGAAACTGGTAAAGGCTCCAATGACATTTTAAAAAACACAGTCAGTCTTGGTAATAACAATAAACCAACACACTCTAATTGTGTATTTTACAGGAAAAGGTATCCTCAATTGGGAAAGTACACTTGACTGACCTCCATCCAGAGCTAAAGATCAGTGAACCAGAAATCAACCAACTGGATGAAACTTTTAAACCTGTTTTTGGGACACAGAAGTTGTATGATGGTTTAAAGTTTACCCATGATGTCAAGTCTAAAAGAAGTCAAAGCACTCCATCTCTGACGCTATTGTGTAAAGAAATGTCTTCTTTGTCATCACTGGACCATGGAAGGCTGGATCAGAATCAGCAAAGAAACAGCCCTCTGAATCGGACATACTGGTTTCTCTGCGTAAAGACTTTGATTTTGTTTTAGGTGGTAGCACAGATAACATACAGCTTTCTAAATTATCAGATGGAGAAGAGAAAGCTAATCAACTGCCTCCGAAGACAGTAGCTGTTAATAATAATATAACACAGAATTTGGCTCCTTCACCAAAAGATGATGACCCTTTGTCTCAGAAATCAGCTGAGATTCCTGAAGCACATCTTCACAAAAACAACGGCGTATCACAGGATTCACTTCGGAAAAACCTTGTTCTTGAACTCGATGGTGTCCCGAGGCTATCAGTTTGTCTGGAGGAAAGGAGAAGTATTTTGGAGCTGGAAAATGAAGATGGACATGCAGAGGAGCTGGACTTAGTGGAGCCTTGGGAGGAGTTGAACTCAGCCAAACAGTGGGTGACCAGCCCACTGCACTCTCCTGATGTTGAGGAGCTATTCAAGCAACTTGCTCCATCAGAGTCAGAAGGGGAAGCTACAGTCGCAAAGGAAACCAATAGTTCACAAGCAATATCAGACATTAACAAGTCTTCCACTAAACCTTCATTGACAAAGACTCACTCTGGGAATATACCTCCAAGCAGTAAACCAGACACTAAGTGGATATATGTGCCCTCACGGATGAGCAATGCCACTTTACAAGTTCACAAGTCCAGCTTAGGCAAACACAAGAATGTGACATCCTCTCAGCGGTTTCATAGACAAATGTCTCATGAGCCAGCTGCTTTGGACAGAAAAGAGGAAAAGGCTTCATCACGGCATAGACCATACTCACTTAATCTAGATTTGGGACATCGCTGCATCCGGGATATTTCTCACCAGCAAAACCTTGGTTCAGCGGAGTTTTGTCAAAGGGTTTGCAGCCTGGGAGCGTACACAACTGCTTATCAGAGCTAGATTTATTTCTGAATGATAATCAGGCACCACTGCGCAGAAACTCAGCGCCGGTCAGTGTGTCCTCGGTGCGCACAGCCTTCATGATAAAGACTTGTCAGGCCAAAGCTGTTCCCGTCATCCCACCAAAAGTGCAGTACAGCCAGATACCTCACACTAAACTTGAGAAAGACACAGTAACTGCAGAGGTAAAAGAATCTGCAAAACCTTCAGAGAAAAGCAATGCACCTCCACCGGTGATGATTGAACTGAAAGAAGAACTGGAAAACAAAGTGCCAGTGCCAAAGCTGGCCAAAGCTGCTCATGTGGAGAAGACCATGGAGTCTCCAGCGGAGTTACCGGTCATAACGCGACGGCACGCACCCAGCCTGGAGGTGTATGTGGATGCTCCTCGTACAAATAAGTCAAACCTTTTGCAGAGATCATCATTTAGAAACAGACAGAGACCTCAAAGTCTGGTCCTGCTGAGCCCTCCGTTCCCCATCATGGACTACCCTTCCTCTGGCGATGACGGCAAACACCTCTCCTCCATCAAGAGTCTCAATGACACAACATCCGAGAACTGCAGGGCGTCTGAACAAGTGCAAAACACAATGACTATTCCCAAAAGTGGACAGAGACTGGAGACTTCCACCAGCTGTTTCTACCAACCGCAGAGAAGGTCCATGATCTTTGACAGCAGGAGCCACAGGCAGATTGAGTGACTGCACAAACTACACTGTCTTTGTATATACAGCTGTATGTCAGCAAATATGAGAGCAATGGGAGGAACCGAAGGCCAATGTAAGTCATTGGATCAGCAAACTATGTTTTATCCATTATTCAAATGGTAGAATCAACATATGAGAGATCCAACAGAGTTTTCAACAATGTCTTAATGAACTTAAAACAAGCAAAAACACTGTCTCTGTGTATGTACTGTTTAGTTAGTTTATTATGTCACATGAAGAAGTTACTGGTTTATACTGCAGCATTCTTGTCTACTTCACTTCCTTTGCAAAGATTAAATGTACAGTATGTCCCACATCATTCAAATTAGAAAAATAGGGTTTGTCTTCATGTTTACATCATGTCCAACGAATGGCACAACAGATTAAACTACACGACCGCATGTTGATAAGTTTTGGGAGTGTTTTCGTTTTATAGCTGTGGTGATGAGTTAATAAAGTAACACTGTGACTAGGAATCATTTTACTGATGAAAACAAAAGATGTTTATCCATCCATCCATCCATTTTCTTCCGCTTCTTCCGGGTCGCGGGGGCAGCAGTCTAAGCAGAGATGCCCAGACTTCCCGCTCCACGCACACCTCCTCCAGCTGTTCTGGCAGGACCCCGAGACGACACCAGGCCAGCTCGGAGACATAGTCCCACCAGCGTGTCCTGGGCCTTCCACGAGGCCTCCTCCCAATAGGACATGCCTGGAACACCTCCCGAGGGAGGCGACCAGGAGGCATCCGGAACAGATGCCCTAGCCACCTCAGCTGGCTCCTTTCGACGTGAAGGAGCAGCGACTCTACACCGAGCTCTTCCCGGGTAACTGAGCTCCTCACCCGATCTCGAAGGGTGCGCCCAGCCACCCTGCGAAGGAAACTCATTTCAGCCGCTTGTATCCGCGATCTTGTCCTTTCGGTCATTACCCAGATCTCATGACCATAGGTGAGGGTGGGAACGTAGATCGATCGGTAAATCGAGAGCTTTGCCCCCGACTCAGCTCCCTCTTCACCACAACAGTCTGATACAGCGACCGCATCACTGCTGACGCCGCACTGATCAGTCTATCGATCTCACGCTCCATCCAAAAGATGTTTATTTCTACACAAATGTGCAGAATTTAGTCATATATTTCACAATATTTCCTAATATGCTCGCTATTATATGTTTAATTTGTTTATATTCAAACTTCCATATGTCTTTTGACAATGATCCCCTTAACCGCTTAAATTAAAGAGTTTAACATTTTAACTATAGGTCTGACCATAAAGCTAATAGGCCTATTTATTATTTTATAAAGTAATACTATTACAAATATAAACTGACTATTTTGTGATAAAGCCTGTAGCTTTCCGTTTTGTTTTGGTTCAAGGAGATTAAACACACGTTTAGGATACA
Organism: Neogobius melanostomus; assembly: GCA_007210695.1. Classification (NCBI taxonomy): domain Eukaryota; kingdom Metazoa; phylum Chordata; class Actinopteri; order Gobiiformes; family Gobiidae; genus Neogobius; species Neogobius melanostomus. Next base: position 387,020 of record VHKM01000224.1, on the reverse strand, counting down.
TGTCTTTTGTACTGCAATGCTTTCAGACGACTCTGGACACAACAGTATTATATTTATGCGGCTGCATCATTAGAAATCTCTCCGAATGAGAAACTATTAAGAGTTAAACAGAGCTTGTGATGTGAAAAACAAACTGTTTTTGTAACTTGTAATGATATTTTCTTCTGAATAACTTTTGCAGATGTACTTTTCTAAATTTTTGGGTAAAAACACTAAAGGATTGTTAGAACGAACCAATAGATAAAATAGAATGGTAGTAATTTTAATGTTAGTAGGTGGTAATGGTAGTCATTTTAATGTTGGCAAAGTCCTGCTTAAAACGCTTTGTATCACCAGCAGATGGCGCCGCTTGTCCACACTGCTTTTAGCTGTGGTTCATCGTCAGCAGGCGAACTTTTTGAGCATTTGCAGACTGCTTTAGCCTACTGATCTGCTGAGAGCACAGTTCAGCTGAAAACCCTCGTAATCCTCTGCATAAGTTACACCTGTTGATAAAGAAATGTAGAATTTGACAAAAATCGGATTATAGTTTTTAATCTGTTGAATGGCAAAATAGCATCAAACACATTGTTATTATTGTTATTATTGTTATTATTATTATTATTATTATTATTACTATTGTCACTATTATCATTATTATTATTATTACAGACACAATGTCTTTATTCTAACTGAATAAAGATTCTATGCGAAGAACATTCAAAACGCGTACATGTTCACGTTGTCGATTCTCCAAATTCCAAAAGAAAATCCGAAAATTAAATGAACAAGCAGGTCTAAACACATACTGTTCATTGTTATATCAACAGCCTATTATACAACATAGGCTATATGCAGCTGACAACTGTGCGCGCAAAACCGTTCCAAACAGAGGAATAGCGAACGTTTGGTGACTGGCGAGGTCACTTGTGCGCGCAGTTCATTATTTTGTCGACCTCTGACACGGCAATGTATTGGCCCGAGAATTAAAAGGCGTATTCTCTGGACTGACTGAAAAAGGCACGCAGGCGAGGCACGGTGCGCGCGTTGAATATTCAATTAGAAGAAGAGGGGGAAAGCTCCGTGCTACTCCATCACTGATTAGCTTTTAAACATATTATATGCAGCTCAGACTTTCCCTGTGCTAAGACACTAACGTCTTTGTAATGAGACCCGTTCAGTTTACGTTAATATTTGATGAATAAGTTAACAGCAAGGTTTTGTTATATACAGCGACAAAATAATACTGTATGCAGCGTGTGCTCATACCAGAAAGAAAGTACCCAGTTTGTAATTGACGCACACTAAACAAGTAAAACTGTTTTCTTCTATATGTTAGAAGTTCTGTTTACAAATAAGAAAAAAGTCATATTTTGGCATGAGAGTTTTGATTAACTCCACAACATGCTATCAAGACAGGAAATTCAACTTGGAGCAACGTGTTTTGTGTAGATTAAATTGCACAAATACAAGCTGTTACAACGTTCAAAGTGTGCAAAATGTTTGCAAACTTTTTGGTGGGGTAAAATGTTTAACAAGTTAAAAGTATATCTCGTCTTTACTGTGCTGAACAAGTTTAAACTGAGTGAATGTGCACTGCCACAGAAAGCCACGCGGATCCAAAAGAGCTCTCATTGAGAAGCCACGTGTCCGTTTCCAAAGCCTCTCCAACTTAACCACCTCCTTTGTACCACTAACCCACATCGGCAGCGTCCCTCCACATAAAGGGATTTGCAATTTCAAGATATTTCAGCTTAAATGTTTTTGACAGTTCCCTCGCTTTTACTTCAGCTTGGTTATTTTAACTGTGCCAAATGGGTCACCTTGGGTTGCTGTCTGCGCGCAAAGGGCTTTTGCGCGCATTCAGTCTGAATTTTTTCCAACTTTCCTTGACGGGGAAACCAGCTGCTGGTCGTGAAAAGACGGCTTATTAATTGTCCTTTGTCATGCAGAATTGCTTGATTTCTAAAGAAACGTACAAAGGCTCTTTTTCAGGATTCAAGTATTTTGTTTCGTGCGTATTTTCAAACCATCGAATCAGCTGCAGCGCCGCGCCGTCTACCAGACTCTCAGGTACTGACTGCCTGCTCCCTTTGTCCCCTTTTAATGCTGTTGTAAATCGTGCAGACTGATTTGTTACAAGCTGTTCTTTTAATCTGATAGATAAGAGACATGTCAAAGAAAAGCCGTAAATAAAAAATTAGGGCGAATAAAGACAAGGGCGAGTCTGCTAGATGGGCGCCTGTTGACTCAAGCGGCTCTCCAGCGTCAGGGGAGCCCTACTCAGCTCCGTCAAGGTTACGTCCACAATCCCCTTTTCTTCTTTTCTAAAAGACACCGTAGTCCCTTTTGCTTCAATGAATTGATCGGCACAAAATTAAGAATAAATAATTTGGGCATTTGGAGCAGGAGCGTATAAGCTCCCCCAGGGCGCATACCCCCAGGCTATTGAGCGGATAAAGGGCGCTTTGCACAGTGCGTTGTGAGCAAAATGGAGCTCTATGGTGCAATTAACAAAATGGTCTAATCCTATACCTAAACAGATGCAAATATTAGAGGCTTGTAAAAATCGTTTAGTGGACTTTAAATTAAAGTAGTCTGCAAATGGACCTGTGCGTCAAGAAACGGCAATCTGTTGGCAACAATATGGACTACCCTACTTCTAACGGACTTAATATGTTCTTCAATATTATTTAGACGCAGGTTTCGTACAAGCAAGTTGTGTTTATAACACAGCTTCCAAAAGAACGCTATTTCGATTCAAAAGTTCTACTTATGTAGCAACTGTGGCGCTGCGTAAAACACATTCACAAATTAACCTGGCGCACAGGTCAGAAAGATTTTAATATCACAAACATAAATACACCTAAAACTCCAGATTGAAATTCATATATACAAATTATAAAAGCATTTTTGACGTATTTACTCTCACACATCCCAATGTTTTTTTAAATTGTGGCTGAAAGTGGCATTTGGTTATCTATATTGCCTCTGCGTATACGTCTTATAATTGTTGCCAATTGATAATCTTTTAGCCTTTTGTATCTTTCTATATTTGACTTTAGCTGTGAAAGTGTCTTCTCGGCTGAGTTCACCAAGTGTCAATAAAAAAGAGCATCGAGCAAAGAGTCGAGCAAACAATAGAACAATGCAGGTCACTGACACCAAACAGTCTCTGTCCCTCATTTATTTTCATGTTAGATCAATATCTGGAGATACACTCAGCATTAACAAGCGTAATATTCATTATGAACCCAGTCACACGAGACGGGTCACTTCAGCAGAGTGGGTCCTTCAAAAAATCTGGACTTGGTGTCCCGAAGAGAAGCGCGCGTAACGACCCGGCTTTATCTTGACGCATTTGACGCTTTTGGATCCCGTCTGCGTCGTGGACCGTGTCCAGTGGTTAAACCTACATTAGCTATTATATTTTCTAGCCATTAAAGCACAATTGCAATGAATAATTGTACTACGCCATCATCCTGGTTATTTATTTATTCCTAACGGATTGGAAACCCAGGCTTTAACTTTTCTTCTTAAACGTGACAAATATGTGCACAAAGTCAAATGTGGCTTAACTGCAAAGTCTTTGAACACGTTGCTGCCGTTCAAAAACACAAAAGAAGCATTGCTCTGTTATTGTTATATAAATGTTTTATCACAGAGGCAATTAGTTCCTCCGTTAAACCTCAACATTCCGCATGGTTTTACGCGCAGTGTGACAGTGATGCGTAAAGACAAGTTGAACTCAGACAGGATTATTCACAGCTCAGAAATATTTTATTTATCAACATTTTAAATAAATAAATAGTATTCCATCACATTGAAGATATAATTTGAGATTTCTCTCAATGACAGCGGGTCGATCTACAGTGGTTTGTTACTGTATCCTTAACTTATAACTCTCCGTTTGTTTTACAAAATAGTGTAACCAAACACATTAACAACACTGTTGTTATAGTTTCGATCGTTTGGATTTGGTGTTGCAAATCTGCCTTACACTTGGCAACAACAATTTGACCGTTTTCAGAAAAAAACTACATACAAAGCGTACAACATGTATACAGCTATACAATACTCAGAACAAGGCCTGATTAAAATCTCTGTTTATGTACAAGAAACTGGTCGCAGCGGAGCAGTCTTTTTTTGGTTCTATTCAAAACAAGTGCTGTGGTTGTATGAGGCGTTCAAGGGGACACAGACAGGTCCACGTCGTCTTTCTCGGATGAAGACGGAGAGATGGGCATGTCATCCTCCTCCTCCTCGGAGCACCTCGCCGCTGAGCACTTGCAGTTGTGAGAGCCAGTCCGTGCGCCGCTGCTCTTGCCCTCTTTTTTGTGCTTAACTCTACGATTCTGAAACCAGATCTTGACTTGTTTTTCAGACAGATTCAGGTATGTGGCGATCTCAATGCGTCGCAGCCTGGACAGGTACATGTTGGAGGTAAATTCGCGCTCCAGCTCCAGAAGTTGTGTACTGGTGAAGGCTGTGCGCATGCGCTTGCTGCTCTGAAGTTTCCCATTACTGCTCTCTGTGAAACAAGACGGGAAGTGAGCCTGATGACAAATATGAAAACGCACTTTCTGCAGTGTCTGACAAGTTCTAAGGTTGTAGGCTACTTACCGATAGAGATACAGTGGAACTGGCGCGGGTCAGGTACAGAGTAGGCAGCCTGGTAGAGGCCGGGCGCATGGCTTAGGTTGACGGTGTTGCTCGTGGAATGGCGCGACAGTGCAGAGGGGCAATACTGGGAGCCAAACGGAGAAAAGGACGCCTTGAGCAGTGGCAGTGCGGGCGGTGAAGGGTGCAGCTGGGTTGCGGTGATACACAGCGGACAGAAGCAAAGCAGCCCGGCTTTCCGCGAGTGGCACGCTCCTGGCAGCGCGTGTGGGTGGTGCGGAGAGTGCACAGCATAGGGAAAGAGCGGAGGGTTGTTTTCGCTCCCTTTGTCGTTAGTTTCCCTTAAAATTAAGGAATCCACGAGGAATGAGCGTGGCATTGCTGCGAACCTGTAGTTTAGCGCGTGAAAAGATGCGTGTCCTGCGTCAGAGAAGTGTTGTCCTCGAGGTGTGGACAGCGAAGTGGTGCTGAAGGCACAGCGCGGGCCTTAAATAGCTGCGTGGACTCGGTTCGGCCATGTGACGGTTACGCTCAATAGGGTTTTGTGCTTTTCTCTAGGCATTCCCACTGCACGCTTCCCCATTATTTCACTTGTTAACTAAATGAACTGCATAATGTAGTCTATTCTTGTCAGCCCCACCCACGCCGCGAGAGGCGGCACTGCCCATTCTCCCTTTTATCATCTCTTATTTTATCATGAGCTGCACAAACTCTCACGAAGCATTCTGATTTAACGTTAAACACAATAAGGCATCATTAAAGTCCTATTGCGCTCAGCTCACAAGGAGCCACTTCACTGCGCATCGCGGACTAGCCTACATTACAATAGGCAAGTTGTAAAAAGAATGTGCCAACTTGTTGCTTTTAAATTAGTTTGTAACCTGCAGTGCAGACAAGGCATTTTGAAATACACTTTCTGAAGTAGGGCTAATTTAAAAAAAGAAACATAGTATTCACATATGTAGGCTATTATAGCGTACACAGTTTAGTTCGCTGTCATTCTCGCTTAGCCATCCTGTAATGTTCTGCATTTGTGCCTGTGTGTGGCTACTTTAATGACAGTTTCGTGCAAACATTAACGCAACAGCTGAATGTAAAGTTGACGCATATCCACCTGAAGGTTAATGTGTCATTTCTGGCCATTAAAGGGGACAAGCGATCGCCCGGAGGTTGCGCTGTTAAAGAGAACTGATTCATTCCCTTGGCTGGGCCCCTGCCGAGCCGGCCCAAAGAATATGTAAAAATAACCAGGTTTTCACTCTGTGGCCCTTATTGAATGTCATTGTGGTGCGGTTTCAATGAGAGAAAAGAGAGTCGAATTAAAGTGTGTGACAGCGGCGGATAGACGCAACAAAGGCGACTCTGTCATAGAGGAGCTCAGTGCGCGGCGCGTCAAGCCCCCGCCTCACGCGCTCATTCAATTAAGTAATAGGAAAACATTTTCTTTCACTTTAAGGCTGCAAACAAGACCATCAAAGTGGAGTGAGCGTAACCTACATCAAGTAAACTCTGCAATGGCCACATATTTTTTTCTTCTTTAAAAAAAAAACAACGATATATCTGATGCCATTCTTCTAGCCTATACCCGGTATCCCCGGTGTTGTAGCCTATCGTTTTCATTTGCAACATTTTCTCCTGATGGTTCAAAGCGCGCAGTGACAGGAGATCGTCCTCGCGCAGCCTGAAGTCTAAAGGATTTATCTTTGAATGTCTTTTTGTTGTGTCCTTGTGTAAATGAAGGTGACTTATTATTCACATTCAACGTGCCCCTTTGAATCAAACCGTTACCTGTGATGATGTGTGTAATAGCTACAATATAATAGCAGCCATGGACACATTGGGGAGCCTGTCCTAATTTGCAATCCCAACTGGAGACTGACAAATAGTTTTGACCTCCCTCTGGAGGCGCTGATCAGAAGTGCAAAGAAGCTCGTTTTCGACAGTCACTTGTTACCGATAAATAATGGAGGAAAATAGCACTCCCCATAACCATATAATTACACGTGAACTGCAGTTTTACATGTAGGCTATTAGCTGTGAGTAAAAGTCACTTCAAGCGTTTTATACAAAGGCACTACAATAAAAGTTATATGGATAGAAGATATGATCAGTAAAATCTGCAAAATCTGTAAAAGTGGCACGATTGAATAATGAAAGTTGTTATAATTTGCCACTTAGCTTGGAACGATTAGGGGTCAGTTTAGAATGAAATTCATGCATCTGTATTGCACACCACAAACACGAACAGAAGAGCTTAGTTTAAATGATTAAGTTAAACAACTTTATGTGAATTGTGTAATGCATTACAAATATTGTAGCATTTTATTCTAAGAATAGAAATAAATGTTTTGTGACTCATTATTTAGAGCGTTTTTGAAAGTGACACCCGACACTGTTGCATACAGCTGTGTTTTCATGAAGCGTTAATGCCAGCTTTGTGAGGCAGTCCCTTCAAATAGTAAATTATTTATAAGATATTAAGTTGAACAATTGCCATCACTCAGATTTATCCGACGATAGCACTGACCAGGGCCCGCTGTACCTCTGCACAAGCACATTTTCAGGAGCTTTTATACAATTATTCCCAAAGATCTCGTGCCTGATGACAAAAAGAGAGCAGTCTGTTTATGGAGATGTAGTCAATAACTCCTTTTCTTTTGGTATGAATAATTCATAGTTTAAGACACCATTCCCCTCACTTAATATGTACACACTTAAACACCCACATGCCTAATACAAATGATGGTTTAGCTGAAAGTGTAACAGGATTTAAGGTCCCTCAGGGGTTTGGTCGCTGCGTGGATGGGCGCTGTGACTGTCGACGTGACACAGTGGGCAGGCTGCCCCTCCTAATCTGCCCCTGAGGCAACATCACACCCTCAGCTCCTGCTGCACCTCTGCGCGCACACAAAGGCTGATTATCATTCATATGCTCGCCACAAACACCAGTCCAATAGATAACAGATGACACATAAGTACCAGTTCAATGGACCAATATGGTCAGGCTGAGGAGTCTATAGGGACTAATGAATCCTTAAGAGAGAGCGTAGTCAGGGGAGGGACCGTAGCAAAACCTACAGGTGAACGGACTAAAGCCACAAGCAGCAACGGCCTGTGCCAGCTGGAAACACACAGAACCAAACAGGGCTTTGTTTGCGCTGATAACATCTGAAGAGTGATTATTGGGGATGAGGAGCTATTTGATGAAGATAATTATATACAAGTACTGTTTAACTCACAGAGGGGCACAAATTAGATCAATTATATTTCACTTTAGCCCAAACACAGTCAGAGATATGCCAACAAATAAACAAACTAAAGAGTCCAGTGTTTGTAATGAATGCAGAGATAATTTCATACAGACCTGAAAGGCTTTGTTATGGTGTTTTAGTAGACATATGGTCCGATCCTTAAGTTAGACAATCCATGCATTATTTGGAAACACAAAGCCGGCTCCTAACGCTATTATTTATGGTAGGTTAGTAATTTCACTGCTTACAAAACAATAAGATAAAAGACGACCAATTTGCTTAACATTTACATGCTTGAGCCTTTTTGACAGTTAACTGTAACAGTTTGTTCAAGAAATTAAAAACACTTAAACACTTGACAAATCACAGACAGTTAAAAGAGGGCATTGGTTAAAGGAAAAGCACAGATTTATGCATACACCACTTTATGAATTTAGAGTTGCAGCTACTTCATTTTTTATTAGATCCCGATTAGCAAGTGTCTGAAACCAATCCTGGCCTGGATGAGATTTGAGAAGCAACATTCAGTTTACAGTGCACAATTAAATCACTTCGCCTTAACGTTTGAGAGAATACAAACTATGAACAATAAAAATACACTGCACCTAAACAAATCCAGTCAATTTGCCCATTACAACTATAAAATTGTGGTTTTGATTCAATTCTGTTTAATCTAATCCTGGCAACTATGTGCTGTGCATCTAATTACCAAGCCTTTTTCATCGTTCCTGCACTAACAGGTTAGTTTTTGTTTACATTACCGCGCTCCATAAAAGTTGTGAAGCATGCTCATAAACTCATCTCTGTGTAGAATTGGGATTAAATGCATGCGGTACAACTACCAGTACTTTGAAATATTCTGGCATGTGTCCAATGAAGTAAACCCACAATATAAGAAGGCAGTAACTACAAAGTATTTAGAGGCAGCTGTGATCACTTGTTCAGTTAAATGTTTTTTAATGTATGCTCAATAACAACAAACCACAGTGAGGCCTGTCTGCGAGCTGAAGATGACAAATGACAGTCATAAGTCACACTGACGCTTCCCCGGTTTGATCCATGACTCAGACAATTCACCAGCGCCTCCTAGCAACCCTACGGTCATCGGCAACAACAGGAAGTCCCACAATCTTCTTGTCCTACCAAGTGTCCAGCTAAGGTGGCCTGTAATTAGCAATGAACTCTTAACAGGCCCATTTTATGCTTTTTGGAGCTTTTAAACATAATCTTCAATATAATAAAAATATAGCTGTGCTCCTTTTCAAGAGCCCATCCTCACCTGTGAAAAGGTTGTGCTCCTCTGTGTTTTTACATCTCTGGACTTATTCTGAACATTTCTGCTCTCAGGTTGCCCCCACTACAAAGCATTTGACTAATAAGTAAATGGTAGCAATTCTTTTGAGCTCTTTTCAAACTGCTTCTCTCGAGCCATGTGTCCTCTTCTCGCAACAACAGCGTTTTGAGATTAGGGTTGGATTTATTTGACTGTTTTTAATAAATATGAAATACCGATGTAAAGCAGTTTAAAAAAGAATGAATAAAGCACAATATTTGATATGCAGTATTTTTGCTCAATATTTTTGCACTTGCAATCTACTTTAAAGTCAACGCTGCCCATAGATCTAGACTTAAGTGGCACAATAAGTGGGTGTTTATTATGATTATCATTAATAATAATATTTTTAGAAATATACAATATCAAATAGAAAAATAATATTTAATTTAAAAAATGTCAAATCTGAATATTTGTCAGAGATACCCTATTGGCAAAATACTATCATCAACTTGGGAGGGCAGCGTCTACCAGCATTACCTTTGCGATTTACCAGTGGATCTAAGTAGATCATGTGTGGCCTACCTGCACAATAAACATCTGAACTAGAAAGACCGCCAAAACAATCACTCCACCTTTAGAGATGCTGTTTCCCATACAGTTTTTTTGTTTGTTTTGTTTTTTAATTACAACTTTTAAGTAAAAACGTCGTGCCCGAAGGCATTGATGGCTGGGTTCTTGAGTATTAAAACATGATATCCAAAATCAGCCTCTGCTCAATGTCCCATAATTTGTTTTTTAAACAGTCCAAAGTAGGACAGTCCCACAGTTCTGGAGTTGTATTTAATAACTTTGTTGCAAGGAATGGAGATCGGTCCAATGCTCGACTTGTGGGGTACTCTATGCCCGGGTAGACAAGAGCCTTTGGTAGTAATCCACGCAACAGTGTAACCATAGCACATCCCTAGTACTGTAGCTACCTTAATATCAAGCTTTCTCAAAATAAAAATAGGTTGCCGTGTGTTTTGGTTTGTGTTTTTCTTACTTCTTTGTGACATGTAACTTTGTTTGCTTCAGTTCTCTAGAGGTCGTCCAATGGTCTGGTGCCTTATGGTGCTTTCTCTCTGCTGGGAAGAGAGAGAGAGAGGACTGTTGCATTAAATTACAAAAATCATATGTAAATTCATTTCATTGGCCCATAAATCATATAATTGTAATTGCTCCAAACAAAAACACATCATTGTAGTATTTTGTGTCCCTGTAAATACAGCTTTCATATTGCATTATATCAAATAAAATTGGGTGGACAAAGTACACACTGCATCGTATTAGTATTAACAGCAAAACTAAATAATGACAATAATTCTTGATACTTGATTGGTCAGATTACAATTTGTTGCCACTTCACTCAGATTGAATCACTGCAGACCAATAAGAGAGAGGGGAATCAGGGAATCGGACAGTATGAGTCGGTGTTAGGACTGTACACAAAATTACTGAATCATATAACACAATGATCACTATATCCAGCAAGTAGTGGACATGTCGAATATATACTCTTGCTACTGACCATCCCATGGACTTGAGTGAGAACTTCTGAACTCTCGAAGCTACAATGACTTTTGACACCAAGAGCTTCATAAATCTTAAATCTTCTCATGGACAAAACTAATTTGACTGTGTTGTGGTGAGAATATAGTTATAAAAACTTCACAGAGCCATTAGCACTCTAAATATCTTTGGATGATTTCAAATTCTCTTTTGATGTGAATCCATTGGTTCTGCCATAGATATGTCTCAAACTTCCCCTTTGACCCTATTCATGCGAAGGCCTTGAAATGCTCTTCAAAAGGGTTTGTTACCCTGCTGAGGTCAGTAGGCTATTACGTATGGCTGACTCACATTTTTCCAAATCAGCAGACTTTTGGCCTAGAAATAACAGGTCAAACCAATGAATTTAATGAACTCTCCCAGACACAAAGGATGCCTCTTGCCATTTGAACTCTAATAAAGGGATATGGGCAGGTCAGCCAGCCCTTTCAAGGGGTTTGTACACAACTGTGACAGAATGCAGTTGCTTAGTGTCCACACTGACAAGTTGTTCAAAGTGCCGGGGTTGTCAGAGATAGTGCCTTCATCCACACAGCCCTCTTTGTTCTCTATTTTGTGTCTCTTGCTCTTTCATGAACACTGTCGAAAGTACAAAAGACAGAATGCAAAGCGTCTTTTTCAGTCCTCTCCTTGGCTCATTTCTCTCAGCCGAGTCTGATGCTGTGGCTGACATGAGGGAGACTTTATTGTGGGGAAAACAAAGCGCAATTACACCGAGAACAACTTCTGATGCAACACGCAGCTCCTCCCTGCTTTTCACACATCCACTTTTGTGATCATCCCTCATTCACGTTTTATCCTCAGTTTTCTCCCTAAGTTTATGCATCTTATTAGCTGGTTGGAGTAAACAGAGTTTGTTCGGTAAAGACCCCACAGTGAGCAGCTTTTAATTCACTTAGTCAGAATAGATTTTTGCAAAAGTGCCAGTTCTGTGCAGCTGCCAAGTGTTCATGCATGGTTGAGAAAAACATCTTTCAGCATATGGTATTTGTGTATTGAGTTAATTGAATCAATTGGCAGCCCATGGGAAACCACAGAGGGGGGTAAGGGTTAGGGAGAGGAGAGGTCAGAGAGTTAGAGAAGCTGGGACGGGGGGGTAGGCCCCACAAGAAAGTCATGTACCCATTACTTACTCATTTTCAGCTCAGCAGAGAATAATCAGGCACTGTCAGAGTGTGTCTCCCAACAGCAGGATATGGATGAGTCTGTCGACAGCAAGCTGAAGGTTTAAGGAAGCGCGGACTGAGAGCTGAGTTCCTTAAAGTTTATGGTTTTCTCATTAATGGCCTCCTGCCGCTTCACCCATTTCCTCCCCTTTCAGCTCACATTAGCTCCCTTTCAAGGGTCACTATTGTTTTCAAATTGTTTTGATTTCATTGAGTGAAGTGAAAAGATTCAATTATAATACAAACACAGTGTGTAGAGAAACTGATGGAGTTAACTCTCTGCACTTTTCATTCGAATGAAAGCTTTCCCAGACTTCAGGCAGTTTCCTGGGAGAGCAAAACACCAACCGCACAGTGAACTGAAAATACATATTTGCATCTGCAGTTTCAGGAGTCATTCCTGGTTAATGTCACGATGCAATAACTTTTACGTCTTCACTGAGAGAGTAGGACTTTGTGTTTATCTTCAGCCCACTTTGTGCTGACTGAGTTTTGCTTCTCCCTCTCCATTGACCTCTGTGGCTCTCCCAAACTTTGCTATTGAGAGAATGGGCAATATATGGCTCAGTCTAAACTTTTCTCAGGGAATCTGACATGAAGCGGTGAAAGAGACGCTCATACAAAGTCTATATCACCGTATATGTGCTGCTTGAGCTGCCGGGTCACTGCCCATCACACGGGGTCCTTAGTTTTCTGCAGATGCAGTCTATTGAGGAGGCGACACGCGGCAGGGCGCTGCTAGACCCACTTACTATTTCCCCATTACCATAGAAACTGACACAGTTGCTTTGAGCAGGGAGAGACCAGGGGTCCACCGACACCAACGTTCACATTACTTTTGGTCCCGACAAACCTCAAATGGCTCTCTGTGTTACAAAGAATGCCTATTTGTGACCAGTTGACTAACAAAATGAGCGGCAGCATAATGCTATGACAAGCCGTCTGTGTCTACATATTGACTCGGAAAAATAAAGAGGCCTCCTTTGTGCAATGCATAATACACAAAAGATGGGAAGATGTATTTAGGGCTTTTGAGAAAGTGGGGGAACAGTTCGAGCGAGAATTGAGTTGTTAATTTGTATGATAACATTTTGGCAAAGTTGGAAAGCCAATCATCCATTATGTTTTTATTTGATCTATTAATTCTTTATTTTACCAGGTTAAGTCAATTAAGAACCAATTCTCCTTAACAGTAAAATGACGACCAGGCCAATTTACTTTTCTCATTGATCTATTCAGTGAAGATTGAGTCTATTTGGGGTGAGTGTGGAATTGTATATAACAGCCATGCAAAATGTCTTAGAATGATTCCTGTAGTCATTGTCTTAATCTGAATATGTGTGATTTCAAGTGCTATGTTATTGATGCCCTGCCATTTTTGTTCAACATTTTACCGTCTTAAGTCACCCCTTAGGGTAAAGTAAACATACCTGGCCACCGACTAAGTAAAAACCTAAACAGCAGTTGTATGTAAATGCCAGCACGTTTGCTCACGCTTAACGACTTCATGTATGACGTATCTATTACATGGTGCCGGCAGTTCTTTGTGAAAGGTATAGGCAGCAGGGTCAGAGTTCAGCATTGATCGTGTGGCAGGTGCAGCTCACGCCAGGCCCCTCGACTCACCCACCTCTTCACGCTGCTCAGCCACAGAAAGACGAGTGTAAATGAGTGCTCTCCAAAGCCATCACCTGCTCCCTCCTCCACCCGGACGGCCCCGGACTCAGACAGACAGAGAGGTGTCCAACAGCATGGCCCCGGCGACTTCTGTGGAGCTAATGAGACAGAGAATGAGAGGGACCGGGGTGTTTCCACTCTCTGCATATTCAATAATTGCTCAGTCTAAGGAGTCCGAGGATTGTGATGTTTTAATAAATGAGATTAATAGTCAAAGGATCAAAATCAAGACATAGGGCCCAATATTATTCATTTTCAATACTCAGCATTGTCTTATATTCATTGTTTTCACGATATTGTGCAAGCCAACTTTGCCCTTGATGCGTAGACATTTGTATCTTTGACTGAATGCAACTGGATGGACTTCCAGAGCAAATAACAACAGCACAAAGTTGATCCTCACTAAACTTCTGTTGCTATACTGTTTCCAGGCTGCACGGTCATCTGCATAACCCCTATATGGCCTTGATTTTACTTTATTATTGTTTTTCACATTTAGTGCTAGTTTGGCCTCTTCATGTCCCGACTTTTTAACGCCGTTTATCAGTATTGTATTTCAGTTTTTGAATTAATACATTCAAATATTGTCCAGTGAGTTGCAATATTCAGCATATTTTTCCGATAACAAAACTCCAGATTATTACAATTACCATGCAGCTTTTTATTTCACCCTTTTAACCATTGGTGCCTACTTGCTTTTGTATGACATCGTTTGTTATACTGAACATGAACACACTTTTACATCATCGGCACTTCATACTTTCTGAATGCCTTGATGTTGACTTGCACGGAGATGGAAGTCAATCAGACTGGCCCAAAGTATATCGGGAGTGTATAGATAAGGCTGCTGCTGTATTGAAGGGTGCCCCTCCCAGTGTCTCTCTCTGGCCTATTGTGCCTGTTGAGTGAATGTATCCTCTGCTGAAGGCCAGTGGAATGTGTCTCTTCAGTCCTTGTGTGATGGATGGCCTCTTGTTTTGCACTCCTCCGCCCTCCCTCTGAATCCCTCTTTCTCTGCCCGAGCCTTTGACGCTTTCATGACATCCTTTTATTCGGCGCCAATAAAAGTCAGTGATTCTTCATCGGGCCTTGTGCAGATCTGAGGCCTGTGTTATTTTTCATCAGGAGCGTGTCACACATCACCATTCACACGCACCCAGCTCTGGCACACAGGCCGAGCAGGTGGAGATACACCATCAATGAATTATGGAAATTCATCATCAACCATGTCCCTTAAATTTAATTAAAGGCTTGCTTTGGGGCGTTTAGTGCTTTTCTACTGCCATTTAGCCGCAACAGGCAAATGCAGCTGCACTAAAAGTCTTTAAAAACGGGTGCATTCTATTTTTATTAAGCACAGAATATACCGCTATTTATTGCATTTAAATATGCTTAAATGCTCTATCTACCGATGAAAGCTTTATTGCATAATGGAAACAAATCTACTAACAACATAAATGACCATAGTATAATTACAATTAAAAAAATCCTTAATCTACAATAAAACAAATCTACTGTCCATTATTTATATATTATGTATCACTTAGTTAACAGCATTTTTTCACACGTCACTAAATATTATTATAACATACTTCTATTCAGACCTTCACTTTAAAATGTACTACATACATAGTTGTTTTTAATGCATGCGATTTATGTAAAACGCTGGATTTATAACTACAAATTTGATCCTTTTTGTCATTTTATTTGAATTGGAAGTTAACATAATTTGCAATGATTCCCATGCTGTGTCAATTACTATTTTAATGTAATGGCGTCAAACAGAACCCCTTTGTGCCGAGCTTATGCAAATGTACATTTCCTTGATGTTCAATGTACTCTGCTTCGCACACTTTTATCCATTTTCTGCCTGTTTGCTGGGCATCATCCACAGATAATGCATACTTGTATGTTAATTTACTCTCCTGGGCCTTGTGGAAAGCAAATGCGTCGTTATTTAAAAAGCATTATCCAACAGAGCGTTGCGTAAGAGGCTTCAAACCCTATACAAATGACTCATAAATTCAGTCAAACAAGTATGCTCTGTGGTCCAGCACTCGACGACATCCGCGCTATGAAGAAGCTAAAAGCATCACTTATGGGGATACAAGATCATGCTCATATATAAACAGACAGAGATAAAACTACTGATACATTTGTTGGGTTCGTTTGTTTTTTTCAGTCGGGACAGTGCATGTTACTGAACACACATGGGACATACATGCATGGGCTAAATTCCATTTGTTCACACACACTCTCATTCACTCTGGCCTATTGTACATGTTTTTAGTGGTAGGGGAAACCGAGTGCCCGGAGGAATCATACGCATAAAGCCCCGTCCGGTCAGGGATCGAACCCGGCACCTTCTAGCAATATCGCAATACGCTGCAATATATTCAATAATCAACGTGCCATAATGCTTGTGCTTACAGTGTGGACATTTTTACACTTTTGCATCATCAAGTTAGTCTGCCTGATCCTGATTAGTTGAGTCTATCCTAGTACGTTTGGGCCTTAAAGGGAGTAGAGCAGGGGATATTTGTGTAGAGACAAAATGAAGCTCAATACAGTTAGAAACCGCAATACTTTTTAAGCTTCACAGGAGACATAATGCTTCCATTATAACATTAACAAATAAGAATAAAATAAGTGCATTACGTTTATTGTTTATGTAAAATTCAGTTTGTGTCGTACGAACTGTATATTTTCACACATTTAAGATATCTAGTTTAATACATTTACAACAAATAAATCTGTGTCTAGAAATTACACAGAGCAAGATGACAAAAGCTTATTATGATGAATTTTGATAGCTATATATTTCAGCTTATACTGAATTCAAATTGTTTATAAATGAAGCCCAAACACACTGGTGACGTGCAGCCAATAGGCAAGTGAGTAAACATTAGCTTCAGCTGATTTTGTTTAATGTTTTTAATTTAAGATTTCAGCCATTTGTTTACGCTGTTAAATTAAAATTATATTATATGGTCATTTTTGACTCATATTTATATCTTTGTTCTTGTTTTGTTTTGTCTTGATTTTCAACAATGTTGTTTCCTTTGTTTGATTAATTGTTTAATGTTTATTTGTGTCAATTCTGTAAACTAATTACAGCAGTGATTACGGCGCCAAAACAAAAGTAAATAATAGGACCACGTCTGTTCTCAACAAAGCACTTATTTTGCCGTTTCCTTTTGCACATGTTTAATGTTTACGGCTGTTTATGTGTTCACAGAAGCAAAAGCCTCTGTCTTCATCCTGGGATAACCTCTTCACGTGCAGGAAAAATGTTCCAGGCATTAAACATAAAAGGGAAAAAGGGCAGTAATGAATTTAGAGGAAAATGGACATTAATGGCATTAGCATTACTCATGTTCCATATAACAAATTATTGGAAATCTGACAAGCACACCAAATTATCTCCTCATGGCGGCCGGGAGTGTGCTGAAGTCCTCTCTACCTGCCGAGGAAAGACAATTTCTGCTCATTTGACTATTTTTAACAATAGAGCGGACCCATTAAGACAAATTAATGTCATTATCAAGTCTCTATGAAAATGACAAATACCGGCGTTTGGAGCAGCTTTAGAGGCTATTGACAATAATGAAATTCGCTGTACAGGTACTGAAAAGAAACACTCCAAGTAATTATTTTCTAGTAGCTTGTTTGTCTGCCATCCGTTCATTTGCTTTCAGCTCAATTATCTGACTCTGTGAGCATGTGGAGGTGCATAGTGCTCGGCGGCCCACGGAGCCAGGGCCCTAATTGGGCAATTACTGTTCTGTTTCAGGGCTTTTAGCTGCACTGGAGAGCGGAGAGAGCCGGCGCATGCAGGAACACCAGGAGGACCTGCCGCACATATACCAACTACACATGCGCTACACCACAGCCACATAAACAAAAGCCACAATCACACGGCATAGGCAGATGAGGCGAAAACGGACAGGCAACACTAAAACAAGGGAAGTGACAGAAATGCTTTCAGTGGCGAGTGTGTATGCGAGTAGGGACGCTCATAAACATGGCGCGCAGAGTCATGTATGTCCCTCTGTTTTCCCTTTTAACAGATCATGAACATAACATGTGCTATAAATATCTGAGAGCCCTCTTGCTGTAACCTGCAGGGGGTTCAAGGTGAACTTAGTGGTTTGGATAAGAAGGTCACCACCAGTGCATAGCTCTATACACGTTTACACACAACAGCTACAGAGATTTAACACAGCAAAACACACATATTTATGAGATATCTAATTAAAAAAAATAAAAGTATATAAACTGAGTATGAGTGACGATCAGTTCCTGTAAGTTACTTGACAACGGACCAGAAGAACAGTCGTATCACTTTTTTGGTTGCATGCTACTGTAATGCAACTGGTTAAATAATAAGACAAAGAGTAAATGTACATGCCACGATAAACACCGCAGTGTCAATGGAGCAAGGTTCGGCGTGTTGATTTTCACATCACCTACAGCACCATTCATTTATCAGCTTATTTCCAGCTGAGGTCAAGTTTTCGGTATCCAGCAGAAAGCACAGGCCAAAGTATGGGGCACATCATCAGGGCCAGAGATAAACACCAACAAGCAATCGTAGACAGATATCCGATACGTACAATCTATTCTATCAATTCACCCGACAAACTGAGAAGACTTACCTGTATGAAGCGTTTGTATTGCTGTATTATTATTCTTTTTTACCACCACGTTACTCAAATTATGCAGAATTAAAGCCTGTGTCATTTCCCGATTTGTGTTCTAAATCACAAACAAAGGTCACTCCAACACATCAGCCCTTGAAGTCTGTGTTCCTCCAACTCCCCGTTATCTAAACAAAAGTTACCCATTGTCTCGTTTTGAAGTTTGTACAGATTTGCTTTTGTGAGATTCTCAAAGTTAAACGTGCTCTCTGCAGACGCTCATTATGTTGGTATGACAGCATGCATTAATGTGCAAAAACAAAAGTAATTTATCCACTTTACACCAGTGAAAGAAAAGTTGGCAGGAAAATTGCTCCTGACCCCCCCCCTCTCCCCGGCCGCTTCCTCCTCCTCTCACTTTAGCATGCTGTCGTGCGCTCCTGGATCATGCAGCTTGTGTTAATTAAACCCTCTTTCAGATCATTTTCTTGCTCAAGTGGCCTCGGTGCAGCGCCCATTAGGCAGAAAGCTCTGTTATCTGAATTTCCAAATGTAGCTCAACATTTATTAAAGTGAAATTCATCCAGTAATTGCCCGCCTCGCTATGGCCCGTGTCTGCCTCTTTACCTCTGAGGCCACCTGCTCAGAGACACCTCCAACTATTTACCACATGACGCGGTAATTAGACCCGCCGACCCGGGCCGCTAAGAGCCCTGTAATTGCGTTAATAAAAAATTAACAGCAGCAGCATGAGGATCATTATGTAAAAATACCCCATAATGAAGCATTAGCCTTGATTTTATTTGGATTAAAAACAGCTATAGGTATTTAAAGGTTATGGTGTCTACTAAAACAATCTCTAAGTCTTTCTGTTTGAATATAGAGCAGCTCTTATGCCATGAATAATTGTGACATAGTTTGGGCAGTGGATGTCAACTTTATATTGCCATTTCTTATCTGTGTGCTTATTTGATATCACCAAGCTGTTGACAGGAACACCCGGAACAGCCTTCGCACACCCTTTCCCCCCCTCTTTCAGGAACGCTTTCGACTGATGGGTTTATTTTATGAAACTGTTATCATATTGTTTCACATATATCTTGAACAGAACTTGTACAATTTTTGCCTGAGAAAACCGCTTTATATATAAACGTAAGATATTTATGTTGTACTGAACGTGTACAGCAAGTAACGCACAAACATTTTTCAAATAGTTCATTTCACTTTGCATTCTTTTTTTAAAGGCTATACACACTTTTAACACAGCACAACATATCATATTTATTACATAGTTATTGTACACTGTGTTACACTATTATATGGGTTATGTGACTTTACCCATATGAATTAACACAGTACAAGAGACAACAAAATAAATATTAATCAAAACATTATTACACTGAAGTGGATAAAAAGTTAATAATATGAATTTTATATTATTAGTATTATGACATTATTTTATATTCTTCACAGCGTTATCATATTTTTTATATTATAGCCTATGCATGCAATTTTTCTTAAATAAATGTACATATACGAACACAAGCGTTTTGATTTCAATTTGATTTGTTTTTTTTAAGTATGTTTTTTAAAGTTAATCCAACATTCATCTCCCCAAAATTAAAAGGCAATATAGTGATAGTAGTGGTAGAAGTCTCGGTAGAAGCGGTGTAGTAGCAAACGCACAGACGCGGCACTGTACTGGCCCGTGTCTTGCAGAATACAGTACATACAGTGACACCCTCTGGCCTCTTAGCGCAACTGCAGTACATGTACAATAACCGCCCCGTTACCAATATCTTTCGGTTATTAAAAGACCGTTTAATCGTCCTCTCAGTCCCGGGAGCCATGGCCAAACACACTTTAACTGAGATCTAAAACTGTGGCTAAAGTCAGTCAGGGCTGCTCAAATGACAATGTCAAAATATGAAGCGCGTTACATTGTGCTATATTGTTGATGGGTAATTCTTAAGTGGAGTGTCCGAAAAGCCTCCAATGGACAGATGTTGATTATTAGTGAACGCACTTAAAAAGATGGATGTGGTGTGTCTAATTTAATTGTCATGTTCAATAAAACAAAGAAACACTACACCAAAAAGTCCAAGTTTGTGCATATAAGGTGGTGGTCTTCTTCTGGACTAGCGCGCACCTTTAGGCTGGAGATAATCTTAGCTCTTACAACTCTAAGCTGGTAGTGGCTGTTTAAATCCTGTTGACTGCATGACCATCTGAGCCACTCTCAGAGGTTCTTAACCAGGGTAATGTGGAAGCGATTGGGGCTTTAACCTGGCTCCAGCAGAGGCTCGGACCAACCAGACATACACAGCGCCAATGGGATGGATTCAGTTATCTTTAATGTGTGTTTTTGTGCCTTTGTGATTTTATATTGTATTAAATGATGCTTAAAACTGGTTCAGTAAAGTGCAGATGAAATGCATTACGAGCAACAGATGTGTGACAATCTGAGCGTATTGTTGACGTTACCTGTTGAAATGTTTCTAAAGCTAGAATGTATTGTTTAACCCCTTAACCCCCACCTGACCCGAGCACATTTTCTCCGGTTTGGCTTCACCCAGATCTAAAAGCTTCTTGAAAAAAGTGTCAAAATAGCAACAAAAATGAGACGAAAACAAGGATGAAAATGCAACAAAAGAGCGACAAAAAGAGCAACAAGAAAGTGACTCAAACGCAACCAAAACCTGACAAAAAGTGATGAAAAAGTGTGATGAAAACCCATCAAAAAAGCGATGGAGACAATGTGAGGAAAAAGATTCAGATGAGTTTTGTAGGTCTTAGCTTTCAAATGGCCTATAGGCTTATGGACCTTATGATTTGGTAAGGATGGATCGTTGGTGGGTAAAAACGTGGTTGTACATATGTCATCTTTTTATATGTACTTCTACTCCTACTGCCTTTAATCATGACAAATTGCTTTAGATAAAAATACACACAGTCTCACAGAGAGTGGGAGTAATAAGGTTACAAGACAAAATATAAATCTACCAGCATGTAGATAGTTGGTTAGTGTTAATGTCAAGTCATCTATGTCTCGACTTACCTGGCAGAGTGCAGAACACGCAGAAGAGTAAGCGAGCTGACTGTTGCCACGGGCGAATGAGTGTCATGTCCATCCTCGTCTCTTTCTCTGAATCAGAATCAGAAGAACTTTACTGAAGGGGAAATTCTTTCTGTTGCAGACATTGCAGCATCCCAAACGAGCCAGCAGTGTTGAGTTAGAATGAAAACTTGCTCATTTAAAAACATATAATTAATATCTAATCCCACGCTAATAAACTAAATCACTTCCAATAATTATCACACTCAGATATAGCATTTACAGCCAGGTAGGATATTCAAAGTGCAGTCGTGTTAAAGCACAGAGTTCAGTAGTTTGACGATAATAAGCAGTGGAGCTGTGGATGCCCTTGGGGGTTGTTGGAATTACTTCAGATTTTAAAAAGTAACAATCTAGAAGGAAACGCTATTTAAAATATATTTCGCAAACAAATGTATTAATTTTACAGAGTTTTTATTTTTTACATGAAACATTTTATCTTCACGAGTCCACAAAACTAAACAGAAAAGGTTGGACTTACGTGATTACAATAAAGAATATGACATTTTAATGATAAACGATTAGAATCTGAGAATACTAAATGTAAATGATGTAGTGTGGGAATTCTGAAGCGCTAGGTCCCATCATCTTCCTACGCATAATCCATAGAATGCATCACTGTCAATTAGTTCCTCATATTGTTACTGCTAAATATCTCTTTATACAACACTTTTGTGCGTGCCTTTCTTACGTTACAAACTGCACTATTCATCCCATAGTTTGGCTCGTTAAAGTGCTGAAAGGAGCCACAGCCGCGGTCATTACCCTGCGGCCTGTTGGTGTTTACAGCAGGACGGCGCGGACCTCACAGGCGCTCCACAGTCCGCACCCATTCACAGCCATCACACAGGGCCCAGTGAAAAGATAAGGAAACTGTTCAAATCCTAATTAGGAAATGGCATCTTTTTATATCCAATCAGTCAACCATGCACAACCATCCACCTGCTACGTCTAAATGCAGTGTGTTTTTGTGCAGACATTTCCTAAAGGAATTCAAATGGGGCTCAGACATGTGCAGTTTGGACACAACGACGTGCAATCAATAGTGGATAGTTTGGAGACTGCTTTTAATGTTATTTCAAAGGATCAAGGACCAGCAGTATATCAGATGTGTTATGTCTTTATGTTTCACATTATTACAAGACACAAAATTATTATTTTTTAATTAATGGTCCGTTATCATGATATGGACCAAATTACTGCAGCATTAGTAGGATTATTGAGTGTCCTGCATAATTGTTATTTTCTTATTATAGCACCATACTACTTTTAAGTAGTCACACAATTTAAAATGGTGTATTCATTGGGGGAAACGTATCTTACATATCAATTAACAATGATGACTTAAGCAATGCAACGAACACAGCAGACTTTAATGTGATAATAATTTTCTGACAATTTATCCATGCTTAATGCCTGCACATAAGTCTGATCTTGTGATCAGTTTTTTGGCCTTTGTTTGCCTCCTCATACTCAGCTCTGAATCAGAAAATATGTCACATAACGTCTGAGACATATTTGTTAATATGTTTACATCACGCAGAAATGTAAACATATTAACAGACAAAACTTGTTGATATATAATTAAAGCTAGAGGCTCCTTTCCAGAGTAAAAGTTGGAAAAGCCTGTAGACAGGCAGGTGACGGCGCTCTACTAAACATCACATCCCAGAGCGAAGGTTAATGCCACAGAAGAAAGCACAGATTAGCCTCTCTTTGACACCGCAGCTTTAAACATATTTACCTTTTGAGGTGCATCTGACTGTAAAATCTTTTTATCATTATTTCTATAGACAAATAAAGAGGTGGGTATCTTTGAGCCCAGCTCATGACGAGTTTATATAGTTTTAGACTTTAGTGTTGAGGCCGACACTAAGCCAAATGTGACTACAGAATTACCTTTATAAAATCATGGATACAGTTTCTAAATGTTTGAACAAACAAGTTAATCTGAAAACAATAGCCACTTTATTCAAGTTTCTAAAGGGCCTTTGAAGGCTTGGCCTAGGGAACTATTCTGCCAGGGCCCCTGTCCCAGTAAATGCCTACAAAGGGCCTATGCTGAAAGGATGGGGAGTTCAGGGGAATAATAGAAAAGCAAATGTTGAGAAATGAGAGCTTAGAAGACGAGCAAATTTATAGACTTCGCACGGATTTTATTAATGAAATTCCCGGGAGAGAGAGAGAAGACAAAGACCAATAGAGACGGGTACCGGTGCAGGTCAAATTGTGTCAACCTGAGTTAGGTCCAGATGAGCGCACCAGGACTGACCTGAGGGCTGCTGCAGCCCGCTCTCAGCATCACATCTCCAATGGGCCATGAGCCAGACGCTGACAGCCTCCCATTCGACCACATCACGGTTTCAAAGCAGCCCCAGTGTGAAAGCCTGCATTTGTAAAAATGGCAAATTTGTGATCTGCAACAAATTAGACCATTGATAAGCAGAGAACAATAACAAGAATTCAAGTCTTTGAGGAAATTGATAACGACTCACTGCTTCTTGAACTTTAAAATTTTTCCATTGCCTTTTAATCACAACAGTTAAGTTATAACAATTTCAAAAGATATGACATATGTTCAAAATGCTCAATCGTAATGAAAAGGTTTAAATTACAGTGAAGCCTATATTGTTTGTTATAATTACAGGCCCACTAACATACAGCTCCTGACAATCGGCCATAGGAAAGATAGAAAACGCAAGTGTAAACTTTAGTGCATAATAAATCCGGAAAAGCATATCACTGTACCTATACCTTTAGTTTAGACAGCAACAAGTCTATGGCACAAAGGTGAGCTTGTTGCATGGTTAGACAACCTCCTAGTGGTGTAAATTGGGATTACTACAGCTACAAAAAATGCCATGTAAAATCCTATTCAGCTTCACATTGCTTCTGTGTTACTACAGCTTTTATTCAATTGACTATATTTTTTCAATTCAAAGTACAAAATCCACAAAGAAGAAAAATGTTGTTTTATTTACGTCAAAGGTAGATTTGGTATGGAATTTCATAGCATTTCATTAAACTTATGCCTCTTTAGTATTCTGTTTCAAATAATAAAAGTACTGTATATTAACTATCATTCTTACATAAACAGTAACTACTATTGTAAACAAATGTAAAAGCCACTTTTTAAAACTCCATTAGTGTCGTTTGGACTGAAGTCCTCACGTGCCTCCTGAGAACCACTGCAGCCCTTTCTCTTTTTTGTTGCACTTTTTGGCCTCGTCTATTCTCAAAGATGTGCTCTTTTCTTCGTACCACCAACACACGATGAGATTCCTTGGTGCACACAGTCACACAGGCATTTAGACACTCATTAGCCCTCACTAATACAATAAGTGTCACCTTCCATTTCATGGTGCCGAGTGGGACATCAGGATTGGAAACCCACCAAATCTGCTCACAAGGGCTGCTACCCCCTCATGCATCGTATTGTCTCTCCATTACAATGTTGGATTGTTTTCTCATTGCTTGTTTACTAAAGTGTAAAACGTAACTGTAAACCTGACTCTAGTGTAGTTAGTTAGAGCAATATCATATTTGGAATCACTTATGAACATAATGTGTGTGTAGGTCAACATTAGGGCTAACATTTACTCTGTCTGGAGTGAAAGCTCTTGTTAACTGTTTATTTGAACGGTGGCAGCTGTTTAAAGATGCGCCATGCCCCGCCTGGATCAAGCCTGTTGTCTCGCATAAGGACAGCACATGCGGAGTGGTAAAAATCTTAATTAAGACTGCTAATTCTCCATGGTGTCACCCGACCCAGGCTGTGTGCTCACGTGAAAAGCCGTCAGTCTCAGCGTGAGTGGCATTGCACTTGTAGAAGACCTGTCATTTTTCAGTCACTCACACGGCAGGGAGCCAGGCAAACTGCACTTTTGGTGTGAAGATGTTTGTGCATGTTGAATGAAAATGTAAATGAAACCAGAGTCTGGTGTGTATCGCATAAAAATAATAGCTTAAATCATTTGTATAACACTTTGTACAAATAGCCAACTGAATGCATTGGCTGTCTTTTACAAAAATAAAACTTTTCCACGCTCATATTTTTTTGTTTTTCTGAAATTTGTTTTTGTACAGGGTAATGCATAGCACATGACAAGACTCTGAAAGGCATGGGATTCTTGTATTAGTTTAGCAGTTAGGTGTTTAAGAGTGTTAATGCTTCTGAGGTTCATTAAAATGTGCATGTTAAAATTAATTTCTATTTGCAAGTGCAATACAGGGACATTGCTAGGGTATAATTTCCCAAAATCATCAGCCCTGATACAGAAGACACGCTCTAACACATGGGCACAGAGATCTAATTAGCCATGTTACAACCTACAAGTATAATGATCCCAAAGGTTACTGTATGGGCTAAGCTAATGTAAAGAATCTGCCTCATTATCATTGCACTGTACCACTACACGGCAAAAGAATAAGAAGTGACAAGTGGTTCTCAGCGTAAGGCTAAGTGGGTTTTGTATGTGGGCTTAAAGTAAGGGCTGCTCCCTGTGTGCAGTGGCAAAGGCCATGTGGTCCTCTGCATGCAGCAGGTGCCCCGGAGACCGCTGGGGACAGATGAGTGCAAAACAAGCGTGACATGTGTTAAGCAGCAAAGCCCCACAACACTGACGTTTGACAAGATGATGGGCGTATGCAATTATTATGGCCTCCACTTAAGCTCGCAGTAAATATTCAGTACTGCATATGAACATGAAAGATATACATACAAATAAGCCTAGGCAGATTCCCCACAGATGAACAGATGTCCAGTGACTACGGTGATACAAAGGTTGAATGAAACTAGAGAGGATTCAAGGTAAAGTTAATAAAGTCCTGATCGAAAACAACTTGCAAGCAAACTGGTGGGGAAAAAAATGACCTTACTGAAAGTCTCTTTACCCTTGCTTTCAGGAATACTCTTGTAAGAATGTAGAAATAAGTTAACTCTGCTTCAGGCGCTTGTACATCTCTGCATACACTTGCAGACCTTCGACCTTGGTCCTTCCTACTTGACAAAGGTACCAGTGATGGTGAAGTTCGGCCTGGGGAGGAACATGCCAAGAAGGTCCCCCCTATGGTCCTCAAGGCCCCCTCCCTTCAGCCTCCAGAACCATTTGGACCACAGGGAACGGGTTAATCACATTAGAGGCCCAGAAGAGAGATGGGAAGTAGACAGTACCGTGACAGCCGGGGTAGCACTGGCACGACTAATCCCGTTAGGCCAAGGAAAAAGGGGGACGCCATCGCGCCTACGAGGCTGGGAAAGAAAACACATTTTCCCAGGAATGAGTTCACCTGTATGGTAACTCAGAGAAGTTGGCCTGCTGATGCCTATTAGAAGAAACAATCGAACTTGGCACATACTAGTGTTTTTAATGCTGGGCATCACTCCATTGTCAGTGCGGTTTCAAAAACAATAGGCACAGACAGTGGCATCGCATGAGACCCTCTTTCATGCCATGGAAAAGCAGGCCCTTTTAAGTTGCTGCTATCAGTTTAACAAACAGTGAGAATATGGGGAGGGGACACGGGGGGTGCTGTAAGAATGATAGAGCTTACTTCATCTGCCATTGTAAGTGCACCCGAGTGCAACCTAAATGTAAACCTTTGCGGGCAGGATATGAATAGGATGCTCTCTATAAAAATATATCCTGCTGGGTAATCCGGCAGATGGTCACAGCAACAGACACTACAGCTTCGGCCACAGCGGCAGTGAGAGGGGCAGTGCGGACCCCTCTCTGTCCCGGGACATGAGCTGTGATTCTTAACTCTCCTTGGCAACGCTGGGAAACAGAGCCGTCAGTTTACATCCATCAACTTTCTGCCTAATCGCACACACTATTTCACTCTCCCCATTTTCTCCTTTTTTGTATCTATTCTTTTGTTGCAGGGATTAAGCCAAGTGGTAAAACACTGATTTAATGATCTTTCCATGGCTATGTGCACCACTTAAACCATGAGACAAACAAGCCGAGGCACTCTAAGAGTCACCCCTCTAAAGGCGCTCCTCAGGAACTGTGAAGCTTTTGATACGGCCTTAATCTTTCCCACTGATGTGTGATGTGCTGTCTCTGCTATGGGAAAGTTTAAGGTTCAGGGCTTTGTATAGACTCATTGTAAAGGAGCCCGGAATAAAGCGGCTGGTTAATACTCAGCAGTTAATGCTTAATGTAGGTTTTATTAGGCTGCATTGTTATATGCAAACATAAAGGCACGATGGTACTTTTTGTTAAATTCATACTTGATATAGTTACAATTTACTATACTGAAAATAGAATTGTTGCCATTTTATACATGTAATGCATTTATATGTAATGCATTTATTTTTTTACAGGAACATACCATGGGCACTTACTAGTCAATAGATAACCACAAAAGGAGGTTTGTGTTTTAGACATTTTTGATTAAAACGTCTCGATGTCTATGATGTGACTTACCGCAGCAGAAGCAATAGTTGTTTCTTTGTCGTCTTCTATGGATGATGGCTGGACAAAACAGATATGCATAAGTTAAAGACTGTGAATATTACTCCTTACTTCTTCAGAATATAAAGTGGGAGAAATGTATGTGAACGCTTTGGAATTCTCACATTTCTGCCTAAATTGGTCATAAAATTTTATGATTAAAATCATAAGAATTAATTAACAGTGTCTGCTTAAACCATACTTCACAGTGGGGACAAGGTTTTGATGTTGATGTGCTGTTCCATTTTTCCTCCAGACATGACGTTGTGTGTTCCACCCAAACTATTCAACTTTGGGTTAATCAGTCCACAGAATTGCTGAATTGTTTGGACGGAACACACATCATGTGTAGAGGAAAAATGGAACAGCACACCAACATCCAAACCCTATCCCCACTGTGAAGTATGGAGCAGGAAGTCATGGTGTGGGGATGCTTTGCTGCCTCAGGGCCTGGACAACTTGCTATCATCAATGGAAAAATGAATCACAAGTTAATAAAGATATTTTGCAGAAAAACCTGAGACATTCACAACAGCGTGAACAATTGTATTAAATAGCTTGCAGACCCTTCTTCTGTAGCAATAACAAAACATTTTTATAAAATGGTTGCAGTTCAGTGAGATTCCTGGGTTCACTTACTTTTTCCTCCCTGTCCTAGGAATGTTTACATGTTATGGCCAATAAAAATATGAGAACATGTAATTGTTTGGGCGGTATTAATTTAAGCAGACACTGTTTATTCACTCTTATGATTTTGATGAAGACCAGACCAGATTTTATGACCAATTTATGCAGAAATGTGAGAAATTCCAAAGCGTTCACATACATTTTCCTCTCACTGTAGAGTAGGCCTAATTAAATACGTATATGAAAAAATATATATTTTTATGTAAACCAACTGAAATGTGTCACTTAGCTTAGCTTAAAGCCACAAGGCGTAACTCTTCACAGTGTAAAAGAAAAAAAGCATTTATTTCATTATCAATCAATCGTTTTGTGTAGCCCAATATCACAACAGGAGCTGCCTCACAGGACTGCAGAAACATTACAACAACAACAATGAAACAAAGCAAAAAACAAGACCGTTTGTTTTGATGACCTGGGGCCAAACATTAAGGCAAGGCAACTTTATTTATACCACGCATTTCGTACACAAGGCAACTCAATGCACCTTACAAAAGAAGATATGCAAAATTAAGTTAAGGCAAAGCACATATAGAAACATCAAGACATGGGAATACACATTTTTTCTTGGAGAGGGGAAGGACGGCCATTGTCCGGGGGGTGGGGCTGAGGAAACGTGTTGAGGCAGACGCAGAACGATGGGGGCGTGGTTAGGGAGGGGCTATGTGTGTGCGGTTATTTGCATGTTGTCTTTGCTTTGGCCTGGCACCAAGTTGTCTGTTAAGTTTTGGGAACGTCACTGTATTGTTTAGCTTTAGGTTGCAAGTATCAGTGTTTCCAGTCTTCTTACTGGGTTCCACAGGGAGCGTGTCATTAAGTCTTTTTCTGTCTCTAAGAAATCTTGTCCCGTAGTAAGCGAATTTCTTGTTAATACATACATATATGGCTCCGTCTCCAAGCACCAGGATATCTCTGGCCTTGACACTTGGCACAGTTTTTCTCTCCATCTTTGTTTTGACTTCTTGTTCTCTGTTTTTCTCTGACTTTCTCTGTTCGTTATACTCGTGGTATAAATCTGTTTGTTAACTTTATTCCAGGTGCATTTTTACCAACAGTCTAAAAGTCACTGTTATGCAAAATATGACCCAGAGAGCTCAGTCCTTATCAGGTTTAGCTCTGTGGCTTGGCCTTGAAGGGAAGTGTTGACAGTGTAGGAGAGATAAGCGGTCCAGCTGCTTCAAACCTCCTTTCTCAGGAGAAGGAGAATTATTCCAGAATAGTTCATAAATTTATAATTAATTACCTTTTACTTGTCTCAGCTTTAGTTCAGTTCTCCAGAGCAGGTAGTTCCCTTCACAGTTCAACCCTTTTCCTCCCAAAATATCTCCACAGCGAGCTGCCAGGTCGTACATAACAGTTCATCTTTGTGCGTTACTTTCCGGTGTAATTCCATCGCTCGGTCACTCCCTGCTCCAAAGTGCTCGTTAATTTTAACGGACAGCAGCGTGGTCCGATTGCAAACTGCTGTCATTCCAAATTTCCGATAACCCAGGGCAGTCCATCCAATAAGCAGGTACCCTGTTATCAAGAGTCCAAAGAAAATATCTTTGATGTCTCCGACCGACAGGACCATTAGGCAAACGACATGCATCGCAAACCGAGCTGACAATCCAGTCAGGGAAGACGACCTCCTCCGTGGTCTCACGGTCGTATCAATTGCGCTGAGATTCCAGTTAATCAATTCCATAGTTTAGCGGTTCGGGAGGACAGCGAGCAGGTGGTCCAAGAGGAAAAATAAAAGTCAGACAAGACACTCGCAGAGGCAGGAAAAAAGCACGAAAGCCAGGAGAAGTGAGAAAACACGTCCGCACTCGACAGAGACAGGAAGCTTATAAATTAGGTCCTCTTCAAAAAGTTTTATTTTAACTGAGCCTGGGGAGCATATTCAGTATATTAGTATTTGATGACAGTTTCGGTAGTTGCTCTTTTAACAAAGCATCGTATAGCCTGAAATGTTCTGCAGTGTGGCTTCAAGCACAGACTTTGGTTGTGCTTAAAGAAAAGAAGAGCATGACTGAATTGAAGGAAGAGGATGGAAGAGGTGGAGAAGCTGATTAGTGCAGGACACCACGCTCTGAAAGCGGGACAAACCCAGGAGGCGCTGTACCGTTTCAGAGGAGCTCTGAAGGCAGCCAGCCGGGTTTCTTCTGGGTACTCCGGTTTCTCCAACCTCCAAAAACATGCTGGTCAGGTTGGCCCACAGTGGTGGCACGCTCAGTCGCAGAGGCTCAGTACTAACCCAAAATCTGAACGCAATTCCTTTGTACAATTGTACAATTACAAATAAAGCACTTACTTACTTACTTACCCATGAGGTGGGATGTAGACAAGTTGCGTCCATAGGGCCCTCATTATTGTTCATTTTCTCTGAAGGCATCCATCAGCAAATCTAAATGGTAACAACAACATTTAGATGTATATTATGCATAGTTCATATTGGTATTATAGAACTATATATATAAAGTATACATTTCAATTTCAGGGTATAGAGAACATATAATATAATAGCAAGTATTTTTTCCAACCATGGGCAAAAACAAAAGACCCATGGACACAGCGCAGTGTTTTATGAGGCAGGAACACTATCAGTGGGTAATAACAGGCCCAGCATTGGCAGTCGTCAATATTATAGAGTGACACTAGAAAGCCATAATACGAGGACAAATATCTGAGAGACAGGACGTAATGGATGGTAGTCGGGCTGTTAGTGTTTTTCTGGCTCTGCGGTAAGTGGTTATAAGCTGCGGTTGGCCATATTTGGTGAAACAGCGAGGTCAATGATGACGATAATGGGGAGGTAAGTACTGTATTGGGGTTAATACTTGTGAGTTGGAGAAGAGATTATGGCAGTGTCTAAAACAGAGAGGAGCCTCAGTGAGACAGTGGGGCTTCCCCAAAGCAGCCAAAAGGACACAGTGAGGGGATTATCAGTAAAAAACCCAAAACAATAAATAGCCTACAGTTGAAGAAGATCTTTATTTATATATGTCACCTTTCACAGACATGGTCACAAAGCGTTTCACATGAGAGCATTTTACATTCACTCCATACTCAGTTTCCCCTGGGGGAGACTGACAGAAGCGCTGTCGCGACTGCACACATCTGCGCCAACGGTCCCTCTGACCACCTCCATACATTCACACATACACATCATTCATTCTGGCCTACTGTACATGTTTTTAGTGGTAGGGGAAATCGGAGTACCCGGATGAAACCTACGCAGACATGGGGAGAACATGCAAACTCCACACAGAAAAGGCCCGTCCAGGTGGGAATCGAACGCGGGACCTTCTAGCTATGAAGTGAGAGCACTAACCGCTGCGCTACCGCTAATATAAACATTGAAACATCAAAACCCAAATTAAGAGATTGTTTCATTTAATAATTGATAGCATGCAGGTGTCAAACACTTACTAAATTATTTCGAGTATAAAAATTACCATGCCACATTATTACAAATGCAATAAAAACAACAAACACAGGCTTAAATTATGTGGCTTGAACATTTTCCCAAAAATGTTTTATGGTCAGCAAAAAGTCACCCATTGTTTTAACAAAACTTAAAATGTTTAACCATGATACAGATGTATTTTAGAATTTAAGAAAGCAAAAAAGTAAAAAGAGAACAAAAGCAAACAACTAACATACTGAATGATCCACATTTAGCATATTATATTGTGCAATTAGCATGTCAATGTCAACCTTATCAATTGTACTGACTTGAGTAATAGTTTCACTATGTGTTACTCTTGGTTTAAGCCTCCAGATCTGGGTTACACAACTGCCTCCCAGTGGAGGCCATCTGTGTGATGACAACATACTAGTATTTGAATCAGATTTGTGCAGTCTGTGCTGTGTGCATTTCACAAGCTACATGCATTTTCTAGTAATCCAGGTCAGTGACAACATGTGACTGTTGAGTGCTGGACTATGGTGGTACAATGAAAACCTAGCAAATATTGTGTAATATTTTTTCAGATCATAAAGTAAATTCCCTGTCAAACAGAAAGCTGTATCTGTGCATGTGTGTCGATGTTTATCAACACAAACTCAAGGCTTGTTATATAAAAATCGTTCATCATCATATTACAAAATCGCGAAATGTTATTCATAGAAGGATGCCTGTGGTCCAAAGAAGGATGACAGTGGTCCAAAAATGAGGACTAATACAGATACCAAAATAAAGCAGGATGGCAAGCGGCTGGCATGACGGCTGTGATTGGATGACAAGAGTAAATCTGACCAAATCCCCCCAGGCTCAAGCTGTGATTTGGACCAGAGATTGTTTCCAGAGTGAACTCCGTCCTTAGGACAGAGAGGATGCGGAGGATAGAGTCCGATACACGACAACGAGAGCCTGGACTGAAGTGGCATCTT
Source organism: Neogobius melanostomus (assembly GCA_007210695.1). Classification (NCBI taxonomy): domain Eukaryota; kingdom Metazoa; phylum Chordata; class Actinopteri; order Gobiiformes; family Gobiidae; genus Neogobius; species Neogobius melanostomus. The sequence continues at coordinate 354,169 of VHKM01000224.1, read as the reverse complement.
TGAATGAGCCAGATTGGATGCTCTACAAGACTCTACAACTTTGACTGCGCCTTCTCTGCGGATTGAGGAAGTCACCTCGAGATGAACCGATCAACCGCCTAGCGCCATGGTAGGCCCAAACTCGACTTTTAAACATTGCCATAGTGTGTAAACTCTATTTACTACACAAAGAGAATGTTTAAGAAACTTACATTAAAAATGGCAGCAAAGTTGGTCGTTAATTACACTACAACAACACAGCGGAGTTGCTGATTAAGTAGTCATAGCGCTTTGGATTAGCGCGCACTGCATCATGGGAACCTGTTTACCTGACTGCATCAAATATGCGCATATGTGCATCTTTTTAGAATACAGTACTCATAAGATTAAGGCCTATTATTTATTTATTTACCACAATAAATAATGGCATTATTAAATAATCAACAAAAACAGAGGTCTCTACAGAAATAAATGATTTAAATAGTATTAATATATATATATATATATATATATATATAATATATATATATATATATATATATATACATATACATAGCCTATCTATCTATCTATCTATCTATCTATCTATCTATCTATCTATCTACTGTATCTAAATGGGTTCTGGGGGAAAATAATACCAATTAAAAAACTAATTTGGAGAGACGGTGCTAAATGGCAGCATTCAGAAATAAGTGCTTTTGTTAAGAGGATTATTGCTACATTTCAATTTTTTTTCTCATGACTAGCTGCTAATGTGTTGCTTGTGATTTGCAGGTTGTTGACTGAGGCTGCAGCAGGTGCTGTGTGACAAGGGCTCATGCCTCTGGTGAAGAGAAACATCCAGCCACGGCACTTGTGCCACGGCAGAGTGCCTGATGGGATTGGCAACGAGCTGGAGTGTGTGACCAATAACACACTGTCCGCCATTATCCGGCAGCTCAGCAGTCTCAGTAAGATGCAGCATTCACTAACAACATAAAATGTATGTACATGAGAAATTATCTAATTATGATTGTCATTGAGGATTGGCAATTGGAAATAATTTGCATCAATCAGTAAGGGAGATTTCATTGATGGGAGATATTTGAATTTGACATTAGTCACTATAAATTGGCAGACTTGTCAGGCATTTAACTTCTGCCCTGCCTACAGGGCTGATGTACCGTAGCGTAAAAGTGAACAGAACTAGTTTATGGTGTGCATTTGTATTATTTAGGCAATCTACAAATGAAAACCAAGTCATTTGATGATATTAAACCAACACTGATTGTTAGAATAAATGCGTAACATTTTATTGGGCAGTTGTTCAAACACTACGCAAGAATACTATTTTTGGAAGCTGATACATGGACATCTGCCCCATACATGGAGATTATCGTGTGTGGGATTTAGTGAAGTTACAGGAGCCCAGAGCTTACCGCACAGCCCTGTATCACCAACAGGAGAAAGAGTGCCTGAAAGATAGGAGAAAATTACAATAAAGGATATTTGAATCATTTTTTACAATGCGTGGCAAGAAAATAATCATCAAGTTTAAATTGCACTGAATAACACAGCTTTTCTTTGTGTGCAGGCAAACATGCTGAAAATGTGTTCGGGGAACTATTTAATGAGGCCAATTCATTTTACGGCCGCGCAAACTCTCTACAGGACCGCATCGATCGTTTGGCCATCAAAGTCACTCAACTTGACTCTAGTATTGAAGAGGGTGAGTGCCATGTTGCGTTTACATGTATAGATTGTGTTTTTACTTTCTAACTTGTGGGTTTTTTTTGCTTCTTTTGTGTCTTCAGTCTCTCTTCGGGACATTAATATGAGAAAAGCATTTAGAAGCTCTACTCTTCAGGATCAGCAGGTTTTGTCCAAAGGAAGCACTCCCACTTCTGTGACTGACATGTACAATACAAGTGACAAGCCCCCCCCTAAGCACTCTCTCTGCCTACAGGTATGAAATTGAACTTTATTGTAAAGGAAGTGACAAGTGCCTTTTTACTAATGATGTAATCATTCTTTCACAATCAGAGATGACTCAACCGACGCAACAAAGTTTTACTCAGATCCTTCTTACTTTTTTGACCTGTGGAAGGAAAAAATGCTGCAGGATACAGAGGACAAGAGGAAGGAAAGAAGAAAACAAAGGGTTGGTGCACACATGAAAAAAAGGGTAAATAACATTGATTTAAAATTCTAACTTTACTCTGACATCTAAAGGAACAAAAGCGCTGTGTGGACAGTAACACAATTCAGCGGGAGGTGAAAAAAGTGAGAAAGGCCCGAAACCGCAGACAGGAGTGGAACATGATGGCATTGGATAAAGAGCTTCGTCCCGACCACAGGCATCCACAGAGTCTTCGGCGAGGGGCGTCTTCTGAGGGCTCTCTCTCGCCAGACGGCAGGTTTGTGTTTGCAGAGCTCAATGTACAGTATGATTATTGCTATGACGCCGTCGTAGTGTAATCCCGACGCCAGTGGCAAACTTTTCACACCAAATACCACCTGATAGAATATTTGACCTTCCAAGTAACACCAGGTTGTTTCTAAAATAACCCTGAATTAGACTAAATTATATAGTGTAAATAGTGTAAACCATGTCTAACTAAGAAAAAACTCTGAACTTAAATACATTACTAAACTACAATATTTCCAGTTAAAATGACTGAAGTCTAAAATTGCAGTAGATCCTGAGTACGATCTGAAGCAGCCCAAGTACCACAAGTAGGATTATTAGAAACTTGCATGATGAACAACTTGTAAAATGAAATTATGGTGCAACCTTTTCTGAAGAAAATATTTCATCACCAGAGCCACAACAATAATAACAATAAGATATATCTCCAGCAAGGAAATAATGTTCAATATTCCAGCCCAAAATGGTTGTAGATAAGATTGTTGATAATATATATAAACATTTTTTCAAAGCCTCCTGTTTTTCTTTGTTTCTTAAGGCCTGACCTCCCAGACTATCCTGTCCTCCAGTGCCTGTGCATGCAGCCTGTACCTTTCCCAAATCTCCAGATTACGTACCTGTGGAGCATGAATACCACAGCATTGATGTAAATTACAAGAGAGGAACCTACTCCACTGTAGAGCCACCCTTCTCAGAGAAAATGAATGGTGCAATGGATCCACCTGCTGAATACAAGTAAGAAAACATTTAGTATTAGTGCAATTAAACTGATTAGGCATACCAGGACCACATGGATTTTTATAACATCATAGGTTCTTATAATATACAGTATCTTAATGGTGGGTGACAGCCAGTGAATATTTAGGGCTACATGATTAGCACGCCTCCATCACAATATGCAAGAAAGTTCTAGGTTTGACTCTGTTTAGGACACTTTCTTTTGTTCTTCCTGTGTCTGGGTTGTTTTTTGCTCCTAAGCAAGTGCCAACATGTCTTTCTAGGTTTATAGAAACAGGAATCCCTTGAAATAAAGATTCCATTAAGGACTTGCTTGAACAGTAACGTAATATATTAAAATAATTGTGTCCTAATTTTGTAAATATGCTGTAAACTGGAAAACAAGATCAGAGCAAGTTTGAGTTGTGGCTGGACAACTGGACAGGATGTTGAATGATGTATTTCAGAAATTAATTAAAATATATTTTTATTATCACAGCACAATCCCACCACTTCATGGTCCTGGAGCAAAAATCCCATCTGCACAGACAGCATTTGGATGTCCTCCTGGTGCACTATCTCCACCTCTTAATGGAGTTTTACATGTGGGGCCAGGATATGTACTCCCACCTGTACCACACCACCAGGACCCCACCCACCCTCCCTCCTACCACCGCACCCCAACAGACAACAGATACAGCCACAGTGGCCGAGCTGACACACAGCCTGTTAGGGATGCCAGAAGTGATCTTCTATCTGCAATTCGAATGGGTGAGACAAACACCTGTAGTGAATAAGTTTTCTGGTGGTAAATCCCAAAATAAATCATCTTAAAACTAGCATTAAGCATAAGGATATTTTATGATTTATAAACTGCTTACAACTATTTATGAAGTCCTGTGTGTGCAGCAAAGATCATGCTTGAGGCTTTAAATGTTGACTAAACTTTGTTTATTTCAGGTATACAACTGAAACAGGTTCAAGAGCTGCAGGAACAGCAAAACAAGTGGGAGCCGGTGGGAAATGACGTGGCCACAATCCTGTCACGGCGAATTGCAGTGGAGTACACTGACTCTGAGGAGGACTCTGAATTGGAGGAGAATGAGTGGTCAGACTAAAATAATGGACATCTCAGGTCGTAAAAGTAAAGCTGCAACTCTCTGAGATTCTTTAATACCAGCTCTGACTCCATCTAGTGGACTCTTTCATACACAAGCATCCCTCTTCATACTGTTATGTTTACACTGTCACCAGAGCTAATATTAAACTTTACTTAATTCTGACATATCAGTCCCTTATAGAACTGAATTTCTATTCCCAAGTTTTATTTCCAATACACCTAAAAACTGAGCACTTATTTATTATTCCGCATGGAAAAGTTACATTTGTATTTATGAAAATATTGATTGTACAATATGTTTATATTCTGTGTAGATTACTATAAAATGTAAATACTGAGTGAGAATACATGAAACTAGGCCACTTTAAACCATCTATAATGTATTATGAACCCAAAGGATTCTATTATTTCATTTTTATGATGTCAACCACAAATTAACTTTGCAATCTTACCTCAAAGCGTGGTTTTCCCCAAATAAGAGGATTGTCCCTGTCTCACACATGCAAACTCTTGGACCCCGTAGGATTATTAGTAAATATGATTCCCAGAGGTGGGTAGAGTAGCTAAATATTTACTCAAGTAAGAGTAACTTTAAATTGAAATCATTTTACTCAAGAAGAATAAAAAAACTTGTGACCAAAATAATTACTCAAGTAAAAGTAAGCACTAACTGTTTGAGCATAAAAGTCAGATTTATGATTCAGTAGTGTCATAAGAGAAGAAAAATATGAAATGATGGAAGTCCGAGTATTTCTAAAGGAAATGCCAGAAAATGTTTTTTTTTCTTTTCTGAACAATAAAGTACATGAAACACGAACACCATCTATTTTATGTGTCAACATGAAGCTTTTGCCACTCACTGTGGAAAGAGTAACCCTTCTTTTTACTCAAGTAAGAGTACAGATACTTCATTATAACAGACCGTTACTCAAGTAGCCTAGAAGTAAAAAGTACTATATGGACTAAAACTACTAAGAAGTACAATTATTTCAAAAAGTTGTATTGTAACTGAGTACTACTCTCCTTTGATGACAAACGTGTATTAGTTTTATTAGTACTTCTCCCTACTCCGTTTCGAGCAAAATCTTTATCTGTGTGAACAGTAATGTATGTGATGTATTACACATCTGTATGCTACTGCTCGAAACTCCATCCATCCATTTTCTGCCACCAGTCCCGCTCCCCATGCAGGTGGTGGGCCCACAGGAGCACGGCCCCCGGTCTCTCACAAGGGGCTTCTGAAAACTATCAATCAAAATAAATTAAAATCTCTATTGGTGTAGTGATAAATCTCACCAGCAGAGGTCAGAATAATATTTAGCTGGGGAAAAAAGACAGGTAGAACTTGTAAAGAAGCAGAACGGGACGCCATCTTGGCTCCAGATTCATTCTCAAAGCCGGACAGTAGCGTATTTGAGCCACTATGGCACTGTTGTCTTCCCTTCACAGTTCAATGCTGTGCAGCCAGGTGATTAGTCAACCGTAGCTTATCCATGAGTTAAAGGTTAAACGTGGACACAGTGTTATAAAAGGAGAGTAATTCAAGAAAAAATCCTGTGAAGGATAGTTTGATTGAACATAAGATGTAAAGGGCTAATGCTAAAAAGTCACCTGACTGTACGTAATGTACTGTCAATGGTGATTACGCACAAATCCGATTTGCCATAAATGTAAATTGTAAATATTTGGCTGTTGTTGTTGAAATTAACTATAGATGATTTAAGTACAGTGTTGGAAACGTTCTCATATTTTGTGGTAATTGGATAATTTATATGAATAATCTCTAAAGATGATCAGGTCATTGTGATTCATTACTTGTTGTAACGTAGGTTTTTCCCTAATCCTCTTGGAAAGTGTGTAGTCTATAAGGAACATAAAGACACTGTTTTCCCGTGTATTAAAGCTTTTATCTTCGCAGTACCTTAACTAAGTTATTAAAATGGACACTTCAAAGCTTCCAAAGATCCAGGATGAGGAACGTGAAAGCGAGTTTGTTTATGTCCATGCGTCTCTGGACCAGTACGACGCTCAAAAGGTGTAAAGATGTCAATAACAATGTGATTATACTTTGATGTTCAACTTTTGTGCTTGTTTGTGCTTTCAACAGTGGTGACAGCTACTGCAATGGCAGGTGCTGTCATGTATGAACTGGTGCGTGTTGGTCACAGTGAACTGGTGGAGAGATTATTCGTTTGGAAGGAGATATGGCAACCATCCAGGTCTATGAAGAAACTTGTATCCTTTTACACATATTTCATATTTAGAGTTCACAGTGACTCGCCTGGTCTAAAGACATGTTAGAAATCCTAACATTTGCCCTTAACACTGCTGCAACAGCTGTGTGTCTGTGGGTGACCCTGTCCTGCGAACTGGAAAACCACTCTCCGTAGAGCTGGGTCCAGGAATCATGAACTCAAATTTTGATGGCATCCAGCGTCCACTTAAAGACATCAATGACATGACTCAAAGCATTTATATCCCAACAGGAAGGACGAGTAAGTTTGTTTTGTTTCTGTTTTGGGGAATTAATTGGGGGGAAAAACTTGTCAGAAATTGTGTTATTTTAGGCTGGTAGCCATGTAACAGGTGGAGATATCTAATGTATGGTTCATGAGAACTCCCTAATAAAGCACAAGTTAATGCTTCCTCCTCGAAGTAGAGGCACAGTCACATATCTGGCATCTCCTGGGAATTACGACCTCTCTGTGAGTGTGGCATTTAATACTTTGGTATTTGATCCAATTTTATGTCTAATCAGCATTTATCCATTTATTTGTTTTCTTTCTAGGATGTTGTACTGGAGCTAGAGTTTGAAGGAATCAAGGAAAAGTTCACAATGATGCAGGTGTGGCCACTGCGACAAGTGCGTCCCGTTACAGAAAAGCTGCCTGCCAATCATCCACTGCTGACTGGTCAAAGAGTCCTGGATGCACTTTTCCCGTGAGCTATGCCATAAAACAATAATAATAATGCTTAATAGCTCCTGCAGGGACACTGAAATAGCTCTTCGTTTTGCAGTTGTGTGCAAGGCGGTACAACTGCTATTCCTGGAGCGTTTGGATGTGGAAAACTGTAATTTCTCAGTCGCTGTCAAAGTACTCCAACAACTAACGATTATTTTTGTAATCGATTAATCTATTGATTATTTTTACGATTAATCGATTAATCGCTTGGCTGTGAATGGTGTAGGAAAATTTTATTTTTTACATTTTTTTCATCATATAAGCAAAAGTGATGCCGCTTGAGTATGTGTTGATGGAGTAAACTTAAAGTAAATGTTTGTAGGAGGCTCTTAGCGCTAATTCTGCTTTCTGATGGATGAGACACAGACAGATATTCATGAAATTTACAATGTGCAAAACACTACAGTCACTAACTATAAAAACAAAGTAGGTTTTCATCAAAAATACTAAATTTTCATGTCATTTTGCTCTATTTGAGTCTGTGTGAACCAGAAAACGATTAATCGATTACTAAAATAGTTGTCGACTATTTCAATAATCGATTAGTCGTTGATTAATCGATTAGTTGTTTCAGCCCTATCCAACAGTGATGTTATCATCTATGTTGGTTGTGGAGAACGAGGAAACGAAATGTCTGAAGTGTTGAGAGATTTCCCAGAGGTACTGCACGGATTTTGCCTCATTGGATCCTGGTGTTGTTTTTTCTGATTGTGTGTGACGGCTCTGCCCTGACAGCTCACTATGGAAGTAGATGGTAAGGTTGAAAGCATCATGAAGAGAACAGCATTAGTTGCTAATACATCGAACATGCCTGTGGCTGCCAGAGAAGTCTCAATTTACACAGGTACATTTTCAAAATGAATATTAATGTTAAATGAAATATTTGATGCTCACAAAAATTTGTTTTTCAGAATTACATTGTCGGAGTATTTCAGAGATATGGGGTATAATGTAAGCATAATGGCTGACTCAACTTCCCGATGGGCAGAAGCTCTACGAGAAATTTCAGGAAGATTGGCAGAAATGCCTGCTGGTAAATTCATTTGTACTGCAAAATATAAGCTGTCATTAAGTAAGAATTGTGAAACTATGTATCTGTGGTTTTCAATAGACACTGGTTAGCTGCTTACCTGGGTGCCCGTCTCGGTCTTTCTATAAAGTGCTGGATGCGTTAAGTGCCTGGGAAACCCTGAGAGAGAAGGCAGTGTCAGCATTGTAGGAGCGTGAGTTCAACATTTTTATGTTTCAAAGCATAATGAATTATTGGAGATCAAAATATATGTTAGTGCTGCATGTGGGATTCTTGTATGTTTTAGTGTGTCGCCCCTGGTGGAGACTTCTCAGACCCTGTCACATTAGCAACCCTGGGAATTGTTCAGGTAGGCTACCACTTTCACTGCTCCTGCTTGTAAAGGTATGCAGCGACTAATTCTCCTATGTCTTCCTTGTTCAAGGTTATCTGGGGTTTGGATAAAAAAACTTGCTCAGAGGAAGCTTTTCCATCTGTAAATTGGCTCATCAGTTACAGCAAATACACACGTGCACTTGATGAATACTACGACACACATTTCCTAGAGTTTGTTCCACTGCGCACAAAAGCTAAAGAGAGTCTTCAAGAAGAGGAAGATTTGGCTGAAATCGTGCAGCTTGTGGGAAAGGTGAGCCTCGTTCCAGCCACAATGTTATGTTTAAAAGCGTAATGCATAAATCTTTATCATGACGTTGCGTTTATAGGCCTCTCTTGCTGAAACAGACAAGCTCACTCTAGAACAGTGGTTCTCAAAGTGGGGGTCGGGACCCCCGGGGGTCGCGAGCCTTGGTGGGGTCCCAAATGATTTTAGGATAAAAAAAATTAAAAAAATGCTACTGTTTTAGTAATTTTGAGTGTAAACAGCATATCATTTGTGAATCCATTCAAATAATCAAATAAACTGTTTAAATACATATTAACTTGATTTTAAATGTTTTTTCCCTAAAGTAGCGTAAGAGCAATAGCTTTATACAATGGGGTCCCGAGTTGTTTACGTGTCAATTTTTGGGTCCCAGTCAAAAAAAGTTTGGGAACCCCTGCTCTAGAAGTTGCTAAACTCATCAAAAATGACTTTCTTCAGCAGAATGGCTACACTCCATATGACAGGTAAAACTCATTCCTAACTTTCCTAATATATCTGTAGCATCCCAATTCTTCTCAGGGACACGTTTATAAGCACATTTCACACCTTACAGGGTCACTTTTCAGGGCCAGTTTCACAGATATGTTCTAAAAGTAGCCTGCAAGTTCATGAAATTGATACAAACGCTCTATAATTAGATGCAAAGTATTATGTACACAAATATCTGCCTCTGCAATACTCTGAACGAGGATAAAACTAATTTAATTCTACTACCAGAAATAAAATCGGGTATAGGGCCTTTACCTTTACGAATATCTTGATAATCACATTATGTTTGGCGGAGACGGAGAAGCTGTAGCTGCGCTGATTTTGCGCAGCTACAGGAGGACATGCAAAACGGCTTTCGGACCCTTGAAGAGTAGATCATCTCACTGAATCCTGGACATTGCAACTTGATGCACACTGATTGGCCCATGGTCAGCCATGTGGCCACTTTCACTCCTGTTTACATTGAATCATTCCCGTTGCTGCAAAACAGTGCATTTGTTTGTGGCATCACTTGGTTTACCCTTGATTTTACACTAAAAGTAGCCTGTAAGTTTTACACTCGATTGACTTGATATTCGTGGTGACAAGCATTGAACATGAAATCACTACAGTTCGTAATTATGGCAAATGGTGGGCCAGTTTACAGGTGAAATGTTCAAAAGTTCATTTATTTCTGTAATTCAACTTAAAATGTGAAACTGATATAGACTGTAGACTGATAGAGACTCATTACATGCAAAGTGAATATGCCAACCGTTTATATATTATAAACGTTATAATTTTGATGATTATGGCTTTTTCAAAATATTCTAATTTTATGAGATTTTTAATTTGGGGTTTTTACAAGCTGAGCCATAATCATCAAAATTATAACAAAGAAAGGCTATACATATCTCACTTTGCATGTAATGAGTCTGTCATATATTAGTGTCACAGTTTAAGTTGAATAACAGAAGTGAATGCACTTCATGATATTCTAATTATAAGACGAGCACCTGTATATTAGTTTCACAGTTTAAGCTGAATAACAGAAATGAATGCATATATTCTATTCTATTAGATATTCTAATTTTCCGAGTTTCACCAACTCACTCAATTTAAGTGCAAGTAGCACTTAATTTTGACCCAAGTAAAGCAAGAAATGTCTTTCCTCACCTCCAGATGTGACATTGAGTCTTAAATAATGAAGATCCGGACATACTGTATAAAGGGACAAAAGTTTAAAGTTGTTCAAAGAAAAGGCAATCATACCTCATGTGATATAGAGTTTGTGAAAGTATGTTGTGTTGTGTACAATACATTATGAACAAATGAATGTTGGCTTTGTCTTGTATCAGGTGTTGAATATTCTTGGAAATTAAATGTTTTAGTGATTTCTTTTTTTTTTTACCTGTGCCTACTTCCTTTTATAGAAACCATAGTGTTTGTCAATTAGTTTTTATCACCCCTGGATAGAAAACTATATGTACAATTTCTTTTACAAATGCCACAATTTGGTAAATAACAATTCAGAACCAAAATAATTTTGTGTTCATTTTCAACTGTCAAATATCTGCATAATAACCAATAATAAGAAACCTGTAGTGGCACATACTGTACATAGGCTGCATATAACTAGAAACAGCTTTGAAAATGTTTAACTTTTGTCTTTTTATGCCTTGTTCCCTTGAAAATCTTCAATGTACAACACCATGGCCTCTTCTGCTTTTATCTAAATGCCCTCTTTATTCAATTTGCTGATACACATCTTCAGCGTTATGCTCGTCAGTCCATTGTCATATACTCTTAGCATTTTTCTCCTCTAAAATAGATTAGAGCTGGTATCTCGAGTTCCGGGCTCCATCAAGACTAATGGACGTATAACCCACAGACGCTCAAGCCCACTCCTTTCTCCGCATTGATTCAGTGGATCCTGACCCGGCTAAAAGGTTTCAATGGCCTACAGCACCTCCCCATTGTCATCTTTCAGTTAGCAGGGCTTGCATAAAAACATGAGCATAATTTTGAAACCTAAATGTAAAAAGAGTATTAGATCAGTTTACAAACATTTCATGAATCCTCAATCATCACAAGACCCGTGTCACTTTGAGGTTTTGTGCCAATGCCCATGCAGTGCAGCATTATATTTGGGGACCACACATTGCAAACTTAGAGTTGCAATGAAGTGATTTCTGATCTGTTTTTACTGACTTTTGTTACATCGCATTTTGGCTTATGAAATAGAAATGTATTTGTCTGCACAGTATCATGCATGGTACTTTTGCTTATATGCAAGTTTTATTAAGTACAAAAAAAAACATGAACTAAATCAACTTGTAAAAAAAGTTAAATATACTTGTTTCAACAAATGTATTGTTATTCATAAAAAAAACAATGTGTTCAAGTATTAATGATGAATGCTGAAGAATTACTGTATTATTCTTTATCTAAACACAGAAAAATTAGTTCTCTTCCTTCAACCAGTGCCCCAGGGGAACTTGTCATGAGTTGTGGGCAATTGCAATGGCTTTTAATGGAAGGAAAAATCTGAGTGAGAAACCCATCCAGACCCAGAAAGAACAAACTGACCCAGCCCAGGAATCGCACACAGGACCATCTTGTTGTGTGATGATAATGCGGGTGGATGTACAAAAGAGAAAATAGCCACACAAAAAACAAACAAACAAAAATAAACAGGTCATTAATGACTCGAGTCCAAAAATAAAACAATCTGATTCTGCTATTAATATTGTTAACATTCAACATGACTGATTCCTCTTTTTCATAGTTTACATGTTGATATCCAAGGCAATACTTTCTTCCAGACTTTTCCGAGTGAGCGGAGTAGTAAGGTCGGGTTGCCTGTTTGGAGGAAATGTGATCCCGGAGGGTGGGGCAGCCTGTCTCTCAATGCTCACTCTCCTCCTCTATGAGTGCCTGTCATGTTTCTGATATGAGCCATAACCGACTCAATGCCTGGATTATCAGCACTGTGGCTCTGCAGCACCTCAATATACTCTCTGACAGCTGACCGGCCACACCAAGGACAACCCGGACCCCTGGGGTGCTCTTCACTCCAAAAGTTGAGCTTGCACCTATATTTACCAGCATTATCAAAGGGCTAAAGCCAAAGCAGCCAAGGTATGCCTGGAGACCTGTGAAGAATTTGAGGAAATTTGAGAAAGATAGGTCTTTGAAAAGTGAGACTGTAGAGTGAGAAGGCAGTGCAGAAAACCACTTAAAGAATTTAAGGAGACTGGTAGCTAGTATTATGAGACAAGATTTGCTGATATGGCATAAAGTAACAATATTGTTTATGATTGATTTGCCTTGATATATTTGTTGAAGCATTCTCCAACTACAGGAACCACAAGGTAAGTTGACTTAATGACATTCAGAGATTAGAAGTGATGTACAGATTGTTAGACCTAATATTTACTGTCAAAAACTAATTTGATAACATACTGACAATATCATGCAGTGTTGAAGATTTGCCGGCCCACTTATACATTTCCCTATAGACAGAGTGACCTTGTTTTGAGAAATTAGTTTAGAAGCCCAAGGGAATTACTTTAGAATTAAAAGTCCCAGATTAAACTAATGAACTTTTTTATGGGTCAGGGGCTTTAATACATTCTATACAGAAAAATTGTCAATTGTTTTATCAGGAGTTTTGTGTTTGTTTAAGTGGTGCCTGTGGTTGGCCAGTCTCCAGAAAGTCCCTTGGTGTGCTGTAAGTGCACCTTGAGATTGTAATTGCAGTGTAGAAGTGCACACAAATCAATAGAAATCCTTTAAATTATTTTCAGTTGTTTAAGAAACCTAGAGCAGTAACAGATCCCAAACAATATTACACGAGGTAGAATTATTGCAAACCAATAAGCCCACAAAGACCACTTCCTGAGAATGTCTAAAGCAGTAATAAAAGAGACAAAACCCATACTTGTACCCCATATTTGTTCCATGAGCTGTGGGATATTTAAGTCTATACTCTGCAGGTAGCCAGGATGAAGTGGGAGAGTTGAAGCCTCCAGAGCCGGATGACCCCATGTGCTGCTGTGAGTGCGATTGTTTCCAGTGTTGTGACTGTGAAGGCCTGGATGAGGCGTTTAACAGGTAAAAAAAAAAGAGCTTTATGATGAGGTGCTCACTTTTAACAGTAACGCACATGTATTCAAATGGTGGAGGGGTGTAAAAGGTCCATCAGCACCATCTGCTGGACAATATTGTAATGAACACATAGCCTAAAAAGATGTGTGAGGCTTTAAAAGATTGTTATTGTACTTAGATTGTTGTTGATGAAATGTCCTAAGCTCTGTTCATTGGCAATGGTGGAGGCAATTTGAGAGCAGAAACAATCAAAGCAGGTCCGGTGAATGATTGTGCATGTACTTAAACATGCATGAATAAAACAAAACACTTCACATACACTGCCTGACCTAAAGAAGCCGGCACCTGATCTGGGTTTGCTGCAGGTGGTCAGGTTTAGGTTCAGCAACACGATAATGTGCCCAAAGAATGAGATCACCTGACTACCTGAACATCCTGACCAGGTTATTCCATCAATGATATCTTCTTCCCTGATGGATCTTATTCCAAGATGAAAATGTCTGTATTCATCGGACTCACGTTGTGACAAAGTAGTTCAGGGAGCACAAGACATCATTTTCACACATGGATTGGCCACCACAGAGTCACAATCCACATTGAGATTCGTTGGGATGTGCTGGAGAAGGCTTTGCACACTGGTCACACTCTTCCAACCTCAATACAATTGTTTGGGCAAAAATGTATCCATGTTTGACACTGAAGAAACTTGTTGAAACAATGCCACCGCTATAATCAAAGCTAAAGGTGGTCCAGCAAAATATTAGAGCATGTGACCTTGTTCTGGACAGGCAGTGTATGTTTTTCATGAGGGGGGGGGGGGGGGGGAACAATAGAGTATGAAAGGTTAGTCTAGCAGAATACATTATCGTTCTCCTTTCCCAATTCCCATCTAATCTAAGCTTTTTTTCTGATACCCTGCATAGCTGGTTGACGTCCAAGCGCTTCAGATGTGGTTTTCGATCTCCAGTTCTTCGGATCATAATTGATAACCTGGAGATCTCCATGGTCCCAGCGCTGGTGCTACTGCCCCTACTCCTCAGAATTGCAGCAATACACATTCTGCTGGGTGTCACCGTTTTGACAGCTCTGCCTGTGCTAGTGCTCTGGTACTACTACGCCACTCACCAAAAGAAGCGTCGCACCGTCTTCTTTCTCACTCTGGCACTTTACTCTTTGGGCTATATGTACTACCTCTTCATCACTGAGATCCTGCCGCGTGGAGACGTCAACTGCACACAGCTTTGTGCAGTCACTGCTGGCATGATCCTGACAATACTCTCTCTAATAAACACCAAGAGGGGCCCGGGATATGTGACCCCAGATCTGTTTGAAATACACAAACAAGAGAACATGGCAGTTAATGAAGATGTGAAGTCCCAAACAACTAAAACCTCCATTAGAACCAAGTGGGTTCGCTGTGCCATGTGCAAAATAATAAGACCTCCACGAGCAGGGCACTGTCGGACATGTGGAGCCTGTGTGCAACGCCTAGACCATCACTGTATCTGGTGGGTCAGAGGCACATACTTCATTATATTATTTTCGGAATATTCACTAAGTACAGAACAAGTAAAAACATTTATAACATCACTTCATGAAAAATAGTATTGTATGTACTATAAATATTTGTCTTTGTCTGATTGATGAGATGCTGCAGGATAAACAGCTGTGTCGGACAAGCCAACCACCGCAGTTTCCTGTTGACCATAGGGCTGTTTCTGGTAACCTCTGTGTACGGAATAAGCCTAGTGCTGCACAGCATTTGTCCAGGACAACATGTGCTGACCGCTGCCTTCTACTGTCCAGAAGTCTACTCACAGTTCAGGTAACACTGCAGGTCACTGTTCTTTGGTATAAGACACATCCGGCTCTGTCATGTTGTCTTTTATGCCAACAGCACAGCCTTGTGCTTCACATGTGTGTGGTACAGTGGCATCATCACAGCCGGACTCTTTTACCTGATGGTTGTGCAGATACTCAACATCAGTTTCAATGTGACGGAGCGGGAGGTGCAGCTGGCACTAAGGACTGGGACAGGCCAGTGGCGGCTATGTGGACTAGTACTGGTCACTGGGGAGCACTCACGTGGATTCATTCATAACTGGCTCGAGTTTCTTACTATGACACATGCTTCCACAAGCTCCAAACACCCAATCCTGGTCTAGTTTACAACTGTTTTACGTCATCTGGAATGCATGACAACACATACAATAAAACATGAGCAGCTAGTTTGAAATATTTGTATACTTGCAGTGCATGGAAACAATTGCTCATTTTATTGGCAATATATCAAAACTTTAAATAAAAAGCTTTTAGTATGTCTCTGTGTATTGCCCAAGTACTATAATACTTGATTAAATATGGACCAATTATAATGCCCAACAAAAAAAAAAAAGGCCAGTAAAACAGTCACTTAAAGGGGACTATCATGCAAATTTGATTCTGGGGAGGGTTTCTACCAAAATATGCATGTTTTAAGGGCTGGAATGTTAATGTTTAAGTGAAAGGATGATTTATGTACTGATTCATTATCTTTATCACTCATGTGGAAAAATACTTACTAGAACTTACACAGAAATATAAGGGGAAATTAAATGCAGCAGAACAGACATAGGCTAAGTTTAACATAGTAATTACTGTATCCCAGACTTTTTATGATAAATGTTATTATGCACATACTGTACTTGACTGCTCTTAGTCAGAACTGCTGACTGATGGATTTAATTCTTTAGGCCACTGAAAGCTCTGGAGTCAGGTCACTGCTCTGTTTATGCCCTTTGAACTGTGAAAATAAGAAAATACTGCAAGATAGATTTGCGTGCTCTTCATTAACCTCAATACTGTTTGAGAAAGAGACTGTACTTGACTCACTTGTCATTCATTAAGATTTCTGACCTTGTCTAATATGAAGGGACAGTAACCCGCTGTCAGATCCAATAGCACTGCCTCTAATGCATGGACACATCCAGCGGCATGCCGAGAGTGGGCGTGTCTGTTTGGGCAATATAAAGGGGCCCTCTCAGAATCCGTTCAACAGAACTTCATCTGATCTGCTCTGTGAGACGGACTCAACTTAAGTCACAATGACCTCCCTGGCCACAGCACTGGGACTAAGCCTTTGCTTCATATTGGCATCTGCTCATATCCTGCCGCAACCAGATTTCAACATCCAGGGGTAAGCAACACATTTAATAACGCTGTTCCATGCAAGATGAGAGGAAAACACTTCACCTCACATATCAGCCCCAGTTTCAATGGTTTTGTGCCAAATGTGGATGGATATCTATTGGATTTGTTATGTTTATGAATTAATTGTCTAAATAGCAGTGGCTATGTAGTGCTTATGCCTCACAGCAAGATAGTCATAGGTCCGATTCCCAGATTGCATGCCCCCCTTCCTCTGTGTTTGAATGTTTTCCTCATCTCATGTTTCCCCATCAACATAAAACATGTTGGGGGTGGGTGCTCATAAGCTTCTTGCTTCAGCCCACTTCTTTTGAGCAGAATGCTCAAATAAACAATTAAACAATAACCATGGGCCAATCCTCCATAGGTACTCTGGACCAAACCTAGGCTCAGTATCTGGACAAATGTCCCTGTTGCAGTTGTCACGGTTGTCTCCCACTGCTTTTGACAGGTTGCCCCTGCTGCACTAAAGGATGGATCAAAAGCAGAGGAATTTTATGGAGTTGAGGCACACTTTGTCGTTAAAATTATGCAGCAGCTCAAAACCATCTACAACATTACCAACTACATACGCTTAACTAATGTCTCTGGCTCATTAGATTTGGCAGTAATGGTCATTTGGGAACTGAAGATATTGTTTGTGCAGATGTCGGGGAAATGGTACCTGGCTGGTTTTGCCACTAATGCTCAGTGGTTCCTCAGATACAAAGGAACCATGGGGATGGGCACTGCAATGTTCAATGCAGTGGATGGGGACCTGGACATGCCCTTTGAAAGTCTCAAGTAAGTAATAATGGACAGTAAATCTCATTTAAAAGCAAAAAGGTCACTGTAATCAAGCCGTGTGTGCAGTCCTGATGGGTCCTGCTTTAGAATGCACAACTTGGCCAAGAAGACAGATGTTCCTGGAAAGTTCAGCTATGTCAGTGAGTGCCATTGTAGTAGAAACCGTAACTTACAGACATAATATACTGTACTTATAATAGGTATACCATTTATGATCCCTTTTTGTCAGGCCGTGGCAGTCTGAATGACATGCGGATTGTGGATGTTAAATATGACGAGTATGCTCTGGTTTACACTGTCAAGACCATTGGAGATTCTTCCGATGCCGTCATCAAAGCTTATGGTAAAATGTATAGTAATTTTGTGTGTGTTACATTAGAGTTAAACTGTATAGAGTGAAAAAGAATATGTATTTTTAAAGGTCGTGCACCAGAGCTCAGCACAGAGGTGCAGGAGAAGTTCAGGCAGTTTGCCTCAGAGAATGGGGTCCTTCCAGAGAATATAGTCATCTTGCCAAAGAATAGTAGGCTTTTTTTTTTTTTCCTCTATTCTTGGCCATGTGTATTTCAGTGTCAATAAAAATGTGAAACATAAACAACAGCCACGTCCTTGAACCTAACAGTGAGGAATTATCTTTCCATAGGTGACTGCCCCTCTGAATAATTGCCTCCTGAACAGGACCTGCATTCCTGTATGTGAAAGCCTTTATTTGAGAGGGCTACAAAATATTTGATTTATAAGTTATAGAAGAGAAACGTTTGTGATACCAATAAAAGATACTGTGTTAAAATTTGTGACAAGCTTTCTCTTCTTTTTTTTACCAGCTTTTATTGCTTTGCAGTGTGAAATCCCAAAAACTGCAGGAGTTGTATCCACATGAAAGTGAAGTGTTGTTGAACATCGTGGAAGTCTCGTTTTTTAATCACTTTCTCTTAACAAAGCAGTTTGACAAGAAAGGTACTGCCCTCCTTCATGCCAATGATAATGGACCTAACAGCCAATTAGTGTCTCACTAGACACGAGGGGATGAGCACTGAATGACAAGTAAATGTATCTGTACAGCACCTTTGTGATATAGTCATCACAAAGGACAGAAACATTAAATGAAAGAGGATAAATTGTATTAATGTGAACGGTACAAATTTGGCCTTTACATCTGACCCATTCCAGTTAGGAACAGTGTGCACAGTGCAGCATGGGGACCAATCTCTATTTATTGAGGTAGATTCGTTCAGAGGATTTAGTCTATTGAGAAGAAACCAACACAGACCGGGGAGAAGATGGAAACTGCAGAAAATGACTCATTTTCATTTGGCACCAAAAGTCAATTGTTTCACAGTTAATGACTATAGCATGAAACTTGGGAAGGATATTTTCTTCATATTACCTTTTAAGAAAAAAAGTTACAAATACTAATAATGAAATTCTATTGGGGAATATATGTTATAGATCCACATTTTTTCTACACAAATGTAGTATACATATTTAATTACTTGTGCAATTGTGCTTTGTCAAACAAAATGGTCATGGGTCATCTGTGTGTAATATGTAGATTGGGCTGATATAGTCATTGCTGGCTTCTTAGGAGAGCACCCATAGGTTACAGGCCTTTCACACCCGCGGGACCAGCAGCAGCGCTCATTTTCTACTTTCTTGGGGTGATATTGTATTATCTCATACATACAGTATTCATGTAGGAGGTCCATTTGTACATAACAAATACTGTTTGTGTATTTTAACCCTTTTAATGCCATATTTTGATCTGTATATTTTTGATGCCCCTAAAAAGGGAAAATAAATGTGATCTCTTATGGTTCATCTAATGGGAAAAAAGTGAAAATGGTCACAAGGAAAAAACAAACAAAAACATGGAAATTGAAAGCCTCCACTCTCAAATACCACCTGGAAATAATAAAATACAAGTTTTGTACATACACACATTTTTTGCGCTCAGAAGATGTTTTTTGTCAATAATGGGATGGTTGGGTTAGCTGTTCAAGAAAACACAAGAACAACTTTTTGAATTCACAGCTTATTTCATTTTGATGGAAAATAGGTCCAACTGTTTTAATCTTAAGTAGTATTCTTCACACCCAGATTCTGGAGGGTAAGGTTTTTGAAGAAAAAAACTCAGTTAATTAGTTGTATAGGCATGTTTTCTTGATGGAAGTGGTGGGGATGTATAAAACAAATAACATCACATTTCAAAAATAAACATAGAGCTTTCTCTGAAACATTTTTTCAGGACTTGCCTTAATGAGTACTCATTTTGGGAAATAAAAAAAGGTGAATAGTATTTCAGTTTTTTTGTATTTCTGCACAGGACGCAAATTTCAGGGTCCAACTTCACTGCTCTCACTGCCAACTATGACTGAACTTGGCTAAGCATAATAAGCTTCTTTAACACATCATTCCTCATTTGAAAGAAAGAACCTAAAGAATTCAATCAGAGCTTTAAGGGCAATGGCCGTACATGGGTTGCCTAGAGTTGCAAGACTGCACAAGTTTCGCTATATGTGAACAAGCAATTTTTCACTTAAAATAATCACATTTGTTCAGCCACTAACCATTAGTGGAGGCTGCGCTACCACTAATTAGGACTTGATCGGGGACAGATTGCAATTGTTATCAATAAAACCAATTATTGATTAGAATGTGTAAACATGCCAAAAACCGGTTTCAGAATCTTTGATGACCTAAGGTGAGTGCCCTTCTGGAACCTGCAAAACAATAATCTGTAGAATCCTACTAACGTCACTTCCTGGTCATATTTAGCCACTAGGCAACGTCATTCTGGTGCTGCTGTATTAATCATCAATTGCTGTCACATGATTTAGAATCAACATAGCGACCTCCAGCAGCCGACGCTAATCACATTTCTGCATAAGACCGATAGCAGGCCTTACTTGTCACAATAAATGGTTTGAACATGTGAAACAAAACAAAAAAGCAGCTTGGCTAAAACACCATGTCTTTTATTACTTTTAAACAATGCTGTGGTACACCCATAACTACACAGTTAAAAGTCCATTTCAAGTGTTTACATCTACACGCTTTGTACATGTTGTATACAAAACAATAAATTACGTCCCATAGAAGTCTAGTTACACAACTATACAACAAGTAAATGGAATAAATAAGAAAAAAATGGTCACGTGAGTAGAACAAAAAGGATAAGCCCACAAGCACCAAGTTTTGAAATTGCATTTAAAAATGTCAATTTTCCATTTTTTTCCCCCAGGCAAAAGTACACTGTGATGGAAAAGTGCCTTTCTGTTCAATCAAAATACAATGATGATAGTGTAGCAGTCCCATCCTCAGACACTCACACCCAACCCACATGAAGCATCTGGTAAGAGATTTATGTCATGAAAAATGTACATCAAGATAAAATATTCAAACTGACCACAGATTAGGAGCTGCATTAATTGCTTTGGCCAATATTTATCTCATAAGGTCATACTGAATAGTCAGATATAGGTTATGGCCATGTCACACAAATGTTAAGCAGAGTATGCTTTACTTGTTTGTTGATATGACACACTACTGAGGTTACTTGACCAACCCTCTTCATGTGGGGCGTCGCCAGACGTCAGTGGTCAGACTAGCGCAATGGGTTGAGCATTCATGTCTCCAAATCCCATACTGATAAATCTCTACAGCAAGACATTCAGACTCTAGCCCTTTTATTCTCTCAAACTACGTTGTTTTTATCAAACAGCTGCTTTCAATTCAATGTTCATACAGGCTTCATTGATGTGTCGCCACTTCTTCTGCAGAATGATCATGATGTACTTTTGTGTGGAAGAATAAAAAAGCCCATTAAAGGGTGAATGAATCACATGACCCCTTTCCACAATTTCATGATCACAACTCCTGATGGACAGAGCTAGAAATGTGGGCACATGCACATGTCCCTATACCTGACAACTGGTGCTAAAACAAATAAGTTAAGTAGTACTTAATGATGCAAACCGTTTGCAAATCACTTTTTCATTAGAGGCAAATTGATGGACGCAAACATTTTAAAAAGTGTATCTACAAAGACATCTTGCACACTCTGCCATGCAACTGTCACCATGAGGGGACATACCAGTTCTAAGTCCACATCTACAGAAGGATTTTTTTCCTACTGAGAGTGTAATTTGTATGTACATGTGTATACATTTCAAGAATTATTAGGCAGGGAATGTAAAAGATTGAAAAGAACATGGATAAGTGCAGCACAAACACACTACATTGTATACAAGTGAGTGTTTTTTTGTTTTGTTTTTTGAGTCTGGGTGCAAATGTCGTTTTAAACTGTTCCAATACTGTGGCACAGTATTTGGCTGGTTAAAGTCACTCTGCCTGGACCACATCTTTGTGGTGACGCATAATATGCTGGTTTTTCTCAGAGGGTCGTCGGAAACCCTTTGAGCAGATCTCGCAGCGATGAGGATAGTCTTTTGTGTGGATGGAAATGACATGCCGTTTGAACCCTGAAGCGTCTCCTGTGCTGTAGTCACAATACTGGCACTGATAAATTCTCCTTTCTTTTTGTCCTTTGCCAATCACCACTGTGACACTGCTGGCGAGGCTGGCTGCGCTAACTCTGGCTGGAGGACCAGCGCCTGTGGACCCGCTCGCTGACTTTTTTGGAGAGACCGCTGAAGTGTTTGCTTCAGTCCGCTTGGCCTCAGTCTTTTCAGGAGAAGCCTGTTGCTCTTTTGTGTGAACAGACAAGATATGGCGACTGAGAACAAAAGGATCTGCATTTTTAAAGTTACAATGACGGCACTGGTGAAGTTTCTTGCTGCGGTGGGAAAGAGAGTGCTTTTTCAGTTCCGACGGCCTGTGGAAGCCTTTCCCACACACTGCACATTTGTGTGGATAGTCTTTTGTGTGGACAGAAATTATATGCCGTTTCAAATCACTGGAATTAGAACTCTTGTGATCACAGTGGGCACAATGGTGTGTCTTATTCTCCTCATGAGTTAGTCCATGCTGGATTAGTTCCTCCTCCTCGGCAAAAGTCTGAAAACATCGTTCACACTTGAATGGCATCTCTTTGCTGTGTTTAGTCTTGATGTGAGTCTTAAGATTTGACGAATCAGCCGACTTATAATCGCAGTAGAGACAGGAATAGGGCTTCTCACCAGTGTGAGTTCGCATGTGTTTCTTTAGTTCTGATGGGTGACGGAAACCCTTACCACACTCCACGCAAATGTGAGGGAAGCTTTTACTGTGTACTGCCAAGAGGTGGCGATTCAAAAGCCCCTGTTCGGCAGTTTCATAGTCACAAAACTTGCATTTGTGAGTTTTACTGGGTGGCGGAGGAGGTGGCTGCTGGTTCTTGGGTTCCCGTTGGTGCTGCAGTCTGTGTGAAAATAACGCAGACTGCTGGTGAAACTCCTTGCCGCACATTTCACACTCAAATGGAGCTTTGCTGCTCAGAGCATGCACCTCCATGTGATTGTGGAGGCTAACTTTCTTATTAGTGGTGAAATCACAGTCTGTGCACCGGTACTTCTTCCTTGTGAGAACATCCTGGTGGTGGTTCTTAGTGTGCCGTTTAAGGAACCCACGTGACTTGAATTTCTTTCCACACAGCATACAAGGATAGACAGTAAGTGGTTGACCATAGGGTCCAATAATGATGGCTGGAAACAAAATGGACAAAACAAATAAAGCATCTTTCACAGGAGCACACATAGTAGTAGTAGTAGTAGTAGTAGCAGTTTAAGTCAATCGACAAAAATGGTCTTCGGAGAATGTTTTTATGAATGCCACAATGGTCTTGTGGCATTATTCCTATAAATATATGTTTATAGGAATATATAAATTATATATATATAATTCCTATAAATATATAAATTCCTAAAAATATGCCTATTCCAAACAGTGTATTGAATGTGTCCCCACCTGTCTGCACCTGCCGTGGCTCAGACCTTCTCTTCTTGCTCCGTTGCCTATTAAGCTCATCGATTCGATCAGACTCATCAATGTGCAGCAGTGCACTTGCTGCCCCGTTCCGATTTTCACAACCATCACCATCATCAACACCTGAAGAAACAGAAATGCTTAGAAACATAAGAGCTTATGTGTTATTTATGACAAATTTTCTGAGGGGTACCATGATTTCCTTGATTAAAACGGGAATCTCCAACAGACATGTAAACCATTTTCTCTCTGAGTGGATGTCCAGAGTCTGTTAATGCCAGGCTCTCATTGTCACCATCACTGATGTCCACTGATTCACCTTAGAAAATAATAATAATTTGACAAAAGTATACAAAGCACAACTAGGCTTCATAGTCAACAAAATGCAAACTATTAAAGAACAATCATAGCACATACCCATGTCATCCTCTCCAGAATCTGCTTTGAAGATATACACCTTGATTACTTCTTGTCCATCCTCATCCTTCTCAACTTCATGATCCTCCACAGCCCCTCCACAGTCACTTCGGTCCCATCTTCAGACACCATTTTACCAGCTTCATCTACTATAGGCATAGGCATAATACTCATCAGAATCACTCCTCGTTTAAATAAAGAATAAGAAATAAACACTCCACTTACAAGATATCATAAGATAGTCTCCACAACCATCCTGGTCATCATCTTGCTGCTCTGTGTCCAAGCCATCCTCTGGGATGTCACTCATGGCTACTCCTTCCTCGTCTCCCTCTAGGGCCATCACACAGGTCTCTACAGCAACATCTTCATCTTCATCGCAGTGCACATACTCAGAAACCACATCCTCAACTGCATCCTGGATGACTAGCTCGTCTGAGGCAAACCTGTGAACCGCCATGCCTTCCCCTCGCCTTCTGATACCAACACAGTCTCTTGAAGCTCCACAACAAACTGCCCGCCGGCACCACCCTCATCTGCAAGAAGCAGGGTTACCCAGTTAGCCAGTTAACAAGTCAATATGTAGCAATGTTACATTTTTATGACTTTATTATAAGAATAAGAATAATAATAAATAATATTTTTTGGTTATTTTTTGGGTTAAAAACAAACAAACATAATGACAAATGTATTTTGTACAAACGATATACAAAATATCCTACAAGTTATCTGGCCAACAAAAGAATCCTGCTTCTTGAAATACCCCAAAATAAATAATAAAAAGCTAAAATATACACAGCTGAGAAGGAAACAAAGAAACAAGCATATTTTAAATGAAAACACTATTTTGTAAAGTTCTTTTGGTCTACATGTGTAACAAATATTGATAAATGATATATTTTATTTTCCCTTTTATTTGCCCCCTCGGTACCAGCGCACTTTAGTCTAACACACTAGGCGAACACACTTCAATGTATGCGTTACCCGATCCGTGTAGTATTATTTTAGGCTCTCTGGAATGTATAGAAAGCCTGGTGTCATCCTCATCCATTGTCCTCGCACTGCATTTGTTACTGGAGAGCTGGAAGCAAATTATGGAGACAAACTTAATTTTCTCAAAAACATTAAAATAAATAAGCCACAGAATATCTGACATTAAAATAAAACATTGTTAAGAAAACCTAGGAGGAGACCCCAGGCAGAATAGCCCCTGCAATAAGTCAGGAACTAATGGGGTTCTCAATATAATGAACTCTGCTGCTCAGTATCAGACAGTATTCATGACAACTTAGTGTTTCTGTTCTCACAATAAAAGAGAGGTCAGTGATGCTCTGTGACGGGACATGAATTTAACTTGTCACACCATTATTTGATTACATCGTTATGAAATAGGAATACAAGCAAACTAGTGGTTTCTTTGAGCTGTGGCAACTCAAACATGCGGAAAGATGGTGCAGATGTAAACAAGAGGTGGATAATGCACCTTGTGTCCATTGATTCTCGCGCGCATCATCCCCACGTACAGGTGAAAAGACAACCCACGAGTGATGTTGACGAAATCCCGGATGATAAAGTGCTTTAAAATGATAGTATGAGGTGCTAAAGGATCTGTGGACTCATCAGGCGCAGTAATACCGGTGTTAGCTTTGTTTATTACCCACAAAGCTTGCGGTCTTTTATCACACAGCATCCCTACCTACTGCACAGTTTCTGCAAAATACAACAGGAAAAACAACACTCGTAAGATTTATTTGCTGGACCACAGAAAGACTGCCAATTAACAGAAATGTAGGAGTGCATTACTAGTCTGTAAATGTGTATCAGTAGCATTGAGCCAGGGGAGGAGGGCTAAACACCTCACACATTCTTCACAGCTTCTTTCAGAGCAGCGAGCGCCATTTTGTTAGCCTGCCGTGTAACGAGAGCTAATTTAACAATGACTGAATTGCGCATCTCCTCGAGAAGGAAAGATACGCTGTATTATTATTATTACTGATCGTTCGGCTTAGCAACCGACATATACCGTCCATGCATTGAGAGGGAAGTTTAAAGCATGCATTAAACGTGCTGTAATGCTGCCGAGTGAGCTAACCAGATAGGCCTAGATCGTCAATTATGGCCTGTGTCGAGGCCCAGGCCTGAGATGAAAAGGCCCAACCCTCTGCGGCCTTTCAAAGAGAATAAAGACCAAAACTCTACATGCCTACAAAGGCAAGGCAATATTGACGAGCATGCATACGCTTCACTTTGTACAGGCCTCGAAATAGCAAATGTGAGCAGCGTACCAGATTTCTGCTGCAGGGATGGCCTCTCTCCCTCGTCCTTCCCCAGGCCGCTGCTTTCCCCAGACTCGGGCACGATTCAGACGGGATTTTGTGTGATTTGGGCGGGCCGCATACGACCAGAGAAGGAGGGGTTATGGGGTTTCTTCTGGAGGTCTGCTCTAAGCGTCTGTAGCCAGGTCTGGTCCTGCTACAGCCCCCCGCTCCTCCAGCGCCAAGGCCGCCGTCAGCACAACACGTCACAGCCGAGCAGCGGTAGGAAAACGCGGAAGAACTGCTGGAAATTACTGCGTGACCACCATAGGACATGTTACAGGCCTTACACAAAGACTCTGAGGGAGTCAAATCACCCGAGGCCATCCACATGATTAGTGTTCAGACTTGGCTTCAAAATATGTTTACCCATGTCTTTGACTGACCTCATGACCTCTATTAAGAGTTACTGAAACATGTCACTAAATGTCCCAGTAATCACAGGCCTAATTGGACTACTGAAATCTCAGTACGTCATTTTCTTACTTGATAAAAGGTTTGATCACGTTAGGGTTCTCTGAGATGGGCACTGGGCACACAGAGAGCCAAGCCTATATAAAATTACCCAGAGATCCTTAAAGTGCATATGACAGGTTTTAATGCTTTTGAAAATATGACTTATTTACAATGATAACATCAGTTGCATACTTATCATTTTATTTCAGTGAAGCAGCAGTTTTAATGAAGAAATGTTGGGCACAAAAGTTATTTTTATTTGAATTTTTCAGCTGCTGACAGGAAGTGACAGATAAAGTGCCATAACAGTTTGACCTTGTATATTATATCTATAAGTTTGACTCACTCATTTCCCATGACTTAACATGGTTGCACGGCAACAATTTAAAATTGTTTGCCTTCATCTGTCAATTCCTGTCAGTGTCTAATAAGGAAGTAAAACTATAAACATCACAAAAATGGCCAAACTAAAGAAAGCTGGGTACAATCTTTAGCTAAATCTTAATATAATTGTTCACTATGTTTTAGCAAAAAATGTTGTCTAATGTGTTATACGCACTTTAAGAGTAGCCTATAATCAATTATCATAAGTTTGGCTTTGTTTAGCAGAGCAAAACCCAAGACGTTACTGTGCTCAAATAATAAAAAACAACCAAGTAAATATGTATTATAGTTTATTGACTCACAAAATGTAAAATAAAAAAGGCAAGTACAAAATTAATAAATCACGATTTTGTATAAATAAGCATCTAGTTAGTTATGAAAGAGAATTTTACATGTACAGCTGCTATCTCTAGCTATATCTCATCACACCAAGTTCAAAGATTACTTAGTTACGTAATGATCTAAAGTAAAATCATAGATAGTTTAATAATTGATCTTAAATTTCTTTGGTGAAATATTATATATGCTACATTTCACTTTGCAGTCATTTTCATTAGGTCCTCCTTGTCTATGGCAAAAAGTCGCCAGCCCTCTTCAGAGGACAGGTCAGCTGCTCCCCTACGCTTGTAAAACTCAATGGACTTTGTGTTGTTTTCTGCAACAATAAAGTGCATGCTGCTACTGCGGGTTTTTACTGCAATCTGGAGCAAGAGAAATACAGTCAAACTGGAGATTCTGTGAATTGAAAGTAATGAATTCAGAAAGGCATTAAGATTTACCTCACTGAGCAGCTTCAGAATCTTTGATCCAATACCATAACCTGGACGAAATAGTAAAAGTCTTAAAAGTAGCCTACATATAAACATATATTTTTCCAATGTAAAACTTAAACATACCTCGATAATCTTCCATGACATAAAAGTCCTCCAAATACAGCAGTTTTCCAATCCATGGGTCATAGGTGAAGTAGTACATGGCAAATGCTATCACATTGTATCCTGGAAAAAGCAAAGCTTTGTTTAGACTTCACTTTTATATATATATAAACATATATACATAACACACACACACATACATACAACACACACACACACACACATATACATTTCTACTCACCTTCAGGGCTTTGTTGTTCCTGTGGCACTTCGGCAACCAGGCAGTGGTAAAATGGATGATCTCCAAAGCCATCATCAAGTAGGTCTGTAGGTTATGACATACATATTTGAGTAAAACAATTGACTTAGCAATAGCCGATCATAAGATAAGAAATACCTTTTTCAGTCAGCTTGACCTGTTCTTCCATTTCCTCAAATTTTGCAAGTTCCTAAAATTTGACACAAAAGAGGTAGTAACAACTTAGTTCATGTGATTAACAAAGAAACTACCAAGATCAGCAAAATTATTTCAAACCAATCTTAAAACAAATTAAACTGACTTTATAGGTGTAAACTTACTTTTATGAGTCGTAAGATATCAGTCACATCCTTGGGTTCTGCCTTTCTCAATATATAATTGGCCATTTTCTTCTTTTTCCCCTTTTCCCTTTGCTTACAAGTCCTCTGAATGTGAATAAAAGTAAAATTTGTTTCTTCATTCGCTCCTCAGGAGTTTACCCCCCGACAAAAAAGAAAACCTTCATATACAGAAAAGCGATGGCCGTTTCACAGAATGAGATTTAGTTCCTTCCTCACTTGCTTTATACAGAACAGTGGTGGGGGATGTGGTCTACAATCCTAATATGGTTACAACACATTCCGGATATGGTTGTCATTTCCTGTTGAACATGTCATTGTTACCCGTTGTTTTTCAAGGTAACCATTAACTAGGGCTAGAACATATACAAGTAAAAGGATTAATCACTGACATGCATAGCTCAGTACACAACATTTAGGTCAAATTTCTGTGTTTTATGAGCACTGATGTAAACACTGATCTTTATAAATACTAATCTGGACTCTGTTCGACAGAATAAAAAGTAAATGAGAAATATTAAACATATTTCTGCATTACATGTTTGAGGCAGTTATTTACAATTGATCATTGACTGGATGGGACTGTTGACAGGTAGATATGGACTTCACAAATATAAGTACGGGCTTCAAAAATATATTTTTATGAAAAGTTTATTAAAAACAAACACTCACTCTTCTTGACAGAAAATGGTGCTAGCAGTTGTAACCTCTCATGAACCAGACAAATAGGCTTTAAAGACAAACATTTTATTGGACCCATGTAGTAAATGTTGGATTAAGTGCAGTTCAGTTGGTCTTATGAAAGTATTTAAGTTTGCCTGAAGGGTCTGGAATGATCTGTGAAGAAAAACACAAAACAAAACTGTAAATACTGTATTTTGATAGTATCAATAATTGACTGTTATTATTACTGTGTAATGATATGACTCTTGTAACTAAATCAATGTAAACAGCTCAAATAAATAAATATTGTATGCCATATACAGTATGAAGGAAAGGGTGCGGCCACTGGGAAGAGGGGAGCTTGAATTTAAGGCAAATACATCAGCCACAGAAAGTGGCAACAGTGCTCAATGAATGGAAGAACAATTCAAATTATTCTTAATAGCAAGAAACACTTAAAAGGAATAGGCCACCGTTTTTACATACCGAGATATGTTCTTACCTTAGCTTAGACGAGTTGATGCGTAACTGTCTGGTCTTTGTGCGTGCGCCGCTCAGTCATGCAAATGTAGTTAGCATTTTGCCGCTCCCAGCATAGGTCTATACCAAACTGGGGTGAAGCCAGAAGCTACCAAGCTGTTCCACGTTTACAAGTCTAGTAACACAAAATTAAACATGTCGATTTTCTAAGCAGATAAAAAGGGGCACTATATTGTAAGGCGTAATAACATAGGAGCACTTCAACGTCCGCGCAGTTATATCTCACTTTACTGCGCAGACGTTAAAGTGCTCTTAAGGTATTATTACACCTTACAATATAGTACCCCTTTTTATCTGCTTAGAAAATCGACATGTTTAATTTTGTGTTACTAGGCTTGGATCGTGCAACTTTTCGTGTAACTGTATTTAAATAGGGAAAACGTGGAACAGCTTCTAACTTCACCCCAGTTTAGAGCTATACCTATGCTGGGAGAGGCTAAATGCCAACTACATTTGCATGATTGAGTGCACACACAAAGACCAGACAGTTACGCATCAACTCGTCTAAGCTAAGGTAAGAACATATCTCAGTATGGAAGAACGGTGGCCTGTTCCTTTAACCTTCCTAAATCAGTGGTTCACAACCTATTATCTTGAAGCTCCCCTTGCACATACTGGAGTCCCCATTATCTAAAACTGTGGCCCAACAAATGCATAAACATAACTTAAGGCCAATATGAATTTATGTCAGACAAATAAAAGTAAATAGGGGTTTTCTACACCTGCAGTCATATTGTTTGTACCATTTAATTGGCCTAAATAATATCTCTTATGATCCGACCCTCTGTCCAGAGGTCAATCTTAGGCAGTGTTTCTTAGGGAAACACTGCCCTAAATAATGTTAGTGAAAATGAAAAAGTAGATCAATACCCTAGACATGGCACAGTTCTCTCGGTTATGTGTAATTAAAATTCTATTGGTGTCATCTCCTTGTCTTTATTTGCCCCTTGTCTTTGCCTCATAATCACAGATATTACTATATACAGTACACCGTTATGTACAGTAGATATTGTCATCAATTAAATGTATTTTTGTATTTTATGTTAATTTATAATAATTTCAATAGTTATTGCGTCTTTATAGATTTAGGGCCTTTAAATTGACAGAAGTTGCATGTTGTAGAGGAGCGCTCTCCTCACCAGCTACAGCCAGACCCTCTTAAAACTATTGGCAATTCACTCAAGATTCATTTGTAAAAATCGTTCTTACAGAAGAAAAAAAAAAAAAAAAAAAGCCCCTGGATATTGGCCCAAATGATTTACACAGAAGATACTCACCGTGTCGCTGCCAGGTTTCCATCCAGCTGGGCACACTGAAAGGTAATTTAACCAAATATTTACATAATCAACAATGTTCTAAGGTCATTGTTAATACTATAGGAGTTATTGGGACTCTACCTTCTCCATGTTTATCAGTATACTGGAAGGCCTGGACCAAGCGAAGAGTCTCGTCTACAGATCGTCCCACTGGGAGATCATTCATCGTTATTTGGCGCAGAATTCCTTTGTCGTCAATGATGAAAAGTCCCTGGATAATACAAAGCATTGACTATTCAATTTGCGATCTAACATGTTTGACAGAAGGTGGCCCGTTTGTGGTTGCCAACTGGATTGTCCACTCCCACAATTCAAATCATTCCAAACATTCAAGCAACAGAGCTTCTTTTTATCTTTCAAGGGCACAGTGCTTTAGAGCAAGTCCAAGTCTTGCACATGCAACATAGTATTTCTGTGCACTATGCCCAGCTTCAACTCCTCTACTCATCTTCAAATGGATTCATCTGGATGCTGCAGCATGTTGGATATAAGAGAGTTTAGTCATAAAATCTGCTGTTATGACATGCCGGAGAGAGGGCATAGGTTAAATGCTTGCCTTGCAAACATAAGTGTCCAGGTTTAACTCCAGCCTCAAACAGTGCATGATCACTTGGATCATACTCTGGACAATTGAGTCAGTCAGAAGTTGAATTAATTTAGTTGTGCTGCCAATTTTATACAGTATAATCTAAAATGTCCCTATCGACTGAAGGTTCCTTCGTTTGTGCATGCCCAGCTAAAATCCAAGTTACTTGATCACAAAAATGACGTGTAGTAAAAAAACAGAATAGATGTATTACTTACATCACTGTCTATGTTCTTATATCTCAAAATAGCAGCTGTAGTAGTCCAAATTGTATCGTAAGTACAAGAAAATTGCATTCAGGTGTTGGTTTAGTCCTGAGCCGCTGCGACTGCGCACGCCGCAGTGTGTGTCAACCTGATTAGCATGTATTTCGAGGAAGGGGAATCTGGAGCACCCAGAAGAAACCTAGCTGGCTCCCTTCAGTACTCCTCTGAAACGGTGCACAATTGTGCAATTACTTGTCCCGTAATCCATTGAAGAATTTCTAGTTTTTGCTGATTTTACTTTTTATAATGTATTTGAGCTACTTTTACAAAATAACACAAGAGATACTTGTGCTTTGAGGAAACCTAGATTGTATATCAAAAAAGAAATGAAAGAAAAAGAAAATAAATTCTTAATTCTTCTTCTTTCTTTTACATATGTACTTCCATATTATTAGAGTTCATAAGCCAATCATGGATTGTTTTGTCAAGAAACTGAAATTTGCTTCATCAGACTCCTGTAGAAGACATTTTCAAAGAAAATGCAATAAAAAAATAAAATAAATGTCAACATGTGTATTTTTTTTTTTTACTCAAACAAGAGTACAGATACTTTATTATAAAATTACTCAAAAAGTAATGTAACTGAATACAACCCGACTCTGCCTATACCTTAGCGTGTGTCCCTGATCTTCTAGGTAGACACCATAGTCTTTGGAGATTTGGTGAGTGAGATCAGACAACAGCGGGATCTTCATTTCTCCAAGACCCCCTTGCTTCCGTGGTGTGTTTATCCTACAAAGAAAATTATAGAATGCTAAATAGCCAAAACACTGAAAAGTCGCAAAAGTAAGATTTACATGAATTTGGGTTCCTTGTCTCACCAGGCCAGATGGGTGAATTGGGAATCTACAGAACAGGCAACCACCTCAGTGTTGATGGCTTGAAATTCGTGCACACGATCACTGAATGCAATGATCTCAGTGGGACATACAAAGGTACTGCAAAAGAATACGCACATAATGTTTTAGGACTAGTTCCAAATAGATCAAATACAAATTACTGTACTGGGGCCACTCACAAGTCCAATGGGTAGAAGAAGAAGACAAGATATTTGCCTTTGTAGTCCGATAACTTCAGCTCTTTGAATTCCCCATTGATAACAGCTGTTCCTTCCCAGTGTGGTGCAGGCTTGGAAACTAAAAAAAATGCAATGTTGAACTGTCCAATGTATGCCTATTTCACATTGGCATTGGTAACATTTAAGTATGCATTACAGGTCATTCATTCTACATTCATGACGCTCGGTCTCACACATAGGGCAAGTTCTTCACACGACTTTCTGCTCTTCAGTTCAATGAATCTCGTGTTACTTTGTGTTGGACTTGTGCCACGCAAAGTCATCATTTGTCAAAGGGGCGGACACATATCACCATGATTTTTTTTTTTTTTTTTTTTTAGAGTGACGTGTCCTTTCATTTCATTTACAAATAATATGGCCCCAAAACAAGCAACATGAATTACGCACTCAGCATCCACTGAGAATATCGCGTGCAGAGTTTAATTTGAAATACCATTCAAAATATACAGAAAACAGAAGGAATACAGATTTTGAGAGAGGCAACCAAAGTTTACCCAATGCTCAGGTAACTCACTCTTTGCTTTGCTGAGGTGCAGGGAATGATCGGACACAGGCACACGGAAAGCCTCCCGGGATAGACGTGTCCTCCCGCGTAGTTGTGGCATTTTCCATCCTCCGCTGCAGAACTACCTCTGGTGATGAAGAGTAGAAAAGTGCACAAAACACACAAAAGCTCCGTCTTCAGGTTTGACTGCAGCAAAAGCTCCATTGCAGGTTTGCTGAAAGCACGTAGCCACTGCTGGCACCACTGATTTGAAGCGCTTCTTCCTAGGTGTTCTCTTCCTCTCCAATACTTTCATCAAGCGTCTGAGTAGCGCTACTGCCATCTTCCGGATGACAGACGATTTCTATCAAGGCAAGGCAAGGCAAGTTTATTTGTAGAGCACAATTCATACACAAGGCAATTCAAAGTGCTTCACAGTTGCAGAAAGAAAAATTACAGGAAAACAGATAAAATCAATCAATAAAACATCAACATAAAGTTAATCAATGACAGTAAAAGGCAAGAGCGCAGATGAAATACTTTCAGTTTTCATATGCACGGGTAAAAAGAGCTGTTTTCAGCCTGGATTTGAACATTGTCAGAGTTGAGGCCTGTCTCACATCCTCATGAAGACTGTTCCAGATTTTAGCTGCATGAAACTGAAACGCAGCCTCACCGTGTTTATTATTGACTCTGGGAACCACCAGGAGACCCCTCCCTGAAGTTCTCAGGGCCCGAGATGGTTCATACGGCTCTAACATGTCAGAGATGTACTTTGGTGCTAAACCATGACAAGACTTGTACACAAGCAGAGCTGTTTTAAATTCTATTCTCTGAGTGACAGGAAGCCAGTGCAGAGACCTGAGCACTGGACTAATATGGTCGTATTTCCTGGTTCTTGTCAGGACTCGAGCAGCAGCGTTCTGGATGTACTGCAGCTGTCTAACAGCTCGTTTAGAAAGGCCAGTGAGCAGGCCATTACAGAAGTCTAACCTGCTGGAGACAAATGCATGGATGAGTCTCTCTAAGTCTGGTTTTGACACTATCCCAGATAGCAAAAGGACATTGTTTCAACATTGAAATAGTGTTATGGCCTGTGATTGATAGATGTTGAAAAATGACGTTGAACTGCGATTGAAAGCGCTCGATACGATAGATGTCGAACACAACGTTGATTTTGATCTTTCTGACATGGAATCAATGTCATGCAAATAACATTGATTAGGAGTTGAATAGATGTCGAAATTCAAATTTTTTTTAAACATGGATTCAACATTGATTAATCTATAGAAATATACCTATATTCAACTTTTTTAAACGGTATTTTGATTATTGGCGCTACTTACCGCGTCACCACATAAATCAGCCTCTAAACAGCATTCACCGCGGTCATCATGTTGAGTCATTTCCACAGGCATAACCTGTCCAAACTATGAATCTGAGGCATACAATCCACTTCCTCCTGTTTGTGTACATTATACATCATATAGCACTCAGAATCACCACTTTATCGAAGTTTACCACGGTATTTACATTACGAAACTTTACAGCGCATGCCCATTTAAATCGTTATTTTGGTGTCTTTAGCGTGACAGTGCCTCCTGCAGTCCTAAGACAGATATTACGACCTAATAGTGCAGAGGCCAAAACCTTTTCAGCCTTTGCTTCCATAAATATAGTATAACCCATAACCAGTGCCTCCGTGAAGAATGTGCAGTAAATTAAATCAAACAAACTAAAAGCATTTGGAGCAGAAGAGCATGAGACATGGAGGAAAGGCAGGAGATTGAGTTTGTGACCAAATAACACCAGAAAAAATGGTACACTCATTACTTAATATTTATTTCTGTATGAGATGTATAAAACAGTTATCTCCACAACATTGAGTAAAGAATGTTTAATTTTTGTGCAGTGAATTCCCTCAATTTGTTGTTTGTTCAATCAAGATGTTACCACTGTACAAAGCTTTGTTTCATAAAGTACAATTGACAGGGCCATCATACTGAAGGCTAATCCAGGTAATTGTAGCGTGTATAAAATGTTTGTAAATCAGTTGTTACAATCAATATTCAGTCATAAATGTTAATTGCAAATAATAACTTTATTCCTTTCGCAGCAAAATGTTATCTATAAAACATTTTTTAAATAGTATTATAACAATCCAAAAATCTAAAATCCAAGGGTTTAGACACAAAAGTGCAAATTACAGTTGATAAAATGGCAAATATGGACAGTGGGAAAAATTATTAGAATGCCGAAAAAGGTTTGTGTTTAGTTCCACTGGCAAACAGCATCAGGAGATGATGGGAGACGGTCGAGCAGATGCAGATGTTGATTACCTTTTGACAATTTCTTTGGTTCCTGGGAGCTTTCCTCAGCAGCTGCACCTACGATAAATAAATAAAAATGGTAGTGTTTAGTAATCATGGTTGATAATAAATAATTGGAGCAACTAAACATTTAGGGATCATTTTATTTGTTTATTTGTGTTACTGTCTCCGTTTGCTCTTTTATTAACCATGTCAGCACCTTAATACTAAAGTAATGATTCACCCATTAAACCGTCAAATAAGTTATAGTCTTGACTAAAGGCAAATGTATTATTTGTGTAGAACAGTTAATTCACAAGGCAAGTCAAAGTGCTTCACAATCCTACAGTTAGCCTACATAAAATTACCAACTGAATCCAAACTAAAGTAACGGCTACATTGTGGGGGCAAGATCAAACAAATGTATTGACTTACTATTGATATTATTATCAGGTTATGGGATCGTGAAATTAATCATGAATCATGTCCCGTTATGTTACTGGGATGTGTGGAACATGTAAGCTTTCTTTGGTGGCAAACAGTTAAGGCTAGTAACGTTAGCTTGGCATAGCCTATCAGCTCATAATAAACAAATGACAAATAAATAGCCTACAGTGTGCGGTGGCCATTTAGTTTACTGATCACAACCAAGATGACAATTAAACTTTAAAAATGTATGAGCACTTACCAGTTTTGTCTTTCTCCGTGTCCTCTGTCTGCCGAGATGCGAAAATGTAAGGAGGAGGGCGCTCGTGAAATTAGTTCAAATTTCCCGGGCTTTTCACCCCATACGTCGAAACAACATTGATTCACCGTTACACTTTCAAAGGTTGACTTTATGTCTGTAAAAAACTGTTGATTCAACGTTAGCCTTTCAATGGTTGAATTTATATCTGTAAAAACTGTTGATTCAACGTTAGCCTTTCAATGGTTGAATTTATATCTGTAAAAAACTGTTGATTCAACGTTAGCATTTCAATTGTTGAATTTATATCTGTAAAAAACTGTTGATTCAACGTTAGCCTTTCAATGGTTGAATTTATATCTGTAAAAAACTGTTGTTTCAACGTTAGCCTTTCAATGGTTGAATTTATATCTGTAAAAAACTGTTGATTCAACGTTAGCTTTCACTGGTTGAATTTATATCTGTAAAAACTGTTGATTCAACGTTAGCCTTTCAATGGTTGAATTTATATCTGTAAAAAACTGTGGTTTCAACGTTAGCCTTTCAATGGTTGAATTTATATCTGTAAAAACTGTTGATTCAACGTTAGCCTTTCACTGGTTGAATTTATATCTGTAAAAAACTGTTGATTCAACGTTAGCCTTTCAATGGTTGAATTTATATCTGTAAAAACTGTTGATTCAACGTTAGCCTTTCAATGGTTGAATTTATATCTGTAAAAACTGTTGTTTCAACGTTAGCCTTTCAATGGTTGAATTTATATCTGTAAAAAACTGTTGATTCAACGTTAGCATTTCAATTGTTGAATTTATATCTGTAAAAAACTGTTGATTCAACATTATTTTTTAATTATTGATCTGGAACCCGTAATAAAGCATTGAATCAACATTCTTTTTCAACCTCAACCAAAAGTCAACCATCTGACCCTAAATCAATGTTGAAACAATGTCATTTTGCTATCTGGGATTCCTCTGATCTTAGCAATGTTCTTCAGATGGTAAAAAGCTGATGATGTTATTGCTTTGATGTGGCTGTTTAAGTTCAGGTCTGAGTCCATGATTACTCCTAGATTTCTAACCTGATTTTTTGGTTTCAGAGCGAGAGACTCAAGGTGACTGATAACACTTTGTCTTTGTGTCTGTGGGCCAAAGACAATGATCTCAGTTTTGTCTGAGTTTAGTTGGAGAAAGTTGTTTTGCATCCACAAACTGATCTGTTCGATGCAGTGACAGAGTGTATCTACAGGCCCATGTTCACCTGCTGTCAGTGACACGTAGATCTGAGTGTTATCTGCGTAGTTGTGGTACGACACATTGTTGCTGTTTATTAGCTAACCCAATGGAAGCATGTACAGGTTGAATAAGAGGGGTCCCAAGATTGACCCCTGGGGGACTCCACAGGTCATGGAAATTTTGTCTGAGACACAGTTGCCAATTTCGACAAAGTACGTCCTATCCTCGAGATAGGACTTGAACCAGTTTAGAGCAGTACCAGAGATTCCCACCCAGTTTTCTAACCTGT
The DNA here is from genome assembly GCA_007210695.1 of Neogobius melanostomus. Classification (NCBI taxonomy): domain Eukaryota; kingdom Metazoa; phylum Chordata; class Actinopteri; order Gobiiformes; family Gobiidae; genus Neogobius; species Neogobius melanostomus. The sequence goes on along the minus strand of VHKM01000224.1, from coordinate 316,346 downwards.
GAAGTAAGATCCCGTGGTCCACTGTGTCAAAGGCAGCGCTCAGGTCCAGCAGAACTAAAACTGAGACCTTACCTGCGTTGGTGTTCATACGGATATCATTTGTCACCTTGATCAGAGCTGTCTCAGTGCTGTGGTGGGGCCTAAATCCTGACTGGAAAGTATCAAACACATTGTTAGATAGGAGAAAGTAAGTGAGCTGTTGATGTATCACTTTCTCTAGGACTTTTCCTAAGAACGGTAGGTTTGATATGGGCCGGTAGTTGTTCAGTACCTTGGGATCAAGGCTGCTCTTCTTTAGAAGTGGCTTAATGACCGCGGTTTTCAAGGCCTTTGGTAATGCTCCAGTCTCAAATGAGATGTTAACTAACTGAACAAGTTGTGGTAACAAGCTGGTCAGCACAGACTTCAGAAATCTAGTGGGTAATTCATCAAGGCAGCATGTACATGAACTCAGACCGGAGATAACCTCTTCGATTGTTTTGTCAGTAACAGGAGTGAAATGTGTAAGCTCAAGGTGTCTAGCTGGTGGCAGGGTTGCTATTTGTGTTGTGGAAATTATGGCATTTTTAATGCCTTGGACTTTGTCATAAAAAAATATTGCAAACTCATTGCACTTAGATGTAGAGATTAGTTCTAAGGGTAGTGAAACTGGAGGGTTAGTTAATCTGTTTACTGTGGAAACAGAACACGAGAATTGTTTCTGCAGTTTGCGATGATTTTAGAGAAGTATTTCTCCCTTTCTCCACGCAAAAACTGGTTGAACTCACAAAGCACTTCTTTGTATATCTCAAAATGAACCTGGAGCTTTGACTTGCGCCATTTCCTTTCGGCTTTTCGGCACTCCCTTTTCTGTGCCCTGACCGAATCTTCACTTCTCCAAGGTGCCTTTTGTCTATTGTTAACCATTTTAACCTTAACAGGAGCAATAGTATCCAAACATTTAAGACGCTTGATGTATAAGAGTCCAACAGATTATCAACATTTGAACATGGAGGATTTTATCACTCATTACCAACTTGTGCCAGTCGTTCTTAAACTACAAATCAAGGTCAAAACCTGGGTTCAATCAGGTCTAAAATTGGGCTAAACTATGATTAAAGTGGTTCTGAAAAATAACTAATAAAAATATTACTAAATTACACAAGTAAAAATCACCAGTATACCCATACGAGTTTGAGAACAACTGTACTAGACTCTCGGTTATGCAGATGACATTTCAGCACAGCAGCAGAAAAAAAAAATATTTAAGTTGTTTTGACACTCACTGGAGAACATTAAGGGGCCTTCTGTTCAGAATGAAAAGAGAATGTAGTGCACATACCCTCTATTGCCAACTGAGCTAGGAGCTGTAATAAATCTATAACACATTAGACACCCAAAACATTTTATTTAATCCTAAAACTTCATTTTAAATGATTTCTTTCTGAGAAAGATAAAAAGGAGTCAAGCCCCGATACCTTTATAGTCTTTTATTACAGTGCTACAATAAAACAATTACTTTGGAGTCATTCTTTGTTAAGCCTTCTTCCCTTTATGTAACAGTCATTTCAAACAACTTTGTACAATCACTACAGTATTTTCATGTTAACTTGTAACACTGTTTTTTTCCTTCCTCTAACCTGGCAATTTACCTTCATCCTTTAAAAGGGGTAGAGGGATAATGCAAAAGTTGCAAAAGAAAAAAACACAATATTTGATTAGGTTTGTAATCAAGTTGTAGAAATACCACAGCTATTAATGTTGTATCTTGTATCTTACGTGGAGACAATGCTACTGTATTATGTCCAAGTAATAAACCACATACATCAGTACACTGAACAAAGACCCAAATCATAAAAGCCAGTCAGATATCTGACACTTTTGTATAATCGACAATATATTTTACAGTACCCAGACCAGCATTGACCCTGTGTGGATGTTTATACATCAAGGTGTAAATAAAAGGCATAATCAGCATACACATTAGTAATAAAGAGCACAAAGCTGCATATCTGTCAGAAGGTCTTAGAAATGTAATTTACTTTAATTTATTTACTCAATATCAGCAAGAAGGTGATTTTATTTATATTATATATCTCACACACACAACAATTTGATTAATAGTTCAAACTTTAACAAAAAATAAAAACAAGGTCTAAAGATTTTCCATTTCCGTGTGTTATATTGAGAATAAAACAATAGTCTCAAGTCCCAAGCGATAGGCACAAGATACTGCAACAGTTTGTGCGTTTTTCAGCGTGGACTAGTTACAAAGACTCAATAAAGGTAGTGTGTGGAAACAAGCAAATTTTAGCTGACAGATTTGAGTTTGGCCCAGGGGTTGGTACCGCGCACCTCAACTGCTGCGTCGTTGTAATAGATATGATTGCACAGTTCTTCCAGTGGAGGTTCAGGATCTGTTGTAGCAAACAGTGCAGCATCTTCAATTTCTTTTCTAACTTCAACATCAATTTCCTGTGGACAAAAGCAAAATGTTTTAATCCATTTGCACAAATACAGGAGTATAGTGTAAAAAATGAGACAAAACCTTAAGCTCCTCAATGCTGGCCATATTGTTGCTCAGCATGCGGTCCTTCAGCATAGAAATAGGGTCACTCTTGCTGCGGACTTCCTGGATCTCTTCACGTGTACGATAACTAAACAAAAATGCAAGAATTGTACAAGATGTGAATGTATTGTTGCAAATTATCATAAAAGGTTGCACCATGTAGCTAAATGTAATGCAAAAATAAGTAATATTGCAATTGAATGGTGATATACTATCACAGAAGCATTCAGAAAAGAAAAAAACATCTTGCTCTGCCATAATAGAGGTATGCAAGAGGACAAACAAAGACTTATTTTATGAAGTAACCTGGAATGACATTACACAAAGCTGATATCTGAAGTGGTTCTTTAAGATGAGACAATCTTACAGAGCAGAGGAGAAAATCCTCGTAGAAAGCTTTATAGCAGTAAAAATAAATGAATAATTGACTTGATGGTAATTTTAATATTACCTGACGCCAGGATCACTCATGCTGTGTCCATGGTAACGGTATGTCTGGAGTTCCATAAGGATAGGACCCTAATAACAAGTGCATTGGACACTTAAAACCACCATAAAAATAAACATCTACTTAAAATGCATTTCAGCAACAGAACTCACCTTTCCAGACCGACAGTGATCAGCTGCAAACCGTGTTGCTTCTCGAACACATAATAGATCCATGCCATCAACCTTAAAGCGACATGCAGAACATAGTCTTTGATTTTATTGAAATTAATGTATCAGTTTATTCAAAGGTAAATGTATTTTGAATGAAACAGAATTATTATGCAATCTTGTAGTGTAATTGTTACCCTGAGACCAGGAATGAACTCTCCTCTCCTAAAGTAGTCTGTGCTGGCAGCTGCTCGCTCCACAGAAGTTCCCATACCATATCGGTTGTTCTCACAGATAAAATTAAAGGAAGTTTCCAAAGAGCTGCCATGTTGTAGGTTTCAAAGATCTGACCCTGTGGGATGAATAAAATATTATGGCACATACGGTAGTCACAACAGACACAGTCACACAGATAAAATTAATACAATGTAAATAATTGCAAATAAAATGATGTGCCATACCTGATTGGCAGCCCCATCACCATAGAGGCAGACACAGAGCTGATTATTGCCTTGATACTTGCAGGCCAAAGCCACACCAGCACCCAGAGGAACCTATACAAAATGCAGGTGCATAGAATTACTTGAAAACAAATGTTTTCGTAATCTAGTGCAGTGCTTTAGTGATTTATGAATACCTGTGCGCCAACAATTCCATTCCCACCATAGAAATGTTTTGTGTACATGTGCATGGAACCACCTTTACCCTTCGCAATTCCTCCTCTTCTCCCTATAAAACAGAACACGTAAGAAGACTAAGAATCGTAATAAATATATCCATAATTGAGTTATTTTGTACAAGCATACCAGTAAGTTCAGCCATGATCTCCTTCACAGTCCCCCCTCGAGTTAAGGTGTAGCCATGGGCCCGATATGCAGTAATCAGGTGGTCAGACAAATTAATGGATGCTTCAATACCAACTGCACATGCTTCCTGGAGAGACAATTTTAAAAAGGTAGAACTTTACACAGAATATCACTATTACCGAAAGTCTATGTCAATAATGACAAAACACACCAATGAACAGTATGGCTAATGTTAATCATAATGAATGATCACTTGCCTGGCCATCATAAAGGTGGCAGAAGCCTCTGATGATCTTCTGCTTGTAAAGCTGATCTGCCTTCAGCTCCATGCGCCTAATTGTCTGCATGATGCGGTAATATTCCAGGCCCTCATCTCGGGTCAGCACCACTTGAGTGGCAGGGGCCTCATCCAGCTTGAATGTGTCACACTTCTACAAAATATATGATTCAGACTTAAATACAGCACCACTTGTAGCCTCATTGTTAGGCATCAGGACTCCCGCAGACCCTCCACCAGAGCCTCAGTCAGTGGGGACTGTGTTCTCCCAAAATTTACAAAATCCTTTGGACAGTCCAGTTTCTCTTTTAATGGATCCAGACTGTGGAACTATCTGCCCACTGATTTAAAACTGCAGACTGACGTGAACAGTTTTTATAGAGGCCTAAAACAATGGCTGAAGTCAAGTCAAAGCTGCTCACATGGTAACGCTGTATGAAATGTATACTGATGTGTATTGTTTACCTTTTTAAATATTGTAATGTGTACTGTATTGCATTGTGTTTTGTGAAATGTGTAGCCTCCTATGGACAAGTGTTGTAAATTAGCAGTTTTGCTATAACACTAAAAACAATGTATCTGGTTTGTCCAATGCAGTTGATGTACATGTCAAATAAACTAATAATAATAATAATAATAATAATAGTAGTTTTTAAAATAACATTTACTCACCTTAATTTCAAATGTTGCCTCAGGGGTAAAGTCAGCATAGGTGCGTGCTGACATAACCACTGCAGCAACCTGGACCATAAGAAATATGTATAAGGCAAAGCAGAGCTAAAATAACTCGTGCTTTACTGAAGCAATAATTATAAAGTTAGAAGCACAGACTATTCACATCTATATACATCTACACATTAATACCCATGGGACACACCTTCATACCTACAGTGTACTCAGCATTACAGTCTCTGAGTAACTGGGTTATGTCACATATCTGTCTAAGCTAAATATAACACTTGATGTTGAAAATATTGTCATAAGAGTTTGCATTCTCGGAGCCTAGTACCTACCAAGTGCAAACATTGTACATTATCGTTTCTACCAGCAGCAAATTAATGGAATGCTATTTTACTAATGCTACCAAATATTGATCATTGCTTTTCACAAATATGCAAAAACAATGTCACTAAGGTAGAAATGTAGCTGTTAGCCAAACAAGCTACCATCGGCCTGCCAAGGTCAGAATATAAACAAGACTTTTTTGAAGAAGCGTAATCTTTTTTCGTGTACACCTATAAAAAGATAGTTCATTCTTTCACTTACATTTCTTTGAGCGCAGGCTCTGAGCACATTGGAGATATTGGTCAGCATCTTTAGCTTCTCAAACCCAGCTTCACTCCCGTCCTTTACCAACACCGCCTGGTGCTTCCGGTTCAGCCTTTTTTCAAGTGACAGCAGGACCACTATCGCCCCCTCCTGGCGGCGCCTCTTTACGGCCGCTTCAGAAACAAAACAATTGTACACGTGGTGATTTATTTATCCATAAATATGACAATAATGTTGGTCACAGTTTTAGAAATCTGATATTATTTATGTTATGTGATCTTTTAAGCATATCAGACTCGATGTTAGGCATTGATTCTTTTCTCCTTTCATTTGACAAAGCTCAAAATTGCTGATCGCAGTCTTATCCCCTTTGTAATGGGTTGCCAATTTCCTTTTCTTTCTATAACAAGCCATTCATCACATTCTCCCTGTGCCCGTGCGCTGCAGTTCGCTGTCTTTACGCAGCTACGCACAGCACAGTGGGTCGGCGGTAAAGTGTTTTTTAGTGCGCAGCGCAGCATCCTCTCTGCAATAGCCCCAGCTCCTCTCCATCATCTGACGCTATTGACCTTCGCAGTACCAGGCTCATTTGTGTCTGGTTGATGGGGTTTCTTTCCGTGGGCGCTGCGTTAGCTCACTGTGTTGTGAAACGGATAGCTGCACTGGAATCACCGCAGATTCTTTATTTCAACTACAATGGCGAAAACAACAACCGCATCATCCTCAAATCCAGGTAAATTAGAAAAATGGACATTGTTGGTGTTGATTTTACGTTGCATTTATGAAGATATTTAAACCAAGCGTCCGACGCAAATAAAATCACCGATAGGAAAGAATTTCGCCTTTCTTTCGAATGGATCAATATGCCTAATCATTTTGAATAAACAGGCTATGGCTGCGTAGAAAACTGTCAAGTCCATAAATATGAAAAGGAACGAATTGTCTCTTTGGTGATACACAGCATTACGTCTAGTCATAAAAGGCTGCTGTACATTTCTAAACCAAGAAGGAGTTAGTTTGGGAATCTTTTTGAATGGAAAAGGACTGGGATAGATCTGACCTCTGAGAACAAGGTTTTATTAAGTCACACCCTGACTGAGGAGTCATGATGAGCCAATAATCAAAGCTACCAGTGCATTGAATTACTAACCACATTTACCCCCCGCCCCCCCCCCCCCCTTTCTTTCTTTCTTTCTTTTCTTTCTTTCTTTCTTTCTTTCTTTCAAGCAAATTAATGAAAATGTAAAAATTAATAAATAAAATTGATAAAAATATCCGGATATATGAAATATTTGTCAATAGTTTTTCAGATTAGCCAATATTTCCACAAAGCTATTCATTCACGCATTAGCCAAAGTCCAGGATTTGAGAGCACAAGTAGCCGACACTGCCATGCTTAAAACAGGATAATTCACTTGATTAGGCAAAGCTACTTACTTGCACAAATACAAACCAGACCACTGTATTTTGTTCTTGTTAAGTCCTGGTTCGGACCTGTTTAGACCTAATATATTCTTGGTTTAGACCTTAGGTTTGATAACAAGGGCCCATTTCTACAAACTCTACCAAAAAAAGTGAAATACTTTTGCTGTTTACTTTTAGAGTACATCTGAAAGTGGATACTTTGATACTTTTGCTTTAGTAGAACTCTAATCAGATACTTTACATAAATGTATTGCTCCTGTTAATATATTTCCTTGAGTAATAACATTGAACACTTCTTCCACCACTGACCTATTCAAACTGCTTTCACAGCCAAAGCAAATAGCCTAATTTAGGAATCGAGCCCTTTGTTGTTGATGTTAAAAATGTATCACAAATGTTCTGTCTTTGATAGCGGAGAAGATGACAGCACCCTCAGTCACTCTTCTTCCTGAAAAGAAATCTCCTACAAATGGTCACTGTTCTCCAGCCCAAAGTGGCAAAACAAGTAAGTTTCTCTTCCCCTCACCCCACTATTGTACATCTGCTAAAAAAAAAAATCTCTCTTTGTAATTTGGTTATTTTGATTTCCTACACAACTGAATATTATGGAAAATATATATTAATTGGCCTCTTTTAAAGAACAATACCCTATTTCTTGTGTAGTGAAACAGCGGTGTCCTTGGCTTGGGGCGTGTTGGCATTTTACACTGTGCAGTTTAGTAACACTGAGCAGATTGCACACAGACTTCCCCTCTGCTGGTAACAAGTCAGCACTACACCACTGCACTGAGCCATAACGTCAGACAGTAAAGTAGAGACACCGCTGAGTCTGCTCTCTAACATAGGGTTGTGGTCTTTTTTAGCACCGTCAAACACAGAGAAGAAGCCACAAATAAATGGTTATGCATCTCCCTCACATGCTCAGGCAAACAGCAATAACAAAGCAAGTAAGTGACACACTGCACATTTTAAATAAATCACTGTAAACTATTTTATTGCATCGGTTTCTTTTCAGTCGTAGAAGGTTATATGAAGACAGATGACAGGGTACGTTTAGCCAAAGAAAGGCGAGAAGAAAGAGAGAGAAGCCTTGGTAAGTCATCCAATAGTACAATACAAAATACAATGTATAATTCTGCCTGTTACAGAATGATCATGCATATTTGTTTATTCACTCATAATCTGTGGCAACCATACTGTGTGAAACACTCTGAGATGTAGTATGTAATACCATGTCTACCTGTTTTAGCTCACTATTGTTTGAATTTGGCAGAGATACTTGTCATGTCGTATTATACTGTCATATATAGCCACGCTCTGTTGGATCTTGTAAGACACTGTCACAGACCCAGCCGGTGAAGAAGCTACATGTTTTGGCCAGTTGTTACATACAGTAGACACAATTACAATACATAGATAAATGAATCAGTCTGAGCAGCAACTTCTATATTTATCTCAAAATGTGTCTATAATCCAAGGCCAATAATACGTTCATTTAATCTGTAAATGGCGCACAGTCCCTGATAATGTGTCGCGACAGAGTTCACTGATTCCTGTTTCGCTTGAGAGGATATAAGACACAATAGTCAGCAAAAGTAGGTCTCTCATTCCTCCAGAACCCTGCTCCTATTTTCCCAAGGATTTCACACTTTACACTCAACTTAGTGTGATACAAATGATCCGTTATTGCCTGATTAAACAAGGGCTAAACCAAGTCTAAACCAGAAACAAACAGAGCTTACAGAATAAATCCAAACGTTTAACATATGTAGTGCTGGTATGAACTAATGCTAAATATGAAATTTGTTATAGACAACAACTAAAACAGGTCTGGTTCTCCAAACCAATGCAGAGTTTGCCTTATGTGTTTCAGCGGACAGAGAGCAAATCCTTAAAGAGAAAGACCGTCGTGCTCGACTGCAGTACGAGCGCACAGTGGAGGAGCGCTGCCGGCGTCTGGAAGAGCAGAGGCTGCGAGAGGAGCAGCGTCGCGTCGCTGTGGAGGAGAAGAGGAGGCAGCAGCTCGAGGAAGAGAGGGTTAGACATTGGGGCAGTCTGCATGGCTTAGTGCAGACAGTATGTAGTGTTGACTCAGAAAAACATTTTATTTTCTTAAAAAATTGCCTCTGTTTGATTATCTAAGAGATATTAGAGCAGGGTCACAACTCAGGTGGCCTTTGGGGCATCTGCCATAGCTCTTGAGAGTTTTACTTTTTAATAAACGGTCCATTTCCTTGCAATCTAATTCTTAAAAATTCAGTTATTTCTGTTCTTGTGACTCAGTATCTGTCTAAAACTAGGAATTTGTGATATGTGGTTAATCCCGTGTAATGAAACAATATGGGATATTTTTTAAACTGGTAACCCACCAAACAACGAAATACTCTTGAAGTAGCCGTCGGCTCCATATCAGTTGGGAACCCCTGTATTAGAGATAACCATCATGGGTAACACTTTAGAATACGGCCCAGTAACTCCTAGGTAGTTACTATGGTACATCCCTGGTACTTACAGAGGTAATTACCAGGTACTTGCAGTGGTATGGCCTGGTAACTCCGGTGCCATGCCATTGGTCCGACAACCCATTAGTCCGACGTCTCATTATTACAAAAATATAACCCTAACCCTAATGGCACCCCTACTCAGTGGGTGATTTTCAGAATAAGGAGAGGTTGGACTAATAGGCCGACCTCGTAACTCCTAGGTACTTACAGTGGTACGTTTAGCTAAGTACTTGGTAATTATCTCTGTAAGTACCAGGGATGTACTACAGTAACTACCTAGGAGTTACCGGGCCGTATTCTAAAGTGTAACCCAATCATGGAATGATCAAGGCATACTGTATTCTTCCAACTATATACTGTACTATGTTTCAGCCCATAGTTCCCAGCCTCAACTTTACTCCTAATTATTTTTAGCTTTAGCTTTACTTCTTTAGCTTTAGTTTGGGTAGTTGTTTTCTTTTTTAAGGACAATCAACCAGATTTTTTTTAAAGAAAGCAAAACCCCCCTTTACTTTTAAAGTTTAAACAAAACTATAGGCTACTTCTAAAGATTTTGAAAACATTACATTTAATTTACATTACATTACATGCAATTTTTATCTTGTATTGTAACCTTAAGACTGAGTCATTTTTGTTTTGCTTCAGGAGCGTCTGGAGGCACTGATGAAAAGGTCTCTGGAACGCAGTCTGCAGCTGGAGCAGAGGAGCCGGCGATGGGGCAGAGGGTACCCAGGCGCAGGTAGTCCCTCGTCTGCTCCCACACAGCAGGAATGCTTCTAACAAAAGAATGTAGTTTGCTATTTCCCACATCTAATAGAATGTGAAGGATTGTCATTTTCCTTTGCTTTGTTTGCTTGTGTTTTGCATGAGCAGAAATTAAGCTCAAAGGATAGTTACATACAATAGCCTTTGTTGTATGTACTGTATACCTGTGATCGGACTTGTTTGAAATAATGGAATCCAATTAAGAACATACCCCCCCACACACACACACAAAGAAAAAGAATCTCACAGTTAAAGCCACAAAATATTTCAGGTTATATGCTGTAAACATAAACGAATAAGGCATGGAAAAGTGCTCACAAGTGCTCCTAATGCTCACAAACAATGCTATTCTTGCAGTGGCCTAGCAAAATAAAGAATTTGGACAAGAACCTAATGTATAATATTTAACCTCATATTTGGCTGCCTCTGTACAAACCAAAGGAGCAATCTCCATGGAGACGAGCTGGTGAATGAGGTCTGAGCAGAGGCGACCCTGCTCACCTGTGCTACTATGTGACAGACTTGGGTGTCAAAAAGCTTGCACAGGCACATGTTATTTTAAATATATAAACATGTCAGATAACAATATAATTCTTCCCCTTCAGAACTAAAACATAAACAATTTAGAGGCGGCAGAAGCTTTGAATGACTTTCCATCCAGATTCAGATCTGGATGTCGATGCTCAGACATTGTTGATAATGCTTTGTTTGCTCTGCTCCGCCCGCTGCCTTTAGGTGACTGTGAGAATGCATCTCTCCCCTCCGCTGCCTCCGCCTTTCCCCATGGCATTGCCTCCCCTATTCCTGCTGTCAGCGAATCTGGTAAAGTTATGCCCCATCATGTCCTGCCCACATGTATCTCCCCACTTGTTCACTAAGTCGTTTGTTTGCTCTTGGTCAGAGACAGGCTGACAGCATGGCTTGCATGTTTGCCCTAGCAATCTTTTAATTTGGTAAGGTTTTGTTGTTTAACTGCACAGTACATGTAACTGTACTATGTAAGTCAGCGGGGGTTAATCTCTACAAAGCAAGGCATTAAAGTTGCTGTGTTTTGACATTGTCTTGGCTTTAATAGCTCTAGTCTTTGATTGTGAATACGACTGGATTGAGAAGCATGTGGGCTTACAGTTTACACTTGGTGGATGCCATACACACTCAATCAGTGTCTCTAAGTTAGAGTGGTACAAAGTAATTAATTCCAGATTTTTTGCCAATGACTAAGAACCCTATTGTTTCTGCATGCAGAGATATAACAGTTTTCAGTGGGTGAAGGTTTGTGTAGATTAACAAAAGCAATCACTGTCCACAGACTCACTTTTGCTTTAGATTTGATTGTTTTATATAAATCAATCATGTTGTTGCAGCGCCCTGTAGCCCACACAGATCCCCGTACCGTGCAGATCACAGCAGAGTGGTTCTCCAGGGAGGCTCTCAGTCCACTCCCAACACTCCGAAAGTGAGTTGTACACATAAAAACACTTAAAAACACAAATTAACGTTGATATTTTGTTGAATTTTTAGAAACAGCGCTTGCAAAAATATAGAAATGCCTCTCCAGGTTATGGCTCCCCCTTGAGAAGATCCGAATCTCCAGCTACCGTTAAACACACAACTTCTCCTACACCTAAGTAAGATCATATTCAATCAACAAATTTGAGTTATTATTATATGTTATGTAATTTTCTATACAATTATCCTGTGTTTGTGCAGGATTGTGTCAAAGATGCACAGTCATTCACCTAACAGGTTACATCCAAACCAAAACTCTCCAAGTAGAAATACTCCAAATCTTCCCAAAGCAGAAGACAAGCCCACAAAAGTCTCCAAAACTGACAGCCCACAGCGGAAAGCTCAAACCGAAAGAAACAATGTGGATCCCAAAACTAAAGGTGGGCCCCCGCAAACCATAAAAGTAAACATGATCGAAAAGTATCACTCTCCTGAAAGAAGGAACCAAAGAGCCATGCCACATGTCTGCACCCAGGAAGGAGACAAGAAAAAAGGTGGGTCACTTTCTTTTATATTTTGCACATTTCTATATTGTATTCTAAATTGTACTATATTTTTTAGACACAACCCTAAGTACCTCCTCTGGAAAGATAGCAGCAGGTACGACCAATGAGGAGGAGGCCACCAGGCTGTTAGCTGAGCGTCGCCGTTTGGCTCGTGCTCTGAAAGAACATGAGGAAAAAAGAGAGCAGAGCAGGAAGAGGCAAAGTAGGTCACTGTAAAACGTCAAATATACTGTTATTGACTAATGTTTCCCTGACTTAATTGTTCTAATCTGACACACAGACTGAAAGAGGAACAGCTGAAGAAGCCAATAGCACAACTACAGGAAGCAAAGGTTGAGACTCGCAAAGAAGAAATCACAAAAGTTGCACATCTTGTGCCAGAAAATGAAGACACAGAGAAACGGGCAAATGGAGAAAATGTGCAACTGAATCAAAATGGCAAAGAGGTAAACATAAAGAGGGTGACATATACAGTGCACTTGTTAAGGAACATCAAATACAACACAGAGTAAAAAAGTATGCTTTGACTTTTATCAAAGGAGAAGGCTAAAGCACTGACACCTGAAGAAGCAAGACGCCAGAAACAAGAGCGAGACCTGCAGAAGCAACAAGAGGAGGAGGAAAGACAGCTTCGCAAAAAGGTTTTTTAAGACTGTGACATAGATAACTGTTTGTATTAGTAATTCAAATTTCAAATCAATAAATGCCTGTCTTTCTACAGAGAATTGAAGAAATCATGAAGCGAACTCGTAAAGGCGAAGGGGACTTGAAGGTACCATAAGAGACGCGACATGTGTACACATCTGCCTTCTTCTCTTTCAATTCCATTTTGTGATATATATTTTTGAATCAGATTTTTATTAAATGTACTGGTTTTGCCTTTTCTAATTATTCATTAAATTTGAGGATTGCTGAGCTTTTAGTTTGGTGTGACTCTGTTTTCATGTTTGGAGCAGATGGAGGAGAGTGCCGGGGCAGACACAGGTCAGTGGGTCTCGCTCTTTGTCTGCAGCCGTCCCATGCCGTTTCCACTTTTCTCCGTTTCGCCTTTAAAGCATATTTGGCTCACTTTTGTTCTGAAGCATCTTACTCCAGTCCTACTTTGTTGCTTTATGAAATTGCATTGAGACATTAGTCATAGCATTTCTTTTGAGTTTTTACCAAGTTTTGGTTCATATTAATTATCATTTGCTTTTAAATTGATTTTGCTCATGTTTGCAGTGCCTGGTTTAACACATTTATTCTCTTGGTCTTTGCATTCTATACAAGGTCTGACTTAACTTTACCTGCACACCACGGAGAAAGAGTGCATTTCCTTTGCATTTATAAATATATGATTAGGAACGGTGTTTCTGAAAAGTTTAGTATTATATTGCATTTGCATTGATTTCAAGAGAAGCCAAGAGGATAAAGACTGATTTCTTACTATAAAGCTGTCTTCCTCCTAGCCCTGTGCATGTGCCATGCAGCTAGTAGCTACATGCCTGGAGTATGGTGCAGTGTCCAAAGAACTGCTGCTGAGTGGACATGATGAGAGCTGTGCATTGGGAGCTGAAGTAAAATTAGCTGCTCTTGAAATCGCCCTTGGAAGAATCTATTGAGCTTGCCCCTTGGGACAGAGCTTTATGCAGCATGAGCGTACCTACCTGCTGTTAATGCTAAACTCAATATCGTAGTGTAGGTTTTGAACATTGCCAGAACACGTAAGGTATGGACATTTGTGGTGTTGTATTCTCTACAGGGGAAACATCGGTGACTGTTGATGGAAAAGTGAAGGAACAGTCAGATAAAAAAGATGTTGAGGTGCACAGCAAAAGTGAAAGCAAAACTGTTGTTGACACTGTGATGGTGAAGCAGGGACTGACTGCTCCTAACAAAGAAAATCTCCAAAGTATGAAAACCGTCTATGCAACTATTCCCAAAGTGGATACCCAAAAGCCAGAGGAGACTGAGCAATCCCAAGACAAACAAAACTCTATTCCAAAGAAAGATATGGATCAAAGTAAGCAGTGCAATGCAAATGTTAAAATCACAAACCAAATTAAGAAAGAATCTACAAAGACAGTTGAAAGGGAAGGCAGCAGAGAGTTGGTGAACGGAGCTGTGAAAAGTGAATCTCTGAAGAGCATCATCACTGAGGCAAACAGACTGCAAACTCTGTTTGTGTCAAAGACTGAAGCCAAAAGTGTGTCCCAGGACAGAGTGACTAAACCCTCGGTGGCAACCCTCTCTTTGGGACTGCTCACTCCCCCAGTCATCAAGATCGCACCTGTGGAAGTGTCTGGGACAGGCTCTGGCGATGAGGTGCAGTCAATGGAAGTCAGGTAAGTCAAAGTTGTAGGCCCTGAGTTAAAATAGAAAGTGTTTTCAGAACCTCTTTATTTGGGCAACAGTGACTCAAATGGTTGAGCATGTGGTCTTATAACCCGACGGCTGGGGTTCAAATCCTGTTTCTTGCAGATGCACACTGGTGTTGTGCCCTTGGGCAAGACACCTTTCGTTCGTGTGACTGTAGTGTGTGAGTGACTGGTTGGTGGTGGTCAGAGGGGCCAATGCGCAGATTGGCAGCTACAATTATAGTTTGCCATCAAGTATAAAGTGAATGATTAATGCAATATTTGATGTCTTTAAGTGTTATAAAAGCGCTACACAAGACAGACGCATTATAAATTCTATGATGTAGCAGTAAATTTATTTTATACTGGTAAAAAGAAAAAAAGTTACATTTCAAACAAAAGTTTTCAGATTAATCCTTACAACTACAAATCCATCCATTGATCTCAGTCATATTGTGCCGTTTTGAACATTTATAAAAAATAAAGGTCTGTATGTGGTCATTTCCATGAACTGCTAGTGATAATTGAGGCACATCTTCAGTATAAGAAAAAACATACAGTATCAGACATCAACATAAGAAGAAAAGAATAGTATTTCCTTTATTGTTTACAGGCATAGACAATGACAACTACTGTGTTGTGTTTCAGCCCAGTGTCGAAGGAAGAACTCATCTCAATCCCAGAGTTTTCTCCAGTCAGTGATACTCTGAACAGCGCCTTAAATAACAACAAGGCACTTGAAGACTTGATGGATCTGACAGGAAGTGTGACTTACCCACGACTGTCCCCTCAGAACCCCATTGGGGATTGTAACCAAATCTAATCCACGGTGTGGTCAGCCCTGTGTCAGATTCAAAACTGGTTGGAAAGTCACCTCCATCTACAAATAAACTCACTGTAAAGTAGTTATCTGATATGCTTATCTTCTCACTATGTCTAAACTAGTTCATCTACAAAAGTGTAGGATCCTGTGCTGCTTTCCTCATAGGAGTTGAGCCATACTGGTTGGTGTTATCAATCAAAGCTACAAATATGTCTCCAGTCGAGGATGAACCCATTATAGAATTAAAATATATGTTAATCTGGTCAGGGCAAGAAGAGACTAAACATTATTATTATTATTATTATTATTATTATTATTATTATTATTATTATCGTATTATTACTATTATAATGAGAAAAGCACTTAAGATATCCTAGTTGCCTTACACTGCAATATTTATAGTGCATGATGAAAATGTTCAATATTTGCCATAACTGTGCATGCAGGACTTGATTCCCTGCTATTGGAATAGTTGGAAAGGTAATTTAGTTGAAACAAACTCAGACCAGAAGCCAAAATTGCAAAAACTCTCCAAGGCACCAGAAAAGCTCAGCATCACTGGTGCAAACAAACACTGCTGTAACATTTAGACAGTTAAGCTTTGGATCAATTATTGTTATTATTATTATTATTATTATTAATAATATTATTATTATTATTTATACTTTGTAACAGAGGTAATGGAAAAGATTAAGTAGTTACTCAAGTAAGAGTAGCATTATTATAAAATATTTTTACTCAAGCAGAAGTAAAAAAAAATAGTAACAATACTAGTAGTGAAAATACTTCTTGAGTACTGAGTATGTGAGTGTATAATTCAGATTTTTTTGTTATTGCTAATTCAACACCATAAAAAAATTGCTTTTTAAAATGTAAGATGCCAAAAGAAAATGCCATAATTGAAATTGAAATTAATTACACTTTGATTCATTTCTGATGTAAATATGAAGCTTTTCTCACACAAAAAGTTACTTAGGTGAATGTACTTGAATAAATGTAACTGAGTAGCACTCCTGTGGTATAGTGCATTCCTAACAGAAGTGGGTAGAGTAGCCAAAATATTTACACAAGAAAGAGTAACTTTATTTTGAAATAATTTTACTCAAGAAGTGAAAAAGTAGTGACCAAAATTATTACTCAAGTAAGCATAAAAAAGTACCTGTGGAAAATGCTACTTGAGTAGGCCTACTATCGAGTAACTTTTTGAGCGTTTACTCTGATTTACGATTCAGTACAATCAGTAGTGACATAAATTATGAAGAACAAAACATTAAATTATGTTAAAATCCTAGTATTTCCAAAGGAAATACCAGATAAATATACAACATACTGTATTTTTCACACTGTACATGAAACACAAACTACATCTATTTTATGTATCAACATGAAGCTTTAGCCACTTAAAGATTTACTCACTGTGGAATGAGTTACTTTCTTAAGTTACTTCATTGTAATAGTACTCAAGTAGTACACGTACCATATGGTAAAACTACTCTAAGAAGTACAATTTCTTCAAAAAATTATTTACTTAATAATTATGTAACTGAGTACTACTCGCCTTTGACTCCAAACAAGCATTTTGTGAGGGTATGCGCTTGCATCAGTTTAATTCTAAATGGAACCCTCATCGCTCTAGACTGAATGACAAAATCAAACCATACAAATGTATTGCTATTATTGACTTAACCTACAGATTTTGCTTATGACATCATATCAATATGCACTATGTATTCGTTTATTAATTGATTACCAACGATTATATTTAACTTTAACATAGTTCAAGCAAGGAGTGGAGCAGCCCTTATCATGTTTGCATCATTCAAGACCTCGCAGAATCTGCATAAATGTATTGTTGTATAAATATGCAGCATTTGTTCCCTTTTATTTCATGATCTAGTCCTTTTTGTGCATGATTAGCACAGTCACAATTGAGAAAAATAAAATGTAATCCTGGCACGCTAAAGTGTTTGTCTGGTTTATCTTTGTAACGTAAACAAAATGCAGTTCGGATGCCGAGCCGACTGGGGGCGCAAGTTCAATGTAAAAATTGGAAGTTGGTCATTCTGTGGCATTCAACGAAGAAGACCGTGTGGAGTCGTTTGCGTTGCAGTTGCAAGCGCACGGCTCTCGATAGATTTTTGTTTTCTCGGTAAGTTTTCTTCTTGTATGTATTTGCTATTTTCTTGAGTTATGCGGTACTCGGTATCTCGAATCTGAGTTTATCTTTTGAACAGTATGATGTTTTTTTTGTTTTGTTTTTCGGTTTCGGTTGGTTGCAGTGTTCTAGGCCCATCCTTTAAAATGGAGCCCAACGATCTTAAGTTTATTTCCACCACGATTGAAAAACGCATGTATTTCGTGCTACAGCAATTTGTGCTTGACAACAGAGACTAGTTCAGTTGTTATTTGATCGTATCGTCAAATATTCCAAAAATAGATCAGTGTGCTAGCTTTACCCAAATGCGTCACGGCGTGTGGCCTTGTTTCTCTCGGAGCTAGTGACACGGCGCTTTACGATATTAAAGTGGAAATAATGCGGCCACTTAATTAAAACCATTTATCTGGTACAAAATTATCCTCATTGTAACACATTGTTCTATTGTTATCGGGTCTGTTTGGACTTTTAACCTTAGCCTTTTGATAACACAGGCTGTTCTCTGCTTGATATATGCTTGATATTTGCCTTTGTGTAACTAGAAATGTCATTTTATTTAGAAGTACGTGTACAAGATCCATGTACTAATTATTTGTACGTGTTTGTATGCAGCCTCCAAGCGTATTTGCCAAAGATGGTACGCCCACATTATGGACCACCACATCTAAAGCCCAGGTACATTTTCACTTTTGTTTGCATCCATTCAGTGTTATTAAACATGAAATATTATATTTTAAAAAGATGTGTTGTTGTTTTCAGACCCTATAGAGATTACAATGAAGTGGGATCATCGAGTGACAGTAATTACAGATCACGAAGAGAGGACCATGGCTTTCATGGGAAGCCTCCTCCAGCTCACTGGAAAGATTCCAGAGGTAGAGGTCGCCCCCTATGGTGAGAAGAGTTCCCCCTGTGGGGGAGCATAGGGAGTCCCGTTTCAACAACTGGAGGTCTTCAAATGAGGATTCCTATCACTCCTACTCCTCCAAATCCGAGCCACACCATCAGAGGAGACCCTCTCCTTCGAGGTCAAACCGGTCGCCCCATGGCCAGCATCACTCCCGCAGTCCTGCACACAGAGGTCCACCTTTTCACAGTCACTCCCCTGGTCACAGGCCACCGTCACCAAGGCATTTTCACAGCCACCCGGAAGACAGGAGGCCCGGCCCTCCTCCACCCTTCAGAGGATCATTTAGAGGGTCATTTAGAGGATCATTCAGAGGAAAAAGACACCCAGGTTATTCTCACCCAGAGCCGAGGAGTCGAGACCCACCTGCGAGCTACAGTCCAAGAGAAAGACCCTATGAGCCCTCACATGGGAAGCGTTGGAACGGGGCAGGAGCGTTTTCTCATTCACACAATGAGAAGAGTCCCAGAGAGTTTCATGGCAGAGGTCCAGAGAGGTACAGAAGTAATGCTGGGGCTCCAGCTGGGTAAAAGTATTAAGCTGGCCCTCGAGTCTTGATTGTTAATGATATTTCTTCCCTGTCCCAACTTTTAATACTGAAGGGTTAATGGGGGATGATGATTGCAGTAGTGGCAAATCTGTGCTCTTCAAAATTTACTCCTGCTAATTCATTGTGTCATGACATAATAAGAGGGTGGTTGGTTAAAGTTCCACTTCCCAATAACATGGCTACGGAGCTACCAATGTAACATGTCTGTGTCTGTGGATATGCAGGTGGTCCGCTGAACAAGACCCAGGCGTCAGCGTGGTCCAATGGAGAGGCAGCACAGTAGAGAGCGGGCGCACGATGCCCATCCTCACCCACCTCCGTACAGAAGCCCATCCTGGAAAGGGGCACCACCACAGTCACC
Source organism: Neogobius melanostomus (assembly GCA_007210695.1). Classification (NCBI taxonomy): domain Eukaryota; kingdom Metazoa; phylum Chordata; class Actinopteri; order Gobiiformes; family Gobiidae; genus Neogobius; species Neogobius melanostomus. The sequence continues at coordinate 297,008 of VHKM01000224.1, read as the reverse complement.
CTCCCGCGAGAGGCATATGATGGAGCCACGCAAGAGGAGAATATCTGATGTCCACCATCACCATTCAGACCATGCCATGGAGCATGGTGACCCAAAATACCCCAGAAGAGAGAGAGTGCAACCCCTGAACATGCCAAGACCGCTGGGTGTCAGGCCCTTTGGAAGCAGGCCATTTGGTCCCAGACCTTTTGGTGTTAGACCGTTTGGTCTTCGGCCTTTGTCTCTCAGAGACAGAAGTTTCCTGATCAAGAGCAGACAAATGAGAACCGAGTCTCTTATGAAGCTGAGATTGCCACCATCAGTCAGAGCCAGAGCCAGTTTCAGCTCTGTCCTTGCTTTGAGAAAGAAGAGATTCGAGTCTGGTGCCGCGCCCTTGAGAAATCGGGAGCAGAGGGAAGAAAAAACAAAACAGTCTCCCACCAAGGCAGAAAGCAATTCAAGCCATTCCTCATCGAGCTCAGACTCCGCAAAAGAACAGGTGGAGTCTCGCCGGTCCGTGAACTCACACAGGTACGGTATTTCCCTATTAGCTCTGTCCGCAGGGGCTTGATGGTGGTTGAAAAGAAAGAATGAAAAATGGAAATATTTGGGCTTTGTGTGCCACATTGAAAGATCTGTGAAAATGCCTCTTTACAACGCTGTCCGTATTTGAATATTGAATGAAGTGGAATGAGCTGAAGTTCAATATGTGCAAAAATCTGTTAAGAAAACTAAACTGGATGATGAGATGCAAAGTATGGAGGAATAATTTACTCACTGGTGAAGAAGAGTGCATTTCTTTTGACCTGGACCATATATCAACCATCACCAGGATCTGAATCGATAAACTACAACTATGGGTAAAACAGGAGCTTCCACACGAAATAATAAAAACGTGTAAAAGAGGCGTTACTGCGGAAACCAACATCTTGTGAGATGACAGAAAATGGATGAACCAATGAAGAATTGAGGCACAGAAGATGATTCATTTACTTGTTGAATTGATCACACTTAGAATCCCCTTGTAAATTAACTTGACAAAACAATACCAGCAGAACTCATTTGACAAATTCGGTAGAACAAAATTAAATATTGCTGCTCTACTCTAAATTGTATCCTCTTGAAAAATTCAAAGAGAATCAGAAAAAAGTGCAATTTGGTGGTTCTGAAAACATGTAATAGAGACTGCATGATTGCATTGGTAAATCCATGGCTCAATGACCAAGACCAGCTCTGAACATGGATAAGGGAAATGCAAGGCCAACATGGATCTTCGGCCACATACGGATGCATCTGGATGAAGTTTCCGCTTATCACTTGTCGGAACGATGCCTGTGACCTCTGGCTCCAAAGTGGCTCCTATTGCTGTATGAAATGTTGGGGTGACAATGTTAAGAACCATACCACATCAAGAAGCATATATGCTATTACATTCTGTGCAATATATACCAGAGGGCAACGCTGTAATGGACTCAAAAATACAGAAAATCCTCCTCTTGATATCTAGCATGATATGATGCGCTGGAAGAGACCAAAAGCATTTGAAGAACAAGGCTGTGTGCACTTAAGTTCTCCTATTTTGTCAGATGTGGTTTAACAACTGAATATTCAGACAAATCATAGTCCAGGCTAGAAAGCAAAATTGAACACCTCATTGGTCTGATTATGAGCTGGTTACATGAACCAGCCTTGTGTTTTTACAAAAGCCTCAGCTGCCCAAGGTGACCCGAGTCGTATGCATTTCTTCAGTGATTAACATGAAAAATCAAGACTAAGGCGGTTTTATCTGCATGAACCGAAGTCTACATTAACAAGAAGAAAGTAAAGAACATCAAAATACTACCTGCCCTTCAATAACTTGCCTTGGAATCAAGTGTGGGATCACATGGGAAAATGGTTAATAAAGGAGGATGTGAAGAATTGTGGCATGATCTAGATGTAACAATCATACGCGCCCTTGAAGAATTACTACTACTATAAACGTACAGGAAGAAAGTTGAGGGTACAAAAGTAGGATCAGGAGCAAGGACAGTCCATGGTTTTGTAAGTACCCAAGTATGATGTGTCTTTATTTGCCTGCTTTGCTGAAGAGTTTATGGATGTTCTGATTATTTTACTTGACTTTTGTGTATTGAAACTATAAAATAAATTAAAAAAAAATAATATTAGGAAATGCTCATTAACATTGGCTTGGTCTCTTCTCAGATCCTCTCCACCAAAGAAAGACGATCTTGTAGTTTTGTCCCATTGGGATTCTTCAAAAGACCACTCTCCTTCACGTGATTATAACTCAAAAAATGGTGAGTAAAAATAATTCCTATAGTGAGAAATGGAAAAAAACTAACTAATTTCACTATGCCTGATCCGTTACAGAAAGGAGTTCAGTAGCAGAAAGCTCATCAACAAGCCAAATCAATAAGCCACATTTTACAAGGTCATTTGAGAACCGTAACCGGGACTATCCAGACCGGAGGCCAGACAGTCCTGATGGGTTCTTCAGAAAACCTTTCCGTGGGGGCCCAAGAAGGCCTGGCCCGCCAATGGTATGTGCCACTGCTTCATTGTGTTAATTATTTAGGGGTCAACAATTTTGTAAGTATTTACATATCAAGTTATTTTTATTTTATTTATTTATTTTTTTTTTTTTAGGACCGGTTTATGGCAAATAATTTCCAGAGACCGGTATTCAGAAAAAGTCTAAGTATTGTGTCTAAGTATCGCAACATGAGAGTGATGCGTCAGCGTGGCTCGTACAGCCGTGGCTCGTACAGCCGTGGGTCGTACAGCCGTGGGTCGTACAGTCGTGGGTCGTATAGTCGTGGCTCGTATAGTCGTGGTCCGTACAGCCGTGGTCCTGAGCAGCGATGGTGAACCCCTTATGGTAAGTCAGATTAAAGATTAAACATGTTTACATCCACATCATACACTGACATTTAGGGCACCTTTGTGTATTACAGGTCCCGGTGACGTGCCCAAAAAGGAACTCTGCAGTTTTTAAATTTCCTACCTGTAAATAAAAGTGCAGATAATGTGTTTGAGTATATCTTTTTAAAGACTGTTCATTTTTAGTTTGACAATAAGAACTATGCCCATTCTGTCACACTGTCCACTTTTTTTATTTGATGTACACTACATTTGTTACATGTGTGTAATAGGTTTGGCGGTGTTTATTTTACATGGGTATTGAGTGCTTAGCAAAGTGTTTCTGTTAGCAGCTATGATCTGAAATTTTTAGGGCCATACCTGCTAAAGTCTTGGTGCCACCCAGCCCCCCAAAAACAAAAACTCAAATATATATATTTAAAAAAAATCTCCTTTGTGCATTATTCTTGTGAGTCATTGACAAACATGACATTTGTGTCTTTATGAATAAACAATTGTGGAGAAGAAAAAGGTTCTGGTCTCTTCATTATCGACATGAGTTTTTTTTTTCCTTAAGCCACTCTAAAGAAGTGTAACAAAACGAGCACGTAGCCTTTGGTGTTCAACTTTCAAGATTTTCTATTTTTTCCCCCTAAACTTCCTTAAAGTATCACATGCTCCAAATATTTAGTTTTCAAATCATACTTCACCTTGAGCGACTGAAATAAATTGACACTGTTCTGTATCTTCTAGTCCTATTTAGACTGAACAAGGTGAAGGACGATAGATGTCAGACATTCCCTCTGAAGCACTGTTCGCTTCTATTCTAAACTTAGCCGTGACAGCACCACTTCAACACAGTCACAGTCTTACAGTGTGGCACAGTGGGTGTCGAGTTTCCTCACACGGGACAATTTCTCTCCGGCAAAGCTGCAAAAACAAGGTGAGAACCTTTTACTCGGGCTTGATATCTGTTAATTGGGTTACATTGAGAACTAGATGCTATAGTCTGTGCTGTCAGAGTATTATGTTGGTTCTCTGCAATGGCTACACAAACGGCAGCTGTCATTGAAGTAAAATTGGCTCCTCAGTACAATATAGCCTACAACTGACTGACTTTTTTTTTAACATTCAAACACAATCAGTCCATCATGTAGCTATAGTTTTGGAGGCCCCTCTTTGCACGATTTATGTCTTATTCTACCAGTATCTTCCCCACTCAGTCTCCCTGTGTGTCTTGATGGGCAACTATAGTTCAGTCCTCATTCCTGGTAAGTGTCACAGCTGTAACCTTTCAACTGAAACAAGCTGGGGAACCTACACTGAAATGTCACTCTTATTTTCAAAGATGCAGAAGAATTTGAGTCCATTGTGTCTCTAGTGACAGACAAGGCGAATGAGCCCAGCAGTTTATTGTCCAAGCTGGAGTCTATGGGAAGTATTCTGTGCAAAGTAATATAAAAACATGATTGCCATAACTCCACATAGTCAGCAGCAGCCCTTCTGTCATTTTTCACTTGGTTGTGCCGTGTAACAAGTGTGCAGTAACAAAATGTGCCCTTGGGATAATTTTAACTGCTCAGGCTGGCTCAGTCGACCACAGCTCTATCATGTAACACAAGATAACATGGTTCTTGCACCTTAAAGGGGTGATGGGGCCCTAAGATTCAGTATCATCAATCATTAACGTTTGTATAAGATTATGACTTGCAACAACTTTATGCTCTGGGCCCTGGCTAAAAACATTACTCTTCTCACCCTCCATCATCTGGTTCTTGCTTTGGCTTTCCACATAGTTGTAGAATATTTGACGCTGATATAAAATCAGCTATCAGAATTCTTGAACCCATGACCTATAGGTGAATATGGAGTCGCAAAGAGAGGAAAAAAACAATGAAGATGAAGCTTCAAGTAAGGAAACATCTGGAGCCGTAAGTCAAACCTCACAGCTTTAAGCACCCTGTGATCTTTTTCCCCCCTGCAATTAACATTTCTTTGTAAATTCACCAGTCTTTATCAGCAGCATCAAGTGAAGAGCCCTGTGACTCCAGTTCAGGCGCCCTCTCCACTCTGCTTCCAAAAGCCCTGTCCGCAGTCCTTCATCACAAAATGACCCCTGGGCACAACACTGACCATCCCACCAGCAAATACTCTGCAACACACAACCCCCCTCCAACTTGGAACAGCTGCAGTCAGAGCTCACATCCTGAGAGGGCAGTTCGAACAGATGAAGGCTCAACACAAGTAAGAAAAATTCAGACAAAATGCATAGAAATATTCCGTATACCGGTGGTATAATATAATATAATATGGTGGCACTATGGGACTGAGTAGTTGTCTTTGGATCCTCAATCTCCAATCAGCACATCTTAGAATAAAATCTCACTGATCTTTTCACAATCAAATCAAACTTTATTTATAAAGCACTTTTCATAGAATATGCAACACAAAGTGTGTTACAGATTAAAATCACCCCACCCTCCACATATACAATTAATGACAATGAACATACGCATACTTGCTTATCCCCCCATCCCCTACCCTCACCCACTCACAGTGTTGGGGGGGTAACTGAATAGATGTACTTAGAATATGTATTTAGAATACTCATTTTGTGTAACTGTATTCTGGTAAAGTTACTCTCTCATTTGCAGGCATTAAGAATACAGTTACTTTCCTAGTATCAAAGGAATACATTTCAGTTAATAATTACATTTCAGTTTCATATTCATAACCATGTTCATAGCTCTGTTATTTTGGGCTGTGGGCATTTGCAAAGTGCTTTCATGCATTCTGATTTAGTGGCAAATAAGTTCGTAACAGGCGGTGTAACAAATGTAGCTGCATGTTTTTAACAATACAATACATTTCATGCATGATTATAATGCAAATCAACGTGAAAGTATTTTAAGTATTCAGAATACAGTACTCTGATTGGACAAAGTAATATGTACTAAATACATGTTAAGGCAAGTATTCTGTAACTAAATATAATTTCAAAGTATTCTCCCCAACACTGCCCACTCATGGACACCCACACAGGCTTAAGTTATGAGGCTTAGGCATCCAAAAGTATTGAATGAAATGTGCAGTGAGAAGAGTAAGTTAAATAATTTCTCAAGTGAGGCACAGGGTGAACATGAAAGCTCAATGCAGAAAAGCCCTACTCCGCCTGGTAATTGAACCCGGGACCCTCTTGCAGTTAGTTGGAACCCACTGCACCACTACCATGCAGAATTCTGATACTACAACACAAAAATGATAAAACAAATGCTTCTTAAGGTTCAAGAAATAGAACCTTAATTTTATTGTCAACAATGTTTTTTGTCACTAATTGATTAGCAGCGAAAAGAACATTTTCACAAACATGCTCTTAACATTCATCGAGTAGCCTATAAGTGATGCATACTGTTTTGTAAAACTACTTTGAAAAAAACAATATCTTCAAAATGTTACTCGAGCAAATGTACTTGGGAAAATGTAATCAGTTATAACCTCTGGAAAAGTTAGCATAAAATTACATCAAGTGAATAAATGAGTGAATCTGAGTGCATCAGTGAATTGTTCATTGGCCATTGTTCAAGCATTGCAGGGACAGTCGCTCAAATGCATTGTGATGTGTTTTTCTCCAGTAAAGAAATAAAGCTGCTAATGAACGAGCTGGATGAGGAGAAGAGGATTCGCTTGACTCTGCAGGTACGCTATGCACAGTGATGCACATGTTTACTTTGACGCTGACTGTAGCTGCTGTTTTTCTTTGTTTAGATGGAGATCAAACGCATAAAGAAGCACTTGTCAAAATAAAACATGACCAACCAGAAATAGGATTTGTTGCATTGTTCGGTATTCCTCTGGCCCATCAATTAACAAAATGGTTGTATGCTACTTTTTGAACATATTTGATTTGAAAACGGTTGTACATGATATTAGTTTGTTGCTGTAGTATGATCTTTATCTTTCTATGTGTCTTCTGTACAGCGCCGGCTCCAGAACAAACTGACTGAGGGTGCATTTGAGTTTCAAAAGGGTGCAAATAGAGTTTCTTGCCATTAAAATACATTGTGATGCCATTAAAACTGAGGTTGCAATGCACCCTCTTGCATCCCCGTAGAGCCAGGCCTGCTTCTGTATAGTTATGTCTGTGATATAACACACATTTTTATCAGTTGCATCTGTATATAATGGCAAAATTAAAGTTATTTTGTCATACGTGTGTTTTGTAAGAACAAAAGCAAATACACAGACATACATTTTATTTTTGGCACTGGTTGCAACAGATGTTATGTATAAAACATACACTATAAAAATATATTATCTCAAAAAACAAAACAAAACTGTACATAACATTTTCAATGAAGGTACTTGAGTCATCTTCTGTACTCGGTAGTTGAAGTCTCGAACGTCCAAAAGGCTTCGTCAGCGGACTAAAGTTCCACTCAGCCCGCAGCTTAGATAAAGACCACCAGGAGGAGTTAGGTTGGCCCGGCTCCTCCCCTCTAATCACAGCTACTCTCAACTGTGGGTAAACAACCATTGAAGTAGAGCGTCTCTAACGACCTGCTCACCCCAGTATTGGTCAGTCCTGGCCTATTCATAGATGATCACTGCTAATTACCTGCCTATTGTTCTTTTGTTGGCCGGGGAGCTGTATCCTTGGACAGGCCGTGTCGGCTGTCCCCGAAGGAGATCGGAGTAAATTGAAGAAAGATTCAATCTGAGCCCACCATTCCGGTTCATGGAGGGATTTTCTTGACAAAAATAGCTTATTTTACTCCTCGTTCAAACCAACGTTCTTCTTTAGCTAAAATTTTGACTTCCCCGTCCTCAAAGGAGTGGTTGGAGGCTTTGAGGTGGAGGTGCACTGCCGACTGAGGGCCGCTAGTGCTTTCTCTTCGGTGTTGATAAAGTCTCTTATGTAGAACTTGTTTCGTTTCTCCAATATAATGTTCTTTGCATTCTTCATCTTTGCATCGAATAGAATAAACCACATTGCTTTGTTTGTGGCTCGGAGTTTTGTCTTTGGGAAGAACTAATTTTTGTCTCTGTGTGTTGACCAGTTTGTGGTACACTGGGATCCTGTGTTGCCTAAAGATTCTCTGAAGTTTCTCTGAGACCCCAGCTACATACGGCACTGCAGCTCCCTTTCTTCTGGGCTCTGTAGTCTGTCTCTTGTTCTTTGGGTCTTCTAGCCCTTTGTGCTCTAGTGAAAGACCAGTTAGGATAGCCGCAGTCTGAGAGGGCTCTCTGGCCATCTTGCTCCTCTTTGGTCTTTCCTTCTGCACTGGTAGGCACCTCTTTAGCTCTATGTCTGAGCGTCCTGATGACCCCTAGTTTGTGCTGGTGCGGATGGTTTGAGTCAAATACTGGTCAGTATGAGTTGCCTTCCTGTAAACCTCTGTTTGGAGTTGTCTGTTGATGTGATCTGTAAAAGGTGCCACTTCTCTTTAATTTTGATCCACGTGTCATCTACATATCTGAGGCAGTGACTGGGATTATTTCCTGGGTATGAGACCAAGGCATTCCTCTCCATTTCCTCCATGTAGAGGTTAGCCACTATGGGTGAAACTGGAGAGCCCATTGCACAGTGAATGTTATGTACATTCACTGTATCTGAAAGTATATGATTGGATTGTCCTGCAGTCCAATTTGATTTCCTGGTCAAGGCCCTAATGGACTCTGGTTAATGGGCTCCTGTAGGCAGGGTGTTTAGAAGTCGGTGTCCTCACAAGGGATAGGCCTGAATGTCTTCTTTTGGTTTTCCTCAAGAATAAAATCATATCGGCAAAGAGACCTGAGACAGAAAAATAAAAACACATTAATTTAAAATTGTAAATTTTAGCTTAACTTGTATAATAAACATGTACCTTTGGTTGGTCTCTATGGGAGTCAGTCTTAGTCTTAGAACACGGAGCTTATAGGGAGGCTTGAAGACGTTTCCAGTGGTGAAAGTCAGAGAAACCTTGTTCACAGGGGATTCAGGGTCTGCATCAAAATGAGCCAACATCGTGGTCTCTGTGAACTTCTTGAACTTTGATGCTCGACTACAACACAACAAAACAAGCGGTAGTTAAAAGCGCTTTGAGAAACTTGTGACACAGGCTTGGAACGTGCAGTGTAAGCCATCATCAAAATCAATAATTATAAAAAATAAAAATAATAAAATTATTGTATGCAGCATAATGTGCCTAATGGTGGAACTACTAACCCCGTTGGGGTAAAGGAAAAAAAAAAAAAAAACATAACTTACTGGTCAATGGTTGCCACCGCCTCTTTGCTGGTACCAGAAAGTTTAATGGTAATATATCCAAAACGTACTTCCTGGTTCCAGGTCACTATATAAACCCTGTAGCTTGTCACTAAGATAGGACATGGAATAAATAATAAAATAAACTGCCATAAATGTTAAAATGTATAAATAAATGCTGTTTCGTACTCACTGCAGAATGGCGATTGGGAATTTGTTTTGAAGTAAGCTTTAATTTGCTGCATTTTTTGAATCACATCTTTCTTCTCTATAATCCCATAACCTGCATTGAACAGTCACAAAAATCACTTATTAATGAACCGCACATTGTATAGAAAAAAAGAAGACAATCTACCAACCAAATATGGGGCATCCATCTGGCCCACAGTTCCAGCAGTTGCCATCCAGAAAGTCGTTGTATGAGCTGCAGGGATATGCCCTGATCGGACAGGTCCTCTTTAAAGACTCCATGTAGAGAAACACTGACCTCTGGTGGTCACATTTGAAATAAGCCCCTCCTTGTGAAGTTTTGGATAAGAGTCAAATTAAATCGACAAACCACAGATTTAGGAACTGAAAATGTGACGTCCGTAAATGTGTGTATTTACCAGAAAAGACAGTGGGTGGACAGCCTGGCTGGTCTGTGCCTCCATTGGCATAAAAATCTATATGGCCCAGAGCCTCTCTGAAGCCTAGAGCTGAAAAACACAGTTTAAACCTAAATTGTTAAAAATACAATATAATATGATTAAGGGCTCTGAAATACAGGCTGACCATCTATGTCTGTGTGCAGCACATCAACAAACTGAGCGTCAGTCGGATCCAGCCTGTGCTCTGGTGATGTGCCTGTGAACAGAGGTCCTGCTGCATCTAAAGCTGTGATCAACACAACAGAGACACAATCATCAGTACTGAAATACATTCTCTTTTCTTCAATATCACTATTCCATTTTGTACCGTCTACTTTCAGACCTGTTATTCTGCCAATCGACGCATTGAAATGTGCTCCAATGAAGCCTGATACATGCGCCCCGAGACTGATTCCAATCAGGTGAATAGAGCTGAGAGACGCACCGCTATTCTGAAAACATGAACAAACACTGTCAAACAAAAGCATTTACAGTAATAACCCCTTATGAAGAAAAATGGTTCAGTTTGAGTTTACCTGCATAACTTCGACAAACGCGGTGAGGTTTTCTCCAGCTTTGATCGTGTTCTCCTTTGCCTTAAAATAATTGACATTGGCTGCCCCTCTGTTCCAATCCACGACAATGACGTTCATGTCTCGTCTTTCCAGTAGCAGCTGAGTGAATTCGCCGAGCCAGGCTGGGGTGAGCCGGTGGGACGGAACCCATGAATGATAAAGGTGGTGGGACGGGATGCGTTGAACTGAGGCGTGGCTGATAGGTCTGTGTGGGACATCAGAAGACCACATGACACATTTTCTCTGGTGTAGAGCAGAAGCTTGACCCTGAGGCTTGTTCCAATAAAGGCATGCCTAAAATCCAAGTCGGTAAACTCTTCACACTTCAGGGCTGTAAATATAAAATAAAACATACCATTGAGTTGGCATCATTAATTGAAATTATGACACATTTAGGCAAACATGTTTAATGGAAAATTAATAATCATTCTTTAGATTTTACAGTAAAACAGAAATGCATAACGCTTTTTATTTGGTAACTCAGACATAAATTACACAACAGCTTTTGATTTTTAAGATCCAAATAAACCCAGTCTTTCGTCACATCCCTCGAACAACTTCATGAGAATTTTCACTTCTGCAAACACACGCGAACTGGAAATACTGTATTTCCAGGAATATGGTTTCTTTTTAGAGCATTATAGGCAGGAGAAGATCTGACGGTAAGCTGAAACTATGTGCTTAGCTATGCGTGCATCGTGACTCACCTTTGCATATTTGAACAGTTATCAGCAGCACAGGTGTCAAATATTGCCACAGGAACATGCTTTACAAACACAGGATGTAATTTCTCTGCAAGGACACAAACAATAGAAAAGTCAACGGTAGCAAAGGAATATGTAGTTGAGACACAGACTGTACAGGCAATGCAGACATACGGTAGCTGGTAAAAACAAGAAGTGCAACACCGCAGTGTAGTTATCTTAAGGAAGGTTAATAAGTAATTAATTTCATAGCTACACACTAGCCTTTCATATAAATGTGCTCTATACCTAACAGTTAGTGACCTTCAAGTCAGTCATAATGTTAAAGGGCCACACAAGTTAGTTATGAAGTTTTGATGAGACAATAGAAGATTTTTGTGTGTTAAATGATACTGGAGGTGAGCTGAATAAAATATATGTCTAAGTTCATGAATTGGCTACATGTAAAATCGAATCAAAAATCGAGATAGATCAATATGACAAAGAAAATCGTTTTGCCATATCATCCAGCCCTACTTTGTTTCAGGATTAGCGCAAACAGTGAGTAAAATATCTACAAAATCTTGTGATAAACTGACCCTCCTTTTGAACACAAATGTATCTGATAAAAATCGTCTCGTTTATTTATAGAAACATTCCTGTCCCGAACAGACAAAACACTAACCTCAGACTCCTTGTTTCCAAACCTGTTCTGAACCTACTGCGAGTTTCTTTTCTTGTAAACCATAGAATTCCTCTTTCCTCAGACCAAAGCTAAAGTTTAAAAGCTCTAACCTTTGCTCCTTCTTGCTCAGCCTTGAGTTTCTACTACAGCCCACTTGTCCTGTTTACCGAGTCACACACGCTCTCCTGGCGCAAGACTTTATCAGCGGCATTTTATCCACAAGGAAACATTCTCCACATTTCTCTTACCCGCGTTCACCAGCTGCTCCTCTCTTGAGTCAGAGTCGTACAAGGGTCTGTAGTGTCTTCATATTTGCCAGTGATCCTTTCTTTAAGACGACAGAGGAAGAAGTGTCATGCAGTATTCCCGCCCTGCATGTCTTCACAGAAAAAGCCACACCTCTTCCACAGGTCAATGCGCTCACAGGTGATCAGAAACCGGTCCGGTCACTACAGAGCGCCAAAAATCACAGTGAAAGTCAAGGATTACAGTGATTAACGTGACCACACAGTGCAGACTGGACAAATAGGAGTCACGGCCACGGTTGACTGATGTGGTAGTGAAGGAGTGGTGGCAGGAGTCGAAATGATCAGGAGTGTTGTGTGAGAGGGGAAACGTGAATCACAGTGCTGGGTTAGTTTCTGTGGGAGTTGCCTGAATTTAATCATAAATCATGAACAGAAACGTGATTTAAAGCTGCGTGATAAGGCATAAGATAAGACAACGTGAAGTCAACAAAAGTGTTAAGATAAGTCTTATGCGGATTTCTTTCTATATTAGCCTAACAGAAATGGTTATTTGTATATCAACAAACAAATGTACTTGACAGGGAAGGTTAATGTTGATTTTTCCTTTCTTTTCTTTTGTTTATCTTTGTAATAAATCTGGTTAAAGACTCGCCCCATCATTTTACATCTCGAGAAAGTCTATAATTGAGTTGTTACATTAGAGAAAGAATCAAATTTAAAAGACTATATGTAAATCACTATTTCATAAACAGTGGATGATTTGCTGATTTTCTTTTTTTGTGTTTATATGTGTATTTGGTAGGGACAGTGCAAGTTAATGAACAAGCCACACCGGATTGTAGCCTTGGGCTAATTTCCATCCCGTACTCTCAAACACACTCTCATTCATCCTGGCCTATTGTACATGTTTTTAGTGGTAGGGGAAACCGGAGTACCCGGAGGAAACCTACGCGGACACGGGGAGAACATGCAAACTCCACACAGAAAGGCCCCGGCCTTGGTGGGAATCGAACCGGGACCTTCTAGCTGTGAAGCACGAGCGCTAACGCTGTACTACCGTGCCGGTTTTTGTTTTTTGTTACTTTATTGTGCCATAAGTTTCATAATAACATTACACAATTAGCATGTCAGAATTAACACAACATATATGTTTTTTAACACCCAGTGAAATGAAAATAAAAAGTAAAACAATAATAGACAAATATGTATAATAATGAAAAATTATATAAATATACATACATACATACATACATACATACATACATACATACACATATATATACACACACATATGTATACACATACACATATATTTGACAGTTTTGCTGATATTCAAGACATTGCGTCAACACATAGCTTAAGGGCCTGAGGGTGCAGTCTTTCTGACGTTCACCCACTAAATATGCATGCTTTTAAGATGGTGGGAGGACAGTGAGAATCGATCCTTTCGCCACTTTAGATCATGTATTCTTGTGGGATGTATTGTGTAGAATGACAAAACTAATCACAATATTGACATAACACCATGTCATCTGACTTACATAAAGATATTTTACTCCTCATTGAAAGTCTTTGCTGTTAATACACACATAGTGCTTGTGCATTTACTATTAACCTCTTACCACCCGCCTTAACTGAGCATATTTTCTCCAGTTCGGCTTTACCCAATTCTAAAACTTCTTGACTGGAGCTTACAGACTTTGCCAGAGTTACACCTCATCATTGGAAAGCTAGACCTACAAAAGTGATGGTAACTTGTCGTGTTTCGTGTCGCGTTATTGTCATTTTTGGGGTCTCTTTTTGACTTGTTTTAATCTCTTTTTTCATTGCTTTTTGTCACTTTTTCACTGTGCCATTGTTGCTGTTCCGGCACGTTTTTGTCACTCTTTTGTTGTTTCTTTGTTGCTTTTTAGTCGTGCTTTTATTGCTTTTTCATTGCTTTTTTGGTTACTTTTTTATTGTCTTTTGCAGCATATTTTTGTCTCCATTTTGATGTTTTTCTCAAGAGGCTTTTAGATTAGGGTAAAGCCAAACTGGATAAATTGTGCTCGGTTCAATTGTGGGGGTTAAGAGGTTATGGTACTTTACAAATAATATTAGACAATTCAGTCTAGCAATTGTTAACCAAAATAGGACAAAGTTCATACTATTATGCAATAACAGAAAATTATGTAAATTAAGAACTGCTTTAAAGCACACAGTCTGTACAAAGTCACTGATAGTCTCATTACTTAATAGCCCTCTTTAAACTATATGGGACCCTAAAACACTGAAGCGATATTGTTTGGTTCCAAAGGCTGTTTATTGATTTATTGATTTAGGTAACTTTCCTATTGGCTGCTCCCATTAAGTCTCGTTCTTCATAATAACATAAAAACTATTAAAATATCAAACAAGTGTCAACAGGATTTATTTTGAACTTGTTTCCTGTGTACAGAATCTTCCGGCTACATTGTTTTCTCAGGAAAAATGGGAAGGTCCCACTCTCCACACACTATTGATTATCTATGTCCCTGGAGTGGAATGGACTTTGCCCACTACGTATACTTGTCACCGGGTCAGGCCGCGTCCACACAACAGAGATCTCACTGTACGGTACGTTCAGCAGCTCAGACAGAGCAGGATGGCCAGGAAGAGACGAAGCAGAAATAACAATGGCCAACAGCAACAACAGGCCGCTCAGAACCCGAGAAGAGTCCCTCGAAAGGTAAGTCGTAGCTCATTTAGTCCTACCCAATGTCCACATCCTGCCAAACCAAAATTTGGTTCAAGAGAGATCATGTTCCTCCTATGAATGATGATTGAATATTAGAGTGTAGAAGTAAAATGTGATTATTGAATTAAAGTCACAAGGAATCACAGTAAATGTTTAAGAAAGTTTGAAATCAGGATAAAGGTTCAGAGAGGGCACCCGACCTAACTTTACACAACATGGGCCAGATCTTGTGGCCCATGCTATCTTCATAGCGCAGGCTGTAGAGCAGACGAGTGCGCAGACCGGTGGCGCTCCTTGCAATCTTCAGTGTCATACCTGGCGCAAAAAGTGGGCAGGGCAGGGGGTTGCGATGTTGTGGTGCCGCCCCCTCCCATGCTTTCAATTGTCATTGTTTTCAATTTGACATTGATTCTAAGGAAAAATAGGCCTACAAGGCAGCGGGATGTAAAGAGGAACCTAATGTGAAGGTTGCCACAGAAGAGCAGCGCTCCGAGTGCTGCTTGTAATGAACTACGCCTCAGTCGGCCTCTTTGTGGCGCAGCCTTTAGCGCAAAACCTGCACCACATGCAAGATCGGCGTGTACACGTTGCGTTTAGAGTTGCGCACTGACTGCACCAGGCACAAGATCTGGCCCATGTATCACTGTGCTCCAGATGAGTCCTGTGGCTACCATTGACCAATGGCTACCAATATGTTGTACAGTATGCACCATATGTCATAATGACTTGCTTTGCCAATGTTAAGTTATTAAAACAGATCAGTTAACAGTTGAAGATACAGATTATCTCTGTCACTGTAGATAAACATGAGTCTGTGTACAATAAACACAAGTCCAGAACCAATTCAAATACTAATTACTTTATTTATTTATCTATAAAGATGATAAATGCCAATGTTTTGATAATGCCTGGGTTTTACTGACATGAGTATTATGTTTTGTGAGTATGCTTATTTGCCAGCTATACACATTTATAGGTCTTATTTTATGCACTATTCAAACTATTTTGACACCTGAGCATTGAAACTGAATGTTTTAGAGCTGATTTGTAGAGAAATGATAAAGAAGAAAATATATGGTTTCATGTGACAATGTAATATAATAATGTAAATAATTGCTCAAATCAATCACTATTACCAAAGCATACACAACGCCTGGACTAATCCTCTACTGGTATAAAGAGAACAGAAGTGGAGATAAGAGCGTCTTAATGAAGTTAGACAAATAGAGGCGCGCTATCACCTTATGACTAGCAGGTGGGATGCAAGTGTTTGAAACTGTCTGGCGAAGGCGGACTATGCAGGATGACTCAAACATGCAGGAATAAACAACTCCAGGCAGAGTTTCATAACGGGACAGTATAACATGGTTAAGAGCTCAAAACGTTTTTTGATGGAGAAATATAAGTTGTTTATGGGTAATGGTAAGTAGCAGGTTGTCACTTAACATGTTCCTCTGGGTGCAAGTGTGTACATGTTCAAAGAATGGGTGAACTCAAGGGAGAAAATGTCCTCAGGCGGAAGTGAGATTGTAAACACAGTGAAGTACTACCCGATCCTTTTGTAGGTAATGTTGAGGAATCAGACAGCTTCCCTTTTTTTTCAGGCGCTGAGGGAGCCAGCTCCTTTTGCCCAGTCCACAAGCTCTGAAGCAGAGGTTTCCACAGAGAAGCTGACTATAGCCCGGGCGAGGAGGGGCACACCAGGTTCACAAAATAGTTTACAGTAAAAGCCTTAATATAAACATAGAGGGGTAGTTTGAGTATAATTAAAAAAACACTGTACCAATTATTGTTATCACAAGATTAGTTAGCACACCATCCACATCACAAGAAATCCCAATATATTGCACAATCACTTAGTCTTACATCTGTCTGAGGTGTTTTGCTCATGCAGCCTAAAACAAAAAACATGGTAACAGTTTTAGTCTAGATCTCCCATTTTAGTTACATTTTAGCCTTGTATTAGTCCTGATTACTATGTTAGTTACTGTGTTGAAATGGTTTAGAAAAATATCTAATAATATCACCATACTCAAAACAGTTATGAATGTAAAAAATGTTTTCTTATATTGTACAGCCCTAGTGTCTTGATATGACAATGAATATATAAAGAATGATTTTGAGTTTGAGCAAAGATCGCTAAAAATTGATAACTATGATTTGTTGTAGCTCATCGTCCAGTGCGAGTCTACGCCGATGGCATTTTTGATCTCTTTCATTCGGGACACGCTCGAGCCCTGATGCAAGCCAAAAATGTGTTCCCCAACACGTACCTAATAGTTGGAGGTACTATTAGTTTCAGTAACCTCTGTCTAGTTAAAACAATGTAGATGTCAAAATTATACATGAGAGTTTCAATGGTGAAAAATGATTTTTGCCCACAGTCTGCAGTGACGAACTCACTCACAAATACAAAGGATTTACTGTGATGTCAGAAGATGAACGGTACGACGCTCTGAGACACTGTCGATATGTGGATGAAGTAGTTCGGGACGCTCCCTGGACCCTCACCCCAGAGTTTCTCAAACTGCATAAGGTTAAAATTGTGCCCTGATCAAAAATAACATCTAAGGTACAAATGAATTTACTTAATTCACATAATGTCAATAGATTGACTTTGTGGCGCATGATGACATCCCCTACACCTCAGCTGGATCAGAAGACGTCTACAAGCACATCAAGGAGGCAGGTGAAGAAGCACTTTGTTTTGTGATTATCAACATTGTTTGAAAATTCTGCAAGCTAATAAATAATATTGTGATGTCAGGTATGTTTGTGGCCACTGAGCGAACAGAAGGCATCTCCACCTCTGATCTCATCACAAGGATAGTTCGGAATTATGATATCTATGTTCGGCGTAACCTGCAAAGAGGCTACACAGCAAGGGAACTAAATGTTGGCTTCATTAATGTGAGTCCAGTTCATTTTAAAGTGTTGTTCGTACAGTATCTTGCAGTCGTGACGTGTCACATGCTCCTTAAACAGGAGAACAAGTATCGACTTCAGAACCAGGTTGATAAGGTGAAAGAGACGGTACGCACTGTGGAGGAAAAGTCCAAAAGTTTTGTCTGCAAAGTGGAGGAGAAGAGCCAAGATCTGATTCACAAGTGGGAGGAAAAATCACGAGAATTTATTGGCAACTTCCTGGAGCTTTTTGGACCCGATGGAGCCTGGGTAATGCTACTTACACTGTGCATACACTGAAAATGGTTAACAATAAGGCCAAACGTTTTGAAGCTTAGGCATTAATAATAACTATACCGGGGTCACCAACCTTATTTTTATTTTTATATTAAAGTTTTTGAACATTTTACACACACAAAAAAAACTTGAACTTGTTAAAGTACTCCAGAAACGGATCCCATATCAAATAAAAATCATCTACATGTACTTTCCTTTTAATTCAATTTAGATTTTTTCCAATTGAACATGCTTCATCACATCATGTAACAATTTTATATAGGTTGGAGGTTTTTTTTAATTTCAATTTAGTAATATCAGTCTTCTAGATAGCACTGAAACAAATTGAGAACCATTTCCTGCTAGTTAACAAGATTAGCGGCAGTTACTGGGGTACTCCAAAAAGTGCAAGCACAGGGTCAGGGTGTAACAGGGGTCACCATACTTTTTAAGCCATTTTAAAATGTCTTTGGATATATTTTTAAGGGGCAACCATTAAACATATATCCAAAGACATTATTAAATAGTTTGTGTATTAACCATTACCATAAATCCACAAATTTAAACATTATGAGTCACAAGAATATAAAACAACTGCATACAAACAGGCTTCCAGAGAGTGAACATATGATGTGTAGAACAAGTCCTAGGGACTACTTAGGAAGCCCCCGGGCATTCATAGGGCTGGTGATAACTGAGCTACACAGTAGGATATCTAACAGTCCCAAACACCAAATCAATAGAATCATACTTTACTTTAATGTTTTAATGTCCTTTTCTCTGTGTTTAGCATGCAATTCAGGAGAGGAGTGGGCGCATGCTGCAGGTGCTCTCACCGTATTCGTCGCCGCGGGGCTCTCCCAGCAGCAGTCCCACCAGAAGACGTTCCACTTCTCCAGGCTCCTCCCCGTCTCTGTCTCACTCCTCCTCTCTCAGTGCACCCTCCTCTCTCAGTGCACCCTCATCTCCTTCAGCCTCCTCTCGGAAAAAGGGCACAAGATCTTCAATCAAATCTGCCTCCACCTATGCCAGACATGGACAATAAGCAGCTCATGGCTTTACTGGTGCAAATGAAATCAAAGAGTTTTTATTGTATTTTATTCCCAATTAAATAATAATCTGATGAATGTAATGTAAACACAATAATGTTATTCCACATCACTCCTCCACAGTCGCCTCACTGTGAGGATGCATTTAGGCCTCATAGTATTTAAATTTTATTTTATATAAAGTGAGCCTATCATAACTTGAAGATCATAACATAAACAATATATATGTATAATTAAAAACTCGATTGAGTAGATTTTTTTGTGCCTTTCAGCTATATTTGAAATTATATGACAACAGCAGAGATTACAAGAGTCGACATCACCTTTTTGTTCATTGACACATATAGCAAGTCTTTTTTTTTTTTTAAGCCAATTCGGGCTTTAACTAGTCACAGTTGCATGAGCTGTAAAGTTTTTAGTGTGTATACTTTGTGTTATAATATAGGCTTCTTGCTATAAGTTATATAAAGTTTTGTGGAATTTGTTCTGGACAGGGATCTATTGAATAGAGTAGGTTATAAATCAGCAGAAATTCGGTCTCCAAGATACATGTAGGGCAGGCTAAGCATAAAGTAAATTCCAACTCCCCATGGAGTAAAAGGTATTACTAGCCAAAATGAAAATCAACAGTGTGGGAGATAGTTCACAGTCAATCACTGCCATTGCACTTAAGCACACTGCTATACATCACAAAATACATACAGTACTGGTCAAAAGTATGGAAACCTCTTTTGTGTATTTATTTTCTTTTATTTCAAGACTATTTACTTTGTAGATTCTCACTGACGGCATCTATTTATGAATGGACACATATGGGATTATGTTTTAAACAAAAAATGTTGAAATAAATGTCTTCACACTTTTGACATTTTCTCAATGGGCTTGACGAAGTAGTCACCAGAAATATACTTCATAGGACTGTTGAAAAGTTTGAAAACCATTTCAAATGACTACCTTATGAAGCTCATTGAGAAAATGCCAAGAATAAAGGCTGGTAATTTTGAAAATTTAAAATACAAAACATAATTTGCATTATTTCACCCTCTTCTGTTTTCTACATAATTCCATGTGTTCATTCATTCATAGTTTAATGCCTTCAATGAGAATCGTACCATGTTAATAGTGTTTACCGGTACTGTACATTTGACATGACTTTAAATATAGGCATTTACATTATAAGCCAATAATAAACAACACTCAGATCAAAAGTTTACACCACTGAAGTAAATATTTACACAGGTACGAAACGTGCGCTTTGTTTATAGAAACAAGTACAACTGCGCATGCGCCCGACCGCCTTGACCTGGGAGTTGTAGTTTTAGTTTTTGCAAAATCAGCATACATTCACATTACGCGCTGCGAGCCTGTCCCGCAGATTAAAGATGGCGCCCTCTCATGCGCTAAGGTGCTGTAAACGGGCTTTAAACTGGGTGCCTGTCCTGTTTATAAATCTGGTCATCGGCTGGTCTTATTACGCTTATGTCGTGGAGCTGTGTGTCTGTAAGTATACTTGTTTTTTAGCCATTTTTTCTTGACATTTATCGTAATCTTCTCTGGTTAGTTACGTGATTGTTAACTTTGTCAAGCCGCTGCTGAATGGGATGTAAACTCCTCAGACTAGAAGGACTGTTCATAAAAATAGCAAATTAAACCACTTTCGAAATGTTTACGACAATAAAGCAGCATAAATGTCCATGTACAACCTGGGTTAAACTTTGCACTAGAGTGTAAGCATAGGCTTATTGTTCATCACAATTTAACAATAACATGCATGACATGATTTGACAGGGCACACAATGTCTGTTGATTATTATTTTTGATTAGTGGTATTGCACAGGAATATTCAAAGTAGACATATAAATATAGGAAGCAAGTAGGCAATGCTGTAATAACACCAATATCTATCTATTTATTTATTTGTTGTTGAGCATTCTTGCAGTTGTGTCATAAGGTGTCCATACAGCAGCCTATAGGGTAATGTTACAAATGCTGTATATGTTAAAGCAGGAACACAAAGCCCTCTGTTGTGAAGGGGTGAATGCTGGTCGTACCAGGCTGCTGCCACATGGACGGGTGGCGTGAGACTATGATGGATGTGTAGAAATACACATAATACATTTCTGTATCTCAGAAGGAAAGGATTTAGCTGTCAAATCAAGTGTTATTTTGAAAAACAACTGCCTAGATTAATATTCTCATTCTCTCTTTCTCCCTTTTATTTTTTCTAGATACAATCCCAAATGATGCCGAAAGAAGTAAGACATAACATTGCAGTTTGGATTTGTCTTTTTTTGTATTGCCCTAACTAGTCCTTTATTATTACAATAACAAAGTGTGATATGTTATTGCAGTAAGCGATAATGTTGAAGACCATTTAATCCAATTTACAGTGATAACACTGAGCGTGTTAATCTCAGTCAGTGCTTTGTGCAAATGTACATAACCATATCATAAAATTAAGACAAGCTACAATACATTTAAAGCACAATGAAGAACATTATTCATCAATTAGTAGTCTATCTAACAGCAAATATGTTCATTATTTGACTACAGCCCATTTTAAAGACAACATTTTCTCATTTCTCATTTAAGGTACATAGAAGTGATATTTTCGTTAAGTAAATATTTAGTCATAATTTTAGTTAAAGTACTATTTTTGCTTAAAACTAAATTAAAAGTTGTTTATGAGACTAAAACTGTGACTAAAATGTCCAGATATATTCGTCGACCAAAGACCAAATAAAAATCAAAAGAGGAGACTAAAATCATCCAAACCTCCAATGACAGTTTGAAAGCGCCTCATATCATTTAAATTCACTGCCGAAGGAACAGCTCTGAGCTTTGTTCATGTGGGAGAAGAAATATGAAGCAGAGGACCTCGAAAAATATGATTACAATAAATGTTATAACTGCAAAGTTACTAAATTCATCTTTAATTTAGTCGACTAACTTTACATGCAATTTTTGTCGACTAAAACTAGACTAAAATAGAAGTGAATTATTTGACTAAATCTTGACTAAAATTAAATGACATTTTCTAAAACAAAATTTAAATATGTTGTCAAAATGAACACTGGTACATAGTATGACAAATACTGAGCCCCAAACCAACTGAGTTGATATAGCCACTATTGTGACCCTTGTGACTATTGTGGTCAAGCCCAAACCTCTCTTTAACTGCTCATAGTTTAACGTCATTATACTCATTTACAACCAATTACCTTTTTTCCCCCCTTTTTAAACAGTCAGTTATTTGGTCATCTTCCACATCTGCCTCATTATGTTTATATGGTCATACTGGAAAACCATATGGGTCACACCAGCGGAACCCTCTAAAGCCGTAAGTTTATATTTTTTAGTTTGATCTCCATAACATTTTATTGTTTAAATGTCGTTTCTCTTTCCCTGGCAGTTTGGTTTGCCCAGGGCTGAGAAGGATCAGTTTGAAAAAGAGGAAAGTGCAGAAGTGCAGCAGGAGATTTTGAAGAAAGTGGCTAGAAATTTACCTGTTTACACCCGCACTGCTGGAGGAGGTGAGCCATGGCCAAATTAAACATATCCCATAACCCTTTAACATATCCGACTCATGCACAAATAATGCAAAACAAGTTTAGAATCACTACACTGTTTCAAACACGCTTAATTTTCCTTTTTAACCTCATGTTTTAACCTTGTGTATGCACTCTCTGTAGACTGAGATTCAGCAGACTGAGAGTGCTGGTAAAAAGCCAGGCTGCAGGAGATTTTAGCCGTTTTCATTAAGAGCAGAACGACCCGGGTCACGTGAGAGTGGTTCAAATTGGTGAGGGGCCATCCCCGCAGGTGTTTTTGAGGATTTGTAATAGACCGCTGTGAGAGTGACTGGCGGGTCTGCTCAAGCTACAATTGCTGATAGAGAAACTACTTCCGTTGATTCATTTCAACTCTTTGTCCCATTATACTACATTCTAAACTCACCATGGAAGGTAATAATGGATTTAGCTAGTATTAGATGCTCTCTGTATGCTTTCCCAACTGTTGCTAATAACAAGCATTGTTTTGCTTAACATTTTAGCTCAACATGAAATTGACATTCTCACAGAATATGACTGCTCATGGCCAAAACAAGTAAACGCTGAGGCCACAGCGAAGTGAAAGGCAGAGCGGGCCTTCACGCCTGGTTCAGCTTGTGTCTGGTGCCGCGTCAATGTCTAACCATCAGCTTTGTGCATAAATCCTTCAGTCTTCTCATGGACCAGCATGGAGGACTGCTGATGTGAAGAATAACACCTCAAACACGACGCTTTTTGGACATTCATTGATGCTTTACATTTACTTTACACAGGAGGTTGGTGAGGAAGGGAAGGGCCAGGTTATGGAGCGATTTGTAGGTGAGGAGAAGGAGTTTGTATTGTTTGGGGACTGGAGCCGGTGAAACTGTTGGAGAATAATGGTGACATGTTCTCCGCGTGGCTGTGTTTTTCCTTTCTGTCTCTGGGGATTTGAAATGGCGCAGGTACAGTTAGTGATATTTCCTGTGGGACCCCAAGTTCATTTACTCTCACATACAGACTCCCATCAGGATAATTTATAACGCACGGAATCAGCATGTCCTAAAGGAGGAAATGGGAGTCATTATATACAATCCACAATTAAGTATGACTTACATGCTTAATAATGCGGCCATAAGCATCCAAGCAGAACAAATATTTCAGCAGACAATTATGCATTATGCAACTTTTTATGCAGAAAAAAAAGTTGATATTTGTGCATATTTGACCTTGTAGGGACCCAGTGGTTGTATGAGTGGGTCAGTATGACGCTTTTACTTTCCATCACAGTGAGCCCAGGGTCAATTGTTTTAAGAGTTTCTGGTAGGTTTTCACTGCTGACGGACCCCTCAACAGAAAACCAACAAAACAATTGATCCTGGAGCGTTGCAGAGACCACTGTGATGGAAAGTAAAGGTGCCATGCTGACCACTCATACGGCTGCTGGGTCACTACAAGGTTAATACACACAAATATGAACTTTTTTTCCACATAAAAAGTTGCATAATGCACCTTTAAAATAAACTAGTCTTAAGAAGTGAAGTGATCTCAACCAGGGTTTGTGAACTAAATGAAACTGTTCAATTTGATATTAAACCAGGTTATGGAACTAACCCAGAAAGACAAGGTGATACAGTACAAGATCATTTTTCCTTCATATCACTCTCTTCCTTGCCTTACTTTGTGTATTTTAAACCTAATAGTTACGTTTTGGATGGGGCTATGGAAGGCAGGTAAAATGCCCCTCTGGTAGGGCATTGACAAATCTGCAAGCCACCGTTTACTTTTTGTTTTCTGTCAATAGCGGTTCGATACTGTGACCTTGCCAAGTAATCAAACCTGACCGCTGCCATCACTGCTCCACATGCGAGAGGTGGGACACTTTTACAATACACTCAACAAATAAAAATAAAAAATATATCCATAGGCCTACTATTGGACATTATATAAGATGATCTTTCCAACCTCTCTATTGCCCTTCTGCAGGTGTGTGTTGAAAATGGACCATCACTGCCCCTGGTAAACCCTTTTGTGTCATTGTTTCAGATTCAGTTTTATATATAGCACGTTCTCTTTGTTCATCTCAGCCCTCCTTTTCTCAGGGTCAATAACTGCGTTGGGTTCTCAAACTACAAATATTTCATCCTGTTCCTGGGTTATGCTTCACTCTACTGCGTCGTCATTTGTGCCACGGTTATACAGTATTTCATCAAATTCTGGAGGGTAAGTTGGTGTAGGACTTCCTCTTTGGCATTTGACACTGACAGAGCAGTTTTACACACTAGAGCTGTTGAAAATAATGTAGGGATGTGACCAAAAACCACATAACTACTATAAGTGTGTGGGTCATGTGATGCGTTTTCTGGCGGTGCTGCTGAACACACAGTTTACACAGTGACTGTCACACGGTCCCTGATGAGAAGCTTGTGGATGTGGACAAAAATAACAAACAAACAAAACATCTGCAAAGAATAAAAATATTGGATTAATTGTTATCGATGAGATACTATTTTTCACCCACTTTTAAATCGTTTTTTTAAGACAAAGATGACATTTGGATAGGGCTATACAGAAAATAATTCTTTCTTTTTATTAAAGTATTCGATTTGCAAATGTTGTAAAATAAAGATTCAGTTCAATGTGTGCATATTTTGACATGTTGTGGTCTGAAGCGTTTGAGAAATGTCTAAATTATTAACTTTTACTGTCAGTTAGTACAACAATCACAAACAGAACATGCTTGTAGAGGTCTAAATTACAACGTTAGGAGATGTTGTTTTCAAAGAATTAATGAATGAAGAGTTATATTTAATATACCTGGAATTTGCCTTGTGACTGTGCAGAATTCAGACACCTGCACTTTCATGTATCACCACCCACTGTTGAATCTTGTGAGACAGTTTCAAACCCAGCCTCATAAGAAACTACATGTTCAATTGATCAAAGTGATAATATCAAAGAATATTGTCCTTAATTGTATTAAATAATAGCAGTCTTTGAGGTTTAACTGAGATCATTTTCATTAATTGTGCAGCTGTAATTTGTAAGAATGAATGTATTATATCTCTCTATGTAAATGTGTGTATATTTCTTTCTATGTTTGAAAGAACCAATCAACAAACCAATTATAATTTATTATAAATAGTGCTTGCACACTTCCATACACCAAACTACTAAATTATATTCTGTTTATTTTCAGAAACTGCTACCGGATACTCACGCCAAGTTCCACATCTTATTTCTGTTCTTTGTAGCGGCTCTGTTTTCCCTCAGCATCGTCTCCCTGCTCAGCTATCACCTGTGGCTCGTCGGGAAGAACAGAACCACGATAGGTATCTTCAAAACACGCCCATGTTTTGATATCATTTTGTCTCTAATTTTTTGTGTCATTGTTTTCATTCAGAGGCTTTCAGAGCCCCTTTCTTTATCAATGGTCCAGACAGAAATGGCTTCTCTTTAGGATTCAAAAGAAACATGGCTGAAGTCTTTGGGACCAGCCAAAGTACTGGTTTTTCCCTGTTTTCTCTGGGTTGGTATTACATATTTTTAGGTCTATCACTAAAAGTTTGAAGCTAACTTGGTTGCTTTTATTTTGTCAGTCTGGGAGATGGGCATTCATTCGTTACCAGGTTGGTTCATATAGATCCTGAGCAGGCAAACAGCATCCTGCAGCCAAATGGCAAAAGGCAAGTGAAATGTTTAAAGAAATTTACTTTGCTATAATTATTGGCTCAAATTATGTGTTTATTTTAGTTGCAGCCCCGTTGATGGCGTGAAAAATGTCTGTCAGCCTGAGAACAACGGACAACACACAATGGACAATAACAAAACAGGTACTTTCACAGTTATTTGGCTACATTGAATTATTTTTATTTCTATTGTGAAAAGGTCTTTTATTTTTTTATTTCTACACTCAATTGTTTTTCTTTTTGATAAAGGACAAGCAGACTCTGTGGCAATAGAGACTGAGCCATAGTAAGTAATATGACTATATAATATGCTATTTCACGTTTTTCTTTTTGCATTTTTGTGATTTATATTTATACAATGACTAATTGTCATGTGTTATGTACAGGTTTAGACATTTTCAAGCAAAGACGAACGATGCCTTAACCCCTCTCTATAAGCCTCTCATTACATCCTCTCCACTGAGCTACATGTTAAGGTGGACTATAAAAAGTGTCTCTGTACTATGTGCTATCACAGTGATCACCACAGGCAGCCCCCATCAGACCTTTTGACTGTCCCAAGGAGATCTCTAGTTCCATCTCTGCTTTTGTAGTTTGTTTCCTGCTTTGGTCGTAAAAGATGAAGAATATGCTCCCAGTTAATTGTGTAAGCAGAACATTGATTTATAAAATAGTATTCCATTGTATTAATAAGCAACGTTACGGTACTTAATTTTGTTGAACCTCCGTGGGCTGCTAGTCCAAAGTGTGAAGACAAATTTTGACCCTTGGGTAAATGTGATTTTTAACCACTGTGTCTTAAGGGTATATAAGTACTATCAGGGCAAATCCACAAATGCAAATATTTTGTCTTTGAACAACCAAAACTTGAATACAGGGTTGTAATTTTTAATTTATTTTAATGTTTGAATTACAAACCAGTTCATTGAAAGATTGAGAATATGAAGGATTAAGAACAAATGCAATGGGTTCTTTATTTTAGTTAGTTTATATCCTCAGTTCTTCCACATGCGCATACAGCAAATTGCATTACTCTTAAACTCATGCAAACAATAACATAACACTATCAGCGGACCCTACTGGTGGTGCCTGAAAAATGAGACGTTTATGTCATTCACATTACATTCCAAGAGTAGAGCAATGGTTAAATAATATATGTGCAAAAATGGGGTTGGGGACAATTTTGGTAATAGGCCTAAATCAGATGTTGACATTTCATACCCTTTATAAAATACGGTAACCGATTAAGAGGTGCAACTGTTTCAACCACAAACAAGTGGCTTCATCAGCGCTTCCAGAATATGTAATATTTTATTTCAACATTCAATGTTTTTTAAATCATCCCATGCTTCAAAACCATGTCTCAAAAATCTATCAGTATTTTTTTTTAAATGATTGTTTTATATTTTAACTAAGCTGTAATATTTCTCACCCAAATAGAACAAAAATGAACTAAATGCATTTAATGTAAGATGTTTGACATCATAATGGCTTTGTTTACATTTGCTAGTGTAAAGAATAGGTTACTATGACCAACTGCATACAGCCTGTGGGCTTTTATCTTTTCCAAAAACACAACCCACTAAATGTTGCACTATTGCACTGTGTAAGTCTATGTAAAATGTGTGTAAATTATATTGAAATTTTCTATGTATACTATTTATTATTATGAACAATACTGTTTTTGTAATTTTTTTTACTAAGCGTCACCCAAGAAAAATAATATGGAAGTAAACTTTGAAGTAAAATTGTTAATTTGAATGCACTGCTTTTAATTGACTGAACTGAATAAAAGCTACTTATGTTGCTGTTTTTTATTGAGAAAACGCTGAAGGATTTGTGAATTTGCGAATTTTTGAGTCGCAATAATAAACACTAAAGCGAGAGACACTGAAGAGGAACAAATACAGTTTGAAATATCACTTTGAAACTTGCTATAGACTTCGGACTTGAATATAAGAAAAACGTATTGCAATTAATTATATTTGGAAATATTTTGAATTTGATTTGTGGTAAAAACCTGAAAAAATAATCAAATTTCACCATTTCTGGGGTTGATTTTCCTACTGTGTCTTCCTCTCTTCCTCTCCTCTTAAACTTGACCTTGACCTTGACCTTGACCTTAAATACTGTACTTATGATTGTTTTAATATCTTTGTCTTTAAACCAGCTTATTATGTGGAGATGTGTCCCCGGGCGCGGCATTGTGGCTGCCCACTGCAATAAACACTATTTGCAAGTATACTTTTGTGCAACATACAAGACTTGTTTCCACATCTGTGCAAAAAAATTGTTTTTTTTTTGTTAGAAGTGAGGAATAATAGCACCAATGAATAATTACTTTACAGCCACTGCTACTGTTCTCTTATACGGCCCTATTTAAATTACTGCACTGTGGTTTGGGGTAGTACTTATAAAAGCACATTAAAACCAATAGTAATGCTACAAAAAAGAGCTGTTCGATTAATTCACAAAGTTGGGTTTTTGGACCACACAAAGTCATTATTTTTAAAATAAAAAATCATGAAGTTTTGTGACATTGTTGAGTTCCAAACTGTACAGATGTTATACAAGGCAAGGTACAAACTGTTACCAGGCCAAATACAAAGAAGGTTCCAAGAACGTACTGGTTGTTATGAATTACGTGATGAATTGAACTTGAGGATTCAGAAACATAGCACAACTTTGAAAGGTTTTAGCCCGATAGTTAATGGGGTCCAATTGTGGAATATTGTGGAGATGGAGATGAAACAATGTCCAAACATCAACCTGTGTGTTGCTGCTCTGAACGGTTGTCATTCTATTGCTTAAAATCGCAAGTATAGAATTAGAGTAGGCGAGCTCCAAATCTGTTGAGAGGGACCCTCTTATTACATAATTTCATTGTACATAAAAGAAAATAAAGGGAAAAAAAAAAATAATAATAAAAGGAAGCAACCAAGCAAAATTGTACACTAATCAATACCATATTAAGGATGGAAATTACAACTGGGAAGTAGCAAGATCACGGTAATATGTATTTAATGTTCTTTTTTAACTCATAACTAGTGACTTTCAGGAATGTTGACTGTGTTTGGCATTGCTAACCATCTGTAACTAAGTAATGGCCTTTGGTCACTTGCTTTGTGCCAGACGTGCATGGGGTGGGAGCGTTGTTGTAGTTGTGGGGTGTACATAGTAGTATTCACTGAGTGTAATATGTATATTAATGTGTCTTTTTATGTTTTTAATGTTTTATTGTTCTAATGTTTAATGTTTTTATAGCAATGTTGTCGGGGGTGGGCGCTTATAAGCTTTTGCTTTGGCCCACTCCCTTTGAGCAGAATTTTAACTGCTCAAATAAACTAATAAACTAAACTAAACTGAACTAAACTGCTTGTTGAGTAACAGCTTTAACAATGTAGTGACAGGGAAAGTCTTCGCCGCAAAGGGTGAATGACCTACATGTTACTGACTTTTAAAACTTAAGCACTCATAGGGAGAGCTTTAAGAAATCCCCCTCATTAATGATTTTCAGTAGACCCTTGCCAATCTTTGCACTTCAAACTGGCACATTTGCAGTCAGTTCACAGTTTTTTTGTTGTTGTTTAATATTAACTACCGGATTTGTGACATTGGTGTAATTACTTTTATAAGTTCTGGCAAGGAAGAGGACACACCTTGCCTTGCCAAAGTTCATCTTGAGTGACACCATCAAAGAAGTGTCACTGACCTCCGTTGTTTATTAGTTGGGTCCAACACGAGTGTTGAATGAGTTACTTGGAGGAACTTCTTGCTGCTGCCGCCACAGTCTTCACTTCATAAGTTTCAGATTTTGAACTACTTTTGTGGGATAGATTTTTTTAAATAAAGCATGGATAATTTGGAGACTATGAATAGTACAATTCACCCAGCGTGTTTACAAGAGCCTCCACTGGCCATTGATGTGATAAAAGGTGAGTGATTCAAATTCATTCATCAAAATGAGCTCATGACTTGAAACAAACACATTTTAACACAGCTTACCTCTTAAGGTTTGCCAAGTATAACATGTTTGTGCTATAAGATAATATTTCACTAAACAGTGTTTTCAAGAGCAAGGTCTGGTTTTTAAAATATCACAGGGCAAGTATAAAGCTTTTGCAAGCTGGTGGATCTTAAACTAATCTGAAATAGTTCTGGCTTGTCTTGAATCAGTTAAGTATACAGTAGATGCCAAATTTAGAGACCTTGCAAGTTCCCATCAGTTATGCCAATAGACCTTGATTTTTTTTATACATTACCCATTATTTATACATTTTAGTGTTTCATCCTAATTATACCGGACACGCAAACAGTCTTTTAATCATTCCCATATCTTCCCTGTAGAGTTGGACGTGTTTGGGATCTGCCTGTACTCCATGTTGACCTTCATGTCCTGCATCTCACTGCTGCTGTACCTGGAAACTAGTCTGTTTATATACAGAAAAGTGTCATACCCCAAAAAGACAACTATCACCTGGATCAACGGAGCAGCACCAGTAAGTTCCAATAGCTGCGATACTGTTGTACTGTATTTTAAATCTGTGGGTCTATTTCAGGATTTTTGACATAGAGCCTCATTTCCTAGTTATCCAGATTGTTGTTGATTTCTGGAGAATTGTTTTTAATTGTAATTCATGCAGTCCTAATATTTTAAGAGTTTAGTGATGCTAGGCTAGTGCAAGGCTATGGTAACTAGTAGCCTGCATTAAACCTCTTCAAAATCATCGGGTAGACCTCCAAACGTTGCCATATCTGATTTGTAGAAAGCTCCTTTATGAATTCCACGTGTAGTAATGCCGGCCGCAGGTAAACAAACTACTGTAGATCCGGTAACCTAGCAGATCACTCCGCTGCTGCGTAGCTTACAACCAGGAAGCTGATGCTGCTCTTTTAAATGCAAAATGGTTATATTTCAAACATTATTCAGGCGACACAGACATTTATATGGGTAGTCTGGTGTTATAAGTGAATTGCCTCAGATGCACTGTGCTTGGGTCAGACTGTTTTTAATGCAAGCTACTAGTTACCATAGACATGCACTAGCCTAGCACTAGCCTAGCACCACTAAACTCTTCAAATATAAGGACTGAGGGAGACAAACATGGGTCGCAGCCGGACCGGTTTCAGTGGGTTCATTGGGTTTGTCATTATAGGTTGAAAGTGGGTCCCAAATCTACACCAGGCTGATGTTGAATACTGTCGAAAGCTCAATGTACTTCTGCTTTAAGGGTTCAATGAAAGTGAAATCAGAATAAAACCAGAATACTACATAATTATGGTCATCAATTTGAAGTTCTGCCTTAAAATGAATTTCACTTCTCTGTTCCAGTGCATAGCCGTCATGTCTTGTTTCGGGATGTGGATCCCCAGAGCGGTCATGTTCACAGATATGACGTCTAACTGGTGAGTTCACTCCCCCTTTTCTTGGCTTTCTAAACTCCTACACAGCGGTAAACTATGATGCTGTGTCCTTGAGATTATGTCCTCAAATAAAAAGTGGATAAATCATTAACAGAACTTGTACATGTGCTCGTCATCAAAATAATTCACTCGTCTTTATAGGCCTCTCTCTGGACAAAACCCATTAATGTTATGGGACTGTAAAAATGTGACTCTGGTGTGTGCAGTTACTTTGCAGTGGTGGTGTACAAGGTCCTTCAGTTGATGGTGGAGGAGCTGGGGGCAGCAGTAGCTTCCTGAAGAGGTTTTCCGGTAAACCCTTTAAGATCAGCACAGGGCCGTGCTGCTGCTGCTGTGTCTGTCTGCCTCGAGTGCCCATGTCCCGGTAAAAAAACATTATGTTTTATCACACACGCAAAGCAATAGACTTCTCATATTTTACACAATTAACTTTTTTTAAAGGTATAGGAAACGTAGCATGCGCGCCTAAAGTTTTAAAACTATACACTGTACTGAATATAGGCAAGCTACTCATAATTTTGGTATACTGCCAACTGGTTTTAGCCTTAAGAATCTGGCAACTGAAAGTATGAGGGGCGCTGTGGGCTTGTTGATTTGAAATATAAAAAAGTACACAGAATAAGCCTTTTAAGTAAAATGTTTTTGCAACTGTTAAATAGATCAACATCACATTTGTTATCAGTAAAATCAATTATGTTACATGTTTGCTTCATAACTGGGACACATAATGATGTCTCCCTCTTAGCATTCCCCTCTTTTAAATAAACGTTTACTTGAGTATCTTTAAAAGGCAGTTTGAAACAATGGGGTGCTAATAATCAAATATTATATTGAATGACCAATGTCTATTTTGGCCAATATTACAATGCCCATTTTGCTGTTTTTAGACGCATGTTATTCTGGATGAAGTTGGGAGCTCTACAATACGCCATCCTCAAAACAGTCCTGTCTCTCCTCTCCATTATTCTGTGGACAAATGGAAACTTTGATCTCTCAGATGTAAGGATGTGTTTTATTAAGTATAAATAATGATGTCACCACCAGCCAAACAGGCAAATGCAGAATAATTTCTATTTTAGCAAACATTTAAACTCTCACTATAGCTTCTTTAGTACGTCCAATTTTAATTTATATGCATTAAATTGCTCAAAAAAATCAGTTGTCAAATTAGCCATAGGTTTTGGTTAGGGTTCATTGTGGCATGTGTTCTGTTGTAGCTGGAGATTACCGGCACAGCCATTTGGATAAACCCATTCATAGGAGTCCTCACCATCACCTCCCTTTGGCCCGTGGGAATCCTGTTCATGAACACCAACGCTCTACTGCGGCACCTCAAGATGGTCCCCAAATACGCCATGTATCAGGTCAGTCACTCACCGTCAACGCAGTAATATTTACCCAAAAACCAGCAGCACTTTAAAACAGTAGCACTATACAGAAAATGCTAAATGTTCATTAAAAACAATATCCAAATAGCCAAGCCCACATTTCCTATTTTCTCTACAAGCCACAGAATCAGTAACAGTTAAATAATAATAAAATAATGCTACCTGAATTTGAACCTTTTTTCCTCATCCTTTTGACATTATGGTCCTTTCATATGGAAATAAAGGCAGGTAATATATGTGTATATGCTGACCCTCGCCAATATAAATCATCAGAGGATTTTCCATGGATATTTCTGATGAACACAGAATATGATGAAATGATAGGGAACTATCACTAACCTCATGTACATGTACTATAATCACATTCTTGAATCTGAAAGCAACTGATTCTTGTCCTGTTTTTAGCTAGTGCTGATCTTGAGTCAGCTGCAGACCTCCATTATCAACATCTTGGCACTGGACGGGACGATTGCGTGCTCCCCTCCTTTCTCTTCTCAGGCCCGGGGCTCCAGTAAGCACCATTTTCACATGTTTTAGTGACATTTTTTTTGTTTTCTGTGAGTTAGTCTTGTCAAAATGTTTTGTCAAAGTGATATTTTTGCTGACAAAAAAAAATGAAATAAAAATATTTAATTAAGTAACAAAACTAAATACAAATTCACAGGATGAACAAAGAGCCGCCCAAACTGTACAAATGGGGAGGCCCAGGAGGGACACTTGACTTGGATCACCCCAGGGTGTCACCAGTAAAAAAAATAAAAATAAATTTCACTGAATCTCGACACTAAACCACTTTAATTTAAAGACCAAGACTAAAACTAAAATGAAATGTGTAGCTAAAACTGTTTTCTGTTCCGACGTTGTATGATATATCTGTAATGTGGTTGTGTCTCCAGTGCTGAGTCAGCAGATGATGATCATGGAGATGTTCATCATCACTCTGGTCAATCGGTGGTTGTATCGCCGCACGTACAACAGCGTCTACCCAGAGGAACAGGACAACACCCACAACGGCGGCGTGGCCCTAAAGGCAGCCTCTGAGGAGCACGACGTATGAAACTTGACAGTTTTGGGACTTTACATTTCCCCTCATAGATAAACTTTAAAGGTGTATGTACTGTGAACAAATGTGAAGTAGATTTTTTGCATGTTCCTATATTCTCCCAAAGTATTTATTTGGTATTTGAACAAAAATACAAAAAACAAGTAGAAATAAACACTAGCGTCTAGATTGCTTTGAATCCGCTGTTATATTTTTAGAGAGGTCCAGTTTGTTTGATTATTAAAGCTGCAGAATGACAGGTTTGTCCAAAAATAGCATCAAATTCATGCTCTTTTACCACAAGAGGGAGCACTTGCCTGGCATCCAACCTCACTTTCACTTATGAAAACAGTACAAAATAAAAGGTAATTGATTGTCCCCCCATAAGAACCTTGTTCATATAAGTAAGAATGAAGCCATTCAATGTTTCTATGTTACTATATATGCTATATAAAATTATTGAAAAACTGAAAGGCTTCATTGTTGTCTAACATTGCACTATCAAGATGTTCAGAAAGTCACAGCCCTCGATTGCACAAGCTTTATCTGATTATGAAACATAACTAAGGCTCTATGAAATCCCCAAATATTTTTTTGGGGAACACCAACAAAATTCAGATTGCGATAGTAGGTACAACAACGGTAAATCAGCAACATCAAAAATAAAATTGCCTTTTGTAGTTCACATCTTGGATATTTTTATAGACAATTACGTTAAATTGTCCAGCCTTTAAACTTTGGGCTATTACTATAGGATGTTGTGTCATCTGATGCTATGAAAACTGTTGATCCCCAATCTGCACTTAAACCTGAGATTACCCAGGATAGAGGTGTTTATATAAAGCTGGATTAATGAGAAAACCAGAATTTGGCGGTATTAAAGGAGTGTTTGTTTGTGGCCCTTATGTAAACAGTCATCAGACAGCGATGGAGGGCGCACAGAACAGAGTGAGAGAGAGAGAGAGACGTGTTCAGGGTGGCTCCTTGATTGCCCCTGGCTCCGCAGCGCTGACGAAAGCTGCTTAGCCCCTCAGTTTCCATGGCGACCCACAGACCCAGACAAAAAAGAAAAAAACGAGGCAAAGGGGAGGGGCTTGGAAGGAGGAATAGAGGAGAAAGAGCTGGATGGCAAAGATAGACAGAGAGAGAGAGAGATAGACACGGCTGTAACGCTGTGAGCCGCCGAGGTAACACAAGGCTACACACGGATTCTAATATTGCATTTGCTCCCTGAAGGAATCACATATTTACAAGTGAGTGGAGGACGCGCAGAAAAGGGACAAAGCACTGAAGATGGATGTGCAAACTGAAAACACAGAACCTCCACCATCAGAGTCGCAGCCTAGCGGAAAAATCAGAAAGGGATTCAAGCTGTTTGGCAAACGCAAGCCCAGCAATATCTTTTCCATTCGAAGCAAGACCGACGGAAACAACAAATCCCCACTGCACAGGAGCAAAACCCTGGATGTGCCCGACTCTGCAGCTAACGACTCCGAACAGGACCAGGAGACAGAGAGGACTCAAGGAGACGAGGAGCAGGGAGAGGAGGAACCACTGGGCGAAGATGGCGTGTACGCTGCCGCTCATGCCCGCACCTCCATCTCCTCCGCCTGCTCGGCCAAGTCCATGGGCTTTCTCTCCATCCTCAGAGGCGGCCGGAGGGGACTCGGGACCGCAGAGCCCAACCGTTTCCCAGCCCGCAGGACGACAGCGCCGTGGGATCAAGGGTCTTTTTGGAAATGTGAAGTTTCGCTCAAAGGATAAAGATGAGAAGGAAGAGAAAGATGATGTCCCGCCGAGTCCGTTGCTGATGTCATCCAGGAGTAACAGTGTGGAGATCATCAAAG
Source organism: Neogobius melanostomus (assembly GCA_007210695.1). Classification (NCBI taxonomy): domain Eukaryota; kingdom Metazoa; phylum Chordata; class Actinopteri; order Gobiiformes; family Gobiidae; genus Neogobius; species Neogobius melanostomus. Next base: position 261,238 of record VHKM01000224.1, on the reverse strand, counting down.
AGGACCTGACACTGACCCCCAAATCGCAGCCGCGCTCGCTGGACAGCCCCGGGACAGACAGCTCGGAGACCACTATCAAGAGCCTAACAGCCCAGGACAGCTTGGCTAATACCCCTCCAAGACAGTTACTCCAGGCGGTAATGCGTCACAAGCTGCTATGGTTCCCGGTGAGACCAGCCTCAGCACGCTTCTGGCTGATATCTCCTCACTTTTGACCTTTGACTCCATCTCGGGAGGGGACATCCTGGCGGACGTGGAGGCGGAGTGGGGCAAAGCCATCACCCCTGTAGCTTCGGACACTTCTCCATCATACACTCCTTTCTCCAAAACACTATCTTCATTTAGCACCTCGCTTTCGCCAAAACCTGCTTCGCCTAACCTTACCCCCCAGCCTTCTTCCAATGCACCCTCATCTCCTCTGAAACCCAGCAGCATCATCACAACTTTGACCAAATCCACAACTCTGACAACGTCTACCGTTAAATCCTCTACAGAGATGGCAACAGATGTCATGATAGCGGCCCCAAAACCATCAATGGCCCCCTTTACGAACACTTCCTCTCCTATCGTGTCTTCCCCTCCAATTACAATGAAAACAACTTTAGGGGTGACTTCAGCTACGGCAGCTCCTCCAACACACCAGTCACTGAAACTAAAGTGCCCTCAACAGTGAACAAGCTTGCGTCAGGGCTGACCGAAACTACCAAAACAACATCGTCGATTGGGAGCTTTGTAACCACGGCACCTGCAGCTATGGCCAAAACAACACCAGTAACGCAAAGCCCCCTTATTACTCCTACGCTCACTCAATCTTTCACTCCTAGATTTGATTTGACGAGCAGTTTACCAAACGCTTCTTTCAACAGAGTCCCAGTGACAGTATCGGTGACATCTAGTGTTACGGCCCAGCCCTCGCCTCCCGCGCCATTTATCTCTTCAAAGATGACAACAACAGAAGGCATCTCTGCTGAAGTATTATCAGTATCTACAACATGTACGGCTACACCTGCTTCCACCTTGTGTACGGCAGGTATGAGCAAAACCTCACAGTCTGTTGTCAGTGAAATTTTCAGTTCAGAAGGTTTTTCTAAAACCCAGGCAAGTTCTGTATCTGTAACAGCTTTGAAAAGTCAAGCTCCACCATATGCTGTACCTGTTTTTGTAAATGGGAGACTTTCAACTTCAGCAACTACATCAATGCCATCTAAATCTTCACCTACCCCTGTATTAAGCCAAAATTTCCAAGCCTCTTCCCTTTCTGTATCTAAAGAAGCCCCTCTTTCTATCTCACAACCTAAAATTTCCGCTGCACCTTCCGAAATGCCTTCATTCCTGTCAAAGACGGCCATCCCGACTTCACACATTTCAGCATCATCCCCTCAAATTCCTCTTGCGTCCACCATGGCTCCTCCTCACCCTGCACTTTCTCAGACTTCTTCTTGCCCCGTTTCCTCCGCCCCACTGTCCCGGGACGGCCCGGGCAAAAAAGAGAAAGTGACCCCTGTTCAATGGATGGGAGGTTGACAAGTCCAAAAAGTCCCGAGCCTCGCGACGCCCTGCAACACGATTCACATCAGATCAAGGAAGACAGAAGGAGGACATCCCAAGGACATAGCACGGGACTAAGCAAAATACCTGTCGTAGGTGGGGGCAGAGTGGGCAAGATCCCAGTGCGGGTTACACAGCATTCTGAGGAGGAGGCAATCAAGGACACAGTGACGACACCCCCGGAAGAATCAACCCCTCGCCTCAACTCACATGACAGTGTAAGCAAAGATAAAATCGCCAACTCTGAGGTTACTGCAGCCACTTCAAAACAGAGCCACGAGGAGCAGCAGACGCAACCGAAAGCTACCACCTGTTCCCCGCGTGATTCCAAAATCCCAGTAAAACACGGCTCGCAGATCCCTCAAGCAAAAACCAAGATACCAGTATCTAAAGTCCCGGTGAGGAGGGCAGGCGCCAAACCGACAGCTCAGAGTAGCAGCATGCAAATACGGAAATAGAACAGCGGAGCAGATCAATACACGCACGGCTTTGATGTCATCTTTCAAGTATTCTTTAAAGCTATTTTTGGCTCGTATCGCTCTGTCTCACAACAATACAGCAAGAGTAAATATAGACTCTCAAGCACAATTTCTCTCTCTTGACAGCCTAAGGAAGTCTTCATTTGGACATGCTCTCAGGAAGGATTTTGGCTAAGCAACATCAGTTAATAAAATAGGTCATGGATGGATACAGTCTTAATAACACACACGCCTTTGAAGAGGTGCTTTTCCGACAGGCATAATGTTTCTACTTTGTTAACTTCAATTTTTGTAGAAAAACTAAATACACTTCTTTTTGATAATAACAATAAGCTATTCTTTCACTCTCCACCTATAAATAAATGCAACCAAAATCTAAACATTCCAATCTAGTATCTGGATGTACAGTATGTAGCAAAAACATTTTTGCACAATTTTTGTTATTTTGAACTGGTCAGCGTCTAATTGTTTGTCTGCTGGTACTTCAATGATGTGATCAAATCTCAATGTGAACTATGGGAAAGACGTGCAACTAACTTCTCCCAGTTACAGTGGACAGTAGCTGTTATGGCTAAATGGATTCAATATGGGAGACGTTATCGATCGGGCTCATACTTATCTTTTCCCTACTTACGCCCGGACAAGAGCAGTATCTGTGTATTGTCTTCGCAATGTTGTTCTGTTTACTATTTAATCAATAAATAATACAAGTCCTTAGTAACATGATATCTTATTGAAGTTCAATTCAGTTCAGTTTGTGATTCTAGAATCTAAACTACACAAAATATTGATCTTAATACGTAATACCAGTCTTTGACTTTAGAAAATGTGCAAAAGCCTTGCAATAGGACAAGCTACAAAACATGAAAACTACAGGGTTAAACGTAATGAGTGTTCATGGAGACTGGATATATTTTTGTTTTTTCCTATTAAACAGCTTCAGAATATGTGTGTAACCATGTGCAAGTAAAGGACTAAACCCTAATCAACTAGGACTAATACAGTATTTAAAATAGTATTTACTAAAACTAGTATTTTCTTTTTTGTGAGTTCAACTACTATTGGACACTCGCCATATTTTCTCAAGCACTGATTGAGATTAATAATTAATAAGAAAAACATTATGTAACTGAAGATCGTTTCACTTTCATTGACAAATGACAGCAGCTAAGCAGCTACTTAGCCTGTCAAATGGCCCATAGAGACAGCAGCATCATACTAACATCATTCTCAGGCCAAGCTCACTGACCTGAATAAACAGAGCCTGAATGTGTGAATGTGAGCTGCAGCCGGCCAATCAGCAGTGAGGGAAACACTTAGCATGCATACCTCATTTGAGACAACTATAGGGATGTGTGTCACTGCTAGTTGGTGCAACATTTGCTTGATTTAGACTCACTGAACAATTCACTTATGATTAAAGTCATGCATAACATTTCAATTGGTTTATTGGTCAGATCTTGCGACAAAGAAAAATATAGCATGACAGTTTGTCTTTATCTTTGTATTTGTCGACTTAATTGAGCCTGTATGCAAGGAATAGCAGCAGTGGGCGACCCATTTCCTGATCTTGAACCAAGATCTTGCTCAGTAGTAAAGAACCTAGCTGGAAGTCTGAGCCTACTGTGCATATTTTGGGTTATGATGCTATGATGTGCCTTTAGGTTACAGATTTATATCCTAGTATGGGCACCTCGGGTGGTACACAGTTTTTTGGCAGTATTTAGAAGTTTGGAGATTAAAACTGTCACTGGTTCCAAGCGGATTTAGTTGTGGTTTTAGGTCCTGGGTTAAATCCATCCATAAGTTTCAGAAACATGACTTTTATCCAGTTATGTATACCATGTTTAGTAGTTTTGGGCATTTGAAACATTCATTATTTATTTTCAATCCCTACTTGCCCTGAAACAGGATATTTTACATCACTTATGATGTATGGATGGTATTCCTGATTTGGTCACTGGTTGTCCATGCTGGTTTAGATGTGCTATTTGAGATTAGTCCTGGTTTAATTAAATGAAATTATGATTCGAATTGGATTAGTCCTGGATTATTTCTAGTGTAGATTAGTTCTAGATTAGTCTTGGTTTATTCCTAATTTGGCCTGCTTTAGCCCAAGACTAAACCCTGGTTGTTCGCATTGATTATAATCATATTATGATACTTGCAGTGGAAATTGTGCATATTTCAAATGGAGCGTCAAATTGCTTTAAAAGAGTTCTCTATTACAAAGTACAGACAGAAACTCATGTCTAGTGGTGACAGTCAGGCCTCATGTTAAAGATAGTGATGCTGATACGAGTCATGGGGATGGATGCAGAGAAGAGCCTGATGTTATGAATAAGTACAAAGGGTGAGTTTTTACAAATAACGCGCAGCGGAGGTGACACAAAAGGACCTCTGTGCGGTTCCACGGGCCAGAGGCGGCAAGCTGAGAAGAACACAATCATTTGGCTGAGGAAAAAACACGAGGGTTACGCAGACATCAGGTGCTATGACAGACCACAGAGAGTGAAACTGTATCCCTGAGAAAAGAACAACAACTCCCTGAGGCCTAGACACAACTCAATAATGCTTGCATTCAACTTACACCTGCAATTGAGGAACAGAGAGGGGTATAAAAGGGCACCTAGCGTAAATCTGTATTGATGTTTCTCTCAAGAGGGCAAGTGCATAATAAATGGCAATGAATAGATGCTGGTAATTAGAAACCTAATATCTTTGACGGCACTTGCAATGATTTGCTTTATAATGATTAGATACAAAAAAGAAAAATTGCCAGTGATCAAAAAAACTGAAGGAATATGAAGTATGAAAACATTCCAATACCATTACAAAAATGTAATGTAAAAAAAAGTATCTAAAGTCTCTCTCTCTATATATATATATATATATATGTAAATACTTGCAATATTATATGTAAGAAAATGCTGAATGGTAATATTCCACCCTATCTATGCCTGCATTACTAACACCCCCATGGAGACATTACAGGGGATACTGTACAGTTCAAGTGAATTCAGCATTTTGTCATGATGCATTCACATGATTAGGAGCAATGTGTCTTTCCGTTTTATACTTGACTAATAACGCATTTGACGACACTTTAAGGCAACTTTGAATGAGCGGTTCATTATGTCCCTTTTATATCGTTTGTGCAACTGACTCTGCAGTGATTTTGAGGCCAGCCTCTGGACCAATTATGTTACAGTACCCATAATACCATGGGGCCATCCTGACACACTGTTTAAACTCTATAAAGTAAGTGTTTGTGTCTGTGCAGCCTCTGGAGAGACAACGTGCCTCTGTAGAGCCTAATTTAGCACGCCTCATTCTGTGTATCCATGCCAACCCCACTAGGTCAACCAATCAAAAGCTGGGGAGAGTAAATTGGGCGTGGCTTGAATAGGGTCTGACTCATGTATAGATGCGTATAGGTCATGTAGTAGTTAATATGGTTCAAGTCACGCAGTGAAGAGAGAACATTTCATTATAGAGTGCTGTTTTCTTTTTGTTTTGTTTTTTACATAAACTGGACTAAATCATGAGAATGATTTTGCAATCTTTACAAATGGAAATATTTTATTTTCATTCATTAAAATCATTTATAAACCATTGCATATTGTCATTGTAATGACGACTGTTCAGATATAAAACTTACTAAAATACAAAAGTTTTAAAAATGTATAAAAATGACAAAATTTCTTTCGTCTAAAGCGGTCATACTGTGGTGCAGCGAGGAAGAGATGACCTCTAAAATATTTTAGCACAGAAAACAACTCATCCACAAACTGTGTCAGAGCCCATACCAAGCTGCCGCTCTGGGTCAACAGCTGCGCACTGCGGGTTAAAAATGCCCCGCCATCATTTAAAAAAGATTATACTTCAAACAATAAACAAATCAGAATTACAAGTATAATAATGTGGCAATAATGCAGGCAAATAATATGTTTTGTAAATATGGTATTTTCTCGATCCTATAATTGATTGTAGATTTTGAGCCCGTTAAAACGTGACGCATCATTTACAGATGAACAGTCAGCTATAGCATTACGTCATCTTCGTGCCGACACTGCACTGAGGCCCTCTGCTGGTGAACCGCGGTAGTGCAACAATAGTTACATGACATTGCAGTGCTACATGGCCTTCCATACAGTGCACGACTGCACATGCATGTCAAAAGTTACCTTTTTATATAAAAACTAAATTTCTACCTTATTCAGAACAAAAAGTGCAGCATTATTATAAATAAATGTCACATGGACATAATTTCTTTAAGATTAAGTTATTATTGTAAACTTTTTTGAGGAAAACTGGTCCTGATCTGAAGTAAACTGAGGTAAAACAGAATATGTGCATTTAATGACAATGTATGTGATCTATTATAATCAAACATTCATAGAGCATATTCAATAAGACAGAGCAGAAGCCGATATATTCAACAGAATAAACACTGTAAAGTAGTGGATACTGCTATGAATGCCCTTTACATAGCCATAAGTAATACTGGCTGGGTAGCTTATAAATGATAGTGGCGTGTAACACATGTTGGGTGTTTTTCTTTAGTGGCACTCTGAGAGCTTCAGTCACAGTTAATAAGATGCATCTGCAGGGAGTATGTAGTCCATTATCCCACAGTGTTCTGATGTTAAACCATGAAGTGCATGTGTCCCTCGGCACCTGTGACTATCACATCCATCCAGATACGCATGGCCTCGGGGGATGGAGCCACCATGTAGTACACTCGGTCATGGGTCTTCACGCTGAAGGTCAAAGAGGGGTTTGGGCTCTGGAGAGAAAAAGAAAAGAGACTCTCTTCAGCAGGTGGAACAATCGAACAGTGTTTTGTGTACACAGTAGACTAATAGTCCCCCATAGCGTAACTTTCAGCATTGCTCCATCAAATGATATCTTCTTTTTTTACAAAGCAACGTTACCGTTCAAAAATTGACAGCTTAACGATTCAATAGAGCCAATAAGTGACATTAGCTGTGGATATTTACAATCATACAGTCTCATCAATAGAAACAACTGGACATAACGACTTGGAAAAGCAAACATTAGATGAGCAGAGAAATGTTAGCTTCAGTCTTCAACACAGCCTTGAGGAGCCTGTTCGGATGAGCATTTTCATATCCTGCATTATTCAGACTTTATAATTGTAAATCTACTTAGATTCTTAGGGTCTTCAGACTATCCTGTTTTTTTGACAGTGGATAGTAGAAAAATCACAGATGAGTAGTTAGATAAGAGTGCTTACTTTGTGTGCGTTTTTTAAGTGGTCATAGTACACCTCCTCTATGGCCTGGAAGTAGATTACCCCTTTCATCTTGGTCTCATGTTTGTCTGGTAGAGAGCATAAACACAGGGCGGTTTGTGTATGTGGCTGTCAAGCCTGATCAAAGCATGCCACGGTACAGCCACTTCTTTATAGAAATGGTAATATTGTGCTAATTTTATTTTCATAGTTTATACGATAAGCCAGAAGAGGACAAAAAGGGAGGCACTTACCTGCATAGTAAGTGAGTGTCCTGCGGTTTTGGTCAAAGACGAACCAGCGCTTCTTCCAGGTTTTGATCTTGCCTCCCATTTTGACCAGGAAGCCTCGGCAGGTTTTATCAGTAATGGCCAAATGAAAGCATGCGTCTGGATTGTGTCCAGCTGCCTCAATGTGTCCGTGAAGATCAAACTCGTCTTTTCTGACCGGGAGGTAGCGTGACAAAAGGCGGGACTGCAGAAGCACAGGAGCACATGGAAACAGTGATTCTCAAACTACAGCACAGGCCTTACTGGTGGTACATAGGGCCAATCTAGTAATCCTGAGGAGTCTTTGGCAGCCCATAGTTCTGCCCTATTCATACTTCCATTGTTTGTGTGCATAGAACAGTTTTAGTCTTGATTCCTTCTGGTATGGTTTTGTTTAAGTCCTGATTTTGATCTGGGGGAATCATGGTTTGGATCTTTACTTATGGATTGTCCTGGGTTGGCTTAGACATGCTTAAGTTCTATTTTACTGTATAACTTATCCAGACTCAGATTAGTCCTGGTTGCAGTCCCTGGATGACTTATGCTTAGTGACACATAAAAAATAAAATAATAAAAATAAAATAAAAGTTTAAATACAACTTTTCATAGACTAAACCAACTGTAGCATCAACTATGCAGTATCTGACTGAAAATACCTGAGATCTCTGCTTCTCCCGTAACTTCACTTCTCTCTCCACTAGTTTCTGCCGCCGACTCGTTTCTTCCTGCAGCCGTTTCTCCAGTTCTTCTCTCCTCCTCCGCTCCTCCTCCAGCGCCTGTCTGCGGATCTCCATCTCATGCTCCTACACAAGAAGAAAAGAGTCCTCAGCATCAAACGCACACATGTACACTGTCAGCGTAGGGTCAACAATTACTGCAGGATAGTTACTCGATGTTCCAGCAGTCGTTGCTTCTCAGCCTGGGCCTCTCTGAGTAAACGCTCCATCTCCTCAATCTTGGCCATGTTGGATGTGCTCGCACTAAAGGAAAACAGGATGTCAAATAAATCAAAATAATCTCTCAGGATCTCTCAGGGGCGTGGTGATGGCGGCTGCGTGGTGAGACTGGCGTTGTACTCTCCCTCAAACTAAGCTAAATCTTAGGATTGTGTGGGCCGATTGTCATGTAACAAACCACACTCCTTGCTTATTTGTCAATGCGTGAAACAAGGCAGTCAAAAGCAGCCAAGCAACACATTATGGCCGAACTTAATAAGAAGCTCGGCGACGCCAACAGCGATGGTCTGGTGATTGCCATGGAGGACTTAATGGCTAAATTTTTTCGGGAGGCAGACGAAAAAGCCGAAGCTCGCGTCAATCGGCTGGAGAAGCGGATTGATAGCCTACACTCAACTTTAACTAAACACACGGAGGAAATAAAAATAATACGAGCAGACACTGCGAATCTAAAGGAGCGCGTAACGAGCGCGGAAGGCTCAATATCCATGTGTGTGGAAACCATGCGTAAACAACAAGAAAAACTCACCGACATGGAAGATCGTGCGCGCAGAGACAACTTCCTCATATTCAACTTAAAAGAAGGAGTCGAGGGCCAAAACGCGCTGAGCTACCTGACAGAGAATCTTCCTAAGTGGTTCCCGGTCTTCGCTGATGCCTGCCCGGAGCTGATGAGATGTCACCGGCTTGGGCGCTTACAGGAGACCCGTAACCGTACCGATGGCAAGCCTCGACGCCCACGCCCGCTGATCGCGAACTGTCTCCGGTACACGGACAGGGATCGTATTCTCAAAGAGTCCAGGAAACATCCTCCGGAGGTGGCCGAAATCCAGCTCAAGTTTGCTGCGGATTATAGTGAGGCCACTGCCAAGCGGCGCAAATCATGCTATAAAGTGATGTATGACGCACGCGTAAAAGGATTCCAAGCTTTCCTCCTGTATCCATCAACGATCAAACTGACCAAAGCTAATGTGGACTACACATTTGATGAAGCAAGCCAGGCGGAAAACTTCTTATCGACTCTGGACATGTAACCAATGGTGAAACATCACCGATAAGGTACTACGTGAACTCTTGACTGCATGCTTTGTGTCTGTCTGTGAACATGACAAATGACAATATTGATTCTATTGAAATGAAACACAGCTAAAAAGTAAACATCTGAGGGAGAGTAGAGGCATTGCCTCATGAAGGACGCTGTTTCATTTTATGAATGGGACGGGGTGGGGGAGGAGGTGGGGGGAGGGAGGGGGTACTCATGGTCACCAGTGTTCTGTTTTCTTGTCTTAAATCAGTTCATCAATTGAAGATTATATTTTGTTGTATTTAATTCATGGACTACTCAGGATTATTTAACTATGGAAAACAATGATTTAAGAGAACATAGAATGCATGACTTTGACATGGATCTTGACCCCGACAGCCACCTGTGGAATGATATTGGTAGCGCTTGTAAATATTATTCTGATGATGAATTTAATTTACACTTCAATTCATGTGATGGTACAGGCCTATCTTTTGTTCATTTTAATGTTAGAAGCCTTTATGCCAATTTCAGTAAAATTAAAGACTATTTGAATTTACTTGCCTGCCGATTTAAAATAATTGCCCTCTCCGAAACGTGGCTTAATGATGAGAAAGGTGCAGATTTTGAAATGGATGGATACAATTTGTATTATACAAACCGCCCAGGAAAGAGAGGGGGAGGTGTGGCGTTGTATGTTGATAATAATTTGAAATGCAACATTAGTGAAACGATGTCTATTGCTATAGATGGTATTATGGAAAGTGTGGCTGTTGAAATTGAGATGGAGAAAGGCAGGAATGTGATAGCTGTGTGCATTTACAGAGCACAAGGCTCAAATGTGGATGCTTTTCGGAATTGTTTTGAAAGTTTACTCGATATCCAGAATAATCAGAAGACCTTTTTAATAGGTGGTGATTTCAATGTTGATTTTTTCAATCCATCCAAATGCAAAGTTACTTCTGATTTCTTTGCTGCATTATTTTCACGGTCGCTTTTTCCATTGATTTCACAGCCTAGCAGAATCACCACTTCTTGTGCTACATTAATTGACAATATTATCACAAATGATGCAAATCACATTGTTCAAAGTGGCTTATTGATAAATGACATCAGCGATCACTTGCCTGTTTTTACCTTCTTTGATTTGCAGCCTACAAAACATGAGCGTTTAAATCGGCCCACATACTTCAGAGTCAGGACTGAGGAAAAGATTCATGGATTTAGAAGTGAACTTGCAAAACAAGACTGGTCTGAAGTTTATGTGGCTGATGTGAATGAGGCTTATGGATCTTTTTTAAATACTTTTTTGTCACTTTATAACAAATGGTGTCCAATGAAGCTTTCTAAAACAATATTTAAAAGTGAAAAACCTTGGTTTACTAAAGGAATAATAAGAGCATGCCAAAAGAAAAACAAACTGTATAAAAACTATTTAAAAAAACGGACCTCAGATAGTGAGATCAAAGACAAAACATATAAAAATAAATTAACGAGCATTATAAGAAATGCAGAGAAGGACTATTATAATAGAAAACTGAGAGAAAATCATGGAAACATGAAAGCAACATGGAATGTATTGAATAAAGTAATAAGACCAAACTCTAGACAAGAAAAGATACCAGATTATTTCATTGAGAAGGATGTTGTGCATAACAACAGCAAAAATATTGCCAATGAATTTAATTTGTTTTTTACAAATATTGGAGCCAATATTGCGAACACAATGAATGCAACTAACGGAAATAAAACATGCAAATTGGGAAGCAGAATCATTCAGTCCCTGTTTGTTGAAGAGATCAGTGAATATGGCATCTTATCTATTGTAAATAAATGTAAAAATAAAACCTCTACAGACAGTGATGGACTAGACATGACAATTATTAAAAGAACTATTGACTGCATTGTTAAACCACTGACTTTCATTTGTAATCTGTCCATACAAACTGGTGTTTTTCCTGAACAAATGAAAGTTGCTAAAGTAATTCCGCTGTTTAAAGATGGAGACAAGCACAAATTTAACAATTACAGACCAGTGTCGCTGCTCTCACAGTTTTCTAAAGTCCTTGAAAAATGGTTTGCACAAAAATTAACAAATTTTTTAGATAAACATAAATTACTCTCTGACAAACAGTATGGATTCCGATCACAAAGATCCACAAGCCTAGCGCTCTCTGCACTGGTGGAAAATATAACAGCTGCAATTGAAAGAAAAGAGTACACTGTAGGTGTGTTTATTGACCTACGCAAAGCATTTGACACCATAAATCATGATTTGTTACTGTCAAAATCATCCAACTATGGAATTAGGGGTATAACACATCAGTGGCTTCAAAGTTATATTACAAACCGTAAACAGTATGTACATATCAACGGGTTAGATTCTGAATGTAGAGAGGTCATATGTGGTGTTCCGCAAGGGTCTGTTTTAGGGCCATTGCTTTTTATTTTGTTTATTAATGACATTTGTGACTCAACAAACAGGTTACATTTTTTGTTGTTTGCTGATGACACCAGTATATTTCAATCAGGAAGTGATTTGTTGGAGCTATCGGAAAGAATTGAAGAAGAAATGTTAAAAGTGAGAAATTGGTTTAACGAAAATAAGTTATCTTTAAATTGGGATAAAACAAACTATATGATTTTCAGTAATCATAGCAAAATTGATAATGTGAAAATTACAATTGATGGAGCTAGTATAAAAAGAGTCAAGGAAGTTAAGTTTCTAGGTGTTGTTTTAGACGAAAAATTAAAGTGGAAAGCTCATATTGACTATGTAAAAACAAAGGTCAGCAAAAGTATTGGCATTTTATATAAAGTCAGAGATTTGTTTGATTGTAGCTTGTTGAGTTTACTTTATTCCTCAATGATTCTCCCATATTTCAGTTATTGTGCTGAAGTCTGGGGTAACACATACACTTGTACCACCAAGCCTTTGTTCCTGCTGCAAAAAAGAGCAATTAGAATAATTAGTAAGAAAGGTTATAGAGAGCACACTAATCCTTTATTTATTGAAAATAAACTTCTTAAATTTAAGGATCTCGTCGACTTAAAAATTTTGATTATTATGTGGAAAGCTAAACAAAAAAAATTGCCAAATGATGTTCAAAGTAATTTTGTTGCACACGAAGCTTCCCATAGAAGAAAATATAATTTTCGGAACATGTTTGCAGGAACATCGTTGAAACGGAAATGTCCGTCTGTTTATGGAATTAAATTGTGGAATTCTTTAAGTATGGAATTTAAATGTTGTACGAGTGTTTACAAATTCAAAAAATGTACAAAGACAAAATTCTGAGTGATTACGGAAAAATTGAAAACAACTGAAGTGAACTGTAAGACAAATGATGCTGTTTTGTTATGTTTTGTGACCTGGTGATGAGTCGGGGTATAATGATGGGGATTTCTGATTTTATTTTGTAAATTTGCTAATGGGAACAGATATCACAAGATTAATCTTCATTCTGTTCCTTTTTGTTCATGTATGGATGAAAAAAAAAAGTGTAATGGCATGACATGACATGAACAAATAAATAAATAAATAAATAAATAAATAAATAACGAGAAATTCTTAGTGTCAGAACAAAGGGAGATGAATACCTTAATATGACTGCAGTGGTCCTGAAACTTTTCAGGCCACCCAAGAAAGTATTTGCTTACCAAGTACCAGGACCAAACCAGGTCTTTAAAACAATGGTTCTAAACTGGTATGGCATCGGGATACAACATCCCCCAAACAATGACAGCTTTGAATTTGTTATATACAGTATAAAGCAAAATATTGTTTTTCCTACATATTTGTTTCCAAGCATTAAAGGGATTTTAATGCTGAAATTGTGATCTAACATCTCATGTAGTGTTTTTGTAAACATTGAAAGAATGACTCCCTGAAAAGACTTTCGCGACTCAATTTGGGCCCTGACCCACCAGTTGAGAAGCACAGCTATAAAAGGATTATACCAGGATCGAACCAGTTTAATTTCAAACTTAATAATATCTAAATTAATTTTAAATGAAGCCAAGCCCAAAGAAAGGGAAAACATGGTTAAAATTGACTATAAATAAAGTCTAGAACAGCAGAGCCTTCGGAGCCACCAGAAGAACTTCTGTACCACAGTTTGATAAACACTAAGATGCTTTTATGTTCAAACCAAAGACCGCAGAAAGAGCCCCAAAATGCCTGCGCAAGAAGTATAGCAGTGTATTGGTCAAAATGCATGTGTGAAAGAACAGCTGGACTCAATATGAGTCTTTTTCCTATTAGATCTCATACAGAAAACCAGACAGAAACATTCCTCTTGAAAACTACACTGCACTCTTTATTGTTCACATTTCCCCTGTCTCAGATCTTGCCCTGACGTAAAGATGACTAAGGCGTCTTCACAGTAACTTTAGTTTGTGTCTAACCTGGATATATTGTCCGGGGAGCAGGCAGAGAAGCTGGTCTCCAGGCTGTCCGAGCTGTCCACGCTGACTGTGTCGGAGGCCTGGCTGTTGTCAGTGAAGGAGAAAGAGTCTAAAAACATGCTGGGCTCAGAAACCATCCGGCTGCAGAAGTCGCTCCGCCTCTGTCTGTCGTCACTCATCTGGACGTGATTATTGTTGGCTGAAGGAAGATGATATACACAAGTAAATCAGAGACAGGGCTTTACAGTTCATACATAACGTAGTAATCTTTTTTAATGTATCTATTGAACAGGGTTTAAGCAGTTAAGCATGAAAAGCAGTGAAGAGTAGAGACATTTATCAAATTGTCAAAGGCAAGTTGCAAACACCCGTCAGTGAGGCCAGAAAAATGTCCAGCGTGTGTGTTACATCCTGCGTTCCACTACGCTATCGTGCAATAACATGGAAATATTGATTTAAAAAACATTCCAGCACCAATACAACAATCTTGCTGAATCGGGTGCTACATTAACACTAGTCTTGCGACAATGCTGAAGCACTTGTATAAAGGACACTGTGTGGAGGGCAGGATGAGGAGCATGAGGAAGGCTACTCTCGGTAACAACAGAAGTCACCCTTTGCAAGACACTGTGGTCGCTAAGCAAAGCCGCCGCAGTGACAGATTTCTCTCCATGAGCCGCAATATGGAAAGGTTCAAGAGGTCGTTTTTCCTGGCCGCAATAAGACGTAACCGATCTAGCAAATGTGCAAACTGATGTATTACTATTGTTAGTAACTTTTACTTTTATTTGTTGTACTGTATATTTTTGTGCCGTGTTTGATGTATGGATTAAACTGGATGTACTGTATGCTACCGGACACCTGAATTTGATAAATAAAGTAAGTAGTCTTCTTGTTGTTCTTGTCCTTTCACGCAACAGTATCCTGTCAAATAAAGGTTGCGTGCCATTTTAAAAATATGAATAAAAAATCTTGCTGAATCTGAATCTTAGTTGGCCCCATTATTGGACCAACAGAGTTAATGGAGCAGGATTTAATTTTTCACTGATAAATAGCAGTATATGAACAGTAGGAGGCAGCTTGATCATGTGACTCACGCTTCTGCAGGCGGCGGGCGTTCAGGTCCCGGGACGAGAAGCTGAATCCAGGAGGAAGCACACTGCCACAGCTGGAGCTCTGGGAGAGAGGAGGGTGAGCCTGGACACAGAGCAGAGATGGGTACCGTTAAACCAGTACGGTACTGAAAAAAAAAGGTTTAGGCTCTACCAGTATCAAAAAAATCAATAGTATCGAAAGCACATACGGAAAAAAAAAAATATCTTTAGAGACCAAGTTTTGATGCCTGTTACGTCCAGGGACAGACTTAAAGGAAGTTACTTGGATGTTTAACCAAATAAATGAAACATTTAATGGAATAAATGAACATTATTGTTTTGTTTTCTGGTTCTAGACAGGGCCGCTGCAAGCTATTTTGCTGCCTTAAACAGAAATGTGCGTTATGGAAGTATAGGAAGCGATTCTAGATGACAAATATTTTAGTACAGGTATGGAAAAAGAATAGTTCAAGTATCGGTAACATAAACCAAGTAGGCTATTGTTAAAGTATCGGAATCGAAGAAAACATTTAGCGATACCCAGCCCTAGTTAAGAGGAAGACGTTTTTTTCACCAGGGAGTCTCCGGGTGAAATCATAACAAAATAATAAGGTTTTAATATTTCTAGTCATAGGTCATGTGAAAAATATGTAAAACATATTGAGTTTATTAGGAGTGAGGTCAGTTTAGGGTGGAGGTAACAGCACAATGGCAGAGCTCCACCATACACTGAAAATTTGCCATCATGTCACTACTACCGTTGATCTCAAACTTTGCATGTGAAATATTAGAATTCACATTAGTGGTATTGTTACACAAAGGATATAATAAAAGTAAAAGCACAACATGTTACAATGTAGAACTTATGACACAACAGTGTAGTAACAGTACAGACCTTCGGGGGCAGCGTGTGTCCCATGGACCTGTTGTAGGACGTGAGGATCTGCTGGCTCCTCTTGAGAGGTAGACTGTCGCTTGCGTGGGATGAGTTCTCTTTGCTTCTTCTTCGTTCCTTCAGAGAGTGTAGATGCTGGGGCAATTACAAGCCACACAGTAAAAACACTAATTCAGGCCATCTATGCTTTGAGGATATACTCGCTGCTTCTTTTACCTCTTTAATGGATATAGGGCTGTTATTAAAGGCTTGCCCTTCAGATAACTCTGCATATTTTTCTTCCAAAGATGCCAATTTCTCCTTTTCCTGCAAAAAAAAAAAATGCACAGACAGTAAATACCTATAACTATTAAAAGGTACTGATCAATAAGCATAATGAGGATGTAACTTACTCTCTGAAGCATGACGAGCAAGTTGTTTTTCTCCCTTTGGAAGTTGTCTCGTTCTTGTTGGGCTTGTAAAGAAATCTGTGTGGACTGTTTCTTCAGCGTCATAATCCTTTCCTGCAAAGAACAACAATGAATGGTACTCTGTGTGGCCTTTGCATTCAGAGGCACTGGAGGAAGACACATCCAGCTAAGCTTTGGAAACATGCAAAGTGTTTTCTCACCTACCACTTGGAAGAACTATAATTTACAAGAGGACCGGGGAACTTTAGGGTTAATTATCAGGTTTTCTTTTCCAGGATAGTACCTTGCGTGTGACAGAATTGCGCTGACACTCAGCGATCTCCCGCAGCAGCTCTTGACTTTGATTCTCTTTTTCCTCATCCTGGTTAATCTCTCTTTCCAACTTCTGAAAATCCAGTTCCTCCAAAGTTTTGGTCTGTTCTTCAACCTCCTGAGACTGAAAAACAAACTGAACATTACTAAAATCAATAGATACAATGGCTTTCAATAATGTACTGTACCACCTGTTTTTAGGCATACTTTATTTTGAGTGCGCATTCAAAGCAAAGTTTACTTTTGACTTCTTTAAAACTGGGAAACCTGATATTATTTCTTTGCCGCACCTCCGGATTGTTCACAAGAATTAATTATGTTTTGAGTCAGATGGCGAAGTAGGACAAGGTGGACCACTATGAAATACACTGCAATGATTTAAACTTAATTAAAATGCCCCATATTTAAATGCAGACAGCAAATCTTTCACAAATTCCTGTATTTACACTATAATGGGAGCCAGTATACATTTACTCTTCAGCAAGAAAGTAAGTCATGTACCCCAGCTATAATGTTTCTCAGGGTTCTCAAGGATAAGTACAAAATAAACATTTTAGGTGCCGGCAAATGTTAAGGTTTCATATTTCTGTCTTTATACTAAGTGGAGTCAGGCGCAGAAACTACTTTTTAAACGCGTGGAAACTATTTGAGGCCATTCTTCGGGACTCTTGGTCTAAAATGAGAAGTGAAAATAAAATAATATAGGACTGCACAGAACAAGGTCAAGAGCTACATACTGTACATATAACTGGTTTTAATCATGGATGAAATACCGTAGTCTGAGTGGTTCTGGC
Organism: Neogobius melanostomus; assembly: GCA_007210695.1. Taxonomy (NCBI): domain Eukaryota; kingdom Metazoa; phylum Chordata; class Actinopteri; order Gobiiformes; family Gobiidae; genus Neogobius; species Neogobius melanostomus. Next base: position 243,793 of record VHKM01000224.1, on the reverse strand, counting down.
GCTTTGTGCAGGAATGAATGGTTGAAATTAGACATACATTAAAATACCACAGGTCCCTGAGATGGAATGCAACTGGATTCCTTTTCTCTAATCGTATACTTAAAATAAATATTAATCACATAATCACTCTAAATGAGATTTCTTATCTCAATGGCACGTGGTGGTTAGTAGTCGAAAAAGAGAAGTAACTTTAAATTTGTAGGTGCACAATTAATCACAACAGCATTAAATAAAGGTTTCAAAATCATTCAGCCCTACATTGCACATTTCATACAGAATTGTATTTGGCTTTTGCAGAAGCATCTACGGACCTCTGTAGTGATAATCCAGATGCATGATTCATTCCACTTATGTAACAGTCTCGTTTTTACCTCCGTCTTCTCCGTGCCATTTGGTTTTTCGATTCCGCGCTTCTTTTCCTTGAGTTGATCCAGGAGCTCTTTCTCTCTCTCTAACTGGGCCACCTCTGACTCGTGCTCCCCGTCCAACAAAGCTCGCTCCACCTCTATCTGCAACGCATCAAGTCGACATCACAGACACTCAGCTTTATGAAGAAAGACCATACTGCCATTTTCAAACAAAGCATAAAAGAGTCTCACAGTTGTCCACATGTGATCCAGAACCACAAAGAATGGTTTATTTCAAAATACCACTAAACTAAAACAGGACTTAGTGGGTTTAAAGTTTATAATAAGTCTCATTAATCTTATACAATTACTAAACGAAGTTGAATCTTTGACTCCACCAGGACTAAACAAGGTTTTTACACCAACACCTGACCAGCATTAAATCAGGTCTGAACTAATATTTAAACAGAACAAAAACATGACTAGACCAAGAGACGTCTCAACGATTCTCATTAAGGAGTCAGTGGCTCAATGGCATATTTGCCATTGAGGAATATTTGCGCGGTGAAAACCAGAACTGAACCATGCATACCATGCAACCTGTGCCCTTGGGCAAAGCCATGGCGATGTCTTCGAGGCGTCCCCTGGAGATAGGGCGAGTCTGAATGTAGTCTCGGTGAAAACAAACAGGTTCAATTTCTGAAAAGTCTGAAATCGAGTCTCCATGTGCGCACGGTGTCAAGCAGTTGTGTCACGAATAATATTTGTTGCCCTCAACCTGTGAGACATTTCTGTGACGTCCCTGCAATGTCTCTGAGACCTAACGGATAACAAGGAGATCTCAAAAAGACTCCATACGACTCTTTGAGATCTATTATCTAGTTATTGCAGGGACGTCACAGAAACGTCCCACAGTTCGAGGATAACAAATAATGGTCACACCTGTCTAGAACCAGTGAGCAGACTCTGCTGCAATCAGACCTATTTGTTTTCACCGAGACTACTTGGAGACTCGCCTTAGCTCCAGGGAACATCTCGGAAACATCTCCTGTGACCAGCAGCAACACGAGTCTCCAACTAGTCTCTCGGCCGGTGAAGCCCTTTGTATGCGAGCAAATCAATCTAAGTTGCTCCGCAAGCTCTACTCCGATGACACAGGCCTTTTACTCGCCTCCAGTGTCTGTGTGTGTTGGTATTTGTGAGAACAAATGGGGACAATAGATGGAAATAAATGAAGTAAAACCTGAGTTCAACAAGCTTTTTCCAGCATTCCACCAGTGTAGTGCACACCACGGTTTGAGAATCCCGGGCCTATAGCACTTCTTTACCTCTCTGACGGACTCTTCCATCTGGTTGTCCAAGTCTTTGATCTTCTGCTCCAGTTCCTCGATGTTGTTGAGAACTTGGATGCGCTCTTCCTCGATCTGCGATACTTCCTGCTTCAGCTGCATGCTCTCCAAAGCCTGCAGTGAACCCAGGAATGCAAATAAACGCTTGATTTTACAGACTCCAAAGCTACACTCTGTTACGGTTATTGCACCAGCCAAGACCTTTTAGTGCAATACTGGACGACAGCTGTGCATTTTTAACTCATCCAAATTTGGAGCACTGACAACAAGAGATTCTTTCAGCCCAGTGCAATGGAAATTTGGTGCCTTCCACTGCCAGTCGGTCTTGAATGCTCCCACACAACTCAAAACTGCAATAAAATTTTATAACACTAATGACTCTTTCTTAAGGCACATTTTAAATACAGCCAGGAGGTTCAAAGCCAATTGTTTATGTGTAACAGTGTTATGTAAAGAAGGGCATCTGACTTTAAAAAAATTATGACCAGAGGATAGGTACTGTAAAACAAATAATAATAATACAGTATATAGTTTTGATGTCATATTTTATTTTCTAAATAACATATTTCCAAATATTTCCTTGATGGTCGGAGGAGGCAAAAACTGGCTCAGAAATAAAATCTTTAGGCACTTAACATTGGGATTTTGGGTCTTGCAAACCTTAGTTGAAACCGTTTCTATTTGACCACAACTATGATGGGTCTTTATGACATGAAATCATAAGCCATGATGCAACGACATATATATTTTTTCTTTGCGGTCATTCATCTTTAAAAAAAAAAAAAAAATTATTTGAGCATCTGCGTTCCACAAAGTTCTACATATATACAGAGTTTAGTACAGTAGACAAAGCCAGAGAGATACAGTCGTAGGTGAATGAGTAAATAATTAAATAAATATCGTGGATATGATGCTCAAAAGGAGTAGGCAGAAGCTTAAGCTTGTTTGCACCTACCCCCTTGTGTACTGAAGAATTTGATACAATCATTTACTAAGCATAATCAAGAAGATATGACACAGTTATTTTGTCCTAGTCCAGTGACTATACAATCAGCAATATTAACATCACAATATTCTACTAATCCCAAGGCAAGGAAAGAAAACTCTAACCTTTTCTTCAATAATTACAAATACCCATCACTGCCAATAACAACTAGTCACCAATCTTTACATTTGATCATTTGTTCCTTGTTGTTTTGAATTAAATGCTTTTAATGGACACAATATTTGGATTATGTTAACGACCATATTATATGATTTATTAATGATCTAAATGTATTTCATATTTTTAACTATTATATTATCTTTATTGATTCCTTAATTTTATTATACCATTATAATATTATTTAATTGTTATTATTGTTATTAATTCAAATCAGTCACTTCGTTGTCACCATCTACAGCAGGCTATATGATAGTGTGATCCCTATTCTGTGAGGTGCATTAAAAAAGCGGAGCGTGGGCCAGCCGGGAGGGGGTAGTGGCCCCCAATCAACCGGCCCGACCCTGCTGCCCTGAGTAATTGACTTTACAAGTGATGTTTGTAATCTGTGCTGTATGATGCGTTACATGACGAGTTTAATGAGCCTACTGGGAGGAGGGGGGCCCTTCTCTCCAACAGGTCCATGTCTCGCCTGCTTTTATCCTTTGTGTAGTTGAGGAGCAGCGATGAAGTACTTTTTGTTAATGTCATCATTTTCAATACAAATCGATGTGCAGATCACTGCGTGCCAGTAAACACATGATTTGCTGTTGTAAGCCCAGAAGGGAGAAGTCAGGAGTTAAGACAAAAAAAAGGTTACTCCTTTTATTTTGGGCCGCAGGCTTTGTTGGACACATGAAGGAGGGAGAGACATTCGGTAAACTGTCAAAGCTGTGGAATTGAGCTGAGACTGGAAGAGTGTCTAATGTAGCCTTACACACTAGGCTATCGGTGTGCAAGTTATTCATCTTCATAAAAGCTTGTTTTGTCGCAAACTTTCAACCCGAACTTCCCATTTGAGTTTTCTTGAGAGAGCAGTCAGTGGACGGGACGGTAGTGGTATGTTTGAGATGAAGGGGAAGGTACCAGGAATTTGTAAACATCTGTCACTGTTGACACGTAGCAGAAAATCGCCCCTGCTTCTCTTAAGGACGTGCAGATAGATGGGAAACTGTTGATTATGTGATGATGTGTAAACTCCCAACACTATTTTCTTAAGATAGTAGGATCTGTTGGTTTAAGGTATAAAGTTTACACATCTGGAAAAGGCGCAGGTCTGCATACACAGACACTCATGCACACAGACACACACACACACACAGGCGCAGACCAATTCTCCGTGGGATAAAGTCATTTCCTGTTCCCCCCTCCTTAAAAGGTTTGAAAGGCTGAGCAGCGAAGCGAGACTAGGACTTCATCATTAAAACCAGACGTGCCATTAGTTTGTTACTGTCCGGGCCTGGAAACATTGCCCCTTTAACACACACACAGGGGGCGAAGGGCCGAGGGAGCGGAGAGGTAAAACCCAGGTGTACTGTACAATTATACGGCTTCTAAATGGACAAAGGTGTTTTTTTGCCGTTTGGCATTTCTATTCCTAGATGGCTACAGCAAATCATTTCAATCCAAGAGCAGTTATATTAGAAGTTATAATATTCTTGAGTCCATGTTTAAAGCTGGCACATTTGCTACTTTACTTTCACATAGTCTCGAATATCCTTATCAGAAATTCTTTGATTTTTGTAATAATGCATCAATCAGATCCTCATAAACAGGAAATGTAAATCACGTCCTTGTAAACCTTTGTGGAGGACCACCACCACAACATCCACTGTGTTATTATCGCTGTTAGATTTTCCACTGTGTACTTACACTTCCCAGCAACCTTTTCCTTTAGCTCAGAGGAAAAGTATTTTCTATTTAATATAATTACATGGAAGACCATAACGTATTCAGCACAGCACTGAAATCAAAGCACTATTTCTTTCTCTTAACTAAAGACAAATGGAAAAGCATGTTTCATGTTAATCTGAAGTTGTTGGGTGGTGAGTGTATAATGCTCTGCTCTTACTTTGATTCGATGGTGTGTGGAGGGGGATTGGGCACTGCTGTTGAGGCTGACTGCAGGTGAGTGTGACCGGACCCCACTGTAGGCGCTCTGTTGACCCCTCTGCCCCACTGTAGGGTCCTCACTCAGAGGAAAGTCCCGGGTCTTGGGGCTGAAGCAGCTGTTTGGAGCACTGCTGTTGGGAGAGTCTGAAAACACGAGTCATCGTCCGAGACCTGCAGCTTCTCCAGCTCTTTGTTGATCTTCTGCAGACTGGACACAGCTGAAGTGGAGGTGTCCCGCTCCAGCTCAGTGCACAGGTTCAGTATCGTCTCCAGACGCTGGCACTCCTGCCGCAAGACACAAATTTATGTTTAATGTCAGCAGTTTAGGCGCTAATAGTATACTACATTCTACATGTCTTATGTTGACATAAACACACTCACCAGTCTTTGAACTTTCTGCTCCCTCAGGCGCTCGTCCCTTTGGTGCTGGTGGTAGTCTCTCAGCTCCTCTTTCCCATTCAGAGAGCTGATGCTGCCCACTCTTTGCCCTGGGCTGAGCCCCCCCTTCCCAAAGGACAGTCTCCTCTCTCCAAAGCCCAGGTCCAAGCCCGTCCCATCCAGGTCCACCCCTAGAGAGCTAAGGGAGGCCATGCTGGCCCTCCTGGGAGTTATGGGCATGCTGGCTGGGACAGTCACATCCGGGGGCTGGTCTAAAGAGGACATACTTCTCCTAGCAGAGCCCCCCGCTTTATGGGACACCACAGGGTTACGTAAGGGCAGTGACAGAGTGGGAGGGTCAGCGGGATTGTGAAGCCGAGGGAGAGAGCGACTGTGTGTCCCTAAACTGGTCAAAGATCCAGTCGAGTACTTCCTCTGACGGGACTCCCCTGCTTTACTCTGGGAGTAGAGTCTGCGGCCCATGCGCGGACTAGAGGGAACACTGGCCGCTCCACTCTTGATCCGGGGCGAACGGGGCACAGGATCATAGGAGGGAGACATAAGAGGGCACCCATCACTGGACAAGAGCAGGCTGTCCTGAGACTGATGACGGGAATGCGAGTGGCGATGAATGCCATTGGAAGTGATTTGGCGGTCCCCTTGTCGAGGGGAAGGCGGCACACTGCTTCCACTAGACACATAAGCGAACATCCTGGATGTGGATGGGGGCCGGTCCATGCTGAGGGCAGACAGGGGGCGAGGGGGCTGGGCTCCCGCAGCAGAGGGCACACTCAGGTACTTGCGGCTGCACTCAGCTGCTCTCAGACTGGCCTCCAGAGCACTCTTCCTGCGCTGCAGGGTCTCCATGAGCTCCTGCAGCTCAGCCTTTGAGCGACCGCTCCGCCCCGCCCCGCCCACAGACGTACCAACAGGCTCCAGCTTCACACAGTCTGAAGAAAGAAATTATAACAAAGCATCATATATTCTGTTGTTCAATACATAATCAGACAACTAGGTTTATGTAAGATAACAAAAACTCGGGTCAACCAGAAGTCCTCGCAAATCAGTTTGTTAACACTTTCACACCACTGTAACTTTGACAACTTACTTGACCGTGAAACACGACTGGGCTTTATATATAAACTTAGTTCCTTTCTTGGTTTAAATGTCTTCAAACAACAGAAAATGTGTCAGTAGCTCTGTCACTCACTTCCTTCACTACTTTTTATTGTCAACTTTTTATTTTTGCATAATGTCACTGCACTAACTGGTTACAATAGTGAGAAATTTGAGATTTTTTTTGTCTTTTTTCTTTAACAGAGCAGATTATCATGAGATTGAAAGTACGGAGGAGAGGAACACATGTTCTGAGTAAGAGGGGAATACCAAAGAAGAATGTACACTCATACACTTCTAAACCCAACACAAACACTGGCCCAAAGAGTCTCAGCTACTTCTAAAAATGGAAGAACGCTGATGGACCAGGACAGAAAAATGCACTGTCGTCTTGACATTACAGTAATACTGAGGGCACCTTCAACCACAAAACGTCTTACTGAGCAATATGGACACAGAGACCAGAGACAAGTCATAATTACATTATAATTATTATCATCATTAAGAAAGTGTGTACAAGACAACATTTAGATTCACTTTAAGCCATTTAATCACTATTCAATTACAAATATGAAAGGAGTGACATTAAAATAATAAAAAGTATGTAATAGAAGAACTACAGTATATTATTCAATAGCCTGGAAGGTGATGAGTGTTAAGGTGTTGGAATCATGCTTTGTCTTAGTGTTACCTGCGCCATAGCTGAGTGCGCCCAGTGAACTCCTCTGAGGAAGCATGCTGCTGTTCATGTTGATCTCCTTTTTCTGACAGAGCCGTGTGCTGCAGATTTCAGCTGGGCTTGATGATTACTGCCAGAAAAAAACAACAACATAAAAACACAGAAAATGAACTCTTTCCAAAACAAATACAGTATATACTATGTCACCTGGAAGTACCTTGTTTAGCCCTAGGGAGATGAGGGATGGAGAGAAACTTTGCCTGCAACCTGTGGATAAGGATTACTTACAAATGCTACATTTTACTTCAAATAAACAGACAAACCAAGCGCTACCACGACACAGTATAAAAGCCAAGATGACCATGCTCCAAATTATTTTATGTAAAAACCAAGGAATTTTTACACGGAAAGCCACACTACCAAGGACAAAAGCAGATGTAGAAGTGGACTTTTCTTTCTTTCTTTCACAGTGTGACCAATAAAACCTTGAAGTCTGGAGCGCTGCACTTGCCCCATAGTATAAATGATCTTTTGGCCTCAGACACTCGAGCAGTCGTCCAAAGCGTTCCCTCAGAGACCCCAAAACTCATTGAAAGAGCAGCCAAAGTCAGGCCTGTCCCAGTCTGAGAATACTGAAGGAGGTGGAAAGTCCTTCAGTGCTGCTGCTGGTGTGATAAGTGAATTTAAAAAGGCACACAAAGAGGTTTCTTCTTGACAATATTCTCATTAACATCCAAACTAGGGGTGAATAATATAAAACATTTCCTGACAACATGCAATATGTTGAATATGACAGAAAAATACTGCTGATATTTGAAAATGGTTAAGGACTGTCTATAATTTCCATACAAAGCCGTTTCTTAACTCCTATAAGACCACAGGAGAAAACAGAGACAGAGATGCCCGATCCAAGGATTTCTGGTGAGCGTCTGGAGCTAGGGCCCATACAGGAAATGGGGTATCCTTTTACACAGTCACACAATCAATCAGCGTGAGTTCATTCTGCAGACCTCCTGGAAAAAGAGGGGAGAGAGAGCCCCTCCACATGTGAGGAGCAGGAGTTTTTACTGCATCACCCGGGCTACAGACCAGCGGGGCAGGCAGACACACCAATAACACACAGGAAAGACCCACTGATAAGCTACAAGCGTCACATTAACTGTAACAAAAATGTGCATTGAAGCAGTGGGTCAGGAATCCAAAAAAGCGGACTGTCTGTGGGATGGTTTAGTACTGAGTTTTGCTTATTGAGTGTTGTTTTATTGAAGTATGGAAAAAGTGGTTTGAAAACAATGACACTATTAATAATAGGTCAATAAAAATGATAAGGAAAAAGTTGGTTCAATAATTTAACATAGTAGGGTGTAGACCACTGGATGCCTGATGACAAAGCAGACAGCATTATCCACAATTTTCTCGCATTTCTTAATAAATGGTTAATATCTACTTTGAAAAGTTCCCATTACAAAACGAAAGCACAGAATTCACTTCTTTTTTTTTTTACTTACTTTTTGCAACATATCCACCAGATAGCTTTGAAAAACTCGGGTCAACCAGAAGTTCGAGCAAATCAGTTTGTTAATACTTTCATACCACTGTCTAAATTGTAACTTTGACAACTTACTTGACCGTGTTTCCAGTAAACTCCGTCACAATTCCCGCAGCATCCTCCTGATCGATCAACTGATCAAGAGCCCATTGACCGCGTTACTTTCTGCTTCTTTCTTGTTCATTCTTCACTTTTAATGGCGCTTTACCAGCTCTAACTCATGATCATTGCTGGGTTTTCTCGTAAGGAACCGAGGAGAAGTCCAAAGTCTGCATATGACAAAGGGAGACAGGAGGAGACCCTCTACCCTCCCACAAAATGTGAATCAGGAGGGGAGTGTTTACTTCTCAGCATCAGCGCCAGTGCACCGCTGCGCCTCCTATTGGTGACCTGCGGAACACCATCAGCACACATAAGGAATCACTTAATTTTGTATCATAAATAATGAGACAAAATGAAACAAACGTTGCGAGTTTATGTTACTGAGTGTATTCAAATGTCGGATAGTACAATGCAAGTCACTATCTATTCCTAAGATTAGCTGCACTCTTTGACCCCAAGGAGTAATCAATAAGACACCATACCACATTGCTATTAAATTTCAGCTTTTGTTACACATAATACATATGCCCAGAGAAATTTAAACTGAAAACCGTGTAGTAAAAATGTAATGACAAAACAGTGTTTACGCTACATCATCAATTGATTTCTAGCATGTGGAAACCAAAATAACTATTCTCTACCACAGCAGCTTTCACATATTTCCACTATGGAGAAGTCGTCCCATGAACAGGAAAGTTGTAGAAAAAAAAAACACTCCTAAGTTTGTTGTTTCAGCAGTACTGTCGAGGCGAGATGGAGCCCATACTGTTATAGCTTTGTTTGAAAAGGGGCCAAAATCGCCCCCCTCCTCAAACCGAACGTCTGAAAGCGCACCAAAAATCTGAGTTTTTCATCTGACTGGAAAACTATGTTGTAATATTGTATATCAACAATCTGAGAATAAAATAGGTCAGCTTTGAGAAGGTACTGAATTTGAAACCCTTTTGGAGACGGGTCCGAGTTCTGACTGAGATCTCCGGCCATTAGGCACAAACCTTCAATGACATCATGGGGAGGGGGCTGTGGAGCGCTGTGGGACGACATGATTACTTCCAGACCTTTCAGTGTCATTAAAGCACACGTACATGATCTCGCAATCAAACGCCTGTCTGCGGCTCCTCCCTGTTTCTCCCCTTACGACCAAGATGAAATGATAACATACAATACAATACAATACATATTTGACATCTATGAGAAGTGTGACACACTAAACATGCATTACCAACATGACGAGAATGTTTACCAAGTTCATTACTTTGACTTAGAAGTCTATGTCAAGGTATGGGGGACTTAAATGACTAAAGGATCAAAGTCCAAAATCCTACACCAATATATTTAGATTTTGGTATTCTGAGGAATGCTGTGGTAGAGAAAATAAACACATCTTGATTAAAGTCTTACTCGTGCCCCCAACACTAACATCCTATACATTTGCGGACTCACTGCTCACGCACAAACTATGGATACTTTACAGTCAGTAGCATTCCTCTCCTTCATCCAGAATTACTGTAGGCTTGGTGTTGTCCTGCTCTGAATCTGGTTAGGTTTTCCATACCAGTTTAATCCTAGTTTGTTGCATTTTGGGACTGGTTTAAGTCTGGTTTAACCTGGGATATTAGGTATTGATACTATATGGTCTTTTCTAAACTAGATCATTTTTCATGAATTGTCTTTGTCAGATTAACGTATGTGTAAAATAAAAACAAACAAACAAACAAACAATTACAGTATGTTCATGGACTAAAGGAGATCAGTGTACAGGACTACTATGACAACGCACTCGCAGTTTTTGCACTGTAGTATCGAAATAGGAAGAGTACACTTTTTTTCCTCCTGTTGTAAAACTCAAAACTCTCATATATATATATTTTTTTTGTATCTTTTGAGTAAAGATTGTAAGGGTTCAAACTATTACAAGTCACATTTGGCTTAAATTTCAAGAGTTGGGAAAGAAGTTGTGTCAATGTTATTATAAGAGACATTGAGACAACAGCCAAAAGTTATGGCCACCCAGGAGCGCGTCTCATTCCCCTGTTATTCTTGGGCATTTTAAGAGACTTTAGGTATCCACTGCATATAAGCAAAGTCTTAAAATTCTCATACTTAGATAGTCAAGGTTGGTTGACTTTTTCCCTCTCCACCCAAGTATTCCCCCCCTCCTCTCGCTTGAATTGTCCTCACAGGGATAGCGAAACATACATGTGTGCAAGACTTGTATTTGTAAAAACTAGAGCAAAACCATATGTGGAGTAATTGTGAATCTGGCTTGGGCCGCGTGGAAAAAGGAGGTTGGTGGGAGAATGAGTGAAGCAAAATTGGTGTCAGATTTTGGGAGTGGGATGTACAATCGTCTGTGGCAGTTGCTGGGAAGTCTGAGTCAGGGCATCAGATATCATCCCTTGGGAATAAATAAATAAACAATAAGGGACCCACAAAGTAGAATCAATTAGGCTTGTAACTTTTAAATGAGGGAACAATTCTGCGCCACATACTAAGCCTGCCTAAGCAGAATACAGCATGGCCTGTCCAGTGCTGCACAATTAAGAGAACATATCTATTGGCACTGTTTCTAAAAAGTATTGTGTTTTCATTAGATTTGCAATTTTAGTTTGATATCAAGATTCCATGCACATTTCATTTGCAGGACATGTTTGTAGTGTTTTTATACATAGCAATTTA